>JARKIP010000038.1:19507500-20707500 GCA_029990175.1 Petunia secreta | reverse complement strand
TTTTCTTTTCTGAAAAAAAGTTCAACCCATATTCTATCCTTTTTTGTTTAGCTAATTAGTTAGCTGAATTTGATGTTATTTTTTAATCGTGACAACATACAATTAATGGGAACTCTTTTTAGTTTATTTTTTTCTAGCTTTTCCTAGAAAACAAAAGTAGTTCCTTATTATTATTTTTTTCATTGCAATATACCTTATTAGTAATCTATATCATTAAATAAATGGAGTTTCACTAACCACAGATACGAGTGGATCCCAAAAATTTAATCTTTCACTATCACATAGATCAGATCAAGTACAACAAAATTCTATTAGCAAAAGTTGTTAGTTGATTTACCTCAAAAGTTCTTTGCTTGGTAGCTGATTCCACATGTCGAATGTTAAGCTCTAACACAATTTTAAAAGCAATAAAATTCAACAAATTAGAGCACAAAAGGAACAAAACATACATTAAAAACTAAACTGGTAGGGTATTATGTAGAGTTAAGGGGTTGAAATTTTATTCCCACTAAAATTTTATTTAAATTCAAATTACAAAATTATATCAATTTGCTAGGAATAAGGATAAAACTACCCAAGGGGTATAGAATAATTATCACAAATTAATATTATTATCCTCATACAAACTCCAACTAAAGTACACGGTTACAATATGGAGATTAGTAATACCATATCTCCATCTTTATCTTTGTGATTAGTTTATAGTTAGCTAGTACAAAAGGGAGATGGTATGAGTATTTACACCCGGCATTCATCTGTATAGTAACAGCACGGCCAAATATATAAAGGCGGGCGAATAAAAATATTAACTTACGTTTACGTATGAACACATAATCTTAAAAAAGAAATTATACATTAAAAATACTCAAAGACGGTAACATATTAATCTGTTTAATAAGTTCTTATAAAAAATATAAATAATTAATCGATAATAATACAATATTAGCAATTTTTCTCATTAAAATTTACCCAACTGCAGCAAATTATTTTCTCCCTTCATCCAAGTGAATCTGACAACGGAAAAAGAGACTACGCCAGACAAACTATAAGCTTTTGATTATTAAAGAAAATAATGAAGAGCTTGTTATCCTACAGATACTTACAAAGTCATATCTCATATGTGATAGACAAAATATCATAACTTAAAAATCAGAATAATGAAGACCTTGATATCCTACGAATACTTATAGAGTCATCTCAGATATCTTGTGTACTTGAAAGACATATGAAATAATAACTACAACTTATAAACAGGGTAGTGAAATTACCACCAATTTTATGACTAATATTAGGTGAACGACAATTCATCCTCATTCATTGTTTCCTGCAAAATAACATAAGTTACTAATCAAACATTACACCATTTCAGTTTAGAAGAATAAATAAACAATAATTATTATACATGATTCCACACTTCAAATGCGAGAAATAATAAATACTCCTAACAATTAGAATAATGAAAGCAAGACGGATTTTATGATAATCTTGGACGACAATATACTAATTGCAATTATCGAAGGAATTTTTACAAACTTGGAACATCATCAAAGTTAGGACTCAAAACTGGCTCATTCTTTTCAGAAAAATGAGAATATTTCATAAAAAATTTATTATATCAAACCATTTATTCTAAACTTGCAATTACTTACTCAAACTTCTACCTTCATTCTGTCACAACAGAAGTTTTCCAAAAAATGCAATTTCAGAATTTATTCGTCTTAAAGAAAACCAAAAGATAAAGAAAATTATATCATATTACCTCTATGGTGTATCACCTCCGTTTTAGCGCTGCCATGGGAGAAAATAGGTCTATGAGAGTCCAAGAAAAGTTTATGTTAAATCATGATTTTTGCTGTAACATTGTTGTAATGATAACTCAAGAAGAAATTTCAACACCTTATTTGTCATCATCGTGTGTAGTCGATCCAATATAGTCGTATTATTGGTTTCTCTATCTTTTTTATGAGTCCTAAATTTTTGCTACATCCTGCAGGACCTGTATAAAGAAAGACATAGATCAACCTCACCAACATATGATAAAGTACAAAAATAATCAATGACCAAGAAAATCTAGGCAGCTAACTACACATTTAAGAACATAAAAATTAATGTTCCTTCTTGGTTCATAACTTTAGAATTGTTGCAGAACACATATTGAAGATTCGTATATATTATGTCATTTAAGAGACACTTCAAAAATGGACTCCTACTAAATCTTGTTGCCAATGATATTTAGAATTCAAATTCAAAATTTCACCTAACTAAATCCAAATTCCTTTATCTTTATCTTTTTAATTAGTTAAAATATGGTAGTAATTATTTTTCCAAAACTGTTGCCAGCAAAGGTCTAGTTAAATTTGAAAATCAAATTGGAGTTTCAATAATGATAGATAACTCATTATCTTTTTAATTCGCTAAAGATATGGGTATTAATTAGTATATTTAAAAAATACTTATCTATTAAATCTAGTACAACAAAATAAAAATATATCTCTAAGCCAAATTATATAAACAGCTTAGCCGTTTAGTTAAATTTGGATAAAGAAAGATAATATATAGATTGATAGCATGAGCTTTCGATTGACTGTTTATCAAGTAAATAAAGGAGAAACCTAAATCCATAATCAAAAGAAGATTATCCTCAATTTAAATTCAGAAAACAATTGTATTCTTTTCAAAAGTTTTATTACAATACAAACAACTAACTTTGTCCTAGTAATTGTTTTAACAACTAATATAACTACTGCTCTCCTTATATATATATATATATATATATATATATAGAAGTTTATTAAAAAGAAAAAACGCTTAGGACAAAATGTAGAATAGGACACTAGGACAACAATTGTAATAACATTTCATTCAAATTCAAATTAAAGGATAATCTTTATTTTTAATTTGAATGGAGATATAGTTAATATTTTTTGAAAGATAAACGTTATCTTAACGTTGAATTTGAATTTAAATATAAGTTTTTAATTAAAGAGTGTACTTTTATCTTTTGAATTTAAAACAAAAATATACATACAATCTGTATGGTTAGTTGACTTGGCCTTATCGAGAATATTAAAAATTTGAATGGAAAAAGCAATCTTACCTTAAAATGAACTATAGTAAACTCATAGAACAGAAGCTATTTCCTCCTCCTTCTCTCTAAAACTTCTCTCTTCCTAGCTTCATTACTCTTCTTCACTATATGGATTTGGATACCAATGAATCCCTTGCAGGGATTCTCTCTATTGATCCAAAACCACCTGACGACTCAATAAATTCCATAACACCAAATGCAAAAGTGGCTGACAAGCCATCTTATATCGAGAAATTAATATCTCCAACTACTTTACAAAATTTCAAGACATCCACTATTCTGCATAATCCATTGTCCTATATTTCCATGCAGAATAGTGACTGTATGGAAGATGGTCCACTCGATCACATTTCTTTGTCGCAGGATGAGAAACAACGTATTTATGCTCCATGGTTAAACTCAGTAATAGTTAAATTGCTGGGTAAACGTTTACATCATCAGTATCTTTACGAAAAGTTGAAATCGCTATGGCAACTTACGGAAGATTTTCCCTTAATTGATCTAGGGGAAGATTTTTATGTAGCAAAATTCACAAGACATGATAGCCTACATAAAGTACTTACTGATGGTCCCTGGTTTGTTAATGGTTTCTTTTTATCAATGAGATGCTGGGAACCTAATTTTGTTGCTACTGAAGCCAGGTTATTGTCAACAGCTATATGGATACGTCTACCAAATTTACCCACAGAATTTTTCGATGAACTGAGAAAAATTGGTTCATCTTTGGAAAAATTACTCAAAGTTGATTTTAAAACATCCACAGCTGTAAGGGCCAGATATGCGCGTATTTGCGTAGAAGTCCTTGTTGATATCCCTGTAAGGAGCTATACTTTCCTTGAAAATCATAAACAAAAAATTGTTTATGAAGGAGAAAACATTTTGTGCAAAGTTTGTGGTCGCTTAAGCCATCTTAAGGAAACCTGTACTTATGCTAATACAGTAGTTAATATTAAACCTTCTATTGATAGCTCTTCTACTTTACCCCAACCAAAAATGAAAACAAAAGAAGGGGAGCAGGAATGGCAGACAGTAACTTTCCCAAAAAAGAAAAAAGGTCACAATTATAAAATGCATTCTTCTCATATTCCTGCCCATTCCAAAGGAAATTTACACTCGAAGCAGGTAAAGTCCGACATTTCAGGTAAGTTTTCTAACCTAAATGTTTCACGAAAAAACTTTTATCACAAAAAAGAAGTTGTTAATTGCTCCTTTATTAATTCTAATAATTTTAATCCTTTAATTTCTTCTTCTAGTCAAAAATTATTAAATGAAACTGATAATGGGAAATCTCGTCAGTCCCCACCAAAACCAAGCCAACAAGGATCGTTACAATCTATCCTTGGTCAAAGCCCAGTCAAAAACCTCATAGAACCCTTCAGTAGAAAGGAATCGTGTTTGGCCCCACTTAAACAAAACGGACGAACACTAAATGACAAACCACTACTCAATGAATATTCTACTACTAACACCCTCCCTATACACGATAATATCTCACTCCTGATCCCTAATAACTCCACTGACACTTCCATGCAAGACGAAATCTCCCCTTCAGTTAAACCCACTGACAACGAACACTTTTGCCCTACAATTCCCATGCAAAACTATATCCATTCAAACACGCCTTCTTCTTCAGAAAATCATCATCATAACCCTAAACCTAATAATATTTCCTTGGCTCCTTCCTCATTTATACCTCAATATATTTCTGATGAGAAACCTAGACGTGCATGCACGAGCAAAGGAAAGATTCATAATTCAAAAATTGCTTGTGAAACATCGCAGAAAGAAGCTTCAAAGGATGAATCCAAACTTCCAAAATTTTCCACCACCTCCACCAATATTACAACCTCTAATTTTCACAGTTCCACCACCTCAAAATCGAGTACCACAGTCATGGATAGAATCAACACTATGGGGACAAGCTTTAACGATTCCAATCATGATATTTGGTCAACAGGCTCATGTGGTCATTCAAGACCCGACATATCTTGCTCTAGTTGTAAGCGAAGGGATGCACTTAGCAATGCAAAACTATATGAATGCAACGTGGCCACATCTTCTGAATGGAATGAATCAAATGGACAATGTGTTGAACGATCTCCCATTCTATCCTTCTCGAGTGATGCCTCCCCAGGTACCCATATTCTCAGCATGGGATTTGATGCACAACCAACCATTGCAAATACATCAATTGGTGAACAACTTGGGACAACACTTTCCACCAATGGACCTGAATGGGATGCCACCTCAGAACCCTCCAGTGCCAATGGACATTCCTCCTCCACCAGCTCCCCCGCCTTCTCCGGAACGCCATCCCAATCCACTCGCACAAGAGGACGCAGACAGGAGGGAACCACTAGAACAACTAATAGCATTAAGAGGAAGGGAGAGTCGAACGGAATTTCTAAACCTAAAAGAAATAGCTATTTCTATTCAAAGAAAGACAAGACAAGAAGGTAATTTTCACGACTCATCACTCACTTTTCAAATGCTCCTTGGATGTGAGGGTTCCAGCCAACAGGTTAGTAGGGAAGTATGTTGTAATACTAAATCCAACTCTACGAGTTAATTCAGAAGTTGATGGGATAACAACAGAAAACTCTAACTTAATCATGAATAGGCAACTCAATCTTATTGTTTGGAATATAAGGGGTGCAAATAATCCAGATTTCAAAAGACATTTTGATATTATTTTAGATGTTTATAAACCAGCAGTTGTTGCTCTGCTTGAGACCAAAATAGAAGATCATCATGACCTTAGGGTTCGTTTTGACTTTACTGATTACGCTGAGGTTCCAAGTGTGGGTCGTTCTGGTGGTATTGCTTTACTCTGGAAAAATGACTTGGTTTCTGTTACTGATGTTCATATAAATGGTAATGAGGTGCATGCAATGATTAAGGTACACAACTCTACTCTTAATATTCTTTGGCTTTTTTCTACTATTTATGCTAGTACTAATAGCTCTAGTCGGAATTTGCTTTGGAAAAATTTAGCTACTATATCTGATAATTACAAGGGTCCATGGCTAGTTAGTGGAGACTTTAATCAAATTCTAAAACAATCTGATAAATATGGTGGTAGACCTATAAATTGTAAGAATGCAAATACTTTTTGGAAGTGTATCAATTATTGCAAGTTGATAGACTTAGGTTTTAAGGGTCCAAGATTCACCTGGTCAAATCATAGTAGAACAAGTTCTAGTCTTATTTTGGAAAGACTGGATAGATGTTTAGCAAATAATGATTGGGTTACTAGTTTTAATAATGCCTCTATAGTTCATCTTCCTAAAACCTATTCTGACCATCACCCAATTCTTATTAGTCTTAACAAGAGAATCCCCGCTAGTAACAATAAACCTTTTAGATTAGAAACTATGTGGATGTCTCATCCGGATTTCAGTAAGATTATTAGTTTAGTCTGGAAGGATAAAAATTTTCAAGAGGCTTCAAAACTCTTTGAGGAGCAGCTCACAACTTGGAACAAGACAGTTTTTGGGAATATTTTTAGAGATAAGAGGAAGATTCTTGCTAGGCTTAATGGTATTCAATCTTCTGTTAATTATCCTACTAGTACCTTCTTGAGAAACCTAGAAGCTAAGCTGATAATGGACCTAAATGCTATTCTGAAGAATGAGGAGGAATTCTGGAGATTAAAATCTAGAATAAACTAGTTAAACTCAGGCGATGCTAATACAAAATTTTTTCAAGTCTCTACCCTTAATAGGAGAAGAAGAAACTCTATCACTCATTTTCAAGATGAAGGTGGTAACCTAATCTTTGATCACCAAGCTATTATAAGACATGTTTTAGGATATTTCAAGTCCAGATATTCTTCTGGCCATGAGTCTAGCCCTTTTACTCCAATATCCCATAACAATAGTTAGTACTCAAAGACCAACCTTTCTTGTCTTGACAAACCTCTTCAAAATTCAGAAATCAAACAAGCCGTTTTTTCTTTTAAACCCTTCAAAGCCCCTGGGCCTGATGGTCTTCATCCTTTTTTCTTTCAGAAGTATTGGAACATCCTTGAGGATCCTGTTACCTCCTTCTGTCATCAAGTTTTCTCTTCCTCCAAGATTCCGGAGTTTGCCAATACAACTTACTTATGCTTAATTCCAAAATTTAAAAATGCTGTTCATTTGAAGAATTTTCGACCCATTGATCTTTGTAATACAATTTACAAAATTATTACCAAAATAATAGCCAACAGAATAAAACCTTTCTTAAATACCCTTAAAGCCCTTGTCAAACTAGTTTTCTCAAAAATAGGAGGGCTTCAGACAACGCTATTATTATTCAGGAAATTGTTAGTAAATTTTCGAAAATGAAAGGTTCGAAAGGAGAAATGCTTATCAAAATTGACTTAGAGAAAGCTTTTGACAGAATTGAGTGGTCTTTCATTCGGAAAGTGTTACTCTTTTTTAAATTTCCACCTAATATTACAAGCCTAATATTATCATGTATTACATCCTCCTCAATCTCTGTTTTGATAAATGGGGAGAAAACCCCTTTTTTTAACCCCACTCGAGGAATAAGACAGGGTGACCCTATGTCTCCTTATATTTTCATTCTATGTCTAGAACTTCTTTCTATTTATATAAATCACAATGTTGACCTAGCTCTTTGGCATCCTATTAAATTATCCCCTAAAGGACCAGAAATCTCTCATCTACTCTTTGCGGATGATCTCACTTTTATGGCCAAAGCTAATGAGAAATCCGTCCTGGCTGTTAAATCAACGCTGGATTTATTTTGTGAACTTTCAGGAGAAAAAGTTAATAATGAAAAATCTAGAATTCTTTTCTCAAACAATATATCTCCTTCCTTAGCAAACCATCTGGGATCCCTTCTTAATATCAATATTAAGAGATCCTTTGGTAAATATCTTGGTTTTCCCATTCTCAGTCAATCTCCTAGGCATGCGAATTACCAATTTCTGATAGACAATTTACAATCAAAACTTGCAAACTGGAAGCTAAATTTCCTCACTTTGGCTGGTAGAACCACTCTCATTCAATCAACTCTGAATACTATTCCCAACCACATAATGCAATATCATATATTACCTGCTAAAACTCTCAAATGCATTGACAAAATACAGAGAGATTTCCTTTGGGGGTCCACTAGTAGCAATAAAAAGCTCCATCTCCTCTCATGGAAAATGGTGTCTAAACCAAAAAATCAAGGGGGCCTCTCAATTGTTAGAGCCAAAATCAAAAATCAAGCAATTAACTCTTCTTTAACCTGGAGATTTCTTACAAATCACTCTTCTCTCTGGGCTATCATCCTTAGAAATAGATATCTAGCTAATAATTCAAAATCTCCATCCTTCATTTGGAAGAACATTTCTAGGAATCTAGATTTTTGCAATAACAACGCTTTTTGGATCATAGGTAATGGTTGTCATACTTCTTTTTGGTACCACAGTTGGCTTCCTAATATAAAATCCCTAAGAAGCCAATTTATTGGGCCTCTTACTTATCAGGAATCACGTGCATCTGTTGCCTCTTTTATCCAAGAAATTAATAGGGATTTCTCCAATTTATCCTTCGAGATTCCTACTGATATTAGGCAAAAAATTCAGATGACCCTATCCTCCTCCATTAAGAATGACAGTGATTACCCGATTTGGAATGCCACAAGTAATGGTTTATTTAAGCTAAGCTCGACTTATAACTTGATAGATAAGAATAGTGCTACCACAAAAGACTTCAGCTGGATATGGGACTTAAATACCATTAATAAAATTAAATTCTTCCTGTGGCAGTGTTACCATAACCGTCTTCCAACACGTAGTTATCTTAACAACATTGGTATTAATATTGATGGTAATTGTCCAATATGTAAAAATGTTAGTGAAACCATGTTTCATATTTTTATTAAATGTCCTATTGCTCAATCATTTTGGATTACTACTCCTTATATTTTTACTATCAATGACTCTACTACATGGATTGATACCTTGAGACATTTTACATTTAACACGGTTACAAAATTATAACTGGTTAGACTACTTTCCCTTTGCATTATGGAATATTTGGTTAAACCGAAATTTTAATAATATCAACAACCAGTCAAGACAAATCTCCCATCAAACGGTTAACTCTCGTCTGTTGGAATTTCTGTTCCTAACCTCAAGAGAAGTTAGAAAACAGAAAATTAGACATATCTCTATAGGATGGAAACCACCCGATGAGAAAACTTTTAAACTTAATATAGATGGAGATTTTAATCATATCACCAAAAAAGCTAGTATTGGAGGAGTTTTTAGAAATAGTAGAGGTCATTGGATTTTGGGGTTCCATAAGAAAGTCTGTGCTCAAAATGCAACCCATGTAGAAATTCTAGCCTTATACTATGGTATCACTCTGGCTATTGACCAAAATCTTGCCCCTATAGTAGTAGAATATGACTCTACCGATGTGATTAATTTATTACAACACCCTCATCCAGCTTATAAACCTATTGTTCAAAAATGCAGGTCAATGATGCTCCAATTACAAATGCCAACGATCCAGCATAATCTACGTCAGGGTAACAAAGTGGCACATCTTCTAGCCAAGGGAGCTCCTGGGCAGTCCAATGAAGATACCTTTTATCATTATGCTATCCCCCAAATTTTGTGCACCAAGCCTACATGGATGATTTAGGGGGGAAGTCTTTTGCTACTACTATTTCGGAAGCTAATTTTAATCATTTAGCTAAATTAGGTTGTGTTTATGGATTAACATCCAATGTTGTTTCTAATTATGTTAGTACTTCTGGCCATACGGAGACTCTTAATAGACGTATGGCTTCTCTATGTAATCCAACTTAACGTTTATTTAATGATATGTCGTAATTACCAAAAAAAAAAAAAAAAAAAGAATCTTGCAAAATCTTTTTAAGAAAGTATATAACCAGTCAGTAAACACAGTTTTTTTTTTTTTTTTTTTTTTTTTTTTTTTTTTTTGCCTTTTTTCACTTTATTTCTAAAATTTGTATATATCCAAATCAAAATCCTAAACCGTTGAGTATTTTAAATTTTGAATATATGTACAACTTCCTTCATGGTTTTAGAGTTTTACTAATAGTCTAATTCTTAGTGGTTATCATTACTAAATTTAATCTGAATGGGAGATAGTACTAACATATTGAAGAACCATATTCATTTTTTTTTGCCAACACTAATTCTTTGTGAATTGTCGTGGAGATTCACACAAGCAGTCGATCCTTATAAGTGCATGATTTTGTCTCCCTTTTATTTTTCTCTTTGTATTTCGTGTTCATTTCCTGATATATATTTTTTATGTTTATTATGATTCTTAAAAAAATGTACGAATCATTTCTTTCTTTTGATAGCACCATTCTTGCACTTTTTTCTTTGTCCGTGGTCTTGATTTGGAGATTTTCGAATCATGGACAGGAACACAAAATTGAGTTCGAGTAATAGAAAAGGGTAAAATGAATAATGAAATAGCTTTTGAATTAGTGTGGTCAATTTTTTAATGTGAATTAAAATGTAAAGATTTCTTTTGAATAATAAAGTGTTTTGTTAAGTTATTGTGGTTGTTTATTATTCTCAATTGTGAATATTGTATTTATAGTTTATTTGAATGGAACTCCATGAGCACTATCTTGATAATAACAAGGAGTAATTGGTAAATAGATCGACTGGGGTTAGTTTTATTTCATTATCCATTTTAATATGCTGATTTTCTTTATGGAATTTATTGCATTTTTCTCACTCCTTTGGATTTCCAAGTATATTTCAGTATAGATTCTTCTTTTTTGAGTAACCTCTATTGTTATTACAATTGGGAGTTGTATGATTTTGTAGGCCATTATTTTGAGGCACATGAATGGTGTTTTAGATAGATTGCTATTTTGATGAATTATGTGTATCTATGTAACATGTGGTTGCATTTAGTGGAATCAATAGTTAGGTACAATAAAAAATTTTGGCCAATCAATATATCATAATATTTATATAATTATATTTTATTTTTTATTTTACTTTATGACCAATCAATATCATAATATTTATCTAATTATATACCCTTTTTTTATTTTGCTTTATGAATATTTAGATATGTTTGCATATCTCACTCAATCCATATTTCAGGTTTGAGAATTGAGATATATTTCAATAAGAGAAAGATATTGATGACGATATTCTCAAAAGAGAATGGTTTTGAGCCTGTTGTTTGGACACATTTTGTGGGTATCTTAATAAGTCGAGATAAATATTTTGAAGGATGAAGCTATTCTATTCATTATCTAATTAAACTATTCGTTTACGTTTTTTTTTTGGGTTACCTTGAGTGTAATGATATAAAAGTACATGAGTTAGAGTTTATCATCTCCCGACATAGAGGAAAGTAAAGAAGGAACAAAAAAGTATAGTTTGAGGCATGGAAATATGAAAGAGCAATGCACTGAAGAGATACGAAAGGTACATTTAATAGTATCTTTATCATCTTTCTTTTATTTTTTTCAATTTAGTTCAATACATTGTGTAATTAAGGAAGTGGCTAAGAAAGGAAAGCGGAATAACGGTATATTTAGTCAAATCTATATTCAATATGTGGAAGATTGTTACCGCAATCATTAGGCTATATAAGTCCATAGCTTAATGATAGGTGGTTACACAAGATAGATGCTTGCACAAAATAAAACTAATTGTAAATAAAATCGAAGGTATCAGCTAAGTTTTAGGAACTTATCTCTTCCTTTAGAATAAGTGCATGTACATGGTAGAAGAGAAATGTTTGGAGTAGGTTAAAAGTTGATTAATTGATAAAATTCTAAAGGAGAAAATATTGGAGTAGGTTAAACGTTTATCTCTTCTTTTGAAGGAAATTACATCTTATTCTCATTATTATATCTGGTGTAATTTATGGAGTTGATTGCCTCTATGGTCACTCAACTCTAGGTAATAGGCCACTATGGTCACTTATGTTTGTTTTGTCTTTCTATGGTCACTCAACTTTGGGTAATAGACCACCATGATCACTTATCTTTGTTTTGTCTTTCTATGGTCACTCAAGTTTACCCTATAAACTCTCATGGTCATCCAACACAAAACTCTACAAACTTCCGTTAAGTATATGCTGACGTGATAACTAATTTTTTTTATACAAATTACAATAAATAAAAAAAGCTAAAATCATTTAGGACCGACTCACTTTAGACCCCACCCAGCTCCAATCTGAGTTAAACTTGGTCTTCTGACCTTGGCGAGTTAGTTGTATTCATGCATTTTATAAGTAAAATTTTTTATTTAAGTGCCGTAGATTTTTAATTAATGATAAAGATATTTCACAGTTTGTTTAAGTAGTACTGCTTTTATTTATATACATGTTTTTTTATAGTTGATATTGATATCAATTTAGCAGATATGATAATAGCTTCAAGTTGATGTTAAATGAACTGACTATAGCATATCGTTTTGCTGGTTAAAATGGTTATGCTCTCTTGGAAGAAAGAAGTCATAGACAAGAGTTTGATAAGTGTCACGACCCAGTTTTGGAGCCGTGACCGGCGTATAGGAACTAAGTCCCCTAAACAAGCCTTATCAAAATTCTACAGAAAATCGAGCAGATTTTTCCCTATTTTAGGACTATCCAAAAATGTACCTGCTCAACCAGAATACCAAAACACACAAGTAATAATAATAATTACTCAAAAACTATGTCTTTAGAGCATTAACAAAGCAAAGTGCTTCATCTAACTCCCAATAAACCAGAAACGTCTGACAAGAAGTACTAAGTTCATAAAGGCCTAAAATACTCGCAAGACCAACTTATTAACTGAATAACCAACTCAAAGATAAGACAACTGACTAACAAATGACTTAATGGAGCGACTCTAAGCGTTTCAAAGAAGGACAATAATAAATAACTGAAGATCTTGCCCACGCGAACTAATGCGAGGCTCACCGGGATTATCAACTCGTAGCTCTAAGAATGAAGATCCTCGGCTACGGCACCTGCTGTATCTGGAAGGAAAAATATAGCGAGGAGTGAGTCGCAATACATTAACGCTTAACCACAACCTTTTTAAGTGGGGACAAGTCAAAACATGCCAGTAAATCTTACGCAGAAATATACATATAATTTAATTGTCACTTTCAGAATAACAAACAGAAATCAGTCTTTTTAAGTACTTCTTGTAAACAGTAATCAATATCAAATCAGTAGTAAATTCAGTAATTACTATACTATATCAAGTATATAGGTTAGGGATATTTCCAAGAACAAACCATGTAATCAGTATAAATTTCTCTCTGAGGAAATCAGTAACGGTAAGCTAGTTCTACCTTCCCACTAGCAGGGACTGTAACGGTAATCCGGAGTATACAAGGTGCACCAGGTCTAACGTACCTGTCGTTAGCTACGGGGTCTGTCAAGGTTCATCCCAAAAATATATATATAATCCCTATACCAAGTACAAGGCATTTCAAGAAACAATTCAATATTTCACATAGCGGTAAAACATGTCAAGTAGCGGTAAAACCATATCCTGTAACGGTAAAATAATTCTAGTAAATATCTCGGTACATATCTTATAAAAGGACTTGTCCCATGCAATTTAAATCATTCAGTAATATATTTTACTTCAAAATCAAGTAGAAACCATGCAGGTTATGGAAATACAAATTGCGGTAAGGTCATCACTCACAGTACAGACGCGTGTAGCTTAAGCGTATCTTCCACGAGCAATCCAACACCTTGTCCAGTCAATCTATAATAAAATCATATCGATCTCGTGTTACTTTCCGTGTTACGGCTAATTCATAATTGATCTAAAATACTCGACCCTTGTGTAACTGTTCTATTTATGTGACAGGAGCCATACTCAACTGCTCATATCTTGGTTCATTAGCAGAATCCATCAAGCTACTTATAGCCATATCTTTACTTAAAGATAATCAAATTTCCTTGCTGAAATTCTACTATTCTATTTGTAACAATATTCATAAAGTTTCTTTACTAACTTTACAGGGAGTTTACAAAAAGTAGCAAATACTAAGTTTACATCCCCATAATTTTTTTTAATTGTTTTTACCCATACAACTGATTAATGTATCATATGTGTTGCTATACCGAAAGATACCAATGTCATATTTATCATTAACCCTAAATATTAACTATACTCATATTAGACAAGGTTAGAGTACATTAATACCTAGAACCTCTGTTATGGAAATTTGCTTGATTCTTCTATAAAATAGTACTGCCCGAGTCTTGATAGGTTTCTTCTCACTTTTCGTCACTTTATTTGTTTGCTTGTTTTAACAGAAGCCGAGAGGTGAGCTTTTTTTTTTTTTTTTTTTTTTGACCTTTGCTGATCCAATTTAGTTGGCCTCTGCCAAAGTCCTATTTGGGCTTTGACTATCTCTTCTCTTTTTCTTTTTTTTAAGGGATACTTACAAAAATACCTACAAAACCTAAAATAATTACAGCCACTACCCACTACTTTCAAATATTACCCAATCTATCCACTAAACTATTTACCACTCTACCCATCCAGACTTGTATACCATATTTTATGCAGTATACCATAAAGGTATACACATAAGGTATAACAAATGTATACAGTAATAAATGGCCCTCCAGACTTTTATACTATAATTTATGCAGTATACCTTAAAGGTATACACCTATAAGGCATAACAAAGGTATACAATAATAAATGGATAGGTTGGGTAAATACTTTTAATTTTATGGGTAGTGTAATTTTTAATGGGTATGACTTGTAAATATTTTAAATTTCATGGGTATAGTGTAAAAATCCCTTTTTTTAATTATTACTTTATGAAATGACTCAATTGCCCTTGTTTTATTTAACTAGGGTATTACAATAGGATATGTTGTAAAGAAGTTAATTATATGGTTAAAATGATTATATTTTCTGTTGAAGAATTTAAATAATTTTACAATGATTTGATGTCTTCATTTTGCTTTGGATAATATTGCTCCATTTTTGTTTGATACTTTATTTTATTTCTTTCACTTTGTAATGGTGCGATAACTGTTACATCTAATTTGTAGGATGAAATACCACTCGATATAATCAAGAGCCTGAAGGATACGCTGACATCATTTTATTTTAAAAAAAATCACGAGGTTTATCTGATGCATTACTTAAGAATATCGGAAGGTTCAACCGCGTAAAATAATGCAACCTCTTTGGGAACTCACATCTAATCGTTACTTTGGTTGGCTAACAAGCCAGGATAATTGGTGGCGCAACACATGCTGCTTCTGGAACATAATTTACTGCGGCAATATTAAGAACTGGAATAGAAGCTCCCTGCCACCGAACGTCTGCACATGCGGCACCCTGATAGGCTGCCCAGCGAATAATAGGTTCTTACGGTATCTGCGTCGCCAAGATTCTCGTAAAAGCATCGTAGAGAGCCAAGGGAACCACAAGGCCCTGCTCCCTTGCCCATCGCGAGCTCGTACATCCGTAACTAGATCCTCAGCACGATAAAAAACTCTCGGGGCTCCGTCAGTGCTAGCCCCAGGCTAGACTGCTTCGTCTTGAACTCATACTGTTTGCTGATTCGTCGCACGAAGGTTCACAATTTCCACAAAGCAATTAACGAATTAACGAAAATACTTTTGAATCCTAGACCGACGCACGATCAGAAACGAAGGAAGTGAAACTTTCTAAATGCCATCATAGCCTCTCGCAGATATGTACGGACGTCTACGTACCCATCAGCGAGACTCTACTAGACACTGTCTTAGTCTAGATAGACTCTAAACCGGGCTCTGATACCAACTGACACGACCCGAAATCCGGCTAGGCCGTGCGGGCACCCGACATCCTCCCCTAGACCCGTCGGGCGAACCCTTACCAATTAAATTAAGAAAATAAAAATAATTCAATTCATAAATAGGAACAAGACTTAGAAAAAGAAGCACAGACATACTGATACCTCTAAGCTGTACAAAAGAAATTACAGGTGACTACCCAGCATACTAGGTTTTGGGCTATCCAAACTAGACATCTAAGAGTACAGAAGAAGACAAATACCTCCTGAAGGGAGCAAAATACAACTGAAATAATAAACATAAAATTGGTGGCAATCCGGAATAAAAGCTGGCTCACCCTGACAGCTGAAGTCGCCTTCGCTCCTTCACAACGTGGCGAATTCAATCCTGGAGCGAACCTGCTGAAACGAAATAGATAGAAAAAAAATAATAAACAAGGGTGAGTCAAAAGGACTCAATAAGTGGGGCAGACTAGCAACCTCAAAGAATAGGATAGCTAGCCAAGGAGAAAAGAAACAGATAGACCAAATTCCTCTTATTTAAATTATGAAAAGGCAGAGCCAGATAATAACTAGAAACACATATGGAATCACAAACTCATCAACAACCAGGAACGTAAGATAGCCAGAACATATAGGTATCCCGAACACATCAACAATCAGAAATACATCCAGTTGCGGTGTGCAACCCGATCCATATATTCATTCTGTTGCGGCGTGCAACCCGATTCATATATTTATACCGCTGCGACGTGCAACCCGATCCATATATTTATACCGTTGCGGCGTGCAACCCGATCCCCGCAACCCAGAATACGAGCCAGAAATATATAGACAAATAAGCAATGCACGTATAAGCAGAACAGTAGTTATGTACCACAAGTCTACACAATGGTATGAAATGAAATGAAATGAAATATGATGCAAAGGATCACATGTGCCCGTCATCCCATCTCGAAGCGGAATACTCCTGCATTCGAAGGGAATCCAATCTGATAACCAACTGGAGCGGAATACTACTGCTCCTGGGGCGGAATACTCCTGCACCCGATATGATATAAACCAGAGGCAGAATACTCCTGCACTCTCCTGGGGCAGAATACTCCTGCACCCGATATAATGTAAAGCTTAGGCGGAATACTCCTGCACTCAATATCTGACATAAGAGCGGAATACCCCTGCTCTTGGAGCGGAATCCTCCTACCCTCAATATGATACAATGGAGTGGAATCATCCTGCTCCTGGGGCGGAATACTCCTGCACCCAATATGATATGCAATGTAATGCATATGAATGACATATAATGCATATGAATGCAAATTTGATGCAATAATAACCCTTCACCGGTGCGGGACTCTCATCGACAGCCGGGAAGTAGATGCCAACTCACAGCCAGAGTACAATGCTCAGATCCTCAATGCATTACCAACAACAGGACATAACATATAATATACAACGTAAATCCAAAGCTAAGGCGTAATGAGTACGCCTATCGGCAGCTACACACGTACGAAATACGTGGTAGAAAATCCACGAGGCCAGGTGCCTCAAAAGAAATGGATATAACCACTTCTAAAAAGTTGGCATTGCTAATCAACAACTGCTTTACTCTTAGGTTTTATTGCCAAACGGTCCCACTCTATTCAATAAGAAGAAAAATATATCAAATTAGGCTAAAGGCTTCATTCCTCACATCTTAGGTCAATCCAGGTAGGAACCTGATACTCTATTCGCATACGCAATACGCAGGCCAGGCCTATGTACAGGGTTTATGGTCACATAACCAAACCCTAAATAAATTACATTTATATGTTGCCCATTACTCACTTAGTACGAATATATAATCAATTCCATTATCGGGGTCCATTTGACCCTTTAAACTATTAATTGAACTTATTAAAACGATGTCTAATATTCCAAGTTTTACCGTTAAAATATATTCAAACACGTAATAAACTCAAATAATATACTAGGATCATTACCTGAATGTTTCGGGGTGAAAATTCTACTACTTTCCCGGCTCTTTTCTCATTTTCTGGCATTTTGCTGTGTGTCATCTCCATTTCTCGTTCCTCTGTTCATGTTCCATTGCTTCTGCTTCGTTTTCCGTTTTTTGTACTTAGCAGGTGCTAAGTAGCTTATATATATGTCCACCGCCATATATTTCTCTTTCTTTCATTTTGTGTTTTTGTCTTCTTTTGTCTTCCCTTTTTTTCATTTTTTTAATTTCCTTTTCGCGACGAAAATTAAAACGGTACCCTACGATATTCGAAATAATTCCAACTTTTGCATACAAGTTATACAAAATATATGTAACATACTCGCGAAGGCAAATCTCAAATCGGACTCCCCAAACTCAAGATGCGAATTTAAATGAAAAGAAGTCAAATTATTTAACTTTCGGCATTTTAGCGGAAACTAGCCGAACAACATCGAAATTCACTTTCGAAAAATTAAAAAAGTCACAAATAATCATATGAACCTAGCGGCGCTTTCGGATTTCGATTCGGAGCTCGTTCGCCAAAACCGAGCTCGAAAATCCCTTATTAATATTTATTGACAATAAAAACTGAAACCTTCTTCCGATGCCTATCAAACGATGTCTGATTTAGCTCACATTTTATAGACAAGTCCCAATGGAACTTACGAATATTTTAAAATTATCGGCATGCCAATCGGAGTCCTATCTTCCGAAACGACTAACCGAGGTCGTTTCACTAAATTAAATCTCAGGAATAAAATTATATTTTTGTCACATGTTAAAAGGGCACTGATTAGTAGTACCATTAAGTAACACTTCTTCAGTTAAAAGTTTAATGAGCATTCTTATGAATAAAAAGGTGATGATTAATAATGCAAGCAAAATGGATGCAAAATTCGGCACAAACGTCTTTTCATAATCGAATCAAAAGTCTAGAATTATATAGTTATATCATAAAAGAGTGACATAGATATCATACTCTCACGTACTCCATACGAATTTTATATTAAGTCATAACAATATGTACGTGCTATGAGTTTTTTATTATCAATTAATCAATATTTTAATGCGCTTTAGTTTTAGACTTTTCTACTTATACTCCGCAATTGACTAATGCTTCTTCGCCCATTGCAGATTCCTAAAGACACAATAACGCAATCAATTGAGCTCATGAATCAAGACTTTTGAATCGAAAAATTTATGTTATAACGCATACAATTGTTCAATGTGTTTGTGATGGTTTAATGATTGAAGTTGATTAAGCAATATTTCAATCAAGCGTTTTTTTAATCCAACTATTTTTATTTTTGTTGTCAGTCAACTTTTTGGGGACAAACAGGAATTTGAACATTTTTGTAGACACGGAAGTAGAATATATTTTTTACGATGTTGGAACACAAAATTGAAAAGTCTCATTTGGAGAAATTGGACACCTTAAATGAACTAATTGTTTTACGTCATTGTATAGTCTCTATTGATGATGAAGAATGGGATATCGATGAAAGATATTTTTATTTCGTAGACCAAAATATATATATATATATATATATATATATATATATATATATATATATATATATATATATATATATATATATATATATATATATATATATATATATATATATTGTATATATATATATATTATATTGGGTAAAAATCGACCCGCGGTGATTCGCCCCGGTCATGCAACTTGACAACGACCGAACAAATATCGGCGAACCAGAAACCGAAGCAAATCAATGAATCGCCGAAGCCAGGCACCGAGGTCGTCACCGAAGGCAAGCCGTAAGCTAAGCTTCGGTGACAAGCCACCTCGATCAAGCAGCAGTGCCTTGCCACCGAGGTCAGTTATTCGCGCCTCGGTAGATCCCCTCGGTTCAAGCGGCTTTGCAGCCCACTACCTTGCCCATTAACTCCACCCATAAATGCTCCAGACGTGGGTTGGTCATGAACAAGTAGTGGAGAACGTGGGAGAATATCTTGTATCTATAAATAGTACCTCATTTTACATTGTACGGATCCAAAAATTGATACTGAAACTCTGCCCAAATTTGTACTCACAATCATATATTGAAATACAGTTATTTTTCCGCATTTATGTCTTTTTCGTGTATTTATTCAACTTTGATACGAAGAATTACTTATATTCGAATCCAAATTCGATTTGTAATCCTAAAACTGATTTAGGCCCATACAAATTGGCGCCGTCTGTGGGGATATAAGCAGTAACGCTTTGTTCCAAAATTTCACGTCCGTTTTTCATCAAAGCTTACGATTCAACAACGTTATGGCTAATAATAGCGATAACAATAGCGAACAGGCTGGCGTTCCATTGATCCAACAGCCCATCTCACCAATGACAACTGAAGAGTTCCAGATTTATGTTGTCACTACGTTAAGAGCTCTCCAAAGTAGACAGGATGAGCAAGTTAACATTAATGCTGAGTTCCGCGCTTCGTTGGAAGCGAGGAACAGTGCTGCACCGAACAGCACCCAGCCTTCGGCTCCAGGTGGAGGCATCCCGCTCTTCGTTCCTACGGGCGCGATAACAGGGGGACCTCACAACGGGGCCACGTCTTGGGGCTTGGGGAACAATCCAACTACAACGCCACACTTCGGGACGATTCCCACCGTGGCTGAAACAACATCCTCGGTTGATGTTGAAAAATTGAGCAGGGAAATTGAGGCTCGCATCGAGGCGCGCGTGGAAAAGCGCCTCGAGGGCGTGCCGGGGATAACAAAGGAGGAAGACGACCTCGATATTGATCAATACAGGGAGCTGCCCTTCAAGCCCGAAGCGGCTCCAGCCCCAACTTTCAAGAACTTCAAACTCATGTTCTAGAAGAAATATGATGGGATTACCGATCCCAGAGAACATGTGAGAGAATACATGGCAATGGTGAAGAGCAACGACCTAACGGCTATACAGCTCGATTCGATGTTCTTGAAAAAAATTGGTGAGTCCTTGGAGAAGAGGGCTCTACGTTGGTATATGTGCCTGCCAGCGGGGTCGATTTCCACCTTTAAGGAAATGTCTAGCGCCTTCGTCAAGGCGCACACCGGGGCCCAAAAGATCCTCCAAAGGAAGGAGGATATATGTGAAGTGAAGCAAAGGCCCGGTGAGCCACTCAAAGAATTTCTTGAGCGATTCCATGCTGAGCGCATGGAACTACCTCGGATGGACGATACCTTGGCCATCATGGCATTTGAAAAAGGTATTAATATTCGCAATTCTGACGCTGCCGCTGAACTGCGAAAAGAACTCCAACAATATCAGGTCCTATCATGGGAGGATCTGCACAAGCGAACTTACTCCAAAATTAGATTGGAGGAGGCTGAATTCAAAAGCCGAGGTTATCATCATAAAAACCGAGGCGAATATTCGCACCGTGCCGAGGCGTCGCGAAGCAACCCGAAGGGGAGGTATGAGCCATATACCTCAACAAGGCATCATGTCAGCCAGAGGCTGGGAAACTCCTTCGGTAATTCATACCCAAATTCACACATAAGCCAACGGCTCAGAGGGAAGGTTCAACCCAATACGAACCAAAGAAATCCCTCAAGCCCAGCTTCGGCTACAAAAAAGGATCTACCTCGGATCCAAGACTACAACTTCAATATATCGACCTCGGAGCTGGTCGATTTAGTCAAAGGGACTGCCGGGGTAAGGGTTCCCAAGGACATGAGGACCCCGGCGGATAAAAGAGACCATAATCTGCACTGTGAATTCCATGCAGATTACGTCCACAGGACCGAGGATTGCAAAGCTTTGCGCCTCGAGGTAGCTCACTTGCTGAAGAAGGGAGTCTTGGCCGACTTCCTTACTGACAAGGGGAAAGACAATTTCTCCAAGAACCGAGGTGATGGGCAACCACCTCGGGCTCCACCCCCGAAGAGAGTAGTGAATGTCATTACCGGGGATCAGAGGTGAACGGCTTGAATTTCGCCGCGGCCAAGAAATTCGCCAAGCTATCCATCACCATGGAGAAAAGAACCCAAATTGGCGGCTCAGGTAAAGAAATCGCATTTTACGATGATGACTGTGATGGGATGATGTTCCCCCATCACGACGCTTTGGTCATCATGCTGAGAATCAACGACTCTGACATCAAAAGAGTCTTGATCGACCCCGGTAGCTCGGTCAACATAATCAGCTACGGGGCTGTTAAAAAATTGTGGCTTAAAGGGGAGATTGTCCCCAAATCAACTGTGTTAGCCGGCTTCAACAACTCCACGGAGAAAACGTTAGGCGAGATCACACTCAAGACATTCGCTGAGGGGGTTATTAAGGAAACACTGTTCCAAGTCATGCCCGAGGATTTGGCATACAACGTGATCCTCGGAAGGCCATGGATCCATTCTATGGAAGTTGTCCCCTCCACCTTGCATTAAGTGATTAAATTCCCTACACCTTGGGGAGTTCGATCAATCAAAGGGGAGCAACGAGTAGCGAGGGATTGTTATTCGGTCGCATTAAAAAGTGGAGTCGCCCCGACCGGGCCAAAGCAAAGCAATGACAGCAACCGGGGTCAAGCGGGGAGGACGCCCGAGGGGAAGTCGAAAAGATTCTAGCTTGTATCCAAGAGCCTCGGAAGCAAAAGGCCGATGATTCAACCGTCGAAGAATTGGAATCTTTCACCCTATTGAAAGAGTTCCCCGATAGAAAAGTGTTTGTCGGCTCGGAGTTGGACCCGGAGTCGAAAAAGGCGATTATTGAAGTTTTGAAGTCCAACCATGACTGTTTTGCTCGGTCCCATTCAGACATGACGGGTATCGATCCGGAGATCATGACTCACAAACTGAATGTGGACCCAAAATTCACCCCCGGTAAAGCAGAAGAAAAGACCTCATGCCGGGGTCAAAAAGATGGCGATCTAGGATGAAACCACCAAGCTATAAGAAAATGGTTTCATAAGAGAGGTGAAATACCCCCCGAATGGCTGGCCAATGTGGTGGTCGTACCGAAGAAGAACGTCAAGTGGAGAATGTGTGTAGATTACACTGACTTGAACAAAGCTTGCCCCAAAGATTCATATCCATTGCCACAAATTGACAGGTTGATAGACTCCACGGCTGGACACAAACTATTGACCTTCTTGGATGCATATTCGGGTTATAATCAGATCCTCATGGACCCGAAGGACGAAGAGAAGACCTCGCTCATCACTGACCGAGGTACTTTCTGCTATAAAGTGATGCCCTTCGGTTTGAAGAACACCGGGGCGACCTACAAAAGGTTGGTATGTCGCATGTTCAAGGAATATATTGGGAAGTCTATGGAGGTCTACATAGATGATATGCTCATCAAATCGATCCGAATGGAGGATCATTTGAATCATTTGAGGGAAGCCTTTGCTGTTTTGAGGCAATACGGCATGAAATTGAATCCTGAGAAGTGCGCCTTCAGCGTTGGATCAGGCAAATTCTTGGGATTCATTGTCTCTGAACGAGGCATCGAGGCTAACCCTGATAAAATCAAAGCTATCGAAGAGATCCCCGAGGAACTGACCGGGGTGAAAGAAGTTCAACACTTGACTGGCCGAGTCGCCGCCTTGAGTCGATTTATCTCAAGGTCCTCGGAGCGATGCCACAAGTTCTTCTCCGTTCATAGAAAAAACAATCACTTCGAATGGACACCGGAGTGTAAACAAGCGTTGAAAGATTTGAAACAATACTTGGCTAACGCATCGTTGCTTGCCAAGCCAAAAGAAGGTGAAACATTGCTGGTATACTTGGCCGTGTCCGAGGTGTCTGTCAGCGCTGTGCTGGTTCGGGAAGAAGATGGCAAGCAGCAGCCCATCTACAATGTGAGCAAGACACTCTTCGACGCTGAAACCAGGTATCCACACTTGGAAAAACTAGCACTTGCTTTACTTGTTACTGCTCGGAAACTACGACCCTATTTCCAATGTCACCCAATAGCGGTAGTTTCAACCTTTCCTTTAAGAAGTATATTGCATAAACCTGAGTTATCGGGGAGGTTATCAAAATGGGCAGTAGAGTTGAGCGAGTATGATATCACCTATCAGCCTCGGACAGCCATTAAATCTCAAGTCCTAGCTGACTTCGTGGCCGAATTTAGTGTTGGGATTCTGCCCGAGGCGGAAAAGGAAAACTCCATAGCAAAGGAACCTCCTCGGGGCTGTGGAGACTTAACACCGATGGAGCAACTAACTCCAAAGGTTTAGGTTTCGGCATAGTCTTGAGAGCACCTACCGGGGAGAAAGTCCGGCACTCGGTTCGGTTCAAAAAAGTGACCAACAACGAGGCTGAGTACGAGGCAGCTTTAGTGGGTTTGGAGCTAGCTAAAGAAATGGGGGTGGAAAGAATCGAACTGAGGTGCGACTCACAGCTGGTAGTGAACCAGGTCCTCGGTGATTATACGGCTCGGGAGCCCAGAATGCAGTTATACTTGGATCGAGCACAAAGAATCTTGGCCCAATTCCAAGAATGGCAGGTTAAACAAGTGCCTCGGGAGGAAAATACCGAGGCCGATGCTTTAGCAAATCTGGGTTCGGCGATCGACGAAGCTCACTTGGGGACTGACTCAGTGGTTCGGTTGTTGTCCGCACAAATAAGAGAAATGAAGTTGCAGGTCAACTCAGTGGACAACAGATGGGATTGGCGGAGTAAGTTCATCTCTTACTTTGACTCGGGGACTGTTCCCCAAGACAAAAAATAAGCAAAGAAGTTAAGGACCCGAGCAGCATCATATCACCTGATCGAGGGTAACCTGTATAAAAGGTTATATTGCGGCCCGATGGCCAAATGTTTGGATCCCGATGAGGCAAGGTACGTGATGGCCGAAGTGCACGAAGGCGAGTGTGGCAACCACTCGGGGGGAAAGTCCTTGGTGCGTAAGTTATTAAGAGCTGGGTATTATTGGCCCACAATCAGTACCGATGTGAAAGCCTTCGTGCAGAAATGTGATAAGTGCCAATGCCATGGGCGGATGATCCACCAACAGGCCGAGCCTCTACACTCAGTGGTATCACCATGGCCCTTCATGAAATGGGGGATGGACATTGTTGGACCATTGCCCAAGGGAAAGGGTGGTGTTCGCTTCATTTTAGTGCTAACCGATTACTTCACTAAATGGGTGGAAGCAGCGGCTCTCACCGAGGTAAAGCAAAAACAAGTAATCGATTTCATCAAAAAGAACATCATCTAATGGTTCGGCGTCCCAAGAGAGATTGCCTGTGACAACGGTAAATAATTCATGGGGGCAGCCATCACTGATTTCTTCAAGCAGTGGGGGATCAAAAGAATTGTTTCGACTCCTTATCACCCAAGTGCCAATGGCCAAGCTGAGTCTTCAAATAGAATCATAATTGAAAATCTCAAGAAAAGACTTGATGAGAAAAAAGGCCCTTGGCCCGAGGAGCTGCCCGGGGTGCTATGGGCTATGCGAACAACGGAAAAGAACAGCACCGGTGAGACTCCTTTCTCACTTGTTTATGGCATGGATTCCCTCATCCCCGTAGAAGTGGGCGAACCAAGCCTTCGGTATGTCCACACTACCGAGGATGCAAATCAATAGGCAATGCACGTAGAATTGGATCTGCTCGAGGAAAAAAGGGAATTAGCTTTGGTTCGGCTAGTTGCCCAAGAAAGGCAGATCGAGGCGTACCTTAATAGGAAAGCCAAACTCAGAGACTTCAAAGTTGGAGACTATGTACTAAAAACTACAAACCAATCCACAAAGGAAGACAACGGGGGAAAGCTTGTTGCGAATTGGGAAGGACCCTACAGAGTCAAGGCAATCGTTGGAAAGGGGTCTTATCAAATTGAGAATTTGCAAGGTGAACCCAAACCTTTGAATTGGAATATCTTCAATCTGAAGCGGTACTACTTCTAGTCGAGGTAAATGCTTTTCAATCTTTTTAAATTCATCCACAGCCCTGAGCCGAACAACACTCCTATGGCATCGATCGAAATGTACTAACTTGCTCCTCGTTCCATTTTTTGCTTGACCTTTTCAGTAAGCGAACCGAACGATTTCCAGTGCTCGGATCTTCATCAAGATTCACAACCGAACACTGGGGGGAGTGAGAAGGGTTGATACCGAGGTCAACATCGAGCCTCCCAACCGAAGCTTATCTATCCGAAAATCGGGGACTTACGCCCGGAGAATAGATTTAGTACATTGTAAATCGGCCCGGTTCTATGTAAATAGCCGATTTCTGGCTCGTTGATATCAATAAAACGGCTTTGATCTCATCTATTTTATGTGTGTAAATCTTGCACTCCGAAGCTGCACAATGCATCAACTCGAGGACGAGACGTCGTTCTAAGTTTGCATCGATTAAATTCAGTTAGTCTTGCAAGCAAGTTATTTATTTTTAACAGGGTGTTCGGTATATGTAAAAGCCAACACTTGAAGTAAAAACACAAACGACCTTTTATTAAAAAGCCCGAAGGCTGAAGAATATTTACATCAAAAATGACCAGAAGGTCAAAGATATAAGCATAAAAGCCCAAAGGCTTACAAAGAGATGCTATCAGAAGTTTACGCCTCGGGAGAATCACCTCCATCCTCGGAGCCCCCCTCGGCGTCTTCATCATCTTCTTCATCTTCATCGCCGCTCGAGGCCTCACTTGATGGAAGTTCATCAATGATTGCTTGGGCCTCCGCCGATTTTACCTCGGCTTTTGCAATCTCCTCATCCAAGTTGATCTCCCCGGCGCGGCACCGCTTGAGCAGCTTCAGCCGAGACTTGGTAATGGCCCATCGCTTGTCCAGCTCGGCCCTCTTGACCTTGATTGCAGCCCTACTCTTTCGATCAGCAATTTCATCTTGAAGGGCTTCAATCTTAGCATCTTTAGCTGGAAGCTTGGAGTTCTCACTTTCCAGCTTTTTGATATGAAGCACATGCTTCCTCAGTTGTTCGTGATGTTTTTTGGCCATCTCCACAGCCTCGGCCTTTGCCTGGGTCAACTCGGCGCTTAGTCTCGCAGCCTCGGCCTCCAACCTCGAGCGCTCAACCTGAAAGCCATCACCGAGGGCTTTGATTTTAGCCTCGGAAGCTACCTCGGCCTCATGTAGGTCGGACTGGGACTTGGACAAATCTGCCTTCAGTGCAGCTATCTGTGCGTTGAAATTGTCCTTTTGCCTGTCCCATAGGCGAGCTACACGTCGAACCTCTTCGGTCCTCGAGGACTCAACTTCAATAGCCCTCATTGACAGAATGAAGCTCTAAGCAAAGATTAGTCAAAGGATCAAAGTCAGCCACGAACCGAAGGTAAAGATGAAAATTTTTTTAGAAGCTTAACTCAAGAGCGATGGAATTTACCCTTATAGCATTGGCAACCATGGTATTGTATAGTTGGCCAGGGGAAAATTCCTGCACGACTTTGTCTTCGGTCGGCCCCAACAAAGGCGTGAGACTCTGGATATCACCTCGATCACAAGCCAACAAGTTTGAAGAAATCGGCACTTCAAGTTTCCGATAAGACCCCCACCGAGGATGAAATCCTCGCGGGTTCGGAATGCGACCTAACCGCACTGGTGCCAGCCCCTTCTTCAAATGTAGCAGTGCCGGCCTCCACGACCTTGGCCTTGCCCTTAGCTTTGGCAACTGCCACCTCGGATCCAGGTTCTTGATCCTCGAGGTCGATAAACTCAACCTCCCTCCGAGCTAAGGCCTCAGCAGCTGCATCATCGGGCTCATCGATCAGTCCTCGGCGCCTCTCAACTGCTGCCTCGGGTTGGGGAGGAATTTCCACTTCGGTGCGAGGAGCCACCGAGCGGGAGGGCTTCTTTGAAATGGCCCTCTTCCTCTTCACGCCTACAATAGTGGAAGAAATTGGAACAAGGAAGTAAAAAGGAACGATATTCGATGAAGTTAACCGAGGATGGATATAACCTTTGGAGGTCCCTTAGCCGGGAGCTCCCTTTGAAGTTTTTGAAGACTTTGAAGCCTTCATCCCCTTCAATTCTCCAGCCACCGAAGCCAGGTTATCATCTGACTCGGTCTCCTCCCCATCTTTCTTCTTCTTCTCCTCTTTCTTTTTCTTCTTGCTTTTTTTGGTGTTAATAGCACGGTTAGGAAAACCTAGTTCCGAGGGAAGAAAAGTCAGTAAAACAAAGTCAAAATCCTAAAAATACCTACCAAATAAAACACCACCAAAAGCTCATCGTGCCGTTTGCATTGCCAGCCAAAATCGGCGGCCATCTTCATCCATGTCCTCTCGGGGCCTAAACGAGTCCCGGTCATTGCTTTTACCCACTCCGTCAAACCTTCGGGGGGCACGATGTCAACCTTGTTGGCTTCAACCAACAAAGAAATGAGGTCAGTTAACATGAACAAGTCACCGAGGAGTGAAATGCAAAGGGAAGAGTACTTATGTGTGTTATTCCACCGTTCGGGGAAATTAGGCTCGGTGGACAAAATACTTGTCTCCAACAAGATGTAACGATCACTCTAGCCCCGGTCCCCGTGGTCTTCGCTCTTGTGAAGAAGAGAAAACTTGCCTCGGTTGTTCAAGGCCATGACCCCGGCCTTATGGAAGTATGGGTAGTAAAGTGAAATGAGATGTTGAAAGGTGAAGTTTACCCCGGCCTTCGTGCTTAACCAATCAATGCACTGGGCAACCCTCCAGACGCCGGGGCCAAGTTGAGCCAAGCATAAGTTATAGGCCCGGCAAAAATCATCAATAACTCTGTGCACCAGGAGGGAGAAGTCGAGGGTGAAAGGATAAGTGTAAACAAAGGAAAGCCCCTCAATATGGTGGCACACTCTACTTGTTGGATCTGGTATGACCACTTTCACCTCGGGTCCAAATTGGCACTCCCTCCGAACCCGCTCAATGTGAGCTTGAGTTATGCGGGTCGGTGTTGTGTTCACAGGAATATTTCTATTTTTCTCCTCCTAGTCGGCTGACTGAACTTGCAGCTTCAGGTCCTTGCCATTGTCAAAGTGAGAGGGGATTATTTGGTGAGGCTCGAGCTCTTGCTCGAGGGGAATCACCGGTCCCGAAGATCCCCCCTCGGCGACGTTACCACCCTCGGTTTCGCCCACGGCATCATCGCCCTCGGCGTCGTCACCTTTGTCATCACCTCCATCATCATCGCCTCTGAGGATGACGCCACTGAAACTACCTAGAATGACGTCATCCTCCGCCATATCAGCCACTTCCTCCTCCACCGCCAAGTTGCGCATAGCCCTAGCCTTACGGCGCTTCAGGCCCCCAACGCCAGACGACACCTCACCGCCTTCCGCCGCAGTCATGAAGACCGCCGGCGTAGCAGAGGCGACGTCGCCACTAACGGTAGCCATAGCCAAGGGCGGAACTCGCACCCTTTCACCCGAATCACTTGAATCTTGCCTAGATATAGTGGTAGACATGGTGGTAGTTTAAGGTTGAAGGTTTCTTGAAGGTAAGGATTGATCAAAAGGAAGTATGGAAGCTTGTGTCTTTTCTCTCTAAGAATTCTTTATCGTAGAAAATGAAAGTGAAGGAAAGGGTTTGGTAGGGAGGTATTTATAGGTATGGAAGAGTCAGATTGTGGGACATCATCATCATTGTAACGTTGGGAAAACCAAAATTACGGCGTGACCGTTCGGGCAACCAACGGATGGATGACACGTGTCTAGGAGAAGTGACCTGATGAGACGCGAACCGTTGATAAATTTTGAAATACTTGGATAAGATCGAGCCACGTCACTTTCCCGCTAAACTTCACTCCACTCCTCGGTAACCTCGGTAAATGACTGAGGAGTGGGGGGACTATCTGTATTGGGTAAAAATCGACCCGCGGTGATTCGCCCCGGTCATGCAACTTGACAACGACCGAACACATATCGGCGAACCAGAAACCGAAGCAAATCAATGAATCTCCGAAACCAGGCACCGAGGTCGTCACCGAAGGCAAGCCGTAAGCTAAGCTTCGGTGACAAGCCACCTCGGTCAAGCAGCAGGGCCTTGCCACCGAGGTCAGTTATTCACGCCTCGGTGGATCCCCTCAGTTCAAGCGGCTTTGCAGCCCACTTCCTCAGCCCACTACCTTGCCCATTAACTCCATCCATAAATGCTCCAGACGTGGGTTGGTCATGAACAAGTAGTGGAGAACATGGGAGAACACCTTGTATCTATAAATAGTACCTCATTTTACATTATACGGATCCAAAAATTGATACTGAAACTCTGCCCAAATTTGTACTCACAATCATATATTGAAATACAGTTATTTTTCCGCATTTACGTCTTTTTCGTGTATTTATTCAACTTTGATACGAAGAATTGCTTATATTCGAATCCAAATTCGATTTGTAATCATAAAACTGATATATATATATATATATATATATATTAGGATTAATTAGCGAATCCCCAAGTTTCTGTTCTTATATAGGTTGATTATAATTTAAATTCAATTTTTAATAGAATTAATGGTCTGTAAGCATAAGACTGACAATAGTTACAATATTTTTATGTCACTATAGGCAGATGGTTGTTAAAATATTCTGCTTAACTGATCCAATGTACCGATTGTTGAAAAATTTACTAATACATTCTTGGTGGTTTTCTACAGAGCTGTAGATTGATAAAATTGATATGCTGTCATTGAGCATATAAATGTAAATTGGAAGGTTGATTAATAACTATATATTTAGGATTATGAAGTAGTTAGTCAATTGCTTGGTACATCTACCAAAATTTGATGGTCTGAAGCATAGTACAATTGCTTTATTTTAAGTTTTTTTTTTCTTTATCTTGAATTTGTTTCTTCCTCTGTTCTTTTAAATCTCGTGCCTTAGTTTGTTCACTAGATTTATATCAATTAAACATGTAATGAATATTAATGGAGTTGTAAATCTCGAGATAGAAGGAATGGAACTTTAACTCATGAATTGAACTTCATGTGTAGTTTGATGTCCCAACTAAATCTTATTTTAAAATATTCTTTTTGCTCTTGGATTTATTTCTTCTTCGTCTTCTCTCTTAAATCTTAGACCTCAATTTATACTTTATTTGTTCAAGCTTTTAACTATTACTACAGACAAATAACTGCAATTTAAGACTCAATTATAAAATTTACATATTTGTGTATTGGATAAAAGCTGACTGGACTTGGAAAGGTGACACGTGTCTTCCGCATGGCACGAGCAGACATTTCAACGGACAGACATTCATCACGAGCAGACCTAAAAAAGTTATGAAACACTTCAACAGTCAACACGGTCTAAATGAGCAGTTATTAACATGATCAATCTATTAATGGTCATTAAGGCAATCATTACAACCCAGCAGTTATGACTCCAATGGATATGTGACCAGCAATTACTGATCCAAACGAATCCACACCCAGCGGTTACAAAATCCCAACAGGTGCCTACCAGCTTATAAATAGCATTCGCCTTAATCGATTGTAAAAACAACTTTGACTTCCTGATTATGATATCAATAAGAATACTCTCTCGCTCTTGCTCAGATACTCTCTTTGCTCATATTTTGGTTACTACTTTAGTTCTTTGATCGTCTGAAGTGCGATTGCTATCGAAGAACTCTCTCCGAAGACGAGCGATACGATACGGTTACTTCTCCTTGTTTCCATTTAAGCTTTGTTTTTATTAGTTAATAATTGCATTTCGTTCTCGTATTATCATCATCTTAGCTCACCGTATAAACTCTTAATCTCAACTATTGATCGTGACTCCACAAATACAAATTTAATTGTTAATTGGCCTAAAATCGGATCTAGGTTAAAAAATTTGGCGACCACAGTGAGAGCCGGTCAATAGTTATCGTAGGTTAATAGTTTACCTTTGATATTATACCTATTTTCGTCTACCTTTTTGCTTTATAACTAACATGGCAGAAAGCAACTCTCAACGAACTATCGTAGGCGGAGAACAGGTAAATACTCCTTCACTCAGTCCTAATTACTCTCCTGATTATTCTCCCGATTACTCGTCTGATGGGCAGCAACAATCTTTCCAAGGACCGGTCAGGCTGCGATACAGACGTATGCGCTCTCAGAGCACTACCCCACCCAGGAGAAGACACTATAGGAGTCTCTCCCCTGGCCGAGGGAACCTCCAAGAAACACTCTTTGCTTTCATGCAGGAACAGGCAGAAGTAAACCGAGGAATAAACTAGGCACTCACCTCTCTCCGAAGGAGTAACCCTTTAACTACAAGGTTGACGCTGCGGCACCTGGTCGTGACACACCATCTTCACATACTTCGAGGCAAGGTGGAGAGCGTAACAACGGTGGTACTGCAGACCCTACGACCCAAGTCAATAAGAATAATCAGAATGGAGGGTCTATGGCGCCTACGGATGTGAGCCTTGTTGTGGAAGCTCTCACCAAACAATTCAAAGAAAACCAGGAAGCACTTCAGAAGTCTCTCCACGAGAGAATTGATCAGATACCAGGTTCTCCACCCACACTAAAGAAAGTTGATGTCCAGCATTATTCGCAGCGACCCTGGAAGAAGGAGGCAGCCCCAAAAGTGATACCTAAGACGTTTAAAATGCCAAACATCCCGAGGTATCGCGGAACATCTGATCCTAACGATCATCTCATGATGTTCAGCAACTTTATCAAGGATAGCGATCTCACCGACGAGAAGATTGAATCTGTTCAATTGAAGAAGTTCGTGGAAACCCTAGCAGATGGAGCTCTGCGATGGTATTCAATGTTACCAACCAACTCCATTGGGTCTTTCGCAGAAATGACTGAGTTGTTCGTAAAGGCATACACAGGCGCTCAGAAGACGGAGACCCGCGTTGAGGACATCTTTGAAATCAAGCAAAGACCCGATGAGTCTCTCCGCAAGTACGTGGACCGCTTCCAGAGAGAATGTATGTTGCTCCCTAAAGTACCAGACAGATGGGCAGCGATCGCGTTTACCAACAGCTTGGACATTAGGATCTCAGAGGCCACGCATAGACTTTATGAGTCTCTTCGCGAGTTCCCAGCAGCCAGTTGGTCAGACATCTACAACCGTTACAATTCCAAGGTACGTATCAATGAAGATAAATTGATTGGAACAGGTACTCGAGGAAGAGCTCAGGCACGTAGTGGTGGATCTGGCGGAAAGGCAGAAACCGAAAGAACAGACGTACGTTATGAACCGTACCCTGATCAGTCACGCAGCCATTCCAAAGGACGCAACCGCAACAACAAAGGGTTGTCCCGGTGAGATGATTCGGAACCAAGTTTCCGTGGAGCCCCAAACCTGCCGAGTTTCAACGTGGAGACGTCTGAAGTAGTGGCAGCACTCAAAGACATGGGAGAGAAGCTCAAGTGGCCGAAAGACATGGAGACCGACCCAGGCAAATGAGACCAAGACCTGTGGTGCGATTTCCATCATGACCATGGCCATACCACCGAAGACTGCAAAGCTCTCAGGTATGAAATTGCTCATTTGTTGAAACAGGGATTCTTGAAGGAGTTCCTGACCGAGAAGGGAAAGCAGACTCACGCGAAGGCACAGCAAAACAAACCTGGCCCTCCACGAGTATCCTCTCCGAGGAGGACAGTTAATGTTATTTCAGGTGGGATCGAGGTGGACTCCGTTACTTTCACAGCAAAGAAGTATGCAAAGGTCTCCATCACAAACAACAAGCGCCCACGATCAGAAGAAGTAATCACATTTGAGGACTCTGATGCAAATGGCTCGCCATTCCCACAGGCGGATGCGTTAGTCATAACGTTACGTGTGGCGGAGTTCGACGTCAAAAGAGTACTCATCGATGCGGGCAGTTCCGCGAACATTATCCAGTCACGGGTTGTCAGAGAGATGCAGCTGTCAGACAAGATCATGCCCATATCTCGAGTTCTATCCGGCTTCAACAACCCAAGCGAGAAGACTCCCGGGGAGATTACCCTGACGACTCTTGCCGAAGGGGTAGCGAAGGAGACAACTTTCCATGTTTTCGATGCGGATCTAGCCTACAACATCATTTTGGGTAGACCTTGGATCCACGACATGCAAGCTGTTCCTTCAACTTATCAACAAGTATTGAAGTTCCCATCTGAATGGGGAGTACGTGAAGTTCGAGGAGAGCAACGCTCTGCCCGAGACTACTATTCTGTGGCTCTCAAGTTGCCCGAAGAGAACAAATAGTAATTACAGCGATCGGGACCAGACATACCACCTGAAAAAGCTAAGTACGAGGTCCCAGAATTCATCACGAAAATGGACGAAAGAGAAAACCACATGCCAACCGTGGAAGCTTTGGAACCCGAAGAACTGTTCGCCGACAAGCCAGAGCAAAAGGTGTATCTAGGGACCGAGCTGAACGAGCGCCTACGAGGAGATATCCTCCAGTTCCTCAAGGAACGGCATACAACATTCGCCTGGTCTCACGCATATATGACAGGTATTTCTCCTGACATTATTACTCACAGGTTAAACGTTGATCCGTATCACCGCCCGGTGAAACAAAAGACGCGCCAACAAGGAGCCTTTCGGAACCAGGTCATCAATGACGAGGTTGATCGGCTGCTGAAAATCGGTTCAGTACGTGAAGTCAAGTATCCAGACTGGTTAGCCAACGTGGTTGTCGTACCTAATAAGAACGGCAAATGGCGAGTCTGCATTAACTTCACAGATCTAAACAAAGCCTGCCCGAAGGATTCGTATCCTCTCCCCAGGATAGATCAACTGATCGATGCAACGGCCGGACACGAGGTGCTAACCTTCCTCGACGCGTACTCCGGATATAACCAGGAGAAGACGGCGTTCATAACCTATCGAGGTACGTATTGTTATAAAGTTATGCCATTTGGATTGAAAAATGCAGGTGCAACCTATCAGCGTCTAGTCAATCGAATGTTCCATAACCATATTGGAAAGACTATGGAAGTGTACATCGATGACATGCTGATAAAATCCAAACGAGCAGAAGACCATCTGGCACATCTGAAAGAAGCTTTCCGAATCTTGGATCAGTATAACATGAAGCTGAATCCAGAGAAATGCGCTTTCGGAGTCGGATCGGGGAAGTTTCTGGGATTCATTATTTCTCAGCGTGGCATTGAAGTGAATCCCGCTCAGATTAAAGCCATTGAATCAATCCCAGATGTACTTCACAACAGGAAAGATGTGATGAAACTGACGGGGAGAGTGGCAGCTCTACGCAGATTCATTTCCCGATCATCTTACCGTTGCAAGAGTTTCTTCGATGTCTTAAAGCAGAATAAGGAGTTCGAATGGACTCCTGAATGCCAGCAAGCATTGAAGGATCTGAAAAAGTATCTATCCAATCCACCACTGCTCTCCACGCCTCAGGAAGGTGAGCAGCTGCTGATTTATTTGGCAGTCTCAGAATCATCGATAAGCGCTGTGCTAGTTCGGGAGGAAAAAGGTAAACAACTTCCTATCTATTACATTAGCAAAGCTCTAATTGATGGTGAAACGCGCTATCAACCTTTAGAAAAATTGGCATTGGCACTAGTAAGCGCTGCTCGTAAGTTACGCCCTTATTTTCAAAGTCATTCGATAGCTGTGGTTACGACCTTTCCTTTGCGAAATGTTCTGCACAAACCTGAATTCTCATGAAGGCTGGTAAAATGGGCTATAGAATTATCTGAATTTGATATCACCTATCAGCCTAGAGTAGCAATAAAGTCACAGGTTTTGGCAGACTTCGTGGCAGACTTCAGCACTAACATATACCCTGAAGCAGAAAGGGAAGCTATTCTTTATGCAGGGCAGGCTCCTGGCACATGGACCCTTCACACAGACGGCTCGTCGAGCGTCAAAGGATCCGGACTTGGACTGGTTCTTGTTGCTCCATCCGGCGAGACGGTAAGGTAGGCTATCAAGTGCCCATTTATTACTAACAGTGAGGCCGAATATGAGGCCGTTATAGCAGGATTAGAACTAGCCCGAAGTTATGGAGCAACCATCGTCAAACTAAAAAGTGACTCTCAGCTCGTGGTCAATCAAATCAATGGAGGTTTCATTGCACGAGAATCCAGGATGCAAGTGTATCTCGCCCGAGTGAAAGAGCTCCTAGCACAGTTTGGCGAATGGGAAGCAGTCCACATTCCACGGGAAGAGAACCATGAAGCTGATGCTCTTGCAAACATGGGATTAGTGGCAGAGATAGGGGCAGCCAGCTCTTCAGCTGTTGTTCAACTTCTCTACACGACCATGGATAGAGAAAAGTTCGAAGTCAACACCATCAACGCTACTTGGTACTGGCGGAATGAGATAACAAATTATCTTATCCAAATAACTCTACCTGCAGATACAAAAGCTGCACCCAAACTCCGAGTAAAAGCTGCCCGATATACAATTCTCAACGGCGAGCTTTACCGGAGGATGTTCGCAGGACCTCTCACAAAATGCCTTGGACCTAATCAGATTAATTACGTGATGAGAGAAGTCCACGAAGGCTGTTGCGGAAATCATTCCGGGGGCAAGGCATTAACCCGGAAGCTGATTCGTGCAGGTTATTACTGGGACAAAATGGAGAAGGATACGAACGAATTTGTCAGGAAATATGACAAATGCCAGAGGTTCGCCCACCTTCTCCATTAGCCAACAGAACCACAACATTCAATAATCTCCCGGTGGCCCTTCATGAAATGGGGGATGGACATCGTTGGTCCTCTTCCCACAGCACCAAGGGGGATGCGCTTCTTATTGATCATCACCGACTACTTCATAAAGTGGGTCGAAGCGGAAGCATATTCAAGGATATGACAAACGGAAGTCGTCGACTTCCTCTGGCGTTTTGTAGTATGTTGCTTTGGAGCACCTAAGGAAATAGTCATGGACAACGGCCCGCAATTTATCGGCCAGAGAGTGACTAGGTTCCTCGACGATCTGCACATCAAGAAGATCACTTCCTCTCCATATCATCATGTTGCTAATGGACAGGCAGAGTCTACCAACAAAATCATCGTTGAGTCCCTTAAAAAACGCCTCGAACAGGCAAAGGGATGTTGGGTAGAAGAGCTACCCGGAGTACTATGGGCCTATCGCACAACTATAAAAATGAGTACCGGAGAAACTCCTTACTCATTAGTGTATGGTGCAGACGCTCTAATCCCAGTTGAAATCGGAGAGCCCAGCCTGCGATATGCACATGCCACTGAGGAATCAAACTCAGTCAACCTATCAGAAGAGCTGGACCTCCTCGAAGAACGCAGAGAACTAGCTCTTGTACGAGTAGTCGCTCAAAAAGAACGAATCGAGCAATACTACAATCGGGGACTGCGCGTACGAAGCTTCCAAGTCGGGGACTTTGTACTCAGAAAAGTCTCCCAGAGCACACAAGAAACAAATTCAAGGAAGCTTGGTCCTAATTGGGAAGGCCCCTACAAAGTAATTGCTTCAGTCGGCAAGGGATCTTATCGTTTGGCACGACCAGACGGCTCCACTGTCCCAAACAGTTGGAATGTGGTTCACCTCAAAAGGTATCACTTCTAAGTGGTAAAACGGTCAGTTATCCTACACTCACCCTTTTATCTTTACAAAAGTTCTTACTTTTATTATATATTTTCTCTAAATGGTACTAACGACCTAAACAAAGTCAGATCTGTTTAGCTCAACTGGTAGAGCTCGAAGTTCTTCAACTTCGCGGCTGTGGGTTCGAATCCCACAACGGACACACTCCTCGTTTGGTTATATGTGTTCTATATGCAACTCACCGAAAGCTCTTTTCATGTTACCACTTTACGTGCTCCAACATAAAAAAAAGGCGGGTGGTGAGAGGCCCCTGTAGGCCAGATAAGACCTTCATAAAGGCAAAAGACCTTACCAAAAGGTGAATTTTTAAAGTTTTTCAAAAAAACTTTTACGTGACAAGACTTCCACGACAAATAAGAGGAGTCATTCACAAGACAAAAACTTTTACGTGATAAGACTTCCACGGCAAATAAGAGGAGTCATTCACAAAACAAAAACCTTTATGTGACAAGGCTTCCATGAAAATAAGAGAAGTCGTTCACAAGGCCAATGACTCAGCCAGAGCCAATCTACAAAGCCATGCAACAACTTTCAACTATCAAAACGATAAGCAAAGTTATGCGCACAGAGCAATGATTCGGCCAAAACTCTAAACGACCACGATTCGGTCAGACTACCTACAACTTACGACCTCTTCCTAACGAAAGGCTAAGTTAAAAACATTCGGGCAGACTCTTGGAGATACGAACTTAATAGAGTTCAAACTTCAGAAAGCTCCCAATCACAAGGCACGAAAGCCACAACACATGCAAACAAAAAGATCAAGAAGTTCAAACTAAATATAGTCACTGAACAGATCTAAGTAGCATAGATACATTATACTGTAAATTGATAAATTGCCGAAAACGGCTGACAGAAATTTGCAGAGTGTTCAAAGGCCAAACGAAACCGACCATACAAAGGACCAGAAAGTCTTTGCTAGACTTCTGTCCACCAACAAACAAGTCCGGCTCTCACCAGACAATTAAAAAAGTACATTAATCACAGATTGAGAAAAGGGCATTAACATCTAGGGCTACGACCAGAACTCGACGCACCAGCTCCATCAGTCCTGCCGTCGTCCCCTGAATTCTTGCCGTCATCTTCGTCTTCATCATCATCGTCACCTTCAGACTCCTCAGGAGAGAGACCCAATGTTTATTTTATTCTTCGAACAGCGTTCTTTGTTGTCTGCAGCATCTCCTCGACATTAACTTGTCTAGCCTGAATCTGCACGAGCAATGTACGCTTGGCCTCAAGAGCAGCAAGCTTGGTTTTGATTTCAGACTGATCACACAGGTTTGCCTAGTCCTTGGTTAATGCGGTCTGAGCACTCATTAATTGAGCGACCTGATCCTTGGCAGCCTGGAGATCAGCCCTGGCTTTAACAGATCCTTCATTAGCTCTCTATAGATCCATCTCAAGGGATGCACGATCTTCGATAGCACCGTTCAAAGAATTTCGGCAATCTTCAAGCAGTCTCTCTAAACCCTGGGCAGAGCGTGCGAAACCTCCTCTCTCTTCGAGAAGAAGGTCCTTCTCCCTGGTGAGTGCGTTGATTTGCTCAACACGTTCATTATTGACATCAGCCAACCGGTTAACCTCACCACCAAGGAGACCACACTGCTCTATCAGAGTCTTGTTCTCCTTCAGAGCTTCCAGCAACTCTTTCTTTATTTCAACTATTTGATCGACGTTGTTAAGCCTGGAGCAAAACATGAGCTCAGCAGCCAGCATACTCGACTGAAAAAGCTAAGTGAGTCAAAGTTAGAAGTCCGAGGCTAAAGTTATTTCCAAAATAAAGCGGAAAATATTTACCCGGGCAGAGTCAGAAGCAATCTGGAAGGCTAACTCCTCATCGCTCAGCTCCCTCAGCACCCATTCTTCACGGGGACCGATGAGCGAGGAGACCGCCTTAGCCAAGCTGAGTGGCCTAGTTATGAAGTTAACATCAGGGGCAAGTTCAAAATGTGCTTCCTCTCGCAGAACTTGGGTTCCCAAGCCTGCTTAGAGGGATAATTTGGCCCAAACTTGTAACGCACCCCCCTGATATCACTCAACTCTGTCCGGCCACCAATGACTGACCGCCAAACGAATCTTGACGAGGAAAGGTTAGAGTCACCTTCCACTCCAAGATTTATTGTCTCACATTCACGAAGACCAATGGGAGTCACCCCCTCAGTAGCCACATTCTCCAGGTCCTCCAAACGAAAAACACGAGGACCCTGGCTACCATCTTGGGAAGCTTCTTCTCTTACTTCTTCTTTCACCTCTTCTTCTTCTTCTTCACCTACTTTTCTCTTCCCCTTGTCTACACGAGAAGGACCTGCCTCCGCCCCGTCATCAACTCGGGGACTCCTCTGCAGAGTACGGACAGCCTCCTCCTCGGCCCTTCTTCAGTCACTACGAAGATGAGGCCTTCGCCTAAGAGGAACATCAACTTTGGCCTTAGTGTCCGAAAGATCGATAACCTCCTTGGCTACACCCTCTCCCCGTGCAGACTCGGGGACTCCAGCAGCAACATTGGAATTCTCTTCTACGGGCTCCGGTGCACTGGCCCTAGAAGAAGGATCACCACCAGCCGACGAGGTTTGCCCAGCAGCCACGGAAGTCTTACGAGCAGACTTCTTCCGTGCTCCGCCCTCGCCTTGGCTCCTCTTCTTCCTCTTCAGGGAGCCCAGTCCACCGGACAGGAGTTCCTCGCCCCCCTCCCTGCTGTGCAGAGCACCCACTGAAGCTAGTATAGCCTCAGCTTCAGCTTCTGGGTCAGCAACAGGCTCAGAAGGCCCGTCTTGGGGGGGGGGGGGCAGGAAAGAAATCTCCTGAAGTGCCCAAACCTACAAAAAGGTGAAGCGGTCAGACACAAAGAATTTTCGAAATGATCATGAAAGCAGAAATATTCTCACCATGATTCTGTACAATCAAACTTCTTTGAGCGGCAAAATGCATCCACTCTATCTTCTCATGAGTAAACTCCTTCAAAATTGGCTCAACCCACGCGGTCAAATCTTCAACAGAAATGAGTCTGTCGTAGGGTTGCTTGGCCGCTACAAAAATTGAACGGAGTTAGAAGACGAGAAGAAGAAAGAGCACAAAGAATTTCAAAAAGTACTCGGGGACTTACGCTTCTTATTCCAGACTTCTGGAAGATGAGCCTTGTCGTCAAAAGTCAAGGCCGAAGAATGCACAAACAGATACCGGTGCACCCAGCCTCGGTCACCAGTATCCTCAGAACTGCGCACTAAGCCCTTGCTTCCGCGCATTCTGGCATTTACATAGCCGTCTTTGAAAATTTGTATACTATACAAAGAAATAAAATGCTCATAGCCAAAAGATTGATCGGTTCCTGCCGCAAACCAATCCAAAAGAGTAACTATTCTATATATACTGGGGCTCAGTTGCCCCGGACAGAGGAGATACTCCCTGCAGAGCCTCTCCAGCACAGGGTGCAGGGGTAACCTACATCCCACTGTAAAAGGGTAGGTGCACATGGCTGTCCACCCAGCCCTATGGGAAGTAATATTCTCCTCCTCGGAGACCGGCAAGAGGGGAACCTCATCTCCCCAGTGGCAATCCGTCCTCACTCGTGGGATCACCTCTTTCGTGATCCCAGATTTAAACCTATACGCCGGCCAGTTGCGCGTATCTCCCTCTTTATTATGGAAGGACTTAATGTTACAGTCCGCCTCAAGTTCACCCCATTTCTTGGGGATTATTTCTGCAGCAGTAGCGTGGGTAGCCCGGGGCCTGGGAGTGGCCGCCGAGGAACTACCAGCAACATCAGCGCTTTGATTTTTCCTAGATCTTGAAGTCATGATTTCAGGGAAAATAAAGATGTCAAGAAGAGTTCAAAGCTAGTTCAAAGGATTTTTTCAAAGAACAGTGAAGAAGAAATAAAGGCAAGTAAAAAGTTTCTCATCAAGCAAACCCCTATTTATAGGAATGAAGAATCAACCCCACAACTTCCCTCGAGACACGTGGAGATCATCAGAAAAACTACGATCAGATCTGGCCGTCGAAGGAAAGAGTAGAGGTCATCAAAACTTTATAGTATCATCATTATTCTGAAGAGTAGAGGTCACTTCGCAATCAACAGATGACGTGTGCACGTGACTGAAGCGGTTAAAATCATTACTTTTACTCTTGGGGCATGCAATAGTCACTTCATAATGGTCTGCAGTTCCGCAGATGTGCCAGCTGCAGTTACTTTTTTATATGGCGCATTAAATGCGCACGTCATAAGGGCTTGTCACTTAGCTGATAAGGCTCATACGTCATCAAGATACATCACACGAAGACAAAAATTTGCAAGAAATTCCTGCCAAAATTCATATCCACTCCTCGAACAGATACTCTGCTCGAGAAGTGCGGGGACTATCTGTATTGGATAAAAGCTGACTGGACTTGGAAAGGTGACACGTGTCTTCCGCATGGCACGAGCAGACATTTCAACGGACAAACATCCAACGGACAGACATTCATCACGAGCAGACCTAAAGAAGTTATGAAACACTTCAACAGTCAACACGGTCTAAATGAGCAGTTATTAACATGATCATCCACGATCAATCTATTAATGGTCATTAAGGCAATCATTACAACCCAGCGGTTATGACTCCAACGGATATGTGACCAGCAATTACTTATCCAAACGGATCCACTCCCAGCGGTTACAAAATCTCAACGGGTGCCTACCAGGCTTATAAATAGCATTCGCCTTAATCGATTGTAAAAACAACTTTGACTTCCTGATTACGATATCAATAAGAATACTCTCTCGCTCTTGCTCAGATACTCTTTTCTCATATTTTGGTTACTACTTTAGTTCTTTGATCGTCTGAAGTGCGATTGGTGTCGAAGAACTCTCTCCGAAGACGAGCGATACGATACGGTTACTTCTCCTTGTTTCCGTTTAAGCTTTGTTTTTATTAGTTAATACTTGCATCTCGTTCTCGTATTATCATCATCTTAGCTCACCGTATAAACTCTTAACCTCAACTATTGATCGTGACTCCGCAAATACAAATTTAATTGTTAATTGGCCTAAAATCGGATCTAGGTTAAACAATTTGCTACTTAGATATATTCAGTTTTGGTTTCATTTGATATTCTCCGCGCATCGCGCGGGTGCTATACTAGTATATATATTTAAGAAAACCCCTCCGTTCACTCCTCATATTAGAAACACAATTCCTAACCTTTATTTCTTCTTCAAACATTTCTCAACTACACAAAGCCTAACAAAATCACCCACACAAAACAGATTTATTTTTCTTAAACAAAGAAGAAAAATGGCCTCCTCCATGACAAAGTCTTCCATGATTCTTTTCTTTACTTGCATCCTTTTCTTCCAAGGCACAATAGGTATATGGTTATATTCAAGCTTTTATTCTCTAGCTTCATGCAATTAAAGGTATTTCGAAGAGTAGAGTTATTAATAGTGACTTTTATCATCTAAGAATGCAAAGAATTAAAGAGAAGTTTGGATATTTATGTCACTGGGAATAAAAATGTTCTAGTGATTGTGAAATTATTGGGAAAAAAGATAGTATTAGGCTAGACGATAGGCAGCCTTGGAGAAAAAGAAGGGAGGAGCAGGGGTTTGTTTCGCGCCGAAGGAGGACAGGGGGGAGAGGGGGGGTGGGTTGGGCAGCTAGAAGAATTAACTTTTAAAAAATAAATATAGTAAAAGGGATAAAAATTATGTGGCAATCCCTCACAGGTGCGTGATAAGTACTCAAGTTCTCAAAATTGGGGTTGAACGAGAAGTGTGGTACTAATATCACTTCAAAGTAGTTCAAAGAGGTATTTCCTTTAACTTGAAGTGTGTCACAACAAAAGCAAAATCATACAAATTTTAAGGAGGTAATTATGTATTTTGCTAAATTTTAAAAAAGAATTCATCCCATAAGGAAAGGGGAAAAATGGAAAGTGGGTGACCAACTTAATGTAAAAATTTCATCCAGAGATCACTTTTATCACTGTTATTTGGTTTCAGGCCTTTTTTTTCTAATTGTGCACAAGAATTCACTTTTTCAAACGCCAGTCTTTTTGTGATGAAAATGTATGAAGTTCAACTTCAGCCCAAAAGGACTGAAGTTTACGCATTCTATGCTTAAAAGTTCAATTCTTGTGAAATGAAGTTGAACTTTATACCTCAAGATATGAAGAAGCCCACAAGGATTGAAATTCCAAAAAGTAGCTAAAAATTAAATAATTTTAAAAAAATAACTCCAGCTGTAAAAGCGAGGCAAAAAGTGGCTATTCGTGCACTTTCCCCCCAACTTAATGCTTGATCTTGGACTGCAGCCACTCTCTTCAATCATAATAGGGTGAAGTGCACTAATAGGCATTCTTAGGATTGCAATTTAGGAATTAGCTATGTTTACAATGTATATAAACTTTAGTTGCAACTTAAGATAGGGGCGAATTTAAACACACACCACATGGTGTCTTGAAGTTATGAATTGAAAATTTTAGCTTCTAGACTCATCGTCCTGAAGCTTTTGAAAGAGCTAAACTTTTCTCATGAAGTTTTTAGCTGAAAAAAGAAAGTTCAAGATACAATGTCTTGAAGTTCAGGATCTAGTGTCCTGAAGCTTCTACACACTTTTTAATTTTGGTTTTAATTTTAAATACATTGTGAATGCTAGCTAAATTGCAAATAGCAGCCCTTAAAGTGGCTACTGGTGCCATTTCCACATCATATATAATCAGCTCTTTTATCGCTTGCTACAAAGATATAAATCAGAATTGAAGGGGAGACAATACGTTCTCTTCAGAAAAATATTATGGATTATTTAATAATATTAAGATCGGTTAACGTTACGTAAATTCAAAGAAGTGAAGGTGAAATAGTGGATGGACGAGCTTGAATAATAATGAAGAGTAGAAGGTGTATGACAAAATACTGTATCCACAAAAAAATACTCGAACATAACTTAATACATCACATCCATTATTCATAAACGATAAGAGACAACAATTTTAATATTGTTAGTGAGCAAAACCTAACAACACTCTATTAGATTTTCTTGCAAAAAGTCATTAGCAATTTGGAAGTGGCTAACATGGTAAGAACCAATAAATAACAAAATGTGCCATGGGTCTAGCCTTCTTCCCGTCTTTGGTGGAAAAGAGAAACCAAATTAAAGAACCTTCTCTAAACGTTGGCGAAAATGTGGAATTTAACGAAGGACGTACCAATATTAAATTGGAAGAGTCCTACCGTTTACCGCGCATCGTCAACTACACGGTATGCCATTTTATTTCCACATTAAATTAGTCCTGTTTTTGTGGCTTCATAATGATGTGACATCAAGCTGCCTATTGTGAATGATCCAGGGAACGTTATTCCCAAGTAAGATCTTATTCGTGTAGCGTTTTAAGAATGAACATTCTAAATCTCTCAATTGAGGACCTATTTTGCATCTAAATTTTGGTACGTCACTCTTCAAATTGTTTGCCTTTGAGTTCGAAATAACTACTTATTCAATCATTATAACAAAAGAGTAATAGATGGTTTCAAAATTTTATTATACTCTACGATTTGTACTGATCAATTCAAAATTTTAAATTCACCTATGTTTTCAGACCTTTGCACACACTAGTCGGTAGTACCAAGCGCATGGAAAGACATTTTAGTTAAAATATTGAAGCGGTAATGGGAACATACTGAGAAGATAAATTCTTTTTTAGTACAAACTCAAGCCAATATCGATTATTGCCGAAATCGTAAAGTAACGGGGAAATAACAGACAGAATGAGACGTGAGTTTTAATGGATTTCTAGAAACATATATACAAAAAGTTTGAAACTTCAACAAGAATAGAAGAACGTGCTTCCTAATTTAGGCGTAAATTTTAAGGCACGAGTCAACTAGTTACTGCTACAAAGAATAAGAAGATAACTGAAAGAACATTATTATTATTATTATTTAAAATCTGAAGAAAAGAAACGAGAAAGATAAATATATTACTTACGCGTGGGCTCCGGTTCCACCTTTCCTTCCAAGGTTATTGAGTTCTTGATATCCAAGGGTGTTACTATCTCATTAAAAGTTTTAATTGTTTAGAAAGAGAATTTTTATTTTTTTTAATTATATGTCTTTCACTGTTGATTCTTTGAACTACTGTTACATTCAATTCAGCTTCTTAATTTTAAAAAGACGAATTAATCAGCACTCACCAAATGCTTACTCGCATGTGCATGAGCGGAGGTAGAAGCTTGATTACAAATTCGGCAAAATCCAATAATTTTAGCTAAAATTATATATTTATGTTAAAATTTATTTAATTTGTATTTATATTTTATTCAGAATCCAATAAATTAGAAGGATATATTCTAAAACTAAACTTCAAAATTTTATGCCTCTACGCATTTGTGCACTTACAGTTTACATTAAATAAGCAAGTCAACTTAGTATTTACAAATTAAAGTGAAATTGCATATCATTTAACCATAAGTGATTTGTTTTCAATACTCATCCATCCGAAATTGCAATATGGAAAAAAGGAAAGACCAAACAAATAAAGTAAACCTGTGACCAGACAATCGATATTTCTCAGAACCGCATCTTGGGTTTCTTATAGTCATCACTACCTCCCTATATATATATTTAAGAGAAACCCCTCCATTCACTCCTCATATTAAAAACACAACTCCTTACCTTTATTTCTTCTTCAAACATTTCTCAACTACACAAAGCCTAACAAAATCACCCACACCAAACAGATTTGTTTTTATTAAACAAAGAAGTGAGAGAACAAAGAAGAAAAATGGCCTTCTCCATGACAAAGTCTTCCATGATTCTTTTCTTTACTTGCATCCTTTTCTTCCAAGGCACATTAGGTATATGGTTATATTCAAGCTTTTATTCCCTTCATGCAATTAAAGTTATTGTTATGATTTGTTTTGGGATTCTTGATCATATCATGCACGTAAAAATATGAATTAACATGTATATCTATTTTAAAAAGAAAAAGTCATCCTAGTGGACAAAGCTCCCGTTATGTGCGTGATCTGGCGAAGGGTTAAGACAATAAGGTTTTACATTATATTTCTACAAGAGACTTTTTCCACGATTTAAATATGCGACCTTAGTCCCACGATGGTAACTCCTACCACCGTTGTACCAATACTTGGCGTTCAATTTACATGTGTATGTATACTAGTTAATATGTGTATTTTTTTCATTTATATTTTAGGGAATATCATCTGTGAAGATTTGCCAACAAATGTTTGTGCTTTTTCGATTGCATCGTCTGGAAAAAGGTGTTTGTTGGAGAACTCGGAAAATAAGGATGGAAAAATGGAGTATCAGTGCAAGGCATCAGAGATTATTGTTGGAAACATAGCAGAATATATTGAGACAGATGAATGTGTAAATGCATGTGGTGTTGATAGGAACTCTGTGGGGATATCTTCAGATTCTTTGCTTGAACCTCAATTCACTGCCAAACTTTGTTCCCCTGCTTGTTATCAAAACTGCCACAACATTGTTGATCTTTATTTCAATTTGGCTGCAGGAGAAGGTAACTATATGATTCTAATAAAAGCACTTTATTATTTATACTTAAGTGTTTCGACACACTCCTCGCGTAGAACTTGATAATTGTCATCGGTCAAGCATGTGAAATTCTCGAAAACGGACTCTGCTTACCTTCTATATACTTTAAAAGATCTCCCGTCCCACCCAAGATGCCTTCCTTGCAAATCAAAATCTTGAAGTTGAATCAAGGAATATTCTTTGCTAGAAAAGCAATTAATTGTAGATAGCTTTGCAAATGTTACATATTTAGCTTAATATTATTTATTTCATTATTAATGTTCAATTTTATTGTCTTTGGATGAAATCTGTAGGAGTATATTTGCCAGAATTATGCAATAAGCAGAGGAGCAGCCCACACCGTGCCATGATTGAGTTGTTGAGCAGTGGAGCTGCTCTTACTGCCTCTGCCCCTATTGCTTCTGAAGATGAAATTGTTGACATTGCCCCTGCACTTTCTCCGCTTTATTTCTAAATTTAGAAAAACCTTCAAAATTAGTGCGTATTATGTACTGTAGTATATAATACCAAAGTCATTTTCCTTCGAATTCAAGCAAAGGAGATGAGAAAAGGGTATATTATTATTTGGTTACATATATTATTATAGTTGTAATCGTTATTATAGTATAGTGAGTGAGAGAGCGAGAGAGATTGGATAATTTTTGAGTTCATTGTTGATTTTAATAGGGTTTACAGAAATTGTTGTGAGAGAGTTTGTTCACCAAATTTTCCTCGGCTGAGACTTCAATAAAGATTGTCTTTCTTTACGCCTCTTGTTTATTTCCTTCACTTGTACTTAGTTATATCAGCTTTCTTTATGCAAAACATTGGGGGTAAAATGATGAGGTTGAGCTTAATCGAAGTTAAAGAGTAGGTCGAATCAATATGTGGTTTGGCTAATTACATAATCAAATTTTACTTTGATCAATGGGCGTGTTCATTTTGATCAATGAGTCATAGCCGAACCCACCCCGAGGCTATGTTTAAATTACGTAAAATTTAGAAGAGCAGAAAGATGGATAACGAGAAGGTTAAACTAGAGAGACATTCCTCGCATAGTCGCATGCATTTTGAGATAACAGCTAACTTTGACTAAGTCAACTTTTGTAGTTGGAAACATACTATATATGCCTTTGATTTTTTTATTTTCCTCTCATTTTTGGTGGGCATGTGTTAAGGGGAGAAGAAGAATGAATAGCGAAATGAAACCTACTCCAAAGCAGTGTAAGGTAGATTTGCAACTATTAACTGTAATAGCTAATCTAATCCTCACATTACTGATATTGCAAAAGGGAACATCATTATGAGGGAAAGAAGGAAGAAGGAAATATTCTGGTGGTGTTTGAACCTACACGTATATACAAAGATAAGGTAGAGTTGCAATTACTAAATTATAGCAACTCTAATCCTCATACTCCTATAAGTTAGTAAGTCTGAAACATACTACTCAGATCAATGTCTGTCAAATATCCCTCTATTGAATTTGAATGTGGTTAATCAGCGAGTTCTTTTCTTTAGCCACAGAATCCCACGATAATTTCCTACTCACTAATTAAGTCATCGCAAAATAATTTATGAGCTTATTCAGCTTGTATAAGCTAAGCCATGTGCTAATGGTGGTATCATGAAATCTAACCATGTATATTTTCGTTAATTGGAGATTATCCAAGGTCATATAAAAGACCGAGATTTACAGAAATAGAACGCTGTTTGTGCCCCCATCACAGATTTGGCCCCTATAACCAAAATCTTTAAATTTGGCCCCTGTAAGAAAGTTCTTGGCGATCGCCATATTTTTCTCTTAGCAAAGAACTGGAGACTGCCAAGAGTTACCCTTTTAAATTCGCCAACAACTTTTTCTGACGTGAACTATTTTTTTAAGAATTTTCTTACGTGGGCCTAAACGGTAATAGTGGCGCCAGATCTGTCAAAACACAGCAGCGCCAGACCTGTCTATTTCGCGCAAAAACAGCAAAGATCCGTGATATTTAGCCCATGTAGCTGTGATAGTGTCCCAAAATGCCTTTTAGTCAGATCTAGAACTACATGTTTTATGATCTTTGATCTTGGGCTGGCCATCCTGAATATACGGTACTATTCAAGTTTTGTAATATGACTTTCCAGTCATTTTCACTGTCATGATCAATTCTGTTAAGAGTGATTGAAGTTAATATGGTTGCATCAAATAACTATAGTAATTTTTTGAACTCCAGAAAGTTGGAAAGAGCCATTTATTTGACTTGATACCTTTCATTCATTTGAACCTGTGGTCTCTAAGAGAAGCATTGAGTACCAATTATTCTGTAGGTGAACCAATCTTAGTCGGTCCAAATTTGACATGTTGTCTTGCCTACTCGATGATGTTCCAATAATCCAATAAAGAATAGGAAGGCAAATCTTATTTCATGCAACTACAGTTTAGAATTGATTTTAGTTGGAAATATGGTGTTGGCATCGAACCAATGAATTCAAATCATGTGTCGAACACATAAACTTTTATCATTTAACTATAATTGAGTAATTTGTATCCCTGACTTAGTTTTTTACTCTTATGGTTAAATTATTTGCTTTCATAGAACAACAGGTGCAGTGCAGATAAGTAGTGTGTGTGGTTCATGGACTAGGTTGCTAGAGTTTCACTTATCATACTTCTTTTCAATTTAATTTGTTATTATTGTCTTCTATTACGTACTTTGCATTACTTCTCACATGGGATGCTGGGAATTTTCATAACGAGATAAGGGACTTGGTGTACGAGTTGTGGGAGAATGTGTTCGAAAATGGATCTTAATTTACTGTGTCATGACTCATGGTCTTGTAGAGAGCAAATTCTTGGTTCTTGATTCATAATGTTCTGACATTTTGCAACTTGAGAAATCTTGAGATATTTCTATACGTACAAAAATATGTTATTTAATTCAGACTTGGGAGAACAAAAAGAGGTGGCTTTCGATTGTGCTTAATTACAAGTCAAGTAAATTGAAATTCCATTTCCATTAAATAATCAAGAACAAAAGGTGCATCAAAGGAAAGTATATAATTCTTCAATGCCTAAACAGGGTGTGAGCACAACATTAAAAGGAATATAGAGAAAAAAATCAACTATTCACATAAAACAACTGGAGTACTTTCTATCACAAGCCCTTTAATAGATACAACAAAATTTGATACAATAAAAATCAAGAAAAGGAAAATTTACACATTTTCTTAATTTTTGTTCCTCTGTGCCTCCAACCTTGTGGCTTCTTTAAGTGCTTCTTGGGCATCATTCTCCATGCCAAGGCTAAAGAGGGCAACTGACTGAAGGAAGTAGGCAGTAGGCCACTCAGGGGAGATAACCTGAGCTTGCATTGCATCTCCTAGAGCCTCTTGTGCCATGTCGTTCATTAGATAACACAAGCTGCGCCTGGCATATATCGTTGGTGACACCATGGTCCCTCCATCATTGAACTAACAAAACAGAATATATTTCTGTAAGCCCTTCTTATCATCTTCAGACCAAAATGTTATAGTAAGAACAGCACCACAACGATAATGGATACAAATAGCTCGAATAGTTAAAGACATAAGAAATTATCCATGTTCTGTTTTCCTTTATTTCCACCATTTACAGCTAGATACATTAGCTTATTGAAGTTGTTGGAAATGGCCTTTGCATATGATAAATACCTAGGAGGTATTGTAATCACAACTTTTTCAGAAAAATATAGAGGATAGTAAAGTCATTTGATAAAATCTTACCTACGTAAACTAGAAACTTAGCGGAAGTTAAAAGGTAGGCATGTAGCATTAAGATAATGAACAATTTTAGATGGTCAAACCTGAGTATAGCACTCAATGGCAGTTACAAAATCCTTGTGTCGGAAAGCAGCATCTCCTTGCTGCTTAGCACTCAAGGTATCCTGCATCTGATTCGTCCACATTTGGAAAGAAAGCTGCAAACATATCAATGATGAACTTAGGTAGTGTCCAGATAACTGAAAGAGTATTACATAATGAAATACTCTTTACATAGTAATAAAGAAGAGCAACACGCCACTCAATTCTTATGCTAAAACTAGCACAATGATAAAATAAGTTCATTTTCTCCTAAATAAAATAAATACGGTAATATTTTAAGATGTTTATATCACTCTAGTATGTGCCTCTACATCTTGCATTGGGAGACTAAAAGTTCATGTAAATGCTAAGACGTATACTTATTTCGCTAACGAAGATATTTGTCATGTGTTGATTCAAGCAGAGAACGTTAATCATTTGGGACAGTCAAACTTAAACATAGAAGAGAGGGACGGGGAATTAGATCCAAATTTATTAGTGTAGCGAGAAAAACTATTGCACAGAAGACAAAGTTTGAGTTAAAAGGGATGTATTGGGGGGATCTAGAATTTTGTACATCTTATTGGAGAGAAGAGAATAGATTGTGTTGAATTATCAAGATGAGAGAACACACAATAACAAACTTGGATCGCTAGCTTTTTCGTTTTTGGTTGGGAGGTGGGCAGTTGGGGGAGGAGAGATGACAATACAGTGTAACCATAAGTGAAGTCAAAGAAATGATAATACGGAAAAGCAAGTTGCAGAAATGAAATAAGTAGATGGTAACCAAGATTACCACCATGAAAAACGAGTTTATGACCATGTCTTTCATACAAGGTGCTCAACAGGAGAGAAATTAATTAAGTGCGTGATAACATGGGAAGAATATTTTGGCAATAAGACAGCTTCATTTGTCTTAATTTTGAGAAACAAGAAAGGACAATGTACCAAATGGAAATATCTTCATCATCAGTAAATAGTGAAGGGACAAACCTCATTGGCAATTCCTTCATCATCCTTGTATCCAGTCATTTGCAAAATCTCATGAAGGGCAGTAAGATCCTTTCTCAAACATGCTTCACCCGTTGCTGTCAACAGCAATGGTTGGGGTGGGGTTGCAGCTCCATGTCTAATGCCCAGCAAGACATGTGATGGTACCTGGCATTACATCATTAGGAAATATGAGCCTCAGCAGCATGTTATAATTTTTTGTTTTGATACGGTAAGCTTCACCCCCCCCCCCCCCCCCACAAACTCACACCACCTTCTCAGGGCCAAGTGGCTCTTCCCACTTTCACCCCTATGTAAGTTGAAATGCCAGCTTCATGGTTGGAGGTGGAGAATCCTATCCACTAGGACATTACTCTCTTGTCGAGTCATAAGCCTTACATGAAAATTAAATAAAGGAAACCTAGTGGGGTAATTCTGAGGACTATATTGCAAATTCTCTACAACATGCTTCCTTCGCATGACTCGAAGGATTGTGGTCAATGTCACTCCAGGATGCCCTTTCCAGTTACAACAACATACCCAGTGTAGTCCCACAAGTAAGGTCTGGGGAGGGTGAGATGTACATGGACCTTACACCCACCAAGGTGGAGAGGCTGTTTCCAACAATAAATAACGACATAAACTAAGGTCACAGGAAACACTTCCATACTATTGTGAAGAAACAACCTTATTATGGTGAGAACTTGGACAACCAAATTTCAAGTGCCAAAGTTTGTGGAGATATTCAACTGATAGTATATGCTCACTTCAATCTCATACAGAAAGAAGGTAGCAACGCTTCAAATGTTGGAATGATCTCAAACTCAAAGCAAGTCAAGGGAAATATAGTTACTATCATTTGATCATTACCTCTGATTCTTTCTGAAGAGTTATAAGAGAATTAACAAGAGATTTAGCGTTTGGCCTTTCACGTGCTTCATACTGTAAACAACGGGTGGCTAGACGCACTAGCTCAGTTGCATCATCATTAGAAATATGACCCTCCAAACCAGAATCGATCAGCATCGAAAAATTCTTCGCCCGAATGAGATCAAGTGCCTATATGAAGGTAAAAGAAACAGTAACATCTCAGGTTTAGGTACTGAAATAAAGTCAGTTGTCCATTAATACATAGATTTCAAACTAAGATTCAACATACTTTTCTAGAAAAAAGGTCTATCAATCATTCTAGACTTACATGGCTTGGAGGTATATGTTTTCCACTCAAAAGATCCAGCAACATTGTTCCAAAGCTGTAAACTACACTTTCAGCTGTCACTCTTCCTGCCAAATAACAAAACTCTTATCTCAGCTCTGACTTGAGTTAAATAAAGGTAGGAAAACATAATATGATACTAAAGGAAATGTCTGACTGTATAAGGTCATGAATTAATAATGCCGCTGCCTCTCAAAGCTAGGTTTTTGCAGCAAACAACCAAAAGTCACTGAAAGTCCACGGTATAGAACACTGACTGAGTAAATAATAGTAGCTTAGAGAGAGAAAAAGTTTACCATTTCTCATGTACTCTGGAGGAGTGAAAGCCAAGTTTGTACTGTAACTTTTTCCATCTCGGCTGTTCTTCATCAGGCCGAAGCAAGAGAGCCTAGGATCACCATCCTGTAGAAAGCCAACCAAAATTTAGCAAGCCAAACAGAAAAGCAACATAGTTGGATTAACGAACATCTGGGAAAAACCAATTTTACCTGATCAAATAAGACTCTGTAAGCATTAAGATCATGATATATTGCTCGACCCTTAATACAGCAGTATTCCAAAGCTTGAGCTAAGTGAAAAGCGACCCTCAACCTCATAGCCCATTTCATAGGTTCGCTTTCCCCTATTGCATTTTAGAGCAAATCAAACATCAGCATTGACCCTCAACTCAATAAACATAAGCCTCAAGACATATCAAGTTAAGAGTGCAGCTGCAAAACCAATCCACCATTCTTTAAGCCTATCATTTCTCTTAGACTTTTAAATCATGAAATTCTAAAATTTAGAATGCATCAGCTTCAAGGAGGTATAAGCTGATGCTACTGAACTCTTCATCTCTGTTATAAAAAATTTAAGTACTATTAATTCAGAATTTGGGGGAAACTCACAATGAAATAAATGCTTTGCAAGGGTATCATTTGGCATGAACTCTGCTATGAGCAACCTTTCTTCCCCTTCGCAGCAGCATCCGATTAGATTTGCCAGTCTCTCACTCCTCAGATTCCCCACTGCCTTAGCCTCATCCTATACATTAAATAAACAGTGGGCAAAACAAAACTCAACAAGTTAATTCACCATTCAAACTAAAAAAGAGCTCGGAAGACACAATAATTTTATTTTAAAAGAAATTTTATATGATGAAGCTGTTGTACAGTATATCTAAAACAAATAAATGTTCTTTCTATCTCGGAGTACCTTCTATCTTGAAGCTTTAAGATAAGATGGTCACACACAAAATCAACATGATAATTGTATTACAACAAGCTGTGGTCTACATTTGCATCTCACTGCCACTCATCACCAACAACTACTTTTACATGCTAGACCAAGAAATAGGGTCAAATTCACTACTAAGGGGGCATTTTATTGACCTAAAGTTAATAAATAAGGGATTTTTACACTGCCTAAATCATAGCTAGGCCGCTTAAACAAAAAGTAACCGTTTTTGTATATTTTATGTATATTCTATCGTATAATAAGTGTATAATCTACGTCTCTTGACTATTTCCAAGGACATAATTCAACAGAAGCAATATAGCTCAATCAAATCTAACACTTTCATTAAATAAACAAAGAGCATTAATCAAAGCTAACCAAGAATTGGCGAGAATCAGGCCAAGCAGACCTATTGAAACGTTTAACAGCAATCAAGTGACCATTTTGAAGCAGTCCTTTATAAACAACATTTGGGGCTTTTTCTCCATGTTCAGATACTATGTTATCCGCACAAAATCCATCAGTTGCAATTAACAACACATCTAAACTGTATTCTGTAAAACTTAGCAACTCATTTTTCTCATTTTCTCCTCCATTTTCTGCACAAACAAGAATGTGATCAATCCATATTTATAAAAGAATACAAAAGTAAATAGGAAGGAGAGACTTGGAGCAACCGATAAAAGTCGGTCTCCGGGTTCGAGCCGTAGAAACAGCATCAGAATAGGCTAATTACATCACACCCTTTGGGTGCGGCTCTTCCCCGAACCCTCTAGAATGTGGGATATTTTGTGCATCGAGCTGCTCTTACAGAAGTAACTATATGTGAAAATGAAAAGTACCAAGATCAGGAAACTCATCAAGGGATGGTTTGGACTGCCAGCAACAGAATTTAGAACAACTAACACCCATTTCTTGAAAATGAAAAAAGATGTCTTTTTTTTTAGTGTGTGTGTGTGTGTGTTTTGTTTCTATTTAGCTGTTTTTAAGGGACAAAGATGACAACTTTATTGTTATTATACTATGAGTATTAAGGGGTAATATGTGGTATGGTTGAATGATGAGAATAGAAGGTGTGATTTTCATGCGTGTGTTTTAACTTTTTAGAAGAAGACTTGTTTGTGTGCTGCAAAAGCTATTTTTGCAAAAAGAGAATGACCTTTTCTTTTGTATCACTTTCTCACCGTGTCTGCTTTTTTGGGTTTTGTCTGGTCTAACTTTTCTTCTTTAGCTGCGTTTATTAAATTTCCTTATCATTCCTCTTTTGTGCTTTTGCTTCCAAAGTTACCCTGTTTGATTCAAAAGAAAATTACCTTAGATTAATAATTAAATGGTAAATGTTAGAAATATGAGGTTTTGATGATTAACAAACTTATAGTGAAACGTATGCTGAAATAGTTGAAGGAACTAGTGAATTAATGTGTCCTCTAACATACTGTAAAGTTAGTAAATTATGTTTGATGGAGAATGTGTTTTATGGTAAAGCGTGGAAATAATATTGAGGAGACCAGATTCCATTGGGTAAATTAAGTTACCATTTCAATCAGGGGCGGAACCAAGATTTTATGTAAGGGGTTCAAAAATATCACATCTTGAATTTGAATCTGTGACCCAAAGTTATTTTTGAACTCTCTTTACCAGTTTACTGGAATTTTTTAATTTTTTAAAGGGGTTCAATAGCTTATATGTACCATAAAAATATTAATTTTTATCTAAATTACAGTGTAATTTATCGAGGAAGGGAGTTCAATTGAACCCCATGGAGCTATGTGGCTCCGCCAGTGATCTCAATATAGATTTACATATATCGGAAAATAGATGTGTGCCATGAGAAGTGAATATTCAGTAGCTTTTCTTATTCGAGATGATTTTGGTCTTTATTACTTTAGTTACCGACTTTTATGACAATCCCTAATGCTATATATAGTTCAAATTATTATGGAATAGGCATGCACATCCATAGAGAATTCAGAGCCATACTTTGAGAGAAGATCGTGAGAGCTAAATTGCAAAGTTCTGAAATCTGAAATACTGGAGAACGAATTGGATACAAGTATCTTCACGAAGCTGCTTAGCCTGTTGTGTGTTTAGTTAGATCTTAGGTTGATCAAGTTGTACCTTATCTGCTTGTTTAGAAGTAAAATTATAAAATGTATTTTAGTGTTATAACAAAGACCTTCAAGTTAGCCATAACTTGTAGCCTAGTGTTATGTAAATGATCTACTGGTTAGGGCAAGAGTTAGCCATTTGATTACTAGGATTGTAATCTAAAATGGCTCTGATTTAGTGGAACTTTTGAGGTAAATTCTATAGGGGTAGATCATGGTTTTTATACATGTCGAGCCAGGGTAATTTTCTATGTAAATATCTCTTGTTTTTATTATCTTCTGCACTTAATTTATTTGGTTAGCAAAGATACATTGAATAGTTCCTCCGATAGTTTCGTAAAAAAATAAAAAATACAAAAATACGAAGGAATAAGTGAAACGTAAGTCGGGCAAGAGTCGAGACCATATTCAAAACCCATTTTCTTTGTGTCGTTTGCACGTCTAGGACATCAGCAAATATTTCTAAAATACAGAATCTTCTCAAGTAAAGTTTTACCATTGACATAGCTAATTAGTACTTAGGATTATATGTTCACTTTAATTTATATTTGAAGTTAAATAGTTGGATTTGACACAACATGAATATGAAGAAAGAATTATGTTTTGTAAACAATATAAAGATGGGATTTTTAACCTTCATTCCCACAAGCCTGCAGTATTATTAGTAGTATTTTTTTTTTCTTTTGGGTATAAATATATGTATTCGGTATTCGAGTTAATGATTAATTGGGACTAATTTTGACTCGCATTGGATCCATCATAGATGAAGACCTCTCCAAAAATTTCTCCTTTGATCTCAAATCGAAAAAGGTTTAATTAAGGATAGAAGGCTCTCATCCATTCCACCATATTTTTTTGTGATACACTAACTATACTTAATGAGTACTAATTATATCACAAAATTGTTACCACATCTGCATCTTCTGCAATTATTTCAGTTCTTCTGTATAGATTACATAATAGAACCACCGAAGTGACGAATAAACAAGTTAAATAAATGGAGGTTTATCAAGCAACGTAATAGTGATTTTCTCTTAACACATTGTAATAAAATTAACTTATTCATGTTCTAGTGCATCATATCGTAATAATGTTAACTGTCTTAAACGAATTCTTATTTATTTTATCGTATTAACTCCATTTAAACAAAATCAACTTAGGTCTCGACGGGTCATATTGTGAGTAGGGATTCAATTAAGACTACTTTTTTACTTTAATAGAAGTCATTCATTTTGTTGAGTAGTTCTCTTTTAGTTTCACTACAATATTTTGTCTTTTGCTTTCACCTTTATCCTGACTTTAACGTGTTTTCCATGAATTTACAAGTATCATCCTTCACCTTTTATATTATCATCTTCATCTTTGCTAATTAATTTAATTTGCTAGAAGTTTAAATCTTGGAACTTACGATTGAGTTTCCAAATGAATAAATATAACTTTTGGCAGGAGCTTGTTATCTTATATATTTAGCGGAACATTGCATTTGTCAATATACAATTCCATCATATGGTCTGGTAACGTTGTTGAGTAAACTTGCAATGGTTTTAATTAAAACTCAGAAAATGATGCTTCTATTATTTTATTTCGATTTTACAGCAATAAAAGCATATTTTCTCATTGGCGAACCTTTAATTATCTCTCTTTCTTATTGGAAATCGACCTAGATGATTGGAAACTGGAACAGAGAGTTTGCTATTGGATAATTATTTTAGTTCAGCATGAACATTAACGTGCAACCTTTTGATGTTCTTTTGTCATAGATGCACTTCAGTTTTCGGTTTATGGTTTATGATTTACGGTTTACGATTTACAGTTTCAGCTTATGGAAAATTTGAGGATATTGTGCAGAAATAAAGTATATAGTTGAGTTTCCACTCTAACTTATTTTTCGGTTGGACCAGTTGGAAATAGGCATGTCTAGATCACATTACATGTAATTTCCATGCTACGCATCCATGCTTGATCTATGTCATTTGGTTATGTAGGTATACGTGATCAAGAAAGGTTTAGTTAGGATATGAATGTAGCGAAAGCCGCCTTGGTTCTATGCTGGCATGATTGATGGACGAGATTGTTTAGAGGTACTTCAGTTTATGATAGTTAATATTTGGAGCTCATAAGGTGACATACAATTGTAACGTTATGTGTATGTATATATGTGTAGTCCAAGTGAGAGATTGTAAGATTATATAGACTCGCACATATGTAAATATATAATTGAATGTCAATTGATATCATTAAAAGGTTTGTCCAAATTAAACGTGATCTACTACAGTTTAAAGTTATGTGGACCTAATTAGACACCTATGGGGCTAATGTGTAGATACCGGATGTAATTCTAATTTAGTGATGGGCTGAACTAGAATTACATAAACTATATTCTACTATGAAAGGGTTATGGTTCCAAATCAGACGTAGGGTTTTCTTTACTGATAACCCATCGTCAGTGAAAGAGAGAGAGCGACCCACGTAATGGTTTGGAAGACCTAACTGTGAAACGGCAGGACTTCATCAATTCCTACAGATTTAGGTACGCCTCCGCATCTAGTTTTTATTATCTTGATGATTTGACATGATAGGTCTTGAGATAGTAGATGTAGCATAATCTACTATTTAGTTCTTTCAAGTGGTATCAAGAGCCTGTATTATGTTGAATAATTGAGATTTCTTATTGTTAAACATATTTGAAAGTTAATATTTTGATACTGGCTTGCGGCTTGAACACCTTTTGCCGCTGCCAGAAAAGATCTCTTCGATTCTTATGAAGTTTTCTGATTGCTATTATAACTTAAGAAATAAAGGAATAGCGGATGGAAATGTTTTAAGATATCTGACGATACTGTGGCTTTAGGAATTTCAGTAGTTTGCTAGAGAAGAGTTCAAGAACTTTAGGATTTAATTTCTTTCTTTGCTAGTCAAAGGAAAATTCATATAACAAATATACAAAAAAAAAAAAAAAAAAAAAAAGAGCGTATTGTGGATTTGGGCGTTGCTCACTGCCAAAAATAAGCCTATGGTTCTTTGAACGTTACATTATTTTATTTGCCCTTTAATTGTGGTTACAAAAGAAAAACAAAAGGAATTAAAAGAACTAAAAAGTAATGGCTGCTGCTACGTGAACTTGGGATGGGGTTTACCTTTATTCAATTTTACATTCAATTCGGTTTAAGTATTGTGTGAGCTAGTTTTGTTATTTGTTGTTCTGGTTTGGCTAAGATTACTCTTAGAAGTGTCACTGTTAACATCAACTCAATTCTTAAGTTAAATGACATTAACTCTAAATCTTGGCAAGAGAACATTAATATAATTCTCGAAGTCATTAATCATGACATTGCGTCAAGACTCTATTCTCCACCCGATTCCCCGGGTTGTCGGAATCTCTGGTTCGATCAGGACCAGGAGTCCCATCAACACCTCTTACTAATAAGAGTATCTTTTATGAAAAGAGGGAGATGCAAAGGTGGGAGAGATCAAATCGCAAGTCCGTGAGGAGCATGAAGAATGTCATTCCAGAAACATTCAAGGGTACTATGTCTAACAAGGTATAAAAATAAAAATAAAAATCATGATAGAAATTGAAAAGGAATTTGTCAAGAATGAAAAGATAGAAATTGTACACTTTTGACAAATCAAATTTCAATGAGGTTCATAAAGTAAGAAAGTTTCAATTACGGTAACAATATAGTTATTAGAATGTTCTTCTTAACTTTGTTTGTTATGGGATTATGTTCACTCAACACCAAGACACACATGGTGGAAAGATTTTGGGATAACACCTCACATCAGTGTGTCTATGCAAGGATGTATGAATTGTCGAAAGCCTAATGATGGTGAAAGACACATCTATGGTGGTGATGATAAAACAGTCAAGGTTAAGTCTATAAGAATGTTTAGATTATTGTTAATAACTGATTTTATTTGGATTTGAATGAGACTTATGTTTTCCGTTTCTTCTGACGGAATTTAATTTTCATTTTAAAGTTGGACAAATTTGATTATTGTTGTTCATTTGAAATAGAAAATATTGTCTCTTTCATAATTCAAAACTGGTTGGTCCTGGTTCTTTATCAAGTCAGAATAATCAATTTTCACTCAACTAATTATATTTGTTTCATGAATCCTTGCATATTTACTGTAACTGGTGAGAGTATAACTTCGTCGTGACATAAGAATTAGGTTGTATCTCCAAAAGGAGAATAAGAGTTTTACGTCCGACAACATTCTCAATCCTATTAAGTTTATCCAGTTTTGATATATGCATAAATCGCATAAAAGGAAACAAACAAATGTTAAGAGATTTGGAGCCAACAAGAAATTATACGTCTTAGAAATTTTATAGATTTGGTATTTATGAACTATTCTCTACCGTTTCTTAAAAGGGTCCTATATCTCATATTGTCCATAGACAACTTTTCAAGATATGGCTACCTTTATTTAACTCATTAAAAACTGAAACATATATACTTAACAGAATTCCGATTAAGCGACTGAAAAATATCCCTTATAAGTTTTAAATAAGCAATGGTTTGTTTAAAGCATTGCACATTTGCAGATGTTCAGCTGAGGCAAAACCTTATAGACCAAATGAAATGAAACTGGACACAAAGACTTTCAGTTGTTATTTTAGTGGATACTCTAAAAAGTTCAGGGGTTACAAGTTTTTGGATCCCATGACTAAAGCTACGATGAACAATGTGTGGTTCTTTGAGGATGTTGAGTTTGGGGGGAAGAAAGAATAAAGGACATTGTCTTGAAGATATATATGTTGACATTCCTAAATTGCTATTAACAATGCATAGGAACGGCTACCTATACCTGACATTATTCAAAAAGCAACTCCAAACCAAGACAATGTCATTGAACAAACTCTACAACCTCAAGAACCAACGCCATCAAGAAAATTTAGAGAGAGGAGTTGTTTCAGATAATTATATTGTGTTTTTTCTTAGAACATAAATTTGGCATTGGAATGATGGAAGATGAATTAGTCTTCTTTTGTCAAACCATGAAAAGTTTCGACTCTCAAAGGTATATTGATACCATGAATAAAGAGATAAAGCACATAAAGGACAATGATGTGCGAGACCTTGTCCAGTTGGCTGAAGGTGCGAAGCTCATTGGTTGGAAATAGATATTTATAACCAAAAGGGATTCAAAGGGCAATGTGGATAGGTATAAGACACGTCTTATCACTAAAAGCTTCACTTAGAGATAAGACATCAATTATAAAGAGACTTTCTCTCTAGTTTCATTGAAAGTCTCTTTCAAGATTATAATGACATTAGCTTACAAGATTATAATGGCATTGATACTAGGCTACATTGATGAAATCATTTATTTGGTGCAACCAGAAAATTTGTGTCTAATGACGCAAAGTTAATGGCTTGCAAATTAAGGAAATTCATCTATGGGTTTAAACAAGTGTCTCATCAATGGTATCACAAATTTTATTAAGTTATTGTCTCATTTGGCTTCGAGATAAATCTTGATGATTCTTTTGTATACCACAAGGCCAGTGGGAATAACCATATTTCTGTGATTTTGTATGTCTATGATATATTTCTTGGTTCATACGATATAGGCTTGTTGCGTAAGATCAAGATACTTTTGATAAAGAATTTTGAGATAAAATATCTTGGTGATGCAAGTTTTGAATAGGATTCAGATACATCGAGATTACTCTTGAGGTACTTTTAGATTATCGCGAAGGCCTATATTGAAAAGGTATCAAAGATTTGACATACAAGATTTCAAATCAGGCGATACCCTATGCTAAAGGAGACTGGTTCAGTCTTAAACAGTGTCCTGAGAATGATTTCATAGTTAAGAAAATGCAAATATTTTATACGCTTCAGCTATAGGAAGTCTAATACATTCTTAGATTTGTACGCATTTAAATATTGCGTGCATTATAGGGATGTTAGGCATATATTTGAGGAATTCTGAAATTAACAATTAAGGATTAGCCAAAGGTTGTAATTACTGAGAACAAAATATTTAAAGCTCACATATAGGAAGTCGGAAAAATTAAAGATAATAAAGTATTCAGATACCGACTTCACTAGATGCCAAGACAGTGCAAAGGCTATTTTGTATACTTGGTGGATGAGTTGTATTAGAAAGAGTGTTATATGGACACACGTAACTCATTTCATCATGATAGTTAAGTTTATAGCACGTTACAAGGCATCAAATTATGGAATATGATTGCAGATATTGTCATTGGGCTGTGAGTTAAGGATGAAGTTGAAAGACACTAAAGTTATTTTGATCTTACGATAAGTTAGTAGTTTCATATTCCAACAATAACAGGAGTTCGGTAAAGCCAAAGCACATTGACATAAAGTTCCTGGTTGTTAGAGTTTGGGTTCAGAGTGGTCAGGTGTCTATAGAACATAATATAACAAACTCCATATTGTGGATCCACATACTAAGAGACTACCACCAAAGGCTTTTCATGAGCACAGTGCTCATAGAGGTGGCATTTTATTTAAGGATATTCAGTTACAGTGGGAGTTTGTAACTTTTTGATGTTCTTTTGTCATAAACACACTTCAGTTTTCGGTTTATGGTTTAAGGTTTACAGTTTTAGCTTATGGAAAATTTGAGGATATTGTGCAGAAATAAAGTATTTAGTTGAGTTTCCACTCTAACTTGTATTTCGGTTGGACCAGTTGGAAATAGGCATGTCTATATCACATTACATGTAATTTCCACGCTACGCATCCATGCTTGATCTATGTCATTTGGTTATGTTGGTATACGTGATCAAGAAAGGTTTAGTTAGGATATGAATGTAGTAAAAGCAGCCTTGGTTCTATGCTGGCATGATTGATGGACGAGATTGTTTAGAGGTACCTCAGTTTATGATAGTTAATATTTGGAGCTCATAAGGTGACATACAATTGTAACGTTATGTGTATGTATATATGTGTAGTCCAAGTGGGAGATTGTAAGATTATATGGACTCGCACATATATAAATATATAATTGAATGTCAATTGATATCATTAAAAGGTTTGTCCAAATTAAACGTGAACTACTACGGTTTAAAGTTATTTGGACCTAATTAGACACCTCGTAAAGTATGGGGTTAATGTGTAGATACCGGATGTAATTCTAATTTAATGATGGGCTGAACTAGAATTACATAAACTATATTCTACTATAAAAGGGTTATGGTCTCAAATCAGACGTAGGGTTTTCTTTACTGATATCCCATCGTCAGTGAAAGAGAGAGAGCGACCCACGTAATGGTTTGGAAGACCTAACTGTGAAACGGCAAGACTTCATCAATTCCTACAGATTCAGGTACGCCTCCGCATCTAATTTTTATTATCTTGATGATTTGACATGATAGGTCTTGAGATATTAAATGTAGCATAATCTACTATTTAGTTCTTTCATAAGGTTCTTCCATTTTTTTTTTCTTTTCAAATTAGTATGATTTGTCATTTTGCATACAAATAACAAAAGTTTTATCAAAGACTCAATCCTGAGATCACATATCGATTTGAAGTTCATACTACAATATGGATGTCATTAGGCTACAAGTTCACTCACCTATCTAACTTTTAACTTGTCCAAAATTATTGAAGTTCATAATACAAATCTTTCATCAAAACAGCTTCCAAATTATTGGTGTGGAAGGACCTCTATTATGGCTATGTGGTGTTAAGAGGCAATGCCTTAGAATGACAAAGATCGCTACTCCATTATTCAAAAGGAAATAAAAACACACAATGACATAGTAACACCAAAATGAATAAGGACAATAAGTGCTAAGTTACGCAAGGGGCACTCCAATATAAGTGTTGGATCAAGGTCGTAAAAAGATTTGGTTTGGCATATGTTATTAATCTTCATTCATGCAGTTCTTGCCTCTAGGTGAAGAAGTATCACCAACTAGGACCAGGTCAATATTAATTAGTTCTAATTCCCTGTCAAGTCAAGTCATTTTCTTTTTTATTCTATTTAGCCCAACGATTCTTCCAAGTTCCAACTGCAAATATATCTTAAAGAAGTATACGATTTTTCCTATTCCAATCTAATTCTTGAATTAATGGTGACTTGACCTAGTCAGAAAATATAGGTGGAAGAGGCCGAGACAGGAGCTGGCAAATCCAATTTCCAGAATGTGTAAATAAGCAACTAATTTAAAATTGTTACATCACTGAATCTTGGACTGCTTCGTAGTTCAAATGCCAGATACCCAGATTTTTGTGCTGTTCTTTTCTTATCTATATTAACTAGTTGCAGTATGCCTGTGCTTAGCACAGGCCCAAGCGTAATAGGTTTAACTTTTGGTCAGTCTGAAGTTTGTCAAAGTTAAAAGTAATTATGTTTTGGAGTTAAAGTGTTAATTGGTTAGTAGTTGGGCTTTCTTAGAGGTACACTTTTGTCCCGCTGCTTTGAAGTTGAAGATTTTATTGAAAAAAAATTCTTTTGAACTCTCGGTTGTTCCCTAAGCTAGCGTTTGGACATAGATTTCCAAATATTTTTTGGAAAATATTTTTTGGGTGAAGTTGATATGAAAATAAAAAAGTGTTTGAACATACTAATTTGGGAACAAATTTTTTGGCTCAAAAGAGCCTTTGAGCTCTTGTGGAAATGAAATTTGATGTGTAAATGTTAGTTTTTGGCCCAAAAACAGCTCAATACCAATTTATATTTGTACACCTATTAAATTTCACTTTAATTGTTTCATCCTACTAAAGATTGAAATCTAGTTGAAAGCGAATAGCTTGTTTGATGTTTTTTAACTTTTTAAAAATTTAAATAAGTTCTAAAAAGAATGACACAGTTTTAAACTTGAAAATGATTTAACTTTAAACTTTACTTTCGACTAAGTATTTAAAAAATTATTATTTCTTTCTTAAACTTCAATACAAATTAAAATATGTCATCTTTTTTTGAAACAGATGAAATAGAGTTATTCAGATAATCTCAGACTTCTTATTGGGTTTAGCTTCATAACGCACGTGTGTGTTTGGATCACTCTTCAACCCATTTAATTTGATTTGTGTTCACTTTCAGAATACTTTAATAGAATAAGTCTCTTTGTTTGGAGTAATTTTTCAATAAACAATTGTAAGTTTAACAATTTGAAATGGTAATAGCTTTACTATGTAATACAAAATTTCAACAATAGCTTCAATTAAATTACTCTTATTGTAACCATTTCATTCACAAGTCATATGTTGGATTTATCACAAGTCATTTGTTGGATTTGTCTATATACTAATGTCATTACAGTAAACACCTTATCTTATTTTATTCAACATATAATTCATCCTTTGTTTACAAGAAATAAGCTACACTGCAGTTCGACATAACATAGCAAAATTCAACAGGCTTAGTAATTGGCCATAAGTGCACTGATAGACCTATATAGTGATTTCTAAATGAAGGATAACTCTTCAAGAATATCTGCAATTTTAGAGATCAAATATACAGTTCTCTTTAACCGTTGTAATAAAAAAGAGATTGTTGATTCTTCGGGTGACTTTTTCAAGTGCGTGCATTTAACTAACCTTAATAAAGAAACACACATAAAAATTGCTAAATATAGTTCAATGGTGAAAAAAGAATATATCTGTGAGAACAACAATCTAATTTAAAAGTTGACGACCAGGAAGAATTATAAAAGAATGTAATTGTATTAGAAATAGGTAGTTAAAGCTCACAGTAGATTTAAAAAACAGAAGCTGTGGGAAGAGCGTTTGGATCAAAAGAGACCAAATAATGCTTTAACAGTATCAAATTAATTAACAGAAAAAACAAATAACAAAACATATATATTTAGAGAATACAAATGGAGGGAGAGCAGGCAGGAACAATTTGATGTATAACATGCAACAATATATCACAATAAACTATCCAACATAACACTTATAAGCTTATTCTTAGCAGTTGTACCAAACAAATAATTTCAAGAATGTTCAAGACACAATTGGTGCCTCATAGACAACTTTGACAAAAAATTTCAATTTCACACTTGGAAAGAACAAGATTTCAAAAGAAGTCCCAAAACCATGCATTTCATGTAACATTAGTTTAGGTGAATAGAGTTAATATTTTTTACACTGCATGAGCTCATGATCATCAATGAATTAACTGTTTATTTCAATTATTGTCCTGAACATTATCGTATTACTATTAAAAAGTATTATTTCTTAAATAAAATAATTATTTTAAAAAAACTTTGGAATATATGTACAAATATATTTTTTAATTATTAATTTTTTTTAGCTGCACATGATTTTATGAAATATTTGTCCTTTTTAACACAAGAAATAACGAAAAGGCCAAAAGAATAATCAATATTTCAACTAATCAAAATAGTACAATCTGATTTAGGTTTAATTAAGTAGTAAATCAAATACTGTCACTTGTGGATTCCTTTCATGGGAGATCTAATGCCTTTTTGGATAGTTCACTTTTTCTAAAACTAAGAGTTATGCGAACAAATTATGTTAATGCGTAAGCTTATTTCTTTAGCTATAAACTGCAGTAGCTGTAAGCAAATAGATACACAAAAATGATGGCTTCTTCTACTTTAACAATCAGCCAAAGCTATGGGAACTTAATGTATATAGATTAGGTCAGGTATGCATGGTGAAAGTGGTAGTTTAGAAAGATAATAGATAGATTACATATAAACAAGGAGAGAAGTAAAAACAACTACTCCGTAACAAATGGAGTAAAGGGTATGTGATGCTGCCTGAAGGTAAAGGCTTAAGGAAAATTCGTCCCACACCGCTGACTAAGAGAAATATATTTGACATTATATTGTAGTGGTCTACAGTTTCTTATTAGATTTGTACATTAGGTGACGTCGAGGATTTAATGATCTGAGTCTGTGCGGGCCCAGTTGTGGCAAGTTTTTTGTTGAGTAAGCAGCGATGTACAACTATCAAGGTGCCATGATGTGGGGACAACTGCCTGCCACTGTACAACTATCAAGGTGCCATAATATGGGGACAACTGCCTGCCACGTGGACCCGTAGTGGCTGTCTAATTTATCCGTGTGAAATGACCAAAATGCCCTCATGGTCGGCAAGCAGGTTGACCATGAGGTGCTTATTGGCATTTATAAAGGAAGGATAGATATTTTAAGTTTCCATCGCTTATATTGTATCTGTCTCCTCCCCTTTTCTCCTCTATGTCCCATACGCAGAAATTGGATTGCCACTTCCATTAAAAGTTATTCCATATAAGAAAAGCTACAACTTTGTTATGACTTGGGTCTTGTGTGTAGTTCGAAATTGCTCAATTTATCTGTCATTATACTTTTGATCAATTTATATATTTATTATTGAAAATTCTATATCGTATTTATCTTTGTCATTAACGGAGTTTCGACATAAAATGAGTGAGCTGCACATATCCAAATTCTCAAGAAAAAAGGTCCAAATTTATTCATAAACTTTTGACTCTACCTCAAGAGTCATCATTGGCTAGAAATGAGAGCTTTTTCTAATCGCGTGATTTAGACCAAAAGTACAACGAAAGGCAAAGGTATTTAATTTTGAATACTGGACAAATTTGACCGCCTTTTCCCTTTCACTAAACCATATTATCCAAATCAAATGGTTAATCCCTCAAATTTGCACTTAAAGCTCAACCAAATTAATGATGATCAACACCAAGTCTCCACAAATTCCACATACCCTAAGGAAACAAGTAGATCCATTCTGATTGCACCACTTATTCTATACATAATCTGTACCACGACAAAGGAGTCAAGAGGACCCCATCCCCTACCTGTTGTTCAGGTTTCAAAGCCCAAATCTGCACATATAGATAGTGAGAACAGCAGTCGTTAGACAGACATACCCTATTAATCATGACACTGCATTCTCACTCAAATCAAACACCAACACGTTGGCTCTCAAGAGTATTGACACAAGAAAAAGAAATAAACAAAACTAGCTGTTGACAGGCTATTTTTGTTCGTTATTGCACCCATAAAGAAAGATGTAACAAAAAAATAATATGGGGAGCGGAGGGAAGAAGATAAGATGTAATAAAATAGAAGGATAGAAATCAAGCTGACAAAATATTTGCTCATTTCTCATACCCCCTATGCTGATGTGCATATGTAGATGTCACAATAATTCCCACATGATGTTAAAATCCATAATAGTGAAGATTTGGTGATTGAGAATGAGTCAGGTTAAGGGGAGAAAATATATGTGTTTATGAAGAGAGAAAAAATTCTCATTCTAATCTTTTTAGAAATGTTTACAAAGCTATATATAATTTGGGCCAAATAATTAAAACCGGACATGAGTCGGATCCCCAACTCAACTTAAAACTGTGCTACACCATATATACTAAGGAAAATTATGCCACATAATCGTTGAAAAGAATAATTACTATTTTTATTCACCTTTTGTTGTTTCTTTCTTTCTATAACCATTTTTCCTTTTTAAAATATATTTTGGATATATATTTAATATATTTGGATTATTACAGATATATATTTATGTATTAAATTTTTGGATAGAAAAGGTTATGGACAACAAAAAATAAATATTTCTTGATGGGCGGATATTCATGTAAACTTCACATGTACAATTGCAAAGAAGCTGTACACAGGCCCAATTTATACCGATCCAAAAACAACATTTCAACTTGGACGGATGCTGTGCTTGTGTATTCTAACACCTCCCCCCCCCCCCCCCCCCAAAACTAGAGGGTGGATACCCACCAAGCTTGTAAAGGAGATGATGATGTGGAGCACCTGACAACGCCTTTGTCAGAAGGTTAGCAAACTGATTAGCTGAACAAATGTAAGATAAAGCAATTAAACTAGAGTAAAGGACATTACACACAAAATGAAAATCGATCTTAATGTGCTTGGTGCGTTCATGGAAGACTGGGTTGTTGTTATCAAAAAAAATCTAAATAGGAACATTATTTACCAAACCCATGTCAGCTAGTGTTGAACACTCCCAAAATGCACACAAGTATGCACCGGGATTTGATTTCAACAAAATGGGACTCCAAAGGATTTCTTTGGAGTCGCCACCTAATTTAAGGATTATTAGGAACCTATGGTTAACTAATGAGTGCAATTTATTCTTTAATTAAATAAAATTAAATTAAAATCACAGATTCTTAGGTAAGTGGTTCTATTAAATTCGAAAGAAGGTCCTTATTACGGGAGCACTTTCGAAAATCCGCTAAAGGCGGTTAATCCGGTGATTTTCACGAATTTTACTTGAAATTTAGTTTGGGATAAATTTTAAATAAAATAAATAGGTAATGAATAATATAGAGAAGATAAAATTGATTATGACAATACTTTGAACAAAACTTAAGATTAATTAAATGAATAATGAGATAAGGGTTGATTGATTGATTAAATAAATAAGGGCCAAACGAATAAATTAATAAATGATTGGATAAAGAATAATAATTGATTAATTAATTAATTAGATAAATAAATAAATAGATAAATAACTTAATTAGAGAAATAAATATTTATATGATTTCAATTAGATAAGGGATGAACAATAATAATTGACTAGTGAAATAAATAAATATAATTGATTAAACAGATAAATAATTAATTAGAATTGATTAATTAAATAAATAAATAGAATAAATAAATAAAATAATAAATAAATAGCACCTGAATAATTTAATTAATAAATAAATAAGTAAATAAATAATTATAATTGATTAGGCAAATAAACGATTAATTAAAATTAAACAAATGAATTAATAATAAATGCCACTTAATTAATTTAATTAATGAATAAATAAATAACTTAATAAATGGATAAATTGACTAAATATAAATAATGAATAAATAGGTACAATTTTAATTTTATTTCTTTTGCACTCGATAATTAACTAAAGATTTCTACTATCTTAAATTAATTGGCGAGTTCAAAAGAGACGGGATATGCAATTTATAAACGATCTTAGACAAACAATAAGATTTCAATTAAAGCGGCTAACCTACCAGGCTTCTAATCATACAAAATCCTAATTCAGTTCATGAGGTCCTAAAACATGCTTCTAAAGGGGACGGGAGAGGAGGAGTTTTAGAAAATAGAACCCGGGATAGCGAACTCAATGCGAGCCCTGTATTTCACAAGGCTTTTCATTCATTCATTTTTGTCTTACATTTTCGAGGATATCAAGTCCCGAAAATGCGGAGCGGTTCAAGCAACTTCCAAATGCAAGCCATCCCAATTTTGAGTTTAGCAACTCGATCCCAAGCGGATTTTGCAAAGAAAATGAAAATAAAGATTAGTACATGTAACAATAAGAAAAACTTCAACAAACATAAATGACAAAACGAGCAGCAAGCCAAGAAGAACCAATAAGTGAATTGACCAAATAGTAGTTAAACTTGACATTGAATAGATGGCAGCAAATGAAGATTTCCAACTAGATTCTAAAAGTAATACAACAATTGAATTCCAAGACATCGTTATGCAAAAGTGACTTAATATCCAACTTAAAACCGTGAGACTAATAAAATCCGATCCTCTTATTAAATTTACCTCATAACCAAAGGATTAGCAATAGTAGGAGAAAACAAAAATAGTTGAAAAGCTAGTAGCCGAGGGTCATAAACAGAGGTTAAAGCGAATAAATTAACACTAATATGCATGGAGTGTATCACAGTCTACTAAAAGCAACTTGAGACATCCTGAAGTCTAATACACACTTACAAACGTCCATCTTAAATTCTTTCTATTCGGAATATGAGCAGTAGCACCACTCTGAGGAATTAAGATATTTATACAAGCAGGCTTCAAGAAAATATTTCTTAATATTCTAGCAGCTTTGACGGTTCAAACTAACTGCGATTTCAAAGAAACATCATTCTTGCACATACATCTTCAACTGCAATGAGCACAGCAGAGTTCAACCAATATCCTGAACCTTTTCAACCTCCAGAACACCTAAACTACCTACTTGCAACATCTGCATACTAACAAAGACCCTGCAGCATCATCTCAAGCTCCCTCACTCACGCACAAGCCAACTTCACATACCCTCTGCTCTCACAACCTCCACACACACATACATACTCCCTCACTAATCCAGCCAAAGTAATAGGAATTAGACCTAACACGATTCCAAATAGAAAAACTTCAATCATTTTTATTTGTTTGAAAGGAGAAAAAAAAGAGGTAATATTGATACCTAAATATTAATCCGAATTGTCTTTTGATGAGAGAAATGACTTACAACGATCGGCCCTCCGTATCGGCACCCGATTAATTAGGGGCGGCCCCACCCCAGCAAGGGCGATCAACTGAATCAAAACAGCCCATACAACTCACAGGAATAGGAACAGCCTCACCACTACTGCCTGAAAAATGCAGCACATTCACTTGTGCTCACACGGTTCAGTCCCACCTTTAGGCTCACACCTCGCAAGCCTATAATAAGCTTATCATGAGGCAGCCTGGGCAACTCTACTACAGACCTAAAGCAGCCCCTGCTACACCTGAGATACCCTGCACCTCTACAACTACTCCAGAAACAAACCAAGATTTCAACAGCCTGAATGGGCCCTGCTGCTGCCCCTTTTAGCTGAAACAGGGTCAAGACAGCCCCACATCCTTTAAATACTGATCCTAAGCACTTAACACAATTGAAAACAACCTTAGAACCAACAGAACAAATCCCTGAAGCAAAACCCAGAGCATGAAGCAACTTCCTTAGGCATCTGCTGCTACTGCAGCCTATACACTCAGCTCCTATGACATAAGACAAACTGAACTCCTTCATTAAAAAAAAATCTCTCATCCTCCTAAAACCTACTCACTGCCTAACACCCTCTCCAGACTCCTGGACACTACCTAGGAACCACCAGAATTCCATCAACATCCCTGAAACAACATCACATAACAAGCACAAGCAAATGCACTCACACATAATCAATCCACCCAGCTCCCTTTGACAAGCAGAAACATGAGACCAGACCCTCTCTGGACATCTGAAAGCACACAGAAACACTACAACATTCTCAAACAGGAACAAGACTAGGAGCAGCCTGAGGCTAACTTTTGGAAGCAAACCTAAAAGGGAATCAGAACATGACTCACTAGCTCCCTCAGACTCTATAATTCTGCCAACTGCAATTCCTAATACTTAAGCTAAAGCATTGCAGCATCCAGAACTCTACAGCTTCCTAACAACAACTCCCATATCCTGGAACTATTAAACCCATATCCACCCTCATCTCACTCACAAAACAGAACCAGAAACACACCCTTCATCATTCTTCTAAACACCTGAACTCAAAACTAGACCCCTGCATCACCTATACACACCTGGGAACAAACTGCACAGATGATACTCCTGGACTTCATACAACCAGACTATCTGCAGCCTCTGAAACAAGCATCAGGACACCCTGACTCCCTCTTCTCCTCTCCAAACAAACTATGAACAGACTTCCTTCATTCAAAGCAAACAGATACACCAGGAACCAGCTTAACACATACTCACACATAACTGGACTGAGAACTTAAGTCATATTCAAACTTTTCAATTTAAAGATCCAAGTTTTTAAGATTAGAATGCATTCAAGTTTTCACTTGACATTAATAAGAAAGATTTAGCTAATTAAACCTGTATTCGACTAAGAAGAGCACAAATATATTTTCAGATTTGTTCGATACTTGTAAACAAAGCAGAAAACTTCAAATGAAAAGACACATTTTATTACGAAGCTAAACATATTCTTATCAGTTGCTAAACTACACATATTCAACCAAAGACAAGTTAAAACAATCAGTATTTCAAATGCAGCAGTACCCTTTTACATAAACTTCAGATTTAGCTAACTAAACTAGCTGTACAAGACTAATCACCTACTACTAAAACTGATAAGAAAATCAAGAAAAAAAGTTAAGATTCTACCTGCTGCAGGGCAGTGAATGTAGGGCAAGGAATCTGAAGAAAAAAAGCACGACTCGACTAAGCGACTCGAATCGTGAAGAAGCGATACGACCAATCGAACTTTAACCTTGTCTTAATTTCTGAACAAGAACTCCAACTATATGTATATTTTTTTTTGCTTAAAACGACTAGAGAATATATAAAAAATGCTGCCGTTTTTGTTTTTTTTGTAAAAAATCCAGAACCCTTAAACTTTACAAAAATGCTAAATATATAGGAGAATTTAGGGTTTACCTTGGATGAAACCTCTGAATTACCCTCCTTTCCTTTTGATCAATTTCTTGTGAGATAAGGGTGAAAGAGGTAAAAACTACACCTCTCTCATCTTTATCTCCCAAAAATCGATCAAGGGCTCATATTGATCGAGAATTCAAACGAACGGACGAGATTGAAGATCCGTTGGGAATAAGTTAGAAACTTCCGCAATGACACAGCTGGAACAGTGTCAATCGTCCAGCGAGGACCTGTACGGAGAAGATGAGTGTTTGGGTCAAGTTTCTGGTGTGGGTCGCGAAGGGGAAAACGGGTTGGGGAATTGGGAATTCGGGTCGCGGGTGAGGGGGCCGGGTTTGAAGAAAACTGAAGAATGAAGCGTGTATGTGTATAGGTGTATGATATGTATATTTGCGTGACTAGGCTAAATTTCAGGGCATAGAACGATTTTAGCCTCTTTTCAATATAATTATGTAAATGGAGGAATTGTATAGAATAAGCTGAAATTAAGGCTACGCATTGTAATTTTAGCCACCTTTAACTGAAATTTATAAATTACCTTTAATTTTCAAAATTGATTTTAATTTAAAAATAATTAGGCTTTTAATTGAAATTTTCGGGACAAAATTGGGTGTCAACAGCTGCCCCTCTTTACCCGAAAAAGGATGAAAGAGTTTTTAGGGTAAAGAAGTTGACGAGAAACCGATTTTGTTACGATAACGCCAAGTACTTTGATTCCAAAAGCCAAAGTGCGAGGGTTATGGATATGGCCGAACTCTGGTTTCCGAGTTGCCTACATATCTCGGGCTGAAAGAGAATCAGGCCATATGTAGTTCGACGACGCTTAGATAAGAAACTCGCACGATTGATAAAAGAAAGGACGCACGAATATGAAAGAATTCAAACTGACGCCTAATCTGAAATGAAAGATTAGGTAAAACTTGCTTGTCCGAGTGCGATTCTTCAGATCCTCGTTGACGAGTCTAGCTCATATCAACGATTGCCCCAGTTCACTGCTAAGAAAAAGTTCCACATTATGCTCCAAATGCTGCTGCGATGCCGCTATAATTCTGTAAAGACTTAACAAACGGTAAGCGAGCAACTGCTAATACACTATAATAATTGAAATAAAAAATAAATAAAGGTATAATATAAAATTGTAAATGCTGGTTGTGACGCTCAATAAGTTTTTCTCTGGATCAACTGACGAGATGCTCCGCCCGGAGAACCTCTAGGCTGATCATTATTCTGAAACAGTAAAGTAAGACAATAAGTAAAACGAAAATGAATTGTAAAAATGCAAGGCTTTCATAAGATAAGCTTGACTAACAAGACATAATGCCTCAAGCCGAATCATGTATTTCAAATACAATATGTCAATATTGCAAGACAACCGACATTGCGAAACACTCCGAAAGTGGTGCTCCAGCCGACTTGTCTTAAACTATTAATAAATGCCAATATTGCAAGACAACCGACATCGCGAAACACTCTGAAAGCGGTGTTCCAGCCGAGTTGTCTTAAACTATTAATAAATGCCAATATTACAAGACAACCGACATCGCGAAACACTCCGAAAGCGGTGTTCCAGCCGACTTGTCTTAAACTATTAATAAATGTCAATATTGCAAGACAACCGACATCGCGAAACACTCTGAAAGCGGTGTTCCAGCCGACTTGTCTTAAACTATTAATAAATGCCAATATTGCAAGACAACCGACATCGCGAAACACTCCGAAAGTGGTGTTCCAGCCGACTTGTCTTAAACTATTAATAAATTTTAAATATAAAATGCCAATATTGCAAGACAACCGACATCGCGAAACACTCCGAAAGCGGTGTTCCAGCCGACTTGTCTTAAACTATCAATAAATTTTAAATATAAAATGCCAATATTGCAAGACAACCGACATCGCGAAACACTCCGAAAGCGGTGTTCCAGCCGACTTGTCTTAAACTATCAATAAATTTTAAATATAAAATGCCAATATTGCAAGACAACCGACATCGCGAAACACGCCGAAAGCGGTGCTTCAGCCGACTTGTCTATCAATATCGCGAGGTAAATTCTATCGCAATGTTAAGATGTTGAGAAAAGAAAAGCGCCGTCTTTTCGGCAATAATCAAATGTAATGCTTAGATGCCGCAAGAGTAAATTTGAATGATCTATCAAGCAGAATCATATGCGTCGTCAATTTAATTGGTGTTGCTGGTATTGATAGTGGTGCAAAGTGTTGAATGCTCCCTTCAGTTCATATTGAATCTGATGTTCAATTCCTGCAAATTTAAAGTAAATGCGTTGGAAAACGAGAGAATAATAAAGCAAAGTCTATAATGAAAAAGAAAGAAATAGATTTGCGCTGCATATGCGACAAGGCGAATAATCTCCGAGAAACTGATGGTTGACCTGAAAAAGTAAAGCGAAGCATTAATTTAAAGCCAATATAAAGGCAGAATTTAAAGCAAGTGCAAAGCAAAGCAGTGCGGAAACGTAATTAGTGCAATAGGCGTTTGATAAATCAATTGGCGAGACAATAAGACAATGAAGGTCTTGAGCAGATTGTCAATTAAAATAAGGCAATGCTTATTTTGGTGTGATTTGAAAACATAACGCATGCCTCGGCTTCATTGCTTATTTGGGAATGAAAATCCTAGAGGCAGAAATGCCGCCTGTTCGGCAATAGCTCATGGCGAAGCAATAACGCTTTAAGTCATGAAAAGGTAATGCAACGCAATCTGCAAGGCGACTTTGAATGCGCGTTCAATAAATTGTTCATCCATAGTGCGAATGATCCTTTCATTGCAAGCTTTCACGTTCCTGCTCTCAAAAGAAATTCGTTAGTTTTGGGGATGGGTGTTTGATTTGTGCTGACTTGATCTCGATCTTCTTGATGTCGCTTTTGCTCCCATGTTTTCCTCGGACTTGGATTTGTGAATCATACTCGGAGACTTGGCTCATGAACTCAAATTAATGTTTTGATAATAGAGGCAAAGTAAAAGTAGTTTTGGTAATAAAGTAAATAAAGTAACCATGCAAATATTTCATGAAAGTAAGATGTATTTTATGAAATTTCTGCCTTGACATAAGCTTGTGACATATCTTAAAACAAACTAAACATCCTTTTCTTAGAGTTGACACTTCTTCATCTAGCCAATTCCCAAGATCTTCCCAGCTCATCTTTTGATAGTCAACGTTGATTCTTGCAAAATTTTGCCCCGGTTATGACCATCTAAATCTTCAACTTGCCCTTGCAGAATTTGCCCCAGTTTCTATCTTCTATATCTTCAATTTATCTTGCAAAATTTGCCCCAGTTGCTATCTTTCAAATCTTCAAATTATCTTTGCAAAATTGCTCCAGTTGCTATCTTTCAAATCTTCAAATTATCTTTGCAAAATTGCCCCAGTTGCTTGCCTTAGGGGAGACTGAAAATTTTAATATTATAGAGTCGAGCCCGTTAAGAGCGCCTACGTATCCCTCCACGGGAATCAGACCGCGCGTAGTTCTGCTTACATAAAGATTTTTGGGAAAGTATGGCAACCTAAGTACGAAGCCGTATCCGAATTGGAAAATCCACACATCTGCCCAGATGCATAGTTCGGCATTACATCATAAAAGATAAACAAGCCTAAAGCGTTACAATATTTTGACCGAATCCGACGGGGATTGCCTACTTATCCTGTTGCCATTCCAGGAATCAGGTCAGAAGTAGTTCAAACTTACATAAAAGAGGAAATAGGGGAAATTCTTATATCAATGCAACCAAACTCTATGTGAGTTACTACGTATCCCGCCTTGGGATTCAGGTCACGCGTAGTTCGCATTACATCAAGATTACATTCAAAACAATGCTAACTTGTGATTGCTTCAGACATAGTATCTTTTGACGGCATCTGCGTTGATTGCTTTTGGCCAAACTTGACCATCCATTTCTGCCAGAATCAGTGCTCCTCCGGATACAACCCGGTGAACCACATAAAGACTTTATCAACTTCACGAATTTTGCATCTTCAACTCATCATTTTAAGCAATCTTCAAAGAAAGAATGTAGATAAAACTACTTCCACTTTGTATGCCAATAAATAAAATCTGCCCAGTTGAAATCCTAACGGCAGTTTGACACCTCAAGGGTGCAAAATGTTGCCTTTCAGTGCATCATTCCCAAATTGTTCAGTTGTTTTGTTGTTAGTCACAAGCAATGCTTACGCAGGTTTTATAATTATAAAATTGAAATAGGAATGAATATTTAGTCAAAAGCATACCATAAAGTAAATAATGAGAATGCAATGTATTATTTATTCAAATTCTAACTTAAGGAGGCATAACGCGACAGACATGCAAAGACAAAAATTAAAAGTCATTTTCAAAAGACATAGACATACTTTAAAGGCAAAAACACAATTCAGGGCCTCAATTTGAATTGTGATGCAAAAGGAAACTCTTGAGCTCAATTGCCAAGTTCCTTTCAGAAGGGCATCAACTCAGAGATCATCATCTTTATTTTTGAGTCGTATCATCATAAGCAAGTTGGAGTACTCCATCATCAATCAAATCTTGAATTTTGTGCCTCAGAGTAATGCAGTTCTTAGTGTCGTGTTGACAATATTCTCCATGGTAAGCACAATATTTGACCCCATGAATCAATCTTGGAGGAGGATCAAATGTCTCATCTCCTACCAAAGGCTTTAAAACATTTGCACCTTTTAACCTTTCAAACAAATGCTCTTGAGATTCTATTGGAAATGTAAACTTTCGGCGAGCCCTCTTTTCAAAGTTGGACTTAGATCCAAACGCTGGGCTAGATAATGAGTATTGGGAACTTGGAGGAGCCGTCACCAATTGGATTTCTCCTGATCTTATCATTGTTTGATCTTGTTTTTGAGTGCGTAGCAATTTCCGATGTCATGCCCTGGCGCCCCAGAATGATAGGCACAATGTTTGGTTTCATCGAACCATTTTGGAAGAGGACTAGGCGTTGCATCAGCAATAGGGTGAATCATTCCAGCTTCCCTTAGCCTTTCATAAAACTGATTATAAGGTTCGGCTATAGGTGTGAAAGCTTTGAAGACCTTTGTGCAGGGTTTTTCCATGGCTAGGCGACCTTGGAGAACAGAAGCTATAGGTTGATGACTAGATGAAGGCTGGTGCTTCAGAAATGGTTGATAATTTGGGAGCGCATAGTTATTTGAAAGTGTTTGATAGACATATGGTTGTGGATAAGGCTGATAAACAAGCGAGTTGCATTGATGATAATTTAATGGAGGGTTGAAATCAAGCATTGGCGCAAGAGGAGCTTTGCATTGACTATGATGATTGAAAGTGGATTTGTTTTGGCAAGATAAATTGTAAGGTGGGTTTGGACAACTTGGAACCTGTACCCCTTTCCCTTTCTTCTTATCATTGGCAAACTGGGCCATTGCATTTGCATTTTTTGGAGTGACTGATTCAAGCATCATTTTGATTTCCATAGTTTCTCCCATCTTAACAATATTGGCAAATGTTATTTCCAATGTATCCGACATTTGGCGAAGAATTTGGTGGTAGAGCTCACTGTCCAGAGATGAAATGAAACATGCAATTGCTTCATTCTCTGTATAAGGTGGTTGGACCTTAGTGGCTTCACTTGTCCAACGACTAGCATATTCACGGAAAGTTTCTGTCGGATTCTTTTTCAAATTCGACACATGGTATCGACTAGACTTCTCCTGTGTTTGCCAATGGCACCACTCATTCGGACTGGATACATGTTCTACTACTGATTGTCCCTTTTCCTTTGTAAGACCAAAGAGAACCTTTTCATCATTCTTTGCATTTTGTTCCAAAGATGGGTCAGACACTGTCTTATTCTTTTTTATGATCACAATAGAAAGAGAATCTCATTTTCTCGCTTTGGATTTTGTGAAGTCGGTCATTTCAAAGTCAACACAAATCAAACTTCTGCGGGGAAGGGAGTAAACACAACAAAACAAAAAGTTCAAAGGTAATTATGTTAGTTTGCATGTTATTTTCGAGGTTGCACACAAGCACATAGCGCGCGTCAAGTAACGCTTTGGCATTTTAAACGGGCGATAAATTAGGCATGTAGCAACCACAAATAATGTGCGTAAAATAAAATACGGACGCGTCCTACCCTGTAGGGTGCCTCTTTGTGCTAGAGGTAAGCCTAATCGCGCAAATTGCATACACATGTAGATATTATAATGATACAAACCGTTTGCCAATACAAAATTGGGATGTAAATAAACATTAGTAATTGCCATTAGTAATAAACTGGTCTCAAAATGTTACATCGTGATAGAGTTGGGATAATAATATCCAAATGCTAAAAAGGGGAAGAAGCATCAAGCTTTACATTGGGACAAAAAGAAGGGGGAATTTTTTAGAAAACAAGAGATAAATTATGCTTCAATCTTTGGGGATCAGCAATAATCATCAGCATTCAGCAACATCATCAGGCAGGTGGCCTTTCACGATACAACCGGTTTGTGGCATAAAGATATCCTGAATATCCCGGATAATGGCGAACTTGGTCAAACATCAAATCATCCAATGTTGTTATGGGCAGAATGTGAAGGAGAGAATGCCGTTCAGCTTCTTTGTCAACAAAACCAATCTGCTCCCGAGGACTTGTTTCTATCTCCCCAGTTTCATAGATGTACCTTGCCCATGCATAATACTCAGGAGAACATGGTGAGTTTTGGTCTCGACGAATCAATTCTCTTCCTAAGCGAGCCCAGTCATTACAGATATTCGCTGCTTCAGGAACTGTGTAATTAGGTGCTTCATATTTGATCTCAGACTCCCGAATACCAGCAATGAGTGGGATGGACTGTAATAACCCGAACTGCCTCATCATACGGATCGGAGCGTAAGGCTGGATGCTCCTGAACCCGATCAACCTGATATAATACCGGTCGGGACTCCTTAGGCGAACTTCATGATTGCCAATCCATGAATAATTCCAGTGAATGTCCGCGCCACTCAAACCCTTTATATCATCATACCAACCTTGAGCAGTCTTATGACGTCTGAAACCTCCCATTCTTGCATGGTGTGTGGCGATTCGGTTTCCATTTTGAGGAATCAAATCATCCAATGGGCCTCGAGTGCAAAGATGCTCAATAACCCATAGTTGCAAAAGAAGATTGCAACCAGAAAAATGACAATTCCCTCCTTTAGAACACTCAGTCAAAGCGCCCAGTATATCGGCCAAAATCATGGGAACCAGAGTAGTCTGCCTCCCATTTACGCCCTCAAATATAGATCGGACCACGGTGCTAAGTCGCATGTCAACTGCGTCATAGCCACAAGGAAATACTAAAGTGCCAAGCAACGCCAGTACAAAAGCTTTGGGCCTGAGCTTCTCCCATTTATGTTCAGTGCATTTGAACGCCCTTGGATTGGCACGATAAGATCCCTTTCTTCCGAAACGGTCAAACAAATATTTCAAAGATACTGTGCCCTAGGTTTTAGTTATCAGTGATGAAGAGTAGTTTAATTCAAACATTTTGCAGAACTTTTTCTCACACTTCTCTATGGGCACAATCAACTCACGGTCATCCAGGGCCAAATTGGTAAAACCAGAAATTTCCTCTAATGTAGGGCATAATTCACAATCTGGAAAATGGAAAACGCCCTGCTCAGGATCCCATAGTCTTATTAAAGCCTCGATAAGACCCTTGTATCCCTGGATATCCATTAATGAAACTAGGTTCCCTGTTTTCCTTATGACCAAGGAACCATGATCTCTTCTGATGTTATCCCACCAGTCTTTGAGAATTTTTGGACAAGTGTGGATCATCTGAGTGTTCCAAAAACTCGGAAAAAGGTGGTCTGCATTCATATCTATAAAACAACAAAAGACACGACATGAGATCCCAGATTTGACATGGCAAAGGGCTTGGAGTTCATTATAATATCCACACGATCACATAAGATGCAATGTCGTTGGGTCTGCAATAACCCGTCAACAAAAGGGCGGTTTCTTAATTCCTGGAAACGGTACCAAGGACCGGGTCCAAACTAAGGTGTATATGCATGCATGACCTAATCTCATTCTAAGAGTGGGCTAACGGTTGAGGCTGACTCGACCTATGCGGGATAGACCTGGCCTCACAACGCAGTAGAACTGGCCATGACAAAACCAGGCAATCTCAATATCCCGAACTAACTTTGGTGACACGAAAGAAGTTTCAAAAAGTGAGGTAAGGGCAATGCCTTTCCTGCATAACTACCCGTCAAGCGGGTGCCCCGTGATGAAATTGAGGAGGTGAAAGAGAATTGACAGGCTCCATGAGGGAGGAAATATGAACGGAATGCGGACTATGCACAAATAAGAATATGCTTTATACACAATCAATCTAATCATACAAACAAACATTTATTTAAGCTATGTATACTAGTTTAGGCATTCAAACAATACTGAGTTAAGCTACGCATACATACAATCAACACATATATAAATAAAGCAAATTCGTAAAAATCTTTTGGTTAGAACCATTTGCGCAATCCCCAGCGGAGTCGCCACGCTGTTGAACCCTCCCAAAATGCACACAAGTATGCACCGGGATTTGATTTCAACAAAATGGGACTCCAAAGGATTTCTTTGGAGTCGCCACCTAATTTAAGGATTATTAGGAACCTATGGTTAACTAATGAGTGCAATTTATTCTTTAATTAAATAAAATTAAATTAAAATCAGAGATTCTTAGGTAAGTGGTTCTATTAAATTCGAAAGAAGGTCCTTATTACGGGAGCACTTTCGAAAATCCGCTAAAGGCGGTTAATCCGGCGATTTTCACGAATTTTACTTGAAATTTAGTTTGGGATAAATTTTAAATAAAATAAATAGGTAATGAATAATATAGAGAAGATAAAATTGATTATGACAATACTTTGAACAAAACTTAAGATTAATTAAATGAATAATGAGATAAGGGTTGATTGATTGATTAAATAAATAAGGGCTAAACGAATAAATTAATAAATGATTGGATAAAGAATAATAATTGATTAATTAATTAATTAGATAAATAAATAATTAGATAAATAACTTAATTAGAGAAATAAATATTTATATGATTTCAATTAGATAAGGGATGAACAATAATAATTGACTAGTGAAATAAATAAATATAATTGATTAAACAGATAAATAATTAATTAGAATTGATTAATTAAATAAATAAATAGAATAAATAAATAAAATAATAAATAAATAGCACCTGAATAATTTAATTAATAAATAAATAAGTAAATAAATAATTATAATTGATTAGGCAAATAAACGATTAATTAAAATTAAACAAATGAATTAATAATAAATGCCACTTAATTAATTTAATTAATGAATAAATAAATAACTTAATAAATGGATAAATAATTGACTAAATATAAATAATGAATAAATAGGTACAATTTTAATTTTATTTCTTTTGCACTCGATAATTAACTAAAGATTTCTACTATCTTAAATTAATTAGCGAGTTCCAAAGAGACGGGATATGCAATTTATAAACGATCTTAGACAAACAATAAGATTTCAATTAAAGCGGCTAACCTACCAGGCTTCTAATTATACAAAATCCTAATTCAGTTCATGAGGTCCTAAAACATGCTTCTAAAGGGGACGGAAGAGGAGGAGTTTTAGAAAATAGAACCCGGGATAGCGAACTCAATGCGAGCCTTGTATTTCACAAGGCTTTTCATTCATTCATTTTTGTCTTACATTTTCGGGGATATCAAGTCCCGAAAATGCGGAGCGGTTCAAGCAACTTCCAAATGCAAGCCATCCCAATTTTGAGTTTAGCAACTCGATCCCAAGCGGATTTTGCATAGAAAAGGAAAATAAAGATTAGTACATGTAACAATAAGAACAACTTCAACAAAAATAAATGACAAAACGAGCAGTAAGACAAGAAGAACCAATAAGTGAATTGACCAAATAGTAGTTAAACTTGACATTGAATAGATGGCAGCAAATGAAGATTTTCAACTAGATTCTAAAAGTAATACAACAATTGAATTCCAAGACATCGTTATGCAAAAGTGACTTAATATCCAACTTAAAACCGTGAGACTAATAAAATCTGATCCTCTTATTAAATTTATCTCATAACCAAAGGATTAGCAATAGTAGGAGAAAACAAAAATAGTTCAAAAGCTAGTAGCCGAGGGTCATAAACAGAGGTTAAAGCGAATAAACTAACACTAATATGCATGGAGTATATCACAGTCTACTACAAGCAACTTGAGACATCCTGAAGTCTAATACACACTTACAAACGTCCATCTTAAATTCTTTCTATTCGGAATATGAGCAGTAGCACCACTCTGAGGAATTAAGATATTTATACAAGCAGGCTTTAAGAAAATATTTCTTAATATTCTAGCAGCTTTGATGGTTCAAACTAACTGCGATTTCAAAGAAACATCATTCTTGCACATACATCTTCAACTGCAATGAGCACAACAGAGCTCAACCAATATCCTGAACCTTTTCAACCTCCAGAACACCTAAACTACCTACTTGCAACATCTGCATACTAACAAAGACCCTGCAGCATCATCTCAAGCTCCCTCACTCACGCACAAGCCAACTTCACATACCCTCTGCTCTCACAACCTCCACACACACATACATACTCCCTCACTAAACTGAATCAAAACAGCCCATACAACTCACAGGAACAGGAACAGCCTCACCACTACTGCCTGAAAAATGCAGCACATTCACTTGTGCTCACACGGTTCAGTCCCACCTTTAGGCTCACACCTCGCAAGCCTATAATAGGCTTATCATGAGGCAACCTGGGAACCTCTACTACAGACCTAAAGCAGCCCCTGCTACACCTGAGACACCCTGCACCTCTACAACTACTCCAGAAACAAACCAAGATTTCAACAGCCTGAATGGGCCCTGCTGCTGCCCCTTTTAGCTGAAACAGGGTCAAGACAGCCCCACATCCTTTAAATACTGATCCTAAGCACTTAACACAATTGAAAACAACCTTAGAACCAACAGAACAAATCCCTGAAACAAAACCCAGAGCCTGAAGCAACTTCCTTAGGCATCTGCTGCTACTGCAGCCTATACACTCAGCTCCTATGACACAAGACAAACTGAACTCCTTCATTAAAAAAAAATCTCTCATCCTCCTAAAACCTACTCACTGCCTAACACCCTCTCCAGACTCCTGGACACTACCTAGGAACCACCAGAACTCCATCAACATCCCTGAAACAACATCACATAACAAGCACAAGCAAATGCACTCACACATAATCAATCCACCCAGCTCCCTTTGACAAGCAGAAACATGAGACCAGACCCTCTCTGGACATCTGCAAGCACACAGAAACACTACAACATTCTCAAACAGGAACAAGACTAGGAGCAGCCTGAAGCTAACTTTTGGAAGCAAACCTAAAAGGGAATCAGAACATGACTCACTAGCTCCCTCAGACTCTATAATTCTGCCAACTGCAATTCCTAATACTTAAGCTAAAGCATTGCAGCATCCAGAACTCTACAGCTTCCTAACAACAACTCCCATATCCTGGAACTAACAAACCCATATCCACCCTCATCTCACTCACAAAACAGAACCAGAAACACACCCTTCATCATTCTTCTAAACACCTGAACTCAAAACTGGACCCCTGCATCACCTATACACACCTGGGAACAAACTGCACAGATGATACTCCTGGACTTCATACAACCAGACTATCTGCAGCCTCTGAAACAAGCATCAGGACACCCTGACTCCCTCTTCTCCTCTCTAAACAAACTATGAACAGACTTCCTTCATTCAAAGCAAACAGATACACCAGGAACCAGCTTAACACATACTCACACATAACTGGACTGAGAACTTAAGTCATATTCAAACTTTTCAATTTAAAGATCCAAGTTTTTAAGATTAGAATGCATTCAAGTTTTCACTTGACATTAATAAGAAAGATTTAGCTAATTAAACCTGTATTCGACTAAGAAGAGCACAAATATATTTTCAGATTTGTTCGATACTTGTAAACAAAGCAGAAAACTTCAAATGAAAAGACACATTTTATTACGAAGCTAAACATATTCTTATCAGTTGCTAAACTACACATATTCAACCAAAGACAAGTTAAAACAATCAGTATTTCAAATGCAGCAGTACCCTTCTACATAAACTTCAGATTTAGCTAACTAAACTAGATGTACAAGACTAATCACCTACTACTAAAACTAATAAGAAAATCAAGAAAAAAAAGTTAAGATTCTACCTGCTACAGGGCAGTGAATGTAGGGCAAGGAATCTGAAGAAAAAAAGCGCGACTCGACTAAGCGACTCGAATCGTGAAGAAGCGATACGACCAATCGAACTTTAACCTTGTCTTAATTTCTGAACAAGAACTCCAACTATATGTATATTTTTTTTTTGCTTAAAACGACTAGAGAATATATAAAAAATGCTGCCGTTTTTGTTTTTTTGTAAAAAATCCAGAACCCTTAAACTTTACAAAAATGCTAAATATATAGGAGAATTTAGGGTTTACCTTGGATGAAACCTCTGAATTACCCTCCTTTCCTTTTGATCAATTTCTTGTGAGATAAGGGTGAAAGAGGTAAAAACTACACCTCTCTCATCTTTATCTCCCAAAAATCGATCAAGGGCTCATATTGATCGAGAATTCAAACGAACGGACGAGCTTGAAGATCCGTTGGGAATAAGTTAGAAACTTCCGCAATGACACAGCTGGAACAGTGTCACTCATCCAGCGAGGACCTGTACGGAGAAGATGAGTGTTTGGGTCAGGTTTCTGGTGTGGGTCGCGAAGGGGAAAACGGGTTGGGGAATTGGGAATTCGGTTCGCGGGTGAGGGGGTAGGGTTTGAAGGAAACTGAAGAATGAAGCGTGTATGTGTATAGGTGTATGATATGTATATTTGCGTGACTAGGCTAAATTTCAGGGCATAGAACGATTTTAGCCTCTTTTCAATATAATTATGTAAATGGAGGAATTGTATAGAATAAGCTGAAATTAAGGCTACGCATTGCAATTTTAGCCACCTTTAACTGAAATTTATAAGTTACCTTTAATTTTCAAAATTAATTTTATTTTAAAAATAATTAGGCTTTTAATTGAAATTTCCGGGACAAAATTGGGTGTCAACAGCTAGAATGCGAACAAACCAAAGAATCTCGGCAACAACTTTTCTCAAGGCCCTATATTCAGCCTTAGCAGCGGAGAGTGAGACAGTGGGCTTGCTTCTTCGGCTTCCAAGAAATAGGAGACCCACCTAAGGTAATTTTTAAAATTAGTAATAGATCTTCGAGTAGTGGGACAAGCTGCTCAATCAGAATCTGCACAGGCCTTCAGAGAAAAATCAGAAGAATTGGATAGTAGAATGCCTTGAGCTGGATTTCTGAGCAAGTATCTTAAAACATGTAAACCAGCCAGCACATGAGGAACTCTAGGTGAGACCATGAATTGACTCAAGTGTTGGACTGCATAAGTAATATCTGGGCTTGTGTGTTGCAGGAAATTCAACTTGCCTATGAGTCTTCTATAGATAGAAGGATCTGGAAGTAGCTCACCAACATCATGATACAATTTTGCAGATGGATCCAGATGAGTGATCATAGGTTTGAGATCCAAACACTTATACTATGTCAAGAGATCCTTAGTATACTTATGTTGATTCATAATGTAACCTGTGTCAACTTTGGTCACCTCTAGACGAAGAAAGTAATGTACAGACTCTAAGTCCTTGATCTTGAATTGAGCATCAAGAAAGGCCTTGAGGGACAGCATTTCACCAGTGTAATTACCAACTAGCAAGATGTCATCTACATAGACAACTAACACAACAATGAAAGAAGAAGTATTCTTAGTGAAGAGGGAGTAGTCATTCTTGCTAGAGGAATAGCCTCTTGAGAGAAGAGATTGAGAAAGTTTGGCAAACCATTGCCTAGAGACTTGTTTAAGGCCATAGAGGAAATTCCTCAGTTTGCACACAATAGGAGGTCCAGACTCATGACTATTAATAGAAAGGCCCAAAGGAATCTTCAAATACACTTCTTCATGTAAATCACCATGAAAAAATGCATTATTCACATCCATTTGATGAACCTCCCAATTATTCTTAATGGCCAAAGTCAGCAAATACTTAACAGTAGTTAATTTCACAACTAGACTGAAATTTTCAGTGTAGTCAATACATGCCTTCTGAGAATCACCTCTGACAACCAACTAGGCTTTAAATCTTTCCATAGAGCCATAAGATTTGTGCTTTATTTTGTAGACCCATTTACAAGGGATGGCTTTCTTCACAGAGGGAAAGGGAACAATGTTCCATGTGTGGTTAGCATCAAGAGCCTGAAATTCTTTCAACATGGCCTCTTGCCATGCAGGATGAGATGAAGCCTGATCATAAGTCTGAGGCTCATGTTTGGACAACTCAATATCAGCGATGGATAAAGGAGTAGGGAAAGAAGGTACAACAGAGTAACAGACATAGTCTTGAAGATATCCAGGTAGTCTGTAAATCCTAAAAGATTGTCTAGAAGCTGGAATAAATGTGGGATGTGGGGCTGGAACAGGGTGAGGGGAATGAGAGGGTGAATAAATGGAGGTGGATGAAGTGGTTGTAGGTAAGGGAAGAGAAGGTGAAATACTGATAGAAGAAGTGAAGAAGGAATATCAGAATGATTAATGAAGGAGGAAGGGTCATCTATGAAATCTGAAGATTCATAAGGAAAAATAAAGGAAGTTGCAGAATTGGAATGATAAGGGAATATGTGTTCATGGAACACAACATCCCTGGAGAAGAGAATAGAGCGTGTATCTAAAGTCAACAACTTGTAACCCTTCTTGCCCAAAGGAAACCCCCAAAAAATGCATTTTGCAACTCTAGAATGGAATTTATCTCTATGTACTTTAGGTAAGGCAGCAAAAACAACCAAAAAATTTCAAGTGTGCATAAGTTGTGGGAGAATGATGAAGTTTCTGATAAGGGGAGAGATAGAAAATGGAAGTCTGTTAATGATGTAAGTTGATGTGAGAACACACCCACCCCAATACTTGAGGGGAAGTTAGATTGAAATATTAATGCCCTAGAAACGTTTAAGAGATGTTTATGTTTTCGTTCAACCACGCCATTTTGTTGAGATGTGTGTGGGATGGAGGTTTGGTGAGTAATACCATTCTCTGTAAAGAATAATTGAGTTGTTGCACTTGAACCTAGTTCATATGCATTGTCTGGCCTAATTGTGAGAACATTTGTATTTAAGTGTACTTTTATCATTTTCACAAAAACTTGAATGATTGAAAAAGAATTACTTTTACAAGTGAGCAAATGTGTCCTTGTCACCCTAGTAAAATCATATACAATGGTCAAGAAATATCTAAAGCCATTGTATGTTCTAGTGTGATAAGGACCTCATAAGTCAACATGCACAAGTTGAAAAGGGGCAGAAGTTTTAATTGAGTTGTTGGGAAAATACATTCTCTATTGTCTTGCCATTGGGCAAATAGAACACGCAAATGATGGTTTGGCAGACAACTTTTTAGTCAAGAAAGAAATAGATTTTAGTTTATGAAAAGGAACATGTCCCATTCTTTGGTACCAAAATAAGTCAGTTTTATTTATAGAACAAACAGGAATACAACCAGTAGTACAAGCATTGTAAGAGTAAGTATTATTAGCACCAGAAAGAAATTCTGGAGAGCGGATGGAATGTGATTGTATAACTGGAGGAATAGCAATTGATAGAGTAGCAGACTCAATGATGTAGAGACTATTTGAGGTTTTACCCATTTTCAATGACCTCTTCAGAGAATGGCCCTATAAAGTACAGGAAGTACTGGTGAAATGAGCAGCACAGTCCAGTTGAGCAAGTAATTGAGACAACAAAATGAGATTAAAACGGAAAGATGGAACTAACATGACATTATGGAGAGTGATGTTTTCAGTCAAGGTAATTGAAAAAATACAAGTTACCTTTACCTTGTAACTATTGGGTAATGTAATGAGATAAGTATGGAAGGGATTTCAAATCATGAAAAAGAGATCTGTGTGGGGTCATATGGTTTGTTGCTCCCGAATCTAATATCCATGCATTCACCTTAGACTAAGATGCACAACATGTACCAACATAATTTACAATCAAATTACATTGGATACCTGCAAAGCTTTCCTGATGAAAAGTGCTGGATGAAGGAGCATTAGCAGAGACAATGTTGCCATAACAGTATTGTTCACGGAGGAGTTTTTAGGGGATGAGATGTGATGGTGCTGAAGGAGACTAACCAAATGTTGATACTGTTCTTGAGTGACGTTAGAGCTTTTCTGAGGGGAGAAATCAGACTTAGCAGACACTTCAGATGTATTATCATTAGATTGTGTTGAACCCCCCAAAAAATTAATCCCGAAGGGCTAAATTTAGGAATATCGATAGGATGGACTAACTCTTTTGGAGTTTTTGGAGTCGCCACCCAATTTAAGGAAAAATAGGGAACCAGATAAACAAATGCATGCAAAACTCCGTTTTTATAAAAAAGACGGTCTTTCTTTCAGAGATTCTAAAGGTAAGGGTTTTGTTAATTTCGAAAGAAGGTTTTTAAGGCACTTTCGAAATTCCGTTAAAAACGGTTAATCCGACATGTTTCTAAAATATTTGCAAGTGCTATTTATGCAATTTTTTTCTAAAAATAATTAATTGAACTATTAATTAATTCAACTACTTAAATTTAGTAAGTTTTCAGAAGATTTTACAATTTTATTTAAAAGCTTTAGTTATTTTCAAAATAAAATAAATAAATAAATAAAGCGCATTTTCTTTTGAAAATGAACGATTTGATCGTCCTAATTTCTTTGCCAACTCGTATGTGATAACGCATAAATGACACTTGCTTAATTTCAACTTTAAAACACGAGTATCTCACCATAAGGTGGAACTTACGTTTCAAGTCGCTTTTTGCAAAGTCGTTTCGGGACATTTAGAAGTCAATTGAAACTTCTTTATAAATTTTGACTTTTTAAAGAAACTACTTCGTATCAATAAGAGAGAAGTCTTTTCTAATAGTCATTTATTAAGCGTAGTTTTTTTTTTTTTAAAAAAAAAATATTATGAAATTTTGCACGCATTTGCCTAAATGGCCAGATTTGCATTAAATTAAATAATGACTTCAAAAATAAAAGATAATGAACATAAAGTAAAAAATCATTCAAATAATCAAATATAATATTCATTAGACAAATAATTTCACAAGTCATTTTATAAATATCTCAAGAGAAAGGAAGATAAGTTGAAAAAGTAGAACCCAGAAAATGATTAACTCGCAGGAGCCCTTCAATTTTCTATAATTTCTAAAGTCTTGAAACTTGAGCCCGAGCTAGACCCCAATGCGATTCCAAGCCAATGAACCATCCCATTTGTGAGTTAGCGAAACTCGCCCCAAGAGGTGTTTATGCAAAGAAAAGAATAAGATAAATGTTAGCAACTATACAGGTTAAGGGAAGATGCGATGATGATAGCGTCACCAAACAAGCTTAAACAAAGAAAGAAGTTGAAGAGTAGCTTTGAAATATACGACATAATGCAATTAATTGGCAGGTTTTACTTGATCAATGGAAATAATTTTAGAAAGGGCAAGATACGATCTAATTTTCATGAAATGTACAAATCAAACTTGTAAACGAAACTAACCATAATTTTAATAGAATGGAACATATAGCAGGCAGACCAATGACAATTTTAACAGTAAGCGAAAGAAATAGCTTCATTAAACAACTAGCAATAACAGCAGTACTCATTACAATAACATACACCCTATAGCAACCTTGCAAACCACCTGCAATAACCAAACTAGGCCCCTACACTACTTGCTAAACCACAGAAATCATAGAACCCCTTCTTACATTCTCACACGCATGCCAACATCAAGAACATCAGACCCCTCTCTCTCTCTTACAGATTACTACCAGAATCACTCTGTGGTGTACTTCTTACCTTTAAACATGAATCATAGAGATGGAAACTTATTTTACTCAACACACTTAACTTATAAGTCTGCTAATAAGGTAAAAAATTTGTCCATTAACCTGTTATAGCTTTATTTTGTTAGTAAACTATTAATTCTACTTGTTACGTGAGTTACCTATCAAGTAATCTAAATTATAGTGTAAAAAATTAAACTCGTTAAATCATGGACCAAAAGGGTTAGATTCTGCACAACCTTTTTGGAAGTAAGTTCTTAATTCTCCAATCACATCATGCATTTTGTAGCAGCGTGGACCTTTGTACGTCTGATGACTTAAAAGGTTGATATTTCATTGAGAATATGTACAAAGTGTCAAAATAAATGCTGCTCTACTCCAGTTGTTCTTCAATTGAGGAAACCTCACACATGAAATCTTTATTGAATATGTTCAGTAATACAGAAGGACTACTGGTCCACTAACCAACATGTGCTTTGGCTGTTCATTCATTTTTATAGTATCCTTATTTACTTGCAAGAAAATATTGAGTACCCTCCATCTCAGAATGCCAAAAACATTTGGCCTCATCTAACAGCCAAGCAACATGGAAATGAACCACCCCTTACCTCTCTTGGCTTATTTTCTAGCAAAGAACAAATAATTCAATACCAATTCGGGCCTAAGCAACTCCTATCCTCAATGTATGACTTCAGGACCAGATTTAAGATCATCATAGAATCAGCCTTAAAGAGTAATAAAAGACAGAACAGAAGTCCCTAACTGAGCTAAAGATAACTGAAGGACATCAGGCAAACTAAACCTGTAACTAAGCTTAAACCAAACTGGACAGAACCTAAAACTTAAAGAACAAAGTCCTACTCATGAGACAATACTACAATGCATAAAATAAAACAAGCAAAGCAGCACTTGACAGGAGCACAAACCTCGGGAGAAAAAGAAGACTAATTTTATATAGAAAATGGATGCTATCATACATACTTAAAGGAATCAAACCAAATTTGGGAGAGGGAACCAGAAATGTTTAAATGCACACCAAGAACTGGACTGGAATGCCTTCTTTCTATTTTAGATATCATCTAAACTCCCTCAAAGAACTTAACAAACCCTGAATTCCTAACACCCTGAACTTCACTCTCTAACTCCATTAGACACCACCTAACAAATTCTAGCACTTGTAGGCTGCCCACAGCATCCTTTAAGACATCTAGCACCTCCCTTAATCTTCAACAATCATCCCTGCACCTATTCTGATTTACAAACACACCTTCAGGATCAACCAGAAATAGAACCAGATCCCCTGCTCCCTCTCCTACCAAAATACACCTGCAACATACCCCAGAACAACTCCTAAGCTTCTTACAAAGCCAGAAACAAACTCTCACAAACTATCTAACCCTTGCTGACCTCCAAGGAACCACCAGATCCCCAAGAACAGCTAAAACAATATCCCACACCTCACTGGCCAACCTGAAACCTCGGCACACTCTTATGACTCCCTAGAACACTTCCTTCATAACTCCTTGCTATCAGACATGCACTTGAAACACCCTCAAACACCCTGAGACTCCCTGCTACGCCAAACACAACTCCCTGAACCCTGATCCACTCTCCAAACAAAGCTCCTGCCACCCTGCATACTCCTTATTCCTCCCTGAAACTGAACAGACAACCAAGAAAAACACCAACTATAACAGCCAGGACTACTTCCCACATACTTCAATGCCTGGAAACCAAACTAGAAGAGAACCAACAGAACAGACCTATACTAAAGCATAATAGACAGGAATTTATACATTAGGGCTGAAAGAAACCAAAGAGCTAAGAAGGATCTACTCTAGGATATCCTCAACTTGAACCAAAAGGAACACTTTGAATATTAATGACGAGGATTCAGACCCAAAGAAACACGACTAAATCTAACTGAAACACAAAACTAGGAGACAAGAAAACATATTGCAAGCATCTGCTCCCATATACAACCACTCTATCATCAAATCAGAGAACCAAACAATATCTCAACTTCTTACAGACCCTGATAAAACAAAGAACATAAAATCCTACCTGTTACGCTCACATAAACAGAACTCGCAACAAAAAACTCGTAATTTAAGCAGATACATTTTCATTTTCAGATTATGGACATAAGCCACAAAAGAGAGGACTAAAATTTAAGGAAACTAAAGTCATCACATAATCAAATAAGCCAATAGTACATGCTAAAGCTGAAATAATTATAAAAGGGAAATGATATTACCTTTTACGATGCAGCGAACAAGGGCGTCGATCCGAAGAATGCAACTCGAACAAGGTCGTCGACTCGACTTACGAAGAAACGATAAAAAAATCTGAAGCTACCATCCACCAGAAAACAGTAGTGCTACCTCTATTAACTTAAAACTTCCTTCAATTTATACACTGCATTTTTTTATATATATCTGATATTCTCTATGCCACTGCCTCCCTTTTTCTCCTCTATCTCCCCCGCTGCTGAATCCTTTTTAGACCGGTTTTATATCCCAACAATTAGGGTTCTAAGGGCCATCAGAAATACCCAAAACAACTTTCAACGGATATTTAGCATAAGGTTTGTACGAATTTTTGACAAGATGGATTGGATGTGGGGTCGATTTTGGGTGAGGGGAAAATGGGTATCGGGTTTTTTTTTTTTTTTTTTTTTTTTTTTTTTTTTTTTTTTTTTTTTTTAAGGGAACAAGGGAGATGGGGCTTTTGGGGTACTGTATTGGGGATTAGGGATTTTTTGGATCGGGTCCAAGGGAATTGGTGGACTGAAAAGGTTTGTATGTAATGTGTATATGTGGAGTTTACATAAGTGAGCTAAAATTCAGGACGATGAGCGATTTTGGCCATTAATTAGGATGATTTAGGAATTAAAGGAGATTGCACGGGTAGGACAGGATTGAGGAAATTTTGCAAATTTAGCACGTTTCCCATTAAAACTCACTAATTCACTTTTAAAAATTTTAAATTAATCTTATTTAAATAATTTAGACATTAATTAGAAGACTTCGAGACAAAATTGGGTGTCAACAGATTGCACACAACCAGCCACCCTCTTCCCTTTGGTAAACTTAAAATCAGCTGGGAAATCATTTAACCTGTAAAAATCCTCAACAAAATGCCCATTTGTGTTGCAGTATGAGTATGTGATATTTGGCCTCTTACTATTTGAATTTCCTCTCTGATTGGACCCTCTTCTGCCATTTTTCCTCTTATTATAATTGCCAGACTTGGTAGTGGATGAATTCAGTCTTTGAGATGAATAACTAAAGTTGGAGGAACCAGAGTTTGAAGGACCTGCTCTCTGAGGGCAGTATCCAGAATTGGAGGAGCTGGAATAAACACCATGTAAAGAATTTTGTGGAGCATTGATCTTTGCAGAAAATGAAGTAGACTCTGTCATGAATGAAGGAGAAGAGGCTTGAACTTCTCTCTGGCTTTCATTATAAAGTAACATAGCATAAGTCTTGCTGAGTGTAGGAACTGGAATCATCATCAATATATTGCTCTTGACATTTGAATAGGACTCATTGAGTCCAGTCAAGAACTGGATTAACTTTTGCCCTTCACTTATCTTATCACCTGCTCCACAAGTACACTCTGGTCCAAAACAAGTTGTTTTGAGTTCTTCCCATAACCTCCAAAGGTATAGTAAGTTGCAATATCTGAGGATCGTTGGCTAACAAAATTGATCTCCCTTTTAATCTGGTAGTACCTACTAGCATTAGACTGCCCATACCTTTCCTCTATGTCAAGCCATACATCCCTTGCAGTCTTAAGATGAAATACATTGTCAGCAATGTCCCTGATCATTGCACTAGTCAACCGTGTAATTACCATGTCATTGCATCTGACCCAGGGCTCATACAATCGAGACTCAGAGTTTGGCCTCTTAATTTTTCCATTGACCATCCCATATTTGTTTTTAGCAGATAGGGAAACCAACACACTCCTCTTCCAAGATGTGTAACCAGTACTAGAAAAAAGAACATGAACTAGGTTATACCCAGGGTTTTTAGAAGGGTGCAAGTAAAGTGGATGCGAAGGATCAAGGGTTGTGTATGATTCTGATTCCATAGATGGAGATGATATAGAGCTTGTCGCAGCAGATATGTTTACCATTGTTTATACTTGTATGATTTAATAGAATAAAACACGAAACAATATTTCAAATTCTAAGCCAAAAACTTAGGGTTTTCCGGATTTCTATACGCAACTAGTCCAATACACCATAAACTTTCACAAAAAATTGTTCAAATTTTCCAGATCATATTTAACATAATCATGAATGATGACAGAGCAGAAGAAATTTAGTGATTGTTACCGTAACTTGAAGAATTCAAAGTGTTATTCCTTGAAATCACCACAGAAAATCGAAGAATATGAATCGTTGGCAATCGATTCAAAACCCTAGAACAATCGTCTCACTGTCGCAGAAAACCTTAGCTCTGAAACTCACCGATTCAACAGGATTACCCCGGTGAAAATGAAACCGATGTCGCTAGAACCTTAGAAGATGAAACGACATCTCCGGAAAAATATCAAAAACCAGAAACAGGGAAAACTCCGGCAGAATACTCACCGGAAAAATAGAGAAAAAGACTCTTCGAAAAAATTTCTCTGATGAAATGGGTCGAGAGTAATATCGGTCGACTCAGCGTAACGAGATGAGCAAGAATCTTTGCTTTGATACCATGTTAAAATCCAGAATAGGGAAGTATTGGTGATTGAGAATGAGTCGGTTAAGAGGAGAAAATATCTATATTCATGAGGAGAGAGAAAAAATTCTCATTCTAATCTTTCTAGAAATGTTTACAAAGCTATATATAGTTTGGGCTAAATAATTAAAAATCGGACATGGACCGGGTCCCCAACTCAACTAAAACCTGTGCGACACTATACTATATGCAATTGCAAAGAAGCTGTACTGATAAGATCCAAACCCCCACAAGACCCTTCACACGGAGCCAAGCTTAGGATATCCAAGGAGTGCACACACACTTGGTGAGGAAGGGCCTAGAAGAAGGAAGTGATTGAAAGCCATTCCGGGTGATCAAAGTGCAAGAGGAGCAGCCCAGTGTACCAGGCGCCCCGCCCAGAAATCAAGGGGGCCAGGCGCTCCGCCCCTCAGCCAGGCGCTCCGCCCAGCCTCCCCCACTGCACAATTTCATGGGCGCTCCGCCCCTCAGCCAGGCGCTCCGCCCAGCCTCCCCCACTACACAATTTCATGGGCGCTCCGTCCCATTTGCTGAAGGATGGGATTTGGCTTTGTGTTATGACTATTTTGACCCTACGTGGTCTTTTATTCCTAAGCCTAAGTGTGGGCATTCTAGACCTTTCACTTGGTGCCTTAAAACATCTATAAATAGCTAGCTAGTCTATTTCATTCCTTAGCTTATGATTGATGATTAAAAACCTTGTTAAGAGTTGAACTCTTTTATTGAATGAAACCTTTGATGGGACTTGTTCTTCCTCTAGTGAATCTAGATGACTTTCAATCCCTCCGACCATTCTACTTGCGTGCGCACGTTAGCTCGAGGGTAGTTGCCTAGCGTAGGTGTTCTTGACATTCTCTCGAGGTGTAAGGAACGAGTTCTTCGTTGCTACTTGAGATTATTGATCGAGTTACGTCTCGCTCTTATCTTTTACTTTTTCCGCATTTGATTCTTATCAGTTTGGTATCAGAGCAAGGCTCGGGTTTTCTTTCTACAAACCCCCGACCCTTGATTCTTCGTGCCTAGGTTAGTTTCTTTAGTTTTCTTGTTGTTGAAGTTATTGAAAGAAGAAAAACACAAAAAAAACATAATAGAAAAGTTGAAAAAATACAAAAATTATCGTAACTTTTTGGTGTGATAGATTCATGTTATGGGTGTTATAGATTCTTGATCCTTGTTGAAAACCCGACGTTTGGGTACCACAATCTTGTGGATTTGATTGGAATCAAGAGATTTGAAAATTTGAAACCCCAAAATTGTTAAACCCTCCCAAAACCCTTGTTCTTGATGAATTTGATTGATTTTTGGGTTGTTTGATTGTGGGGTTGTGGAATGGATTATCGGGGTTTGTTCTTCATTGAAAAAAAAAACAAATTGAAACAAGTTTCGTGTTATTCGGAGTTCGGTAAATCGATTTTGAAGAATCGAAACCCACCTTGAACCTTTTGAAACCCTTGTTGAAACCCCAACTTGAAAACTTTGAATCATGATTGACCCTTGTTTGTTGGTTGTTTGGGTGTGAAATTATTGGGGGTTGAAGGTCATATCAATATTCAACTTTGGGTACCTTGAATTTGGGCAAAACACGTTGGAATCGACCTAGAAATTGGATTAAAAACGAAGAACATGTAGTTGAAAACCCAGGTGTTCTTCGTCCAGGCGCTCCGCCCCAACTCTGGGCACCCCGCCTGACTACTGCTTAGTCCAGGCGCTCCGCCTGACCTCTCCCACTGCACCATTTGGCAGGCGCTCCGCCCCAATACACTGGGCGCTCCGCCTGACCCCTGAAGGTTGGGAATTGGGTGGTTTCTTCTAGGTTTGCTTGTTTCCTTGTTGCCTAACCTCTAATTAGTGTTCATCTAAGTAATCTTTCTACTTAATTAGCATTAATCCTTCATTGCTTTTAGGTGAATTCGTGCATTAGTTGGAGAGTAGAACTCCAAGAAGATTCGTAGATCCTTTTTTATTCAAGTCCTCACTTTAAAGTGCCTAGCGTTCATTGAGTCCTATTAATTCCACTTACCCCGGAGTGTGCTTGACTCGTGAATAGTTTGGTTGAGTTGAGGAATTGTTACTCATCTACGTGAAGCTTTGAAACTACAAGTCGAGTGAAATATCCACCACCACTAAATGAGTGACCCGAGTGAACACAAGTGAGGGAGTGTGTGAGGTGATTTCATTAACGTTTGTTCTTCTTGTAGGTACAATGGCTAACGAAAGTCAAGATTTTATCAAGGATGCCTTGGCTAACATTCTTGCCAAGATGGACATCATGGGCCAAAAGATTGAAACACTTGAAAAGGTGACTTCAAGCCTCCAAGTGGGACAAGGGACCTCAAGTGTCCTATTTGAGAAAGGGACCCCGAGTGTCCGAATTGGAGATGAGACGCCGAGTATCCAAGTTGAGATCGGAGAAGGCTCAAGTAGTCCTACCTTTACCCCGAAACAAGTTGTTGAGTTGCTTAATCATCAACAACGGGTGAAGGAGGATCGAGAGAGAATTGATCAAGTGTTGGGCAATACCCAACGAACGGGCATTCCCCGTATTTTGGACAACCCCCAAAGAAACATTCCACTTCCAAGACCCATTCGGAATGTTCAACCACTTGAGCAAGCCGATGAAGCTCAAAAAGGGGAGGAAGCCGAGTATGGTGATGAGATGTATGGGTATGATGATCACTATCAACCAAGGCGAGGTATGAATTGGGGTCGAAATGTGGATAGGGGTAGAGGCCGAGGTCGAGGGCCACCCATGGGGTATGTTGGAGGGAATGCTAGGAGGGAATATGGTGTGAATGAAGATCACTATGGAGGCCAACCGGAGCCTTTCCGTGGGGGTCGTGACAACACCAACCTCAATAGTGTGAAGCTCAATCTTCCACTCTTTAAAGGGAATTGTGATCCGGGAGCCTACATTGAATGGGTACTACTCATGGAGAGAATGTTTGACACAAATGAGATGACCAATGAGAAGAAAGGTACTTATGCCATTTCATCCTTTGAGTCCTATGCATCTACTTGGTGGGAATCCGTCAAGAGATCAAGGAGAAGAACGGGAATCCCCCTGATTGTAGGTTGGAATGACTTGAAAGGTCTCATGAGTATCAAGTACATCACTCCTAGGTATCGTCAAGAGCAACTCAAGAAGCTTTATGAACTAAAGCAAGGTGTCAAGACGGTTCATGAGTATTATGATGAGTTTGAAAAGACTCGAATGGCTTTGGATATGGACACCGAAGATGAGGAACAAGCCGTGATCCGTTTCAAGAATGGCTTGAGCTATGGTATAGCTTCACCATTGAGATTGCATGCTTATCTTTCACTTCAAGAAGTCCTTGATGCCGCCATTCAAGCCAAGAAATGGCTTAATGATGAAAAGTCCAACCGTTACAAGGGCAACACTTCCACTTCCATGAACAAGCCAAAGGAATGGAAAACTCCTACTCCTAATGCAAGATTCCCAAATGCTAGTGGCACAAGTGGTGCAAATGCTATCAAAGATGTGAAGAAGCCGTATGAGAAGTACACACCTAATGTGGGAGGTAACTCTAAAACCCAATTGAATACTCCTACTTCTTCTTCAATTCAATGCCACAAATGCAAGGGGTATGGTCACTTTGCTAAACAGTGTCCTACTAAAAGGACCATGGTTGTTGTTGGTAATGATGCTTATGAACAAGAGAGTGAACCGGAGGATGAGGGAGTAGAGCGAGATGAGGGAGTAGAGGTTGGTGTGGAGGATGACACGGTGGAGGATGATGATCCTCTTACTTTCCTAGTCGTGAGGAGGAGTTTAGGTGCCATGATTGTGGAGGATAGTGAGACCTTGCAAAGGGAAAAACTCTTCCATACTAGATGTCGAGTCATGGGTGTTGTTTGCTCTATGATTATTGACTCGGGAAGTTGTGCTAATGTTGTGAGTCAATCACTTATTACCCAATTGAAGTTGCCTACCTTGAAACACCCCAAAACTTATCGTTTGCAATGGCTTAGTGAATGTGGGGAGCTAAAAGTGGTGAAGCAAGCAATGATTAAGTTCAAAATGGGTACTTATGTGGATGAACACTTGTTCGATGTGGTGCCTATGCAAGCATGCCACCTTCTCTTTGGAAGGCCTTGGCAATTTGATAGACATGCGGTTCATGATGGTCGTGTCAACACTTACACGGTCAAACATGAAGGAAGGAGATTTGTGCTTAAACCCTTAACTCCCAAGCAAGTAAGTGAGGATTACAAGCGAATGAGGGAGTTAAGAGAGGCGGCAAAGGCTAAGTCGGTTGTGAAGACTAGTCCTTTAGCCGAAAGCTTGGTGGCAATCCCACCATCTTCTACCGGTGGCATATGTGCCATGATGCAACCGGGTGAATTCTTGAGAGGAAATGATGGCAACAAGCTACTCCTTTGCCTAGTGCATAAAGGTATGATTCTTGCATCCGATGTTGATTCTTTAACTAACCCTTTACCTAGTGCAATTGAGAATGTTTTGAAGGTATTTGAAGACATGTTCCCGAAAGGAATGCCTAGTGGTCTTCCTCCATTGAGGGGGATAGAACACCAAATTGATTTTATCCCGGGGTCTCAAATTCCAAACAAACCGGCTTATAGGAGCAATCCGGAGGACATAAGAGAATTGCAAAAGCAAGTTGACGAATTGCTCACTAAAGGCTTGGTGAGGGAAAGCTTGAGTCCTTGTGCCGTGCCCGTGATCCTTGTTCCAAAGAAGGACGGCACTTGGAGAATGTGTGTTGATTGTCGGGCCGTGAACAAAATAATGGTAAAGTACCGTCATCCCATTCCCCGACTTGATGATATTTTAGATGAATTGAGTGGTTCATGTGTCTTTACCAAAATTGATCTTAGGTCCGGTTACCATCAAATCCGGATTAAACCCGGGGACGAATGGAAAACCGCATTCAAGACCAAGTTTGGTCTCTATGAATGGTTGGTGATGCCCTTTGGGCTCTCCAATGCACCTAGTACTTTTATGAGACTAATGAACCATGTGTTGAAACCATTCATCAATAAATTTGTGGTTGTCTATTTTGATGATATCTTGATATATAGTAAGTCAATAGATGATCATGTTGGCCACTTGAGTCAAGTGCTTAAAGTGCTAAGAGCCGAAAAGCTCTATGCCAATTTGAAAAGGTGTGCTTTTTGTGTGGAGAAGGTTGTCTTCCTTGGGTTTGTTGTGAGTGCCCAAGGAGTGGAGGTGGATGAGTCCAAGGTAGAGGCCATTCGTGATTGGCCTACTCCTACCACCATGACTCAAGTGAGGAGCTTTTATGGTCTTGCTAGTTCTTATAGATGATTTGTGAAAGACTTTAGCTCCATTGCCACTCCACTCACCGAATTGGTGAAGAAGGACCAACCATTTGTGTGGGGAGAGCCTTAAAAGGAAGGCCTTCCAAGAGTTGAAAAGTAGGTTGTGTACCTCCCCTCTATTGCAATTGCCCGACTTCGGAAAGGCATTTGAGGTTGAATGTGATGCCTCGGTGGTGGGAATTGGTGGTGTTTTAATGCAAGATGGCAAACCCATAGCCTACTTTAGTGAGAAATTGAAAGGGGCCTCCTTGAATTACTCTACGTATGACAAGGAGTTGTATGCCCTAGTGAGAGCTCTTGCCCATTGGCAACACTATCTTTGGCCTAGGAAATTTGTGATCAAGAGTGACCATGAGTTACTCAAACATCTTAGGGGCCAAGAGAAGCTAAACAAGAGGTATGCCAAGTGGGCTGAGTTCATTGAGTCTTTTCCCTATGTTGTTCAATACAAAAAGGGGAAAGACAATGATGTGGCGGATGCGCTTTCTAGGAAGTTCGCTCTTGCCACTACTCTCACCTCTAAGCTCATGGGTTTTGAGAGCATTAAGTTGATGTATGCTCATGACCCCAAGCTAAAGAGCATCCATGAAGCTCTAGAGAAAGGGGAGAGAGTTGAAAAATACCAATGGGTTAATGGCTACATCTTCAAAAATGGTAGAGTGTGCATACCCGAGTCCTCATGAAGGGAATTGTTAGTGCAAGAAGCACATTGCGGAGGACTCATGGGTCACTTTGGGACAAGAAAGACTTTGGCCATTCTTAAAGAAAAATTTCATTGGCCAAAGATGGGGGTGCATGTTGAAAAGTTTTGCACTAATTGCCTTGAGTGCAAGCGTGCTAAATCCAAAGCACACCCCCATGGGTTGTATACCCCTCTCCCCGTACCTACTAGTCCGTGGTTGGATATATTAATGGACTTTGTCATGGGATTACCAAGGACTAGGGGGTCCATGATAGCATTTATGTTGTTGTGGATAGGTTCTCCAAAATGGCTCACTTCATTCCATATAAGAAATGTGATGATGCACAACATGTTGCTTCTTTGTTCATTGATAATGTTTTAAAGTTGCATAGTGTGCCTCAAACCATAGTGAGTGATAGGGACACAAAGTTCCTAAGCCATTTTTGGAGGAGTTTATGGGGTGCCCTTGGCACCAAGCTTTTGTTTTCCACGTCCCACCACCCACAAACGGATGGCCAAACCGAGGTGGTGAACCAAACCTTGGGTGCTCTTCTTAGAGCCATGACTCGAGGTAAGACCGGGACTTGGATTGATAGATTGCCTCTTATGGAGTTTGCCTATAATCGTACATTACATAGCATGATTGGCATGACTCTTTTTGAGTGCGTTTATGGTTTTAACCCCTTGATCTAACCCCTTTGCTAAGGGAAATGATTGTTAATTTTGAAGGTAAAGCCAGAGCCAAGGCTTTGGTGGAACTCCATGCAAAGGCAAAGAAGAATTTGGAGGAAGCTTATGCAAAGGTTGCCTCCAAGAAAAACAAAGGACGCAAGAAGGTAGAACTCAAGAAGGGTGACTATGTGTGGGCGCACTTCCAGAAAGAAAGATTTCCAAACCTTAGGAAAGGGAAGTTGGCACCCCGAGGAGATGGCCCATTCCAAGTGCTCTCGAAGATAAACAACAACGCCTATGTGGTCGACTTTCCAAGTGAGTATCAAGTTTCTAATACATTTAATATTTGTGACTTGGTTCCTTTGGATGTAGGTGATGAAGAGGTTGTGGATGATGATGCTTCAATTTCGAGGACGAAATCCTCTCAAGAAGGGGAGGATGATAAGAACCAAACCCCCAAAAGACCCTTCACACGGAGCCAAGCTAAGGATATCCAAGGAGTGCACACACACTTGGTGAGGAAGGGCCTAGAAGAAGGAAGTGATTGGAAGCCATTCCGGGTGATCAAAGTGCAAGAGGAGCAGCCCAGTGTACCAGGCGCCCCGCCCAGACACCAAGGGGCCAGGCGCTCCGCCCAGCCTCCCCACTGCACAATTTCATGGGCGCTCCGCCCCAACTTGGGCGCTCCGTCCCATTTGCTGAAGGACGGGATTTGGCTTTGTGTTATGACTATTTTGACCCTACGTGGTCTTTTATTCCTAAGCCTAAGTGTGGGCATTCTAGACCTTTAACTTGGTGCCTTAAAACATCTATAAATAGCTAGCTAGTCTATTTCATTCCTTAGCTTATGATTGATGATTAAAAATCTTGTTAAGAGTTGAACTCTTTTATGGAATGAAACCTTTGATGGGACTTGTTCTTCCTCTAGTGAATCTAGATGACCTCCAATCCCCCCGTGACCATTCTACTTGCGTGCTCACGTTAGCTCGAGGGTAGTTGCCTAGCGCAGGTGTTCTTGACATTCTCTCGGGGGTGTAACAGAACGAGTTCTTCGTTGCTACTTGAGATTATTGATCGAGTTACGTCTCGTTCTTATCTTTTACTTTTTCCGCATTTGATTCTTATCATATACACAGGCCCAAATTATACAGACCCAAAAATAACATTTCAGCCTGGACGGATATTGTGCTTGTGTATTCTTAACACATGATGAGTACTAACTCATATCTGATCTTTATATCAAACTATATCTTATCATTGTTAAATGATTTACAGAATGAAAGAGTATACTAATTAACTATGATTGAGTAATAATTGTCTATTGACAAACACAAGACATCGACTCCCATAAAATGTTTTTGTTCAAAATCTATAGCACGGATTTTTGTAAGGCACAAAATTAGTAAGAAGTAACATGAATGTGGAATGCAATTTGTGTCCCTTGACCATTCGTGACAGATTATTGTTTGCTACACTACTAGCTCTATTAAGAATTCACTCGATAATGCGTATCAAAAAGGAAGGAGATTATTCTGTCTTTAGTGTAGCGACCCCTAGACTTCTAAAGCTTGAATATATACTTTGATTGTAGATTTTGGAATCGTGAACTATCAGAGTTACTTAGGGAGGTGAATTGAAGTACTATTTTGAGGTAAGTTGAGACAATCTTTCTAATTGGGACTAAATAGATTGTACAATATTAAATATAGCTTCGTATGAATTATTTATAATGCACCCAGTTTTAGTAATATATGACTTGGTTGATTTTGGCCTTGCTTGTGTGAACATGTGATTTGTTCCTATGATGTTATTGATAAAAATGCATTATCCGATCTAGACTAAGTCAGTATTGTGATCACACTATTTGTTGGGGAAATAGACCAACACTCTCCCGCGCGTGTTGCTAGATCTCACGTACGCAGGACCACAATTTATTTTTGGGAGATTGGCCGATACTCTCACATATATGACACTAGTTGCACGTATGTAAGATCATTACTTGTTGGGGAGAGAGAGGCCGCCACTTCCCTGTGCGTAGTGCCAGATCTCACGTATGCAGAGTCGCAGTGTGAATCATGTTTGTTTTCAGTAACATTATTTCTTTTTGAATAGCTCAGTTCAGTTTAGCATCAGTTATTAGTTTAATTAGTTAACTTTCAGTCTAGTATTAATTTACAGACCACATATGATTTGCATGCGTATGGACATACATTGTCTTTCTTACCATGTTATATCCCAGTAAGTCTTGTTCCGCCTTTTAGAAGGGAGTCTGTGAGATTTATTGGGTATCTTGGAGGTACTTAGCCCGTGAAGGCCTACTTACTTTTTTGTGGCAGGTATTTAAGTTGTAGAGAACGAAGTTCAAGACTAGAAGCAGGCTTTCAGTATATTCAGTTGGTGAGCTCCGTTGATTCTTTCCAGTGGTGGCCAGTTATCCTTCAGATTACCCCTTGTTCTTATAAATTAGTGTTATTCTCGAGGGACGCCTCGTATACTTATGTATTCAAGACTATCAGTCTAGAGGCTCATGACTTGTTAGTGAGTTCAGTAACATTAGTCGATGTTTAATACTAGAAAATAATTATTTATACTAAGTTCAGCGCAAAAATTCAGTCTGCGTACATCTCACCCTCCCCAAACCCCACTTGTGAAATTACACTAGGTATGTTGTTGTATCGTCAGCGCAAAAATTCAGTCTCCTTGTGCATATTGTGCTTTTAGTTGAGTCTTTCAAAAAATAAACAGGTAATTCAGGTTCACTCGACGAGTAGCAAGGTTGGGTGCCAATCACGTCCCACCCCAGTTTGGGGGCGTGACATTTAGTCCCTGCCTTTATTAAACAAATGGCTGCCCTTTTGAAACTGTTAACTGTTTACCTTCCGTAAAAACTTTATCAATCAGATTTAGATGCAAGTTTCTAACTCAGATTAGTAAGTAACTAATTTTCTCACACTAAATATTTAATTACCTATTCCCAGACCTCTATTATATTACTCTATGAAGTTTACTTCGCAACATTTCATTGTCTTCTCTATTTATTGGTCATTGTAGGGGTGAAGCGCTTTCTATAGAAAGGTTTTGCATTCCCAAGATTCAAACACAGGAGTTTTGGTTAAAAGGGTGATGAGATCTCAACCAATTCCACTATGTGAGATTTATTGGGATCTCTATTATTGGAGTACTAAATGTTGCCTACTAAGCTGTGAAGTTTATCAAGCATGACTCATAACAAAAGTCAAACCAAAATGTGAACCTGCTGAAACTTCTGAATACAAGTGCCCCAAAATACAGGTTTATTATCCCGTTGGAATGAATGATACAGGGACCAATAGCACATGGGATACTGTTTGATTGTTCTCTATCAACGAAAGAGATGACGATTTGAGTTTGAACAGAAAGTTGTACTTCAAGCGTCAGATAAATGAGATAACACTTGTCGTGGGAGAAAGGCAATGCCCCAAAAGAAGGGGCAGACGTGCTATTAGGTGCAATATCTATCTCTAACTGCAATGCCCTTTTCAGCAACAGGTAAATGGGCCATACATAAAAGAACTTGACAATGGACAAAAGGAATGCATGGTTCTAGCATTTAATTGGATCACTAATCTACAAGGCCAACCACTGCAACTATTGCTGGTTCATAAAGGATTATCACATGTTCTGTACATCCCATGTTACAAACGGCAGAGTTTCTGCAACTCACCTGTCCATATGTCAGCATTCTTCCCCCCTTTATTCATCCCTTTTAGCATTCACAGAGAGCTGATGTAAACAAATGGAAGGTATAAATGGTTAGCAACTGCCTGAGGGATGATCCCTCTCTTAGCAGCCTTCTAATCGCTCTTGGAAAAGCCTTAGAGTCTCCGTTTGATAGTCAAATCATCAAGGTTTCAGTCCAATCATGAGGGAAAGTTATGCTCCAAACTACACAAGGGGGTCATTAGAAATTTGGCTAGAACAAGAAGAAAATAATTGAATTATCGAGGAAAAAATGGAATTCCATGATACATTGAAGCCATTCGATTTAAACAAAGGGACCATTGAGGCATTAAAAGCATATGCTCTAGCTTTAGTATCCTACACTACAGATCAAAACTACTGGACTTGGAAGAACACCACGACTGAGTTGCCAAACCCGAAATTGTAATGACATCGAACAGTAGTGCCACAAACCAGTTTCAGTTAGTTGCGCTCTATGTATTTATCATCTATACACCATTCCTCACTGCTTCAACATGGACCGCGTTACCATCTTCCATGATCTTCCCATTGATTTGGGTTCTAGGCCTCTACAAACAAAGCACAAAGTAATGTCAAAGAAGTTTCATCAACTAGCACTAGCTAAACAACAACAACAACATACCCAGTGTATCCCACAAGTGGGGTCTGGGGAGGGTGAGATGTACGCAGACGTTACCCCACCAAGGTGGAGAGGCTATTTCCAATGACCCTCGGCTAGGAGAAACTAGCACTAGCTAAATGGAATAGAAATTGGTAAATCCCCATACCCAATCTGCAGGATCTCCAGAATTTCCGTTCAAAAGTTTGTGATTCTCTTCTTTAGTCTTGCTATCCTTGCTTAATGGCAGCAACAAGGCTGCACTAGTGCGGTCCGGCAATTCTGTAAGAAACAGCTCGTACTTCAGCTTTTCTTTACCGTTCTCTTTTGAGTATATTAATAAGAGGAAGATAAAACCAGATCAACCAATTTGTTCGAGGGAAAAAAACTGAATGATAACCTGCTAACTTTTTGTCAATGAAGAACACTACTAGATTAACAGTGTACCTGCAGAATATCAGTATGTCTCAATTAAGACCGAAACTCAAACAAATATGTAAAAGAAAAGCTCAAGCCCAAAATTTAACTCACCATGCCACAACGACGTCAACAGTGTAATGTTTACGTGATGCAACAATCAAAAAGCTCTGAGCAATAACAGCTAACCAAGCACATAGCTTTATAAACCTGAAGAATAAGCTCAAACAATCATTGTCAAGTTCAGGCTGTGCTGTGGAACACTTATAATTCAAACTTCTTTTCTTTTTATATCCAATCTAACTAAAAGAAAATTAAGGAAATGCAGAAGGAAAAGAAAAGAGCCAACAACTCAAGTTAAACATACAAATACTCCCCCCTTAGCAAATTTCTGTAATGTTGACATTTGACACCTTTATTTTTTTGAAAAAAAAAAAAAAAGAAGGTAAAAAGCATCCTGATCTGCTTAATCAAACAACCAAACCCAACGGCGAATCTAATACTCCATGTTGAAGATTGAAAGAAGAGGAAAAAAGAAGCAAGGGAAAAGGAAGAGAACTGGGATATCATCACATTGTTCTATTGTCCGTCTAGTAAAACTAAAATCAAACTCTATCCCCGAAATCATCCATAACATCACTCGCATAGTTGCATACACCAGAAGCAAAACTAATTTTGAACATCAGCCCTATCTATCATAGGCAAATACATTTATTATATCAAAGCTGATATATTACCTTCGTGTGCCATATTTATGATACGTTCGCACAAAGACTAAAGAGAATATCATATGAGATGAAAATATCAAATCACCACAACCATAAAGCATGCCCCGAGGAACTGCCACAAACATCATGTAAGCACCGAGTTAACGAATGTTATAATAACCAACAACCTAAGAATATAAGTGTGTAAATTTAAATGCAACTTACAATTAATTAGAAGAACTTCTAAAACACTATTGGGAGGAGGAAGTGTGGCCAGCTCTGAACCCTAGAAATAGCAGAAAAATTGTAAAGTGATGCATGGCTCATAGACAAGACTAAATAACATGCGAAGCAATAAAGCGTCAATCTCTACCTCACGACAGTGATAATTTGGACCAGGAAGCTGTGTAGAATAGAATGTTATGATCCGAAGGAATTGACAAGCCTGTAGCAGACAATTATTTAGCACAAACTTTGAGATATAATGGAGCACTAGAAATTCTCTCTAAATAACGAAGGCAAAGAGCTAGCAAAGGTAAGTCATAGAAAGACTGGAAGCAAACAAAAATTTATATTTCCCCAAGTTAAATCATATATAATAATGATGAGAAAAACAAATTGAAATTTGATCTATGAAACAAAGGGAAGTAAAATAGAAAAGAATGCACTTACAACTAAGAATGCCAGGACCCTGCACCATATCAGAACTGTATAGATCTTTTTCGACTTGAATATGAAAGGATGGAATGTCCACTGCAGCAAAACACGAGCAAGATTTAGAGCAAAAACATACTATATTTACTTCAGGAGATAAATAAACTATAAATGCCAATACCAACTAATAAACCCCTAATAGTGTAGGGTTATTGAAAGTCACTCTAGCAGAGAATTATAATCGTTAAGAGTCTAATGTCCAGTGCTTCCCTATTTTTAAAACCTTCAGCAGCTTGGCGCCTTGGCCACACACTTTGCCTTGAACTTATTCAAGTATGCTTATGATTATGAATGCCTAGATGGTGTTAGTTTACCAACAATTATACCATTATTGCAAGACTACACCACACCTCATAGCAAGAAATAGAAAATTATGATTTTAACAAAAAGAGGGAGCAAGTACATTCAGGGCTAGCTGATGAGATTTATATGACAAAAAACTCACCAAAACAAAAGACAGAAAAATGGTGGTGAATACAGTTTCACTTATGTAAGCTTTGTCTGACCCAAGCTCCTGGATATTTACAAGGAAAGAAAACATGAATACACACGTCTTCCAAATAGTGGGATAAAGAAAAACAACCAATAAAACCAACCGGAAGAAGAAAGAATCCGACGTCCTGAAGAGTTGGTCCAGGCCGATGTAAGTAATGAACCCCTCGAGCAGCAAGTCCATGTATGTACTGAAGAAGCAGATACATTACACTAAGTCAGAGCAAAACCAATTTAAATATCATTAGAAAGAGAGAAATTATACAGCGATCAGTTACCAACACCTTTTCTCAACCACAGTAAAAGCGTACATATAAAACAGAAATGCCATCATTCTATAAGTAATGAAAAGAAGGCAAATTTTGATGGCTCTAAGCTCCTCGCTCCTCAACCTAGGGACGGAGCTACAACCAGGGAATGGTGGTTAATGCACTCCTTTCGCCCGAGAAGTATACTGTGTATGTAGTAGGTCAATTATTAATTCTATTACATATATATAAACACTTAAATAACCTTGGCGAAATTTCTGGTTTCGCCACTACCTCAACCTGAACTATAATACTTGGTTACTTATGCAAGTCACTACTTGACAAGCTACACTAAAGCAGAAAGGAAAAGAAAAGGAAATTTTATAGTCACCTAAATTTTTAGGCTAATCAACACATCATAAAGTAAGTCTAAATAATAATCACACCATTATAGATGGATACTCTCAACTCACAAAGCTACATATCAACTCTCAGCAAAGTTAACCAACAACGATTAATCTAATAACAAACTTTCAAGAAATGGCAGCCCGCGCATAAAGCTCCCGCGTTCACACAGGGTCTGGGAAGGGCCGCATCCCAATGGATGTGATGCACGCAGCCTACCCTGATGCAAGCATCAATGGCTATTTCCATGACTCAAACCCGTGACTTATAAATCCCACGAAGACAACTTTACTAGTTCCTCCAACGGTCCCCTTCTAATAACATACTTTCAATCTTCAACATACACACATTAACCAAAAAAGAAGTCTTTTTTCAAACTAACGACAGGAAACAAAAGTTTATTCCTAAAATTATCAGTGTTAAAAGGGCGGCATGGTGCACAAAGCATCCCGCAGGGTCCAGAAAGGGGTTGATGAAAAGGAAGAAACCTGGAAAATTAAACCACCAAGAATATATTTCCAATTATCAGCAAGAAGATTGATCTCTATTGTAATCTCTGAACAAATTCTCTTCCACACCTACTCTCCATTCAAAAAAAAAACAAAAAACCAACATCAGAATTAACCCAAAAATGCAAATTAAACCATTTTCTTGAACAAAAATATGATTTTTACACATAAAAAACAAACCTTGGAACCCCCTTTACCAATGTAAAGTGACATCTTTTATTTATATGCAATGTAAAAGCAGCACTTTCTATATTAACAATGTCACCATAATTATTCCTAAACCCCAAATTAAACCCTTTTATTTTTCTAAAAAATCAACAACCCATTTTGTTGAATTATTAAAAAGATTGAATTTTTAAGGAAAACCAAGTCTTGCAGGAATATTTTAAAGAAAATTCCTGGGAGATTGATTTTCCTTTTTTTTTTTTTTTTTGGGAGAAGAAAGTGGTAAATGGTATAGTTATGTTATGTGTTTGATTTGTGTGTGTCCTCCTATGTTTGTGCCAAGGAGTTGAACACGGAGCGATGGTTTAGAAAAAAACGGTGGAAAGATTGCTTATATTTTAAACACTGCTTTTTAGATAGAGGACGAATTGATAGATTCCTGAAAACGACATCCTAAATTAAGTTTTCTATTTAACTTGTATTGATGTATACTCCTTTGTTTTTAAAAGAATGGAAAAATTAAATATTTTTGAACTAGGCTATCAAATATAGCAAAAAAACGTAATCCCTTTTTCTCTCCCCCCCCCCAACCCCCCAACTATTTTACCGTACATTGCCCCTTTGCTCTTCCCGTTGCCCGCGTCCCCTCCCCCTTCCCTTGCGTCGCCGGCATCCCCACCCATGCTCCGTCGTTATCGGCGACGGTTACTGACGATGTTTCTGTTTCTATGCACTGCTCTGTGTAACTGCTGTTAGCCGTCGACGAAACTCCGGCGGCCTGTCGTAGGCTCTTGATGTCAGCAACTAGATCTGTTTAGTAAAGTGGTCGCTGACGCTGACGCTACTTCATCCCCGATGCCGACAGATCAGACGTCTTTTTTTTTTTTGGTATTTTTCGGTAGCTACGGTGGTTGTTAGTGGTGTTTGGAGGCTGAAGAAAGTGAATGTCACGAGTATATATACACCGGTCATACAGTGGATATATACTTGACATACAATGAATGTATAAAATGTATCTTGGGTTATTGATTTGTATATGGTGTGTATGTCTGGTGTATGAACATGCATACATTGCACATACACTAACCATACAGAGAATATACAAACATACCATAATGTGAGTATTAGTAATATATGGATTAGTTATGAAGGGATTAACAATTGGTGATTATTATGTGGGTATTAGTAATGTAGGGATTTATTATACTGATATTAGTAATGTATGGAATATAATGTATATAGTATTATTTTTGTTGAATCAGTAATATATAATAGATAGTTTAAAATATTTATATATTACTTATGCAGGTATTATTAATGCTATAGAAAGAAACAATCAACCAAATATGGTACAACTAATGCTAAATCTTGTACAAGTAGTACATGGACAACCAAGCATTGTAGTGCCGTGATTTTTATGCGGGTATTATGCTCTTTCTAATGCATACCGAATGACCCTTTATGATTTGGATTCGTGTTGAGAAGTAATACTTTATGGTGAAATATATTTTTTTACTAAAAAATATTTCAGTTCTAGGCTTGAATTCGAGACAGCTTGTACAATCTAAAATTGGTATTTTAGATAATGTAAGTAATTATATGTTTATAGGCGGCCACGAGCAAAGTGTTATATCAAGATTAATCAATTCTTTTGTTATTAAGTTTAAGAAATAGGCGTGGTAGTTCTAATAAAGTAAACCGCTAGTTAATGAACAATAAATTTGTGATAACAATTAATGGAATGAAGCAAAGGGAAAAAATATCTTATTGCACGGAGATCCAATAAATCTATATGAAAACTTGAAAGCGATAAGTAACAAGCCAATAATCGGTCACCAATTTGATAGAGTAGTTGTGTGTGTTACAAGTGATCGGATGGGGTATTTATTATAAACGCCCCTATCTTCTCTCTAACACGTACCCTTTTGGATAAGTAATGACATTGGATATGTCAGAGCACATTTCTGGATATCTCAAAGTCAGTTATTGTATAAACTTTAGTGATCGGGGCGTTAGAGTCTCTAGGGGTAGTTAGCTTTCAGGAACTTTCTGCTTCGATATGTTCGTGTTCCCGACAGAAAGCCCTGCTTGACTAGTCTCTAGCCTTCATTTTCCTGGTATAAGCTATCATCATATAGCTTAATATCTACTTAAGTCGGGTCTCTTGTAGTTGCCCCATGGCCGATGACGAGGCCCACGTACCCGATATAATTTTTGTCAATATGCATTTGATTGAGGATGAAAGGGTACTAACCCCTCCACAAACTTGGTGGTAAATATCTAATTATTTCACATAGTAAAAATAAAGAGGAGATGAGTATGATAAGAAAAAAAATAGTTAATAAGATCCAATTAGGCATATGGAAGCTATTGAATTCAAACTTGAGACACTGATTCATTGATCGCTATAAGAAATACAAGTAATTTCTTTTAGATAAAGGAATTTATAGTTATTGCATAATTAGATGGGAGATTTATTTTAGAAAAAGAATGATACCTCATATCAATATGAAAATTAATTCGATCTAATGAACCTAAGCTCTCAAGAAATGAATAAGCACTACGAGATATTAGTATATTGTAATTTAAGTTCCATGGAAATCCAATTTCTTAGATACAGGGAAAAAAAAAGTCAGACTGATGCACACAGCATCCCGTGTTCACGCAAGGTCCGCAAAAGGGTCTACCTCATATTGGGAGTGCGAACAAAGTCCTACATCGGTTGCTGAAAAGATTAAGAGCCTACTTATAAGGTATATGGATTTCTTAATGGTGTGACACCTTTTGGGAAAACCGTGCGGGCTTAGCCCAAAGCGGACATTATCACACCATGTTAAGAGTATATTGGGTTGTTTTAGCCAATAACTGGTATCAGAGCCAATGGTTCAACAAGACGAGTATGCAGCAGAATGATTGCGTAGTGCCCGACTTAGCCTTTACCCGTTACGGACCGGATTACTCTTTGCCTTTACCCGTAACTTTGAGGGTCCGGTTAATGCCTTTTTCCGTCTACCGGCCGGACTGCGACCTTTGCCCGTAGCTTCAAAGACGCAAACACAAATACTTGATTGATGTGGGTGGCACACGGTGAATCTACAAATAAGCAGTGATGTTCAACGTGGAATTTAGTTCGAGGGGGAGATTGTTGGGAGTGCAAACAAAGGCCCGCATCGGTTCTGAAAAGATTAAGAGCCTACTTATAAGGTATAAGGATCTCTTAATGGTGTAAGTCTTTTTGGGAAAACCATGCGGACTTACCCAAAACAAACAATATCACACCATGTTAAAATCATTTTGCCTAGCAGTTGTTTCCACTACTTGAAGTCTTGAACCCACATAACTTTACCAATTGCTCTAAGACTCTCCTTAAAAAATATATTTTATTTCTTTTTATTTTATCCATTTGGCAGAATCTGAGGTCACGAGGCTCAAGGCTAAGTTTACGTGACTCAAATTCCTTTAAAACAGAAAATAACTGAATAAGCTTTTTATCTTTTCTTCTACATTTTGCTCTTTTTTTCGTAACTTGAACTTTGATTTAAAAAAAAAAACAAAATCCTTTAGGGGAATCTATCCATAATCCAAACAGCCCAACTAGTAATCAGATACGAGACAACTCACTATAGTAGATGCAGCTGAGCTTAGTTGGGTCTACATGGGAGTAAACTAATTGAGGAACCTATTTTAACGAATGGGCAATGGTGTTAAAGCCTTAATTGAGGTCCACTCATATGGCATATGCCCACAATCATTCACACTTTGGTATGTCTGTCTCTTGATTTCTGCGGATTTTGTTGGTTCCTCAGTTATTTATTACTCTATACCTATTGGCTATTGGTGTAAAAATACCATCCCACTTCACAAATGCAAAAGTTGGTTACATTGCAGAATTATTGAGTAAACTTAGCTGGGAAATGCCCTTTTTAGTGTTTTATAGTAAATAGTTTGTTTACTTGATTAATTTTTCTAAAAGTACCTTTTAGCATTAAATAATGAAAAAATGTAAATTTTTAGTTGACAATTAATATTATGTAGATAAATAAGTAGTGTGAAATATTTATTGTGAGAGTTTTCATGAACCATGAGTCCATGACTAGCACTTATCGAGCAACTACTTAACCAGCGAATCATGTTTCTCCTTACTAGTCAAGCTAGTCTTTATGGGCATGAATTTTATGACATATTGTTTAGCTGAGATTGCAGCAATCATTCTTTATCCAAAAAGAGCCTTGTTTATGACATGAAAGTCCCTCATTGAACAACTTAAACCATTTCATGTATGAACAAAGCCCCAGAACTTTGCCACTTCAACTAGCTCTGGCCCCAATTTCGGTTCTTAAGGTCACTCTATTTTAGAAGTCAGATGGAGATGTATCATATTTTATGTACCTGTAGGATATTGCCTTGGCCCTATCTACTTGATGTTGGAATTTGGATTCGGGTCACCCATGTGGGTCAATCCGGACCCATATCAAAATAATTAATTAATATAAATATATAATTTATTATATTTTATATTAAACTAAATATTGGGAAAAGTTGCAACTTTAGGACTCTTTCCCAAACGTTGCTTTTCTCCAGTACAATATAAAGTTCTTTTTTGGAGAACTTCCAACGTCAGTTTTCCTCTTCTAAGAAGGTAGAAATTTTTTCCTTCTTCTTCTCTCAAATTCCTAAGGCTCTCGTGAAAGATTCTAGTGAAGATTCTTCTCCGAAAAGTACGGAACCATCTTCTGTAACAAGGTACGATATAGACTGTGGACTTTCCTTTACAGTTCGTGTGTTAATTGCATGTGATTGTATTGTTGACTAATGAAACAAATACGGTTAGACCCTGGGCAAATTGTATGTTTTTGGATTGTGGATAATCCCTCATTGGTATCAGATACAGGTTATTTGTTTCCCAGTCATGATTCTTTGATAAAAAATTCTGTCTAGATTTAGTCACTTTTAATCTGGACAGAAAGTTTTTTTTGTTTTGGCATGAAAAGTTTTTTCACATAAAGTGTGTATTAATATGGCGTAACCTGGATGGGAATACAATTTGTTTGTTTCCTAGTTCTTAGTAGTCTAATTGTGGGTGAAGTCTTCTGTAAATTTTTTTTAGACTGTGGCGTGAAAGCTGAATTTTGAGAATGGCATTTGTTTACGCAGTTGAAACGAATGAATCTGTTCATTCTTTCTAATAACCCACGAGCAAGAGAGTCCTTGCTTGGACAATATGACTATTCTATGAAAAAGTTAAGTTAAAAATTGTACCCATTTACTGTTTGTTACAAATACTTGTGGCGTTTGGGCGTGATGGCCATGGCACTATATTTGCCACATGTATTCGGTGAACTCTATGATTTTTCAAGTAATCATCTGGAGTAAAAAAATAAATAAATAAATAAATTAGGGCACTGTCAACATTGTTGATTGGTTACAACTTTTTTTTATGTGGAGTGTATTTGAGAAATTCATGATATTGCCAAGTGTGGTAATTTGCGCCATTATAATAATTGGCACATGGATATAACCATTACATGTTAGACTGAGAGTTCTCACAAGAGTTACTGCCACGTTCTTTGGCAAAACTCCAAATGGTGATTAGCTTTGGTGTAAGAGTAGGAATATGAGATTAAGATAGAAAAGCCTTTATATGCTTTCTGCAAAACAATAAGTAGGACAAAAGTGATATGATCACAATGTGTTTGTGATACAATGGAGCATAGGAGGTTTCCGTTTTGACTTTTGTTCTTTTCATCGGTTGGGGCCCTATAGATGTGAAGAGTATATGGCATTAGGTTATTTTCTATGTGAATAAATGATGCAATTTTTCCGAAGTGGTATCCACTACAATTCTAATGGGATCTATTCACTCATGAGTTGCCAACATATATTATAAGACACAATGACAACGTTCTGAGTAGGTTAAGCACTGTAATCCTCTCACCTTAAAGTTTTGGTACAGGCAAATATTTTACTCATTGGAGTAAAAGTTTTTTTTTCCTTAATACAGTCACAAGTTTTTGTATGTACATGTACAATAAGTGTATGTATACATATGCGTATATATAATTGTGGTGAGGTCTTAGTTTTTTTTGTATCTGTTACAAAAATATATTTTGTTGTGCATAGTAATTGTTTATGTAACAATTTCTACTCCTAAATAGTGGAGAAAAGTCTCTTGCATGTCAAACAGTGATGTCATACTTCCTATTTTGTTCTGAAAAATTACATCTTGCACCATAGTGGTGACGTGGCATGACCACAAACGGAAAGTTAAAAGACAATTTTTTTTGTATATGTTACAAAGAGAAATCCTTAAAGTTTAACACTTCCATACATAAAGTTTATTCTGCTAAAACTTCATTTCCACCATTGTTTATATGTACATTGTGTATATGTAATAAACACATACATGTGTGTATGTCTTGTCATGGCTGTGGTCTGAATTTTCAGCATGCCTTACGGAAATTATTATTTCAAGATGCAATTAATTTTGTGTGATATTATATGTGTACTTGTACGAATGATAGATTTAAAGCTTTATGCTAGTATAGAATCTATGATTATTAGTCTTGAATTTTAGTAATTTTAAGGCGAGTGTTCTTTTAATAATTGATTATGTTAGATTTATGAAATATTAGAATTTGGATGATAATTGGGAACATAGTGAACTTTCGATTCCAGATCTAATGTGAAATAAGTTTTAATATAATCAAATTATTTTAAGGATTAGCATGTATATGAATTTTAGGCTCTGAGAAAGCATGCCCTAAGAAAGTACATAGTTGTCTCATAAGTTTATACTAGTTTATATCAATATGTCAACTGCTATTAGAATATTGTCCCGAGCTTAACGAAAGAGTTAACAATGACAATGAATCCAGTATGTCCTGAAAGAGCAAGAGGATCTTGAGACTCTAGATATGTCTATGGCGTCTCCTAAGAGTGGCATTCTATTGTAGCTGGTACACTATGACATATGTGATCCAAATAATGAAACTATTCTAAGTCAGTTACTTATATTCCATATAAGTTATGGATAGATGAAAATTTAATTCTTATTTACTATTGGATTTGGGCTGCTTTATATAAACATTTTTCCCCACATGGAAAATTAGTTCCAAGGGGAAGGACATGTGTCTTTCTATGATACTATTTCAGTCCAAGGTTTATATGTTCATAAGTGAACAAGAAATAAGTGGCATAGTAACTCAATTTGAATCACATGATGTTATACATTTGTTAGCTAATATTTTTTCTAAGTGGGGCGAGATTGGTTAGGACTAATCTCAAGGTGAAACTGTGGACCAAAATTTCTTCCGCTATCGATAATCAAATGGATTTGAGTAATAGTCACTCTAGTGATAGTGGATCCGTTCTGATTAGCACTAAAATGACTAGAGAATCCATTTAATATCCTTGGTCCCAGTGGGAGTAATTATCAATTGATAAATTAATTTTATCAATCTCAACCTCGACGAATGAGTCGTCTCCAATGTTCCCCGTCGTCGATTTGAGATCGAAGGGGAAGAATATATAGTTACTCCATACGATGAATAAGAGCAACGAAAGATAATGAGACTCTTAAATGCCCTGCTAAGGATAAATATCTAGAACAATGGATCATGAAATGGAGTTAGTGAAACCAAACCTAGAGTTGAAGTTGGTTGATCTACTTATGGGTCATAGCGCCATTGAGAACAAATGGTTCTCAAAATATGGGTGTGTTCTTGAAGTTCAGATTTCAAGAGATCATTCGAAGGGATTGTTGTCTCTTTCAGAAAAATCTTATATTAAGAATTTTCTTGAATGATTTAATATGCAATAGTGCAAACCCATTAATACTCCTATTTCTAGAGTCGAAGTTTCAAGTGGGAGGATGTATCCTCGTGAATCCACAAGAATATATTTTTTGTCTCCTGAAACTTGATATCTGTTATTCTAGTTAGTAGATATCAATCTGACTTAGAAAATGAATGCTGGAAAGCAGTTAAAGGATACTGAGGTATCTTAAAAGCACTTGTGATTATCCTTGTAAAGTAAAGGAAAGGATCTACAACTCAAAGGCTATACTTACGATGATTGAGAAGGAGATTTAGATGAGAGAAAATCTAAATCTGAGTATGTCCTTCTTTGCTAAACAATAGTGATGGGTATATTGTTTGTGTAGCAAGAAACAATCATCAGCCTTATTTATAAAGCAAGCTGAATTTCTAGGGCTTTCAGCAACTTTGCAGAGCTGTTTGGCTTAAATGTCTTTATGATAAATTTGGGTGTGTTGGATAGCGTGCTATTGAATTAGTGACACTGACAATCAAGTGTGATAGTCAAGTTTCAATTGCTTACACAAAAGTCCCAAGTATCATTGAAAGACAAAACATATTGATATAAAGTATAATTTCATTAGAGACATAGTTGTATTTTTTAAAATATAAAAGTGGACATGATATAAATCTCTACGCATTATATGATAGTAGATTCGATAGTGAAACCCATAGCATTTGGTGCTTATGAATGATATGTGAGGTCATTGGGTTTGCATAGATATCGATGTATTTATATCTTAAACTTTTCCCAAGCATGTTCACTTAAAACTGCATTGTTGGAGTTAATGTAGTTGACGCCTAAATTGCTTGTTGTTGGTTCATATACATAGAATGATTTTATGTTTAGTACATAAATTTAATGTATGTCGGACAGACAAAAAGATTGGCCTATTCACACAGGCAATCGCCTCTACTATCTAGGTGACTAATAGAGATGAGACAATTATAAACTTATTATTATCTGAGGTGATAATAATGGAGAGCTTGAATTTGAAGTTTATAATAAGAACGTCGCTTGGTTTTTGGTTAACCATATTTGATTAAATGTGAGTCTGTCTTAATGCCAGATGTGAGTTCTGAAGAACAAAATGTATGAGTAGATGTGTGAACTCAAAGTTAGACATGGGTTGTCTGAACTATCATCTGCACAGTATTTTTCATTTGTGAAAGACATACGCTCCACGGGAAAGGTGTCAATACTGTGGTACGTGATTCATACCACGTATGCATAAAGTGACCTATGGGCGATACAAGTTTAATCTCTACTTGTTTATCGTGTGAAGCCCTGAAAATAATAAGTAATTTTCTTTCTTTGTACCCTCATGACTTTGACCAGTTTCTCGAGATTCAATTTGATGTTTGCTATCTTAGAGTGTTGCCAAGAGATCATGGATGATTCGGTCTGGCGGGACATTTCTAGAAAAGCAAGTCAAATTGAGATTAAGAGATTCATGAGATGAGGAAGATCATTGATGAGTATTATCACATTAATTGTGTTCATTGGTCGACCCATTATGTTTGTCTTTGGGACAAGAATATAATAACATAATGATGAACTCAAATTAATACAAAGAGATTGTGAGAGATGTGAATGTGATAGATGATCTAGGGTACTGCATACTGCAATCTACTCCAAGGTTCCGTTAATCGAGATGTTATATATTCCTAACAGATGTATAACAACTAAGCTCTCGAAGTATGCACTGGTCACACGGTCTAGTCGTTATGTATGGATGTTACAGAATATGAATGAGAGTTGACCCACTATGTGTGAGTGGGAGATGTTGGAATTTGGATTCGGGTCACCCATGTGGGTCAACCCGGACCCATGTCAAAATAATTAATTAATATAAATATATAATTTATTATATTTTATATTAAACTAAATATTGGGAAAAGTTGCAACTTTAGGACTCTTTCCCAAACGTTGCTTTTCTCCAGTACAATATAAAGTTCTTTTTTGGAGAACTTCCAACATCAGTTTTCCTCTTCTAAGAAGGTAGAAATTTTTTCCTTCTTCTTCTCTCAAATTCCTAAGGCTCTCGTGAAAGATTCTAGTGAAGATTCTTCTCCGAAAAGTACGGAACCATCTTCTGTAACAAGGTACGATATAGACTGTGGACTTTCCTTTACAGTTCGTGTGTTAATTGCATGTGATTGTATTGTTAACTAGTGAAACAAATACGGTTAGACCCTGGGCAAATTGTATGTTTTTGGATTGTGGATAATCCCTCACTTGCTATAGCAAAATCTTCTTTCTTTTCTCTATTATTTGGCTTGATGGCCCCATTAGGAGTCCGCAAATTGCCAGAAAAAATGAAGTAGTGAAATAATGTACTTCACTATTCATGTAATAGAGGAAAAAGCTAACTCATTGGCCGAATCTTTAGAGAAGAAATCAACATGGTTTCACATTTTCATACTTCCATTACTTTTTAATGCAAGTAACAAGGACTTCGATGAAAACAAAAATTGTCTGGTTATTTCAAAGGTATATTGTGTACAAAAGGAATCAATTAAACATCAAACACTGATGAAAAACTACAATGGAAATGAACTTACTGAATCGTTTTCTTTTTCTCTTTTCCATAAGTTTTTACCTTTAATACAAATTATGTGACAGATTATTTTTTCCCTCTTTCTTACATGACCATGTATATAATCAAAGCTTTATTCTTTCATACCAATGAGCTGTACGTAGTATAGTTTGAAGTTCAAAATTTTCACCATAAATTAAAGTTAGACATTTTTGGGAAAAGGTACATATATATAGATCGACTATAAAATGGTGGTGTTATTGCACGGCTCATTTGCAAATATGACACGGGAAGCAATGGTTTGCCTTTTTGCCCGCGTTAAGAGATGGTTTGCAAAAATGTCCCCGTTAAGATTTAATGAAAAAAATCTGGGGCCAAGACTTCCCGTTATATTTTTTCGCTTTTCAACACTTATCCCTTCAAGTATTGGCAATAGGAAATACTTGCCACACTTTGCCATTGACCCCTGCTCGATTTTCCAACACTTGCACGACAAGTATTGGCAATAGGCAATACTTGCTGCACTGCGTCGTAAGTCTTGGCAATTGTCAAGACTTGCCCCTTCCAGTTTTCCCTGCATTCTAGCTATATAATTTGAAGTATTGACAAAACAACACTTGCCCTTGAAGTATAGCCAATTACCAAGACTTACAAATTTTTTACCTTGAAGTCTTGGCTTGCGGACTAAATAAGGGCATTTTGCTAAAACATTCCTTAGCGCGGGTAATTTTGTAAAACCACTTCTTATGGAGGGCATACGGTAAAAATTTTTGTTATTGCACAGCTCGGGAGAAAGAGGGGTAAAGTCCATTTGGACTGACCTGGGCACTTTCTGGAGTGAAATTGGACCGATCTATGGGGGCAATTTACAAAACTATGACACCTTAGGCAATGGTTTGCCTTATTGACCTCGCTTCAAGTAGTTTTATAAGAATGACTTTACTAATTTTAAGTAAGTGCTCTCTCGGGGGCAACATTTCAAGCTATAAACTTGACAAGCACACCCATGGGGGTAGCGCTTCAAGTATAAAATGACAAGTACTGCAAGTGCCGCCCCCGTAGCAGCACTTAACATTTTATCTTTGTCAACATTCTCCCCCGTAGCAGGCAACACTTGCAATTTATATTTGAAGTATTTCCCCCGAGAGAATATTTGTAAATTTATAACGTGAAGTGTTGCCTACCGAGGCCACTTTGCTAAACCATTCTTAAGTGGGGACAGAAAACCATAACCAGGGATAAGTGGTATATGTAGTGAAATTTTTCGAATCTATGGATCCCTTGTACAAGCTTTCAATGGGGAAATTTTGTCAAATAGCCATTTCTTCAGCTGCTACATTTTAAATAGTTGTAAGAACCAGCCACGTTAAAAACGGTGCTTGGTAACATTTCTACTATAAGCAAACTATGTCATCCGAATAACCCGAGAAGAATACATAATAAAAGACAAACTAGTATTTGGAGGTTGTTGTTGTGTTTGGACGTTATATTACTTTAAAAAAAGTTAAAATTTTGTAAGTTGATAGTTTTTTAAAACCCTAAGCTGATCTATATTAGTTTTTTAACCTGCAAAGGAGCGACATTGTTGCACTGCAGCAGCAACAACGATTTTAGGCAGCCATCGCTGGTCAGATCTAGTATAGCAGCTGCAATGCAGTGGCACCGTGGCAGTAGAACAACAGTGCTGGTTCGCCGACGATAGTGTATGGGGACGACGGGCAGGCGGGTGAGTAGGTGGAGGAGGGGAGAGAAACAGAGAGGAAGAAATTAGGGTTTTGTATTCGCAAGAGTGGGAAATGAAAAATGGTATATATGGTAACTAAGTGGAAGCTATTGATATGTTTTATAAATATTATAAACGTATCGTTATTTTTTGTAATTTAGCTATTAAGGTTGTCGACTAGCGTAAATTTTTCATTAAATTATTATGAATAATACATGGCTGAATTGCACAAATATGACACAGGAAGCAATGGTTTGCCAAAATGCCCTTAATAACAATAGTTTAGCAAAACTGCCCTCCATTAATTTAATGAAACTTATTCCAAACAAAAATACCCCTCACAACTAATAAAAAGACCTACACTATCCTCCCCTTCTTTTTCTCCATTCAAACGATCTCTAAACCCTAAAAACCTACAACTTTTATATATTCATCTATTGAAACGAAGATTCAAGGTTAGATTCCTTCAAATTCCTACTATCTTACGTTCATTTGGACAAAATCTATAAAAATGGGTATCTTACACAGACTTCTTGGCAATGGGCACCTTGTACAGACTTCTTGGCAATTGCCAAAACTTAAGCCCTGTTGCAATGGGCAACTTGTCTCTGCAAGTCTTGGCTATGCAAAGAGTTTAAACTTTGGTGCAATGGCACCTTACACAGACTTTTCTGGCAATTGCCAAGACTTCAAGCTTTATTGTAGTGGTCAACTTGCAAAAGAAAGTCTCTGCAAATCTTGGCTATTACCAAGAGTTTAAGCTCTGGTGTAATTGGCACCTTACAAAGACTTCCTGGTAATTGCCAAGACTTCAAGCCCTGTTGTAGTGGCCAATTTGAAGAGAAAGTCTCTGCAAGTCTTGGCTATTGCCGAGAGTTCAAGCTCTGGTGTAATTGGCACCTTGCACAGACTTTTTGGCAACTGCCAAGACTTCAAGCTTTATTGCAGTGGTAATTTGCAGAGAAAGTCTCTTCAAGTCTGGGCTATTGCCAAGAGTTCAAGCTCTGGTGCAATGGGCACCTTGCATAGACTTCTTGGCAATTGCCAAGACTTTAAGCCTTGTTGCATTGGGTAATTTGCTAGAAAGTCTCCACAAGTCTTGGTTATTGCCAAGAGTTCAAGCTCTAGTGCAATAGGCGCCTTAACTAGGAAATCAAAGTGGAATCTAACAAAAAAAAAAATAAAAACAAGATTGAATGAAAGTTACGAACATCGCCATTAAGGGTCAACTTATCACTGCACAAATCAAGAAACAAACTTCTTTTATCAATGGTAATACCACCCAAGTGATGTTACCAAACTCTCTGCAACTTTTGGCAATAGCCAACACTTTAAGGTCGGGTGGAAGGAGGCAACTTGTAGGGGAAGTCTCTGAAAGTATTGGGAGTTGCCAATACTTTACGATCTGGTGCAATAGGCAACCTGCAGAGAAAGTCTCTGCAAGTATTGACAATAGCCAAGACTTTAAGCTCTATACAATAGGAAACTTGCAGAGAATGTCTCTTCAAGTCTTGGCAATAGCGAAGACTTTAATCTCTCTGCAATGGAGGCTACTTGTAGAGAAAGTCTCTGCATTAATGGCAATAACCAAGACTTTAAGCTTTGTGCAATGAGCAACAATAATATCTAATTGCTATTGCCAATAAGAACCTTAAAATCATCTTAATCAAGCATAAGAAGTAAAATAAATTCACAGGAACGTCAAATTTAATTCAACAATCATCAATCAAAATGAAAAAAATCTTACCATAAAGAAATACAGAAAAAACAAATACAAATAAAGATTTAAGCAAAATAAAATTACATTATAACACAAATTAAAGAAAAATAATAAAATAAATAAAACTTTTACAGATTTCCTAAATCTCTCTAGGACAGAAAGAAGAAAGAAGGAAAGAAGGAAGGATGGAGAGAAGGAAAGGAAGGAGGAAAGAGAGAAGGAGACTGTTCCATGTGAATTGAGTTTAGACAGGGCCAAAATAGCCCTTACGCATAGTGAGGGATGATGTGGAGGGCATTTCCTTAAAACATTTGAAAGTAGGGGCAAATTGGTAAGACCAGTGCTTATGGAGAGCACTGCGTGAAATTTTTTGCTAATACATATAAGTAATGAAGTTTTTCCACAAAATTGAAAGTTTTGGTGTCACTGTTATAGTTTTGACCCCCATAGGTGAAGTCTAACAAAAGTAGCCCCCATTAGGAAAAAAAATTTGGCGACACTAGGTCTGACAATTGCTAGGTCTGACAATCGCTAATAAAAATATCTGGCAATGGTTAGAAACTTTCTTACGGAGTTTAAATTTATAAGACTTTACGGGGTTAAATCTGTAATAGGACGCCAAATATCCTATGTTTGTAAATCACCCATATGTAAACTTTTCAAAAATGACACTCCAAACAAAAGAAATAACAAATGAAGTGCCATATTTTTTTTTCTTGGATGGCATATCACAACCCCTATTTTTGAAATTTAGACTCTTTCTTAAAATAAAAAACCGTAGCTGCCACTTCCTCCCTCTCCCTGCCACTAACCCGCCGGCAGACACCCTTTCGCCGGCAGCTGTCGAAAAATGTAAAATCGTCGATTATTTTTATTTTTTCACTGAAATTACTTTTTTTCCATATTTTGTCGATTTTGTTTATATCATTGCTTTGGACAAAGTTTATACTCACAAATCTACCAAAAAAAATAAATTATACCTGGATAAATGCGTAGACAAGAAGAGAAATATAAAAATATACATAAAAAACTAAGATTTTATACAAACATCCATAATAGTGTAGAAATCTAAAAATCTATACAATTTTATTCATTGTATACACATAGGTATACAGATCTATGCAAATTTATACACAGTTATAGAAGTATATAAACTTGTATAAAACATGTATAAAATTGTATAGACATGCACAAAATATCTTATATAGCGTTTTGAGCAGCTTTTACATAAAAGCTTAATAAAAATACCAGATATAAAAAAATTCCTACAAGAAAAACGCCATATATAAACATTATAAAAAAAATTCAACAAAAAAACAATAGATTACGCTGATTTTTTTCCTCGAAAAACAGTGAAAAAGAAGAAACATAATAAACTGACTCTTACTGGAGCTTTGCCTGAAATTTATTTCGAAACCGATATTATTCTTCAAAAATAAAAACAGCGCCAGCGGGATATACACGACGACGGCGAAAGCGTCTGGGAGGAGTAGCGGTGGAGGAGATGCGGTGGAAGGGATGGGGGGAGGAGGTGGCAATGGCAAGGGGGGAAGGAACAGGGGAAAGAGAAGAGAGAAATGAGTTGGGACTAGAGGATTTTTGTGGGCTAGACTTGTTTTGTGAAGTGGGTGTTATGAGTGTAATTTTTGTTTCAAAAAAATGGCACACGTAGGCTACTCAGCCCATATTGGTAATTTTGTTGGGCTGAATGTCTCTTTTATGTTAAAATTTGGCCCATTTGCAGAAATATGACACCATAAGCAATGGTTTTCCTTTTTGCCCGTGCTAACTAAGGGTGGCTAACGGTCCGGTTTTGACCGGATTCGGGCCGGAAATCGGCTCGGACCGGTCCGGACCGGTTGAAACCGGACCGTTGGTCCCTAATGGGCCCCGGTCCCGGTACCAAATCGGTGCCACGAAAAAAAACCGGATGAACCGGTATAATTTTGGGCCGGAACCGGCCGGACCGGACCGGTCCAAAAAATAAAAAAAAGAAAAAAGAAAAATCTGGTGGATCTAGCCGTTTCTAGCCATTGGGCAACGGCTCTTTTGACCCCCTAGCCGTTGTCCAACGGCCAAAAACGGCCAATTACACCCCTCTACCACCCCATAACCACCCCTAACTATTTTTTTCTATAAATACCCCATTATTTCATCATATTTTTCACACAAATCTTCCAATTCTCTCTAATTCTCTCAAATTTTCTACAATATTGCTATTATTCTACTTTGGCTATTTGTTAAAAATTTATAATTTGGCTACTTTATCAAGTTCTATTTGGAGTTTCTATCAAAGTTATATTTGGCTACTTGGTGAAGTTTACAAATATCAAGTATTGGGTCAATTGGAGGCGCTACGTGGTTGAACTATCAATTTGGCTATTTTTGCAATTTTTCGATTATCAAGTATTCAACTAATTAATTGAAGTGGAGGCTCAAGTTTCAACTTCACCTCAATTATACGGTTATATTTGGTTGGTCGTTCCTACTTATACTCTTTTATTATTTTTTTATCATATATATTTATTTTATTTGCTATTATTATGTCTCAACGAGGTTCAATTGGAACTAGTAGTGGGGGGCGGGCACGTGGTCGTAGGGGAAATAGGGGTAAAGAAATTGCTGGTAGTTCTAATCAGTTCACCTACATAGATGATTCTCAATATTATCATAATGTTAGCGCTGGTAACATACTTGATCACGAAATGTTAGAAACACAATATGGGAATCAAAGCGAGGTTAATTTAGAAGAAACACCTGAATTTCAAGCTAGTCCACCCGAAGTTCAGTCAGACTTGCCTCCTGAACCTCATACTAGAATACCGGCTAAACGTAAGGATAGATCTGATGTGTGAGATTTTGCATCAAAGAATGTTGCAGCGCAGACGGCCTCCTGCGGGCTTTGTGATAAGGTGTGGGTTTTTAGAACTGGGGGTAATGAGGGTGGGACGGGTAAACTTAGGTAGTACTTACAAAAGAAACATCCTAAAGAATGGGCAACGCGGGCGGGTGGTATATATTTAGGGACCGAACATGGGGGAGTAGAGCATGATGAATCTTCGGGTACCCAAACAAGAATTAACCAAACAACAGGAGGGCTTCTTACTTATGATAAACAAAAGGATAGGGAAGCTATTGCTAAACTAGTTGCCCTCGAGGGTTTACCTTGTAGTTTTCCTTCTTCTACTGGTTTTGTTCGTTATGTTCAGTCTATATATAATCCCTCTTTTAAAGGTTTTCCAAGAACTACTGTTAAAAATGATATTATTAAATTTAAGAACGAATATCAGGATTATTTGCGATATATGTTTGATAACTTTGACACTAGAGTATGTCTTACTACGGATTTGGGTCGTTCTACTAATGGATGTGATTATATTACTGTTACTGTTCATTGGATAGATCCTGATTGGGTTTTTCAAAAACGTATTATTGCTTATAAAATTGTTGATGAACCACACACGGGAAATTATATTTGTAACAAAGTTTCATCAATTTGTCGTACGTACTTTATATCTAACAAAGTTTTTAGTATTACGGTAGATAATGCTACAAACAACACAGATGCACTTAGGAGCTTGATACCTATTTTGAACCCTCCTTTTCCTGAATTTTTTCATGTTAGGTGTGCATGTCATATTTACAACTTAGTAGTAAGAGATGGTCTTGTCTTGTTTAACGAAATTATCGCAAAGGTGCAGATAGCTATTACTTATATTTTTAGAAATAAAAACCAAGAAAGAAGACGAGAATGGAAAAGAAAATGTGTAGAATTAGGAATGCCAGTTAGGAGAGTCCCAAAGGAAGTTTGTACTAGGTGGAACACTTTATATGAGGCATTGAAAGTTGCTTATGAATATAGACTGCCTATTTCTCAAATGTATAATAAACATTTTATGCAAATCTATCACCTTCAAGATCAAGATTGGCAACTTGTTCAACATCTTCTTCAGTTTTTACAAAAATTTTATCAAGCTACTTTAGAATTTTCCGGTCAATATTATCCAACTACTCCTACCATGTTATATTATATAGCTGGAATATCGGAATTATTGAAAATGTATAAACAATATGAAGTTTACTTACCGGCTGTAGAGTTAATGATTGAAAAGTTTAGAAAATATTTTTTTCCAATTCCTCATCTTTTTTACATTGCTTCTGTGTTGCATCCTGCTTTTAAAATTAAGTTAACTGAATGATTTGTTAGAGAAGTATATGCAAATTTAGAAATTACTCCAGATGAAATTGCTACTAATGGGTATCCAAGTGTAGACGAGGCTGTTGCTAAAGTTTATGCAGATACCGTGGCTGTTTTTGCAAAGTATAGAGCTTGGACAGACACTGCTACACCAACGGAACCAATACTATCCACCGGGCAAAGTTCTTCACATGCAGGAATGAGCACTTTTGGGGGACTTGACGAAAAGTTGCTTTCAGAACAGGACGAGTACGGGGAGGAATACAGCGAGTTCCAAGTGTATTTAATTCAATATCCAAAGAAACTTAACAACTTTGGAACTGCGAATTTGTTGGATTATTGGAAGAATCAAGAATCACAATTTCCAATTCTTGCAAAAATGGCCCGGGATATATTAACAATTCAAGCTTCATCAGTTGCATTGGAAAGCGCTTTTAGCCAAGGAAGATTTCAAATTGGAGATCACAGATATTCGTTGAGGGAGGAGGCAATGGAGACAGGAGTTTTATTCAGGGATTGGATCAGAGCAGAGCGAAGAAACTTTGGTCTACCAGAACTTACTAAGGAAAAGGGCAAAGCATATCTCGATCAAATTTTGAGCGACGGAACAAGTGAAGGGAGTCAAACCGGCAATGAAGAAGAAGAAGAAGACGAAGAACCAGAAGGAGATGATGAACAAGATCAACAACAGCCAGTTCCAAAAGAAAAGCCTACAACTATCCTCAAGAAACTAGCTAATATGTTTAAAAGAATGTAATTTTCTAAATAAGAATTTTGAATTTACAAGTTTGAAGTTTAGATGTAATTTGCACTACTTATATCTTAAACAATTAAATAAAATTGCTCCAAGTCTTGGAATTCAATCACAACTATTGTCTTCATACTTTTTATTTTTAATTTATAGTTTGCGCAAAAAATACTACATTAATTACTAGTTTGTAAATTAGTTCAAAGTTTGAATTTTGAACTTAACAAATTAATTCAAAATTTTAATTTACTAAAATTAATTCAAAGTTTGAACATTGAACTTAACAAATTAATTCAAAAGTTTGAAATTTGAATCATCACTTTAAAAATTTCATTACTTCAAAGTTCAAAGTATAAAAAATACTACAAGTTTTTTAATTCTAAGTTTAAACTTTGATATGTACAAGTAAAAACTAAATAATATTTTGTTGTAATATTTTTCAAAGTTTCCACCACTTTAAATAAATTGTTAAGTTTTTCAAATTTTAACTTTATTTGCCTAAAAAAAAAACAAAAAAAAATTTAAAAAAACCGTTTAACCGGCCGGACCGGACCGGTACCGACCGGCTTAACGGTCGCCGGAACCGGTTCCGATCTGGCACCAATTTATATAACCGGCATGGACCGGACCGGTACCACTCCGGTTTTGAATTTTTTTTGGCCCGGTTCTGGTCCCGGATCGGACCGGGCTGTTAGCCAGCCCTAGTGCTAACAGTGGTTTTGAAAAAATGCTCTCGTTAAGTTTTATGAAAAAAATCTAGACTGAAATACCTTGTCAAACTCTTGGCACGTTGCCTAGACTTGCCTTTGACCCCTCTCTATTTGCAAAAACTTGCTCATTCAAGTATTGAAAAAAGGCAACAGTAGCCAGCATTTGGCCGAAAATGTTGGCAAAAGGGCAAGACTTACCTTTGACCCCTCTCTATTTGTAACCACTTGCCCTTCAAGTGTTAGCAAAATGCAACACTTGCCGCACTTGGTCGTAAGTGTTGGCAAAATGCCAAGACTTGTCCCTTCCGATCTCTTCCTGTATTCTCGTCATATAACTTGAAGTGTTGGCAAGACAACCCTTGCCCTTGAAGTCTTGGCCTTGTGCCAATACTTACAAATTTTTGCCTTGATATCTTGGCTCCATGCCAACATAAGGGTATTTTTCCAAAATATTATTAAATGCAGGCAAGTTTGCAAAACCACTCCTTATAGAGGGCACCCACTGAATTTTTTTTGTAGAAATCCCATCATTTTTTTGTGAATTGAGAACTTTTGGACATGGTCTTGATTTGCTGAGCACTTTTTACACGGTCTTGAATTTTGAGCACTTCTAAAGATATTTTTACTTCTACCACTTAAGCACTTTTCTACAATTACTCCTTCATCCCAATTTAAGTGTATGCCTTTCCTTTTTAGTCCGTCCAAAAAATAGTGTCTCTTTTCATATTTGGTAACTCTTTAAATCCAAAACTTTTGGACCATAAGATTTAAAGGCACATGCCCACATTACACACAATTTTAATTTTAAACCACATGATTTACAAGTCCTCCTTATTTTCTTAAACTATGTGCCCTATCAAACCAGACACTTAAAATGGGACGGAGGGAGTATTTGACAACTTCTTCTTTCAGTCTTTCTCTATCTAGAAACCCATCTCCCATTTCTCCTCTTTCTCCCACATGGCTCCGTCGATGCAACCGTCGTTGAATGTTGTAGGGCCACCACCTAAATTTTGCAAAAAATATATCTCCAGCTACGTCTTGGCCTTCTCTTTCCACTTCTATATTAATTTTTCAATAATCACACTAATTTAGCGTAGATCTGATTTTAAAAATACGAAAAAACTTTTCCGGCGACTCTTAGATCTGATTTTAAAAATATGAGAAAACTTTTCCGGCGACTCTTTCGTGAAGATTTGATGAGTTCTTCAGATGTTATACTTGGGTCTTACCAAGTGAACTCTGAAATAAAGAAATCAATATACATGGAGGTGATGCCTGTAATGTCATGAAAGAGAGGCATAGTTCGTGAAAGTGTTTGTTCATAATTTTAGGCGGAGATCTGACTTTCTGTTTCATTTTTTTTATTTCTTATGTAGTTTTGATATAATTTTTTTTTCTTTTTATTTTTGTTTTTATAATAGATATATATATATATATATATATATATATATATATATATATATATATATATATATATATATATATATATATATATATAATGTCAATTTAGAGTCATTTGTTTGCAAATAGAATTCGGCTCACACTATGAATAAATGATGTTAGATTACCTTTAGTTATGTTTTCCTTTGAGTTTTTTATATGAGCGAAGTGATGACGATTTGTTGTCATTTATTTGTAAAATAGATAGTTGATTTTTGCTTAGTTATGAATACATTCGGTCATATTGTCTTTATTTTATATTTGCATATGTATTTTTATGGATGAATGAAGTGCAAACGATTTGGACTCATTTATTTTCAAAATGTACTTAATAGTTGGCTTCCATTATGAATAGATGATGACGAATTGGTGTAGTTATGTTTTCATTTAAAATTTCTTATATGAGCGAAGTGATGACGATTTGGTGGTGTCATTTATTTGTAAAATAGGCGGTTGATTTTTGCTTGGTTATGAATAAATACGGCCGAATTGTCTTTGTTTTATATCTTTATATGTATTTTTATGGATGAATGAAGTGCAGACGATTTGGACTCATTTATTTTCAAATTTTACTAAATATTTTGCTCACATTATGAATAAATAACGACAGATTGGTGTAGTTATGTTTTTCTTTGAATTGTTGTTGATTTTTGTATTTTCAAATGTATTTTTATGGATGAACGAAGTGAAGACGATTTAGACTCATTTATTTGCAAAACAGACGTAATTTTGGTACATTTTTTGCATAAACACCGACAGATTATCATTTTTTCTAAATATACAAACACTTAAAGGTCTTTTTTGTGGATGTGCGAAGTGAAGACGATTTTTGGTTCAATATATGAATTTGGCCTCATTTCTTCACAAAACGAACACAATTTTTGGTTCAATATATGCATAAACACAGACGGATTGGCATTATTTCTACTTTGTAGGAAGCAGTGGTGTTTTTTTATAATTTTTGCTACATTAAGGTGTTGTGGCATTTTTGTTATTACGACTTCAAAAAAGTGCGGTGTCATTTTTGTAATTACGGAAATTGTTCAATTAGTAAGGGTATTTTTGTACTTTCGACTTCATTTAACATACAAGTGCTCAATTTTTAAAGACCACCTTTAAAGTGCTCAACTTTTCAAGATCACCCTCTTTTTTACCTATTTTTTAAATTCTCTCATATGTCGTTGCAAGGAATCTCCACCCATATTCTCAATCAACCATACCATGATTTACACAAATATCTAAAAATGAGTCTGCCCTTGAAGTTGTAGCACTTTAAATATGGTGTTTAAATATTGAGTACTTTAAATGTGATTTTTAAAAATTGAGCATTTTTTGTAATTATAAAAATATCACCGCACTTTTTGAGTTTAATTAAGCTGTAATTACAAAAGTGTCACATCACCTATTACATTCAATGAAGCAGTAATTACGAAAATGCTATTACCTTTTATATTTAATGAATCCGTAATTTAGAAAATGCCACTGCACTTTTTACATAGTGAAGTCGTGATTACAAAACTTTCACCACTCCCCTACAAAGGAGAAATCAAGTCCAATCTGTCCTTATTTATTCAAGTAGTGAACTAAAATTTGTGTCCATTTCGTAAATAAATGAGGCCAAATCGACCTCACTTCTCACATCTGCAAAAACATAACTTCAAGGACTAATGTGTAGAGATAACGACAATCTGATCGTACTTATTTGTACAATGAGCAAAATATTATATACCTTTTACAAATATATGAAGCAAAATCGGTCTTCATTCATCCATAAAAATATATTTGAAACTATAAAGTCAAGACAATCCGACCGTATTTATTCATAAGTATTCCAAAATACTCTATCTATTTTACAAATAAATGAGACCAAATTGTCATCACTTCACTCATATACAAAAATTAAAGAAAAACATAATGTAAGACCAATTCGACATCATTTTTTATATTGTAAGTTAAATACTTTGAATATTTTGCAAATAAATGAGTCTAAATTATCATCACTTTGCACTAGTCCGTCTCTCAATTTCAAGTTATGGAATGACACACTATAACAGAGCTCTTCTTATAGCAATGTCAATAAGAAGCAACTGAATTACAAAAGCAAAGTTTAGTGGATCTCAAACTATACATCATTTTCTAAGACTCGTCGTTAAACCTCCAAATCACATCACTAACTACAACACTAAAACATAATGCAATACTTGTCTTTCTCGCCCCAGTAGCCGTTGGAACAACTAGTTCCATAGGAAATTGAAAAAAGTCAAACAAAATATCTATAAATATTTGAGTGAAACTTGAAAAATTATTTTGTATATATACATACATAAAATATAAAGCACACACAATAGATATATATACAAGATATATGTATGTATGCATACACGTATCGTCGGCATCTGTGGTGCCATCAACTTTTTTCGGGTTCTTTGTGGTAATTTTGTAACGAATCATCATCCAGTGGCGGAGGAGAAGTTTCGTCCAGACACTTATGTGAAGGCATTGACTGTTCTAAGCAGCGACAGAGTTCCACGATGGCGCTGCTATGATTTTCATTGGAAGACCTACACTATGAAGTCGTGAAGAGGAAGACCGATGCCGATTAAGAGACGTCATTTTTTAATTTATTCAGGTATATGAAAAGACAAAAATTAATAAACGTGCTAAAAATTTCAATACCATGAAAAAAATGCTCAAAACTTCCAGACCTTATCCAAAAGTGCACAATTCACACAAAAAAATCCCGTATACCGATCGATATACACACCCGAATCTCGTATCCATGTACCACCACTTTTCTTTTAGAATTTTATTTGGTTGGATATGATAATTCTCAGTTTGGGTACAAGGAAGTGCAAGTTACTCTACTGGCTCAGTAATGAAAAATGAATGAGCGTGGGTGATAAAAATGAAGAGGTACTGTCTTGTGTATTAAAGAAACACTAATTAGGAGGATTAGAGAAGAGGATGAGAAGAGAGATAACTGTTTTCGAGAACCAATTCGGATTCATGCCTGGGAGATCGACTACGGAAGCTATTAATCTATTAAGGGGGCTGGTGGAGCAATACAGAGACAAGAAGAGGGACTTACACATGGTGTTTATTGATTTAGAGAAAGCCTATGACAAAGTCCTAAGGGAGGTTCTGTGGAGATGCTTCGAGTCTAAAGGAGTACACGTTGCTTACATCAGGGTGATTAAGGACATGTATGATGGATCCAATACCCGATAAGAATAGTAGAAGGAAACTCAGAACACTTTCGAGTCGAGATGGGGTCTGTCCTTAGCCAATTCTTATTTGCCCTAGTGATGGACGAATTGACTTGGAATATCCAAGGTGAAGTACCGTGGTGTATGTTATTTGCGAATGGCATAGTCTTGGTGGACGAGGCACGCGATAGAGTCAATGTGAAGCTGGAGGTTTGGAGTCAGACTCTAGAATCTAAAGGTTTCAGGATGAGCAGGACGAAGACAGAGTATATAGAGTGAAGGTTTAGTGTAGCGCCTCACGAGTCGGATGTGGGAGTGATGCTGGATACGCAATTCATCCCTAATAAAGGAAGCTTCAAGTATCTTGGGTCAATTCTCCAAGAGAATTGGGAGATTGATGAGGATGTCACACATCGTATAGGAGCAGGATGGTTGAAGTGGAGGCTAGCTTCCGGATTTCTATGCAATAAGAAAGTGTCTCCTAAACTTAAAGGTAAGTTTTATAAAGTGGTCGTTAGACCAGCTATGTTATATGGAGCGGAGTGTTGGCTAGTCAAGAGTATGCACAGAAGGTAAGCATAGCGGAGATGAGAATACTTAGATGGATGTGTGGGCATACTAGGATGTATAGGGTCAGGAATGAGGCCATTCATGTCAACGTGGGTGTGGCCCCAGTGGCAGATAAGATGCGAGGAGCAAGGTTGAGATGGTTCGGACATGTGAAAAAGAGGAGCGTAGGTGCTCCGGTGAGGAGGTGTGAGAAGTTGTCAGTGCTGGGTCTGCGGAGAGGTAGAGGTACACCGAAGAAAAATTGGGCCGAGGTGATTAGATACGACATGACCCTTCTCCAGATCACTGAGGACATGACTCTAGATAGGAAAATGTGGAGTTCAAAGATAGGTGTCGAAGGTTAGGTAGTAGTCGAGCAATTTTCATCGTATAAATAATAGTATTATTCTCATCAATTTGATTTCTGTGTTATTTATGTCTTTTTTCTATTTGTATTTTTTTGTTTGCATTTGGTTTTTATTCTTATCCCTACTTTGCTTTAGTCTTATTTTTGCCTAACATGTTTTCCTAAATTGTTGTTCTTTAGCCGAGGGTCTATCGGAAACAGCCTCTCCACCTTGGTGGAAGTAAGGTCTGCATACATCTCACCGTCACCAGACCCTAATTGTGGAAAATACTGGGTATGTTGTTGTTGGTGTTGTTGTTGTTGTTGTGTGCTGGCCTAAATTGAGATAGGACAACAAATCGAATTTGTTTTGGGGTTGATTGATAATTTACTTGTATCAAAGTTATGATTGAGCTGAGACTGAATTTAAACGAGGCAAATGCTTGATGAAATAAACGAAACAAGAAATAAATCAGCCGATAAAATGAGACAAAGCCTTGAAAAAAAGAATGTAAGTCAAGTGTTGTATTTCTGGATGATCCTCTTGGTTACAAATGAATCTTATTTATAGTTGACAAGAAGAATGATGTTATAGCCATAATAACTATGCTTTTATGACCATTACTCTGCATTTGATCGTGGTCAGCCTATGATCTTCTTCTTAAATGCCTGAGAAGTGGTCGACGGTTACAAAGATTAGGCCTCGTTTTGACGAGGTGTTGTGCTTGCTCGAGGACTTATTTCGTGGTGATCATTTCGAGCTCTGCATCTTGGACTAGGTTTTGCTTCTTTCCCGAAATGATCTTTCGAGGCAAAGGGTAATGCCATCTCCCCACGTGGACTCATCTCTTAAGATTGACTTGAGCCAAGCCTTACACCTTTGCTCAAGGTCTCAGTGGTTTTCTTCCCTCTACATGTTATTGTTGTTGTTGTTGTTGTTGTTGTTGTTGTAGCAGCAGCAGCAGCAGCAGCAGTAGTAGTAGTAGTAGTTGAGTTTTTTGAATAGTTGTGAATGGGAAAAAGGCACCATAAGCACCTCTTTGTTAAAAAGGTATCACACCTTTTCATAACACCCATTCTTGGTCTATAAATAGTGAGACACTTCCTCATTTTAGAAATACACAACAAAATAATTCTCCTCTCTTCTAGAGTCGTGTGATTTTCTATCGTATTTGTGTTCGCTGTTTACTGTGATTTGAATAACCGCTATCACAGTAAGGGTAATTCCGTTCTATCCTGGGAGAAATTAATCCACAACCTTGGGTAACTGTGAGGGGATTAGATTTCTTAAGGACAAGCAGTGTATACTGTTGGCTCGAAATTTTTCTACTTCATCTCTTTCTATTTCTATTTATTTCGAAAGTGCAGATTCTAACAATCTTAAGAAATCTAATATATTTTTCTTCTGTATTTGGATGGCTGTTGGAGTTGAAACGAATTGATCAAGATTTTATGTAACGACGTGCTTCGGTTCGGAAGATACTCACTTTGGTTTCTTCAAAGAGCTATTTGGCGTATCTCAGGTAAAGAGATTTGATGTTGTATTTCTGAGGTTTGTTTAAACCAGCGCACCAATCTGTTGCCTCATAATTTTATTGCTTACCTATTTCCTTCCATTTAATAGAAAGTGGTTGTTTAGTGTTGACTAATCAAGCAATGCAACAGTTCTATCTATTTGGATAACACAAAAGTGTCGTTTGCACAAGGTGCATGGGCAGTTGTCTATCTTTTAAGACAAGATGGTTGAGTAATGAAAAAATGGTCTTGAAAAGACACAGTATGAAGTCATGACGTTTGAAAATGAATGAACAAACTATTTAGCGCAAATAAGTATCTTTGCATCTTTTATTGGCTTCTCAACAATCAAAATAATTATACTGCATGTTTGAAATTGTAGTTGAACGGTTCGACTTGCGTCTTCTCATAGTAGAAGAATGATTATATAGTCTGCCTAACAACTGTACAGTTTTGGCTTCGTTAGATGACCTCATTCTTTGATTATTTATCCTTGTGTTTCATTGAAATTTAAATTTCAATAAGGTTTGAATAGATAGCCACTTATGTGATGATTCTGAATCACATGCATGATTACGAAGAAAATGCTAGAGAATCCAATAATAAAGATGGAATTTCTTCGTATTTCTATTTAGGAATTCAAAAACTTTCGTGGTATTATACTCTCGTTTAAGGAGATTAAAGCTTTTGTGGCTTTCTACTCCTAATTTTGGAGATTAAAATTTTTGTGATTTTCTACTCCCTTCAAGAGATTAAATTGTCCTGATTTTCTACTCCTAATCGAATTGAAGATTAAACTCTTCAACATGGTATTAAAAGTCAGTTTAAAGATTAAACTCTTCACTGTACTTTTAAATTTGGTTTGAAGATTAAAAACTTCACCATTGTAATAAATAGGCTTGAAGATTAAAAACTTTGCCGTTGTGCTAAATCAGTTTGAAGATTAAAAACTTCATTGTTATTGTAGTAGTAGTAGTAGCAGCAGCAGCAGGAGCAGGAGCAGCAGCAGTAGTAGTAGCAGCAGCAGCAGCAGCAGCAGCAGTAGTAGTAGTAGTTGGGGTTTTTGAATAGTTGTGAATGGGAAAAAGGCACTATAAGTACCTCTTTGTTGAAAAGGTATCACACCTTTTCATAACACCCATTCTTGGTCTATAAATAGTGAGACACTTCCTCATTTTAGAAATACACCACAAAATAATTCTCCTCTCTTCTAGAGTCGTGTGATTTTCTACCGTATTTGCGTTCGCTGTTTACTGTGATTTGAATAACCGCTATCACAGTAAGGGTAATTCCGTTCTATCCTGGGAGAAATTAATCCACAACCTTGGGTAACTGTGAGGGGATTAGATTTCTTAAGGACAAGCAGTGTATACTGTTGGCTCGGAATTTTTCTACTTCATCTCTTTCTGTTTCTATTTATTTCGAAAGTGCAGATTCTAACAATCTTAAGAAATCTAATATATTTTTCTTCTGTATTTGGATGGCTGTTGGAGTTGAAACGAATTGATCAAGATTTTATGTAACGACGTGTTTCGGTTCGGAAGATACTCACTTTGGTTTCTTCAAAGAGCTATTTGGCGTATCTCAGGTAAAGAGATTTGATGTTGTGTTTCTGAGGTTTGTTTAAACCAGCGCACCAATCTGTTGCCTCATAATTTTATTGCTTGCCTATTTCCTTCCATTTAATAGAAAGTGGTTGTTTAGTATTGACTAATCAAGCAATGCAACAGTTCTATCTATTTGGATAACACAAAAGTGCCGTTTGCACAAGGTTCATGGGCAGTTGTCTATCTTTTAAGACAAGATGGTTGAGTAATGGAAAAATGGTCTTGAAAAGACACAATATGAAGTCATGACGTTTGAAAATGGATGAACAAACTATTTAGTGCAAATAAGTATCTTTGCATCTTTTGTTGGCTTCTCAACAATCAAAATAATTATACTGCATGTTTGACGTTGTAGTTGAACGGTTCGACTTGTGTCTTCTCATAGTAGAAGAATGATTATATAGTCTGCCTAACAACTGTACAGTTTTGGCTTCGTTAGATGACCTCATTCTTTGATTATTTATCCTTGTGTTTCATTGAAATTTAAATTTCAATAAGGTTTGAATAGATAGCCACTTATGTGATGATTCTGAATCACATGCATGATTACGAAGAAAATGCTAGAGAATCCAATAATAAAGATGGAATTTCTTCGTATTTCTATTTAAGGATTCAAAAACCTTCGTGGTATTTTACTCTCGTTTAAGGAGATTAAAGCTTTTGTGGCTTTCTACTCCTAATTTTGGAGATTAAAATTTTTGTGATTTTCAAGAGATTAAATTGTCCTGATTTTCTACTCCTAATCGAATTGAAGATTAAACTCTTCAACATGGTATTAAAAGTCAGTTTGAAGATTAAACTCTTCACTGTACTTTTAAATTTGGTTTGAAGATTAAAAACTTCACCATTGTAATAAATAGGTTTGAAGATTAAAAACTTTGCCGTTGTGCTAAATCGGTTTGAAGATTAAAAACTTCACTGTTATCTTGGCATATTTTAACGAAGGGAAGAAACGAAGAGGCAATTAATCCCGAATATTCTTGAATACATTTTTAATCACTGGAAGATATGGTGAAAATATTAAAATAGAAAATTGGGGTCAACCCAAGGATAGTCATTTATTTCTTAATTACCAGATGTATTTCACTTTTTCCAGGAAAAAACGTGCTTCTTGATGGAAACAATATATTGGCATTATTTCATGGATAACGGTGGATTATCCTTAAAATGCATATCACTGGTCAATGGATAAATGTTCTATTTAGTTTCATTATGCAGCAGTATGAAAGATATGTACGCCTATTATTTGGTGACATGAAGGAAGTTTTCTTGTAAAGCAACTTCTTTTAATAAATTGCGTGAGAAAATTATTTTCTGGCAAGAAAGAAAGGGCAAGATAAGGACCTGAAGTCTTACAGAATGGTCAAGATTATTCTTGTTCAATGTATTATGCTTGAAGTTATGCAATGTGATTTTGAGTTCTATAATATGGCTCATAAATATTTAAAATGTGGGGGCTTTAACTTATGCATAACAAAATCAATGTTAGACTTAATGTCTATGTTATTTGATTTGATTTTTGAATCCCACAAAAAACCTTGGTGGATATTAACGTGGTGGTTAATGATTCACGACTCTTCGATCTTTGTGATGACTAGTTGATAAAATCGCCAATTCAAAGGTAGACACGTATCTTTACTAAAAGCTGATTGTGGTTTTCCGTGAAAGCCGAAAGGGTGCCACTCGAAATGATATATGTTCTTTCATGAAAAGGTGTCGCTTGAAAAGTTGTGACTTTTCATGAAAATAAGTGTCACTTGAAAGATTACCTATTTGTATAGACCTGACCGTTCATAAATGGATATATTAAAATATTTGTCTATTAAACGGTAAATCACCTATTAATATTAATGATAAAATTCATATCAAGTTGGATTTAAACAATGAACCAACCAAGTATAATTATGAAATCCATATTGAGTTGGATTTGAAGAGTGAACCAACCAATGATAATTATAAAATTCATATTGATTTGGATTTGTATAATAATTGAAGGTTCTATAATTAAGGCATCAAGTAAATAGCAACGCGAAAATGGTTGAGAAATATATTAAATGTTAAAAGGTTGTGGCCACAACTGTTGCAACCATTTCAAGCTATTAAAGTGATGCTACATTAAGAAGCCGAGTTCAAAGCCTTAGCAAGGCTGGTGAAGAAGTTGAATGGCTCCAAAACTTCTTGGAAGCCCAAAACGTTGAGTGCTGCAGGGAGCCTTATTTATAATGGTAAAATGCGTCATATACGACAAAGACATAAAACCATTAGACAACTTATCTCTAGAGGAATTATCACAATTGACTATGTTAAGCCAAAGGATAATGTGTCGGATCCGCTAATAAAAGGCTAACTAGAGAGATAGTAGAGGTCATCAAAGAGAATGGGATTATGGCCGAGGACAAGTCGTCATGGCGGTAACTCTACCTAGAAGACTGGAGATCCCAAGATCTAGGTTCAAGGAGCTCAAACAAAGTTATGTACGACCGCTCCAACATTGTCAAACAACTCAACCCGTTCTCGTAATAAGACAATGTTCAGTACCAAGGATAAAATGTTAAAGATATTTTTTAATGATTATCTAAGTTTGATACGAGAATTATCAAATAGTGTAGATCTACGGGATTACACGTTTAGAAATCACCTATGTGAGTGTGAAGTGGAAGCCGCTTCAAGGAGAATTCTGTAAGGCCAATTCTCTACACACTCATGAACCAGGCGATGTTCACGGCTGAAACGAACACAACAATGAGAACAAAAAATTGTCAAGGATTAATTGTGTGACATGTATTGTCTAGGTATACACCAAAGTTCGACGGTGCAAAGATATCAAATCTACCGATTGACTGAGTATATCCGATATATGTTCACTACGGAAAGTTCAAAGGGAAACCTACTTATCCAGATGCAATTAGTTCTTACTTGCAAATCACACAAGTTTCTGCACATTTTTCACTATAGAGCCATTCCCCATTCATGTGGGGGATTGTTGGGGTTTTTGAATAGTTGTGAATAAGAAAAAGGCACCATAAGCACCTCTTTGTTGTAAAGGTATCACACATTTTCATAACACCCATTCTTGGTCTATAAATAGTGAGACACTTCCTCATTTTAGAAATACACAACAAAATAATTCTCCTATCTTCTAGAGTCGTGTGATTTGCTACCGTATTTGTGTTCGCTGTTTACTGTGATTTGAATTACCGCTATCACAGTAAGAGTAATTCCGTTCTATCCTGGGAGAAATTAATCCACAACCTTAGGTAACTGTGAGGGGATTAGATTTCTTAAGGACAAGCAATGTATACTGTTGGCTCAGAATTTATCTACTTCATCTCTTTCTATTTTTATTTATTTCGAAAGTGCAGATTCTAACAATAGTAGTAGTATTAGTATTTGGTAAGGATGGTAACCTTTGTTTGGTAAGTTGGACAAACGTGTATTTAAGGAAAAAGACTTGAGTCAGATGAGATGGATAGTTGTGGTGTCTCAAAATCTTCCCTCAAGATCTTGTTGGCATTTTCCTATTTTCAATGAACTTATGTATAAATTGAGAAATGCAAATTGTGTAAAGAAAAGACTTTTCACTTGTTTTTATTCCTATCTAGTCTAGCAACTAAAGAATCACAAATCTTTCTTATTTAAGCAAGTCAACCGTGTCAAGGAGAACGAAAAACTCTGGTAGTAATATTGTATTTGTTGTTTCAAGTGTTTGTAATGACTGTTCGTACGAGATTGTACGTTTCTTCGTTCTTATGTCTCTTTATTTATTTACCTCTTGCCTTTTTTTATTCTTTTTTAACATTAGAGTGTCATGTTTAATTTTCTTGTTGTCTTTAACTCTTAAAGGCAGAGAAATCTTACCCACACTGAGTGTATATACTTAATCATAGTAATTAATCATTGTAAAGTAATTTAATAAAAGGAGAATATATATTGATTAATCATGGTTGAGTGATAATAATGTATTTGTAAACAAATAGTGTGCATTGATAGGATGGATGTATACACCCGGTATGGATAAGTATTCCTGCATAAGCTACTCCATCGGTTTTATTTTATGTACTCCCTCCGTCCCAATTTATGTGACGGTGTTTGACTTGACACGGAGTTTAAGAAATTGAAGTTGACTTTGCAAATGTTCAAATTTACCCTTGAAAAAGTAAGAGAGAGAAGATTGGAGTAATCAAAAAGTTGTTGGTGGCTTTTAAAGCAAGTAGGGCCCAATAAGGGTAAAATAGATATAGTGCATTAAATAGTTGACAAATAAGTAAATGTGACATTCTTTTTGGAACAGACGAAAAAGGAAAGTGTGACACATAAATTGGGACAGAGGGAGTAATTTTTTTCACATATGTGGCATACCTGCTAAGTTCCTAAACGTTATTCACGGGTTATTGGATTGAGTTGAGCAATTTAGAAAGTCAAAATTTTGAAATCTCAACATGGATTGAAATCTCGACGAGTGAAAGAATCTAAGAGGGAAGAGAGGTTAGGAAAATAACACTCTCAAGTACTAATAAATACTGTAGAATATAACAACCAATCAAACCTGCATACATCAAAGAGGAACTCTTGACAACACTACATATTACGCACACCACCAGCTAGCTAGCATTCGGAAATACAGCTAGGCTTTAAATTTATTCTACAAGAACTTACAACACGCTTCAGCCACTTTCACAATATATAGTGATGAAGTGGAGCTTTAATTTTATCATATTATATAGGAATTTAGGTGCTTAACATTTCATATATATTCCTCCAAACTTTATTAGAACTGGCATTTGTAAACGGTTGGGAATTTGAAATTGTTCACACACTTTGAACAGACCCAAGCATCATCGCAATCGTTATCAGAAGTGCAGTCTCTACCACAGGTAACTCCATCATATAAAGACGCTATTAGTCTTCCTTGAAGTGCTATTACTTTTTCACCAGGTATCTCTCTCATAGCCATTATTTGCCTCCCAGTCAATAAAACTAACACATGCAACAATCAAAATGTAGTTCGAAGTTAATTTTCGCATGTTGTACCTCATATAAATACACGCTAACATGCAGTGTGAAAGAAATTTTATCTTATTAGCTACTGCAATTTAACTAGTTATATCAGGTTATTACTTTAATTTTCCAGGTTATCTTTTAGACTTGTTACTGAAAATTAGATGTTGTGATAAGCTCAATTTGACATGACCTCTGTGTTGGAAAATATACTAATAACCATGCAGTTGTTAGTTAGATTATTTCTTATTAAACAATTGTTGCTTTATACATTTATTAAATATAATAAAGTATTATTTATTTAGATCAATTGTGTCATGTGTGTCCTATTATTTATACAGTAGTTGATTTAGTGTGTAGAGCCAAGCTTATACACGGAAGATTAAATCATCGGTTCTTATAAATAATGAAGTAGTGTTCGCGATCTAAGATGGAAATTGGACAAAACCATCGGTATGATTGTAGTACAAGATTATATATAATTTATCTTGATTATGGGAACGGTATAGTTCCAACTTCTTGTGCTAGTGCACTTTGTGTGTATTGAACGGACCAAGTAGAGATAAGTGTTTTTATACTGACTATATAAAACAAACTCTCTAGCTCATCAGATGTACTTATACTCTTAATCTTGATATGGCTATTATGAGTGATGTATATTATTCATTGTCTTGATTTATCAATAGGTGAGGTCCAGGATATTTGGGTCAAATAATTCCTGATAAGTTGGATAATGATAATATGCATTTGCGAAGTAATAGCTAGTTGATAGAATCCACGTCTCGCTATAGAGATTGATGACATCCCTTTATGAAAGCTTATAAGTTTCTATGTGTAAACCTAGCTAGTGGATTTTGTATCCGGCACATGGAATAAGTTAAGCGGAAATCTAAAGGATATTCATTTAATCAATATATTAAGTTGTCAGTAATTTAATATTATTGATTGGTGTCTGTAATCTTAACGTGGGGAGTTAAATAAGATTTGATGGAAGAATTCGAAATTCATCTAAGGAGTGCAATTACGAATTTCTAGTGGAAATAATTTGTAATTTATTATGGAAAGGTTAATTCTAGAGAAAAAGAATTAATTCCATAATTGGAAGCCTTATTAATTGATTCTGTGGTCCCTGTTGTGACCGAATCCAATTTGGACCGGGAGAAAGTTGATTGGTGGAAAAGGGAAATCCTAACAGGTTTTGGAGAAGGGTTTTAACCCTCAAAACTTAATCTATAAAAGGAGGATTTCGGCCTCCACTGTAGACAGACGAAAAATACATATTTTTCACCCTTTTTCTCTGAAGCACTTGTTCCACCCAAGTACTGTTGGTCCGGAAATTGATCGGGTACACAACAGAAGACCGTGGAAAGCTGGAGCAACTGGACAACAAGGTTATTGAAGGTCTTTGTGTGGGCTTTAACAGGTATTCCGTTTTATATCATTGCAAAACTGATTGCTTGCTATTAGTTTGTCTAGAATACATGTGAGTATGATGTTTGAACTGCTTCCGCTGCATATATGTTCTTTCACTCTGTACATCTAGATTTCTTTTTTAAAACTTAATAAGGGTGGGAGAAAGAGAGTTCAATTGAATCCCTTGCCTGTTCAAATTAAAACTGTAGTTATTTGATTATAATAAGCTCTTGAATCTACTTTACATGGGATTAATTCTAGTAACGTGGCAAAGTGGGTTTAAATCTCATGGGTGACATTGTTGTGAATCATTTCTTTAAAATTCTGGCTCCCCTAGTGTGTACATAAATCAAACACATATAAATGTGATGCATGCAAGAGATGCTAAATTGGTATGCAAGGCTATACTATGGGGGGGGAGGGAGGAGAGAGAGAGAGAGAGAGAGAGAGAGAGAGAGAGAGAGAGAGAGAGAGAGAGCGGGGGGGGGGGGGGGGGCACTAACCTGTTACCAGGAGAATTTAAGTTAATTGACGAAGATGCTCTAGCCATGCCAACACTGAGGAAAAGGAAAGAATGCCGTCTTGGTGTTGCCAAACTTCTCCTTCAGAAGGCCTGTATTTGTAGGGCTCGGCCTTCGCTTTCTCTTCTTTTTTATTTATTTTATTTATTTATTTGTTTATTTTTTGGAGATAATATGGCTACCTATAAATAAGTGAGTACTATTTTGGATGAGGCTCCGGATCATTTAACCATGGTTCTACCAAATAATGCTACGAAATGATTTATTGCACGAAATCTTATTAATCCAAATATACTAATTCATATGGTATGGTTTGAGTCAACATAAATATTAAGAAAAAATGAAGAATTTTAAAATTTTCAGAAATAAATATGTCAAAACCTTTGTGTTGTTATATTACTAGCTAAACTTGTGATTTTATATATAATAGTGCTAATATTTTTGTAGTTATAAAGTATATTATAATGGAGAAGTTCAAGTGCAAATTTTATTTTTAAATATAAAAACATAGTATTATTTTTAAATAAACCAACAACGAAATAATATTACATAAATTTGGTGAATAGCTCAATTGTTAACTCTTTATTACTCCGTAGTTAACTATCAAGTCTAATTTACAATGCATTCTCCATGCTTTGCTTTTTCAAGTATTCGTTTTCCTCCAATGTTTAAATTTAAACATGTAGTAAAAGGCTATAAACCATCTCCCATAATAGATTGAAGGTTATTTTCTTTTAATACTCTTCCATCAAAAATTGACAGCTAAACTTAACTTCACTTCTAAATCATTTTGAATGAGAAATACGGTAGCCAGGTATTTGGCCATAGATATAAAGAAATTTTTTTTGAAAGAGTATCTGAAAAAATTGTAGTGGGAAGTTGAAGTTGTGTTTGAACATATATTTGTATAATTATATTTGTCAAAAAGAGGTTGCATAAAGTTATGTGAGTCAAAATTATTATTATTATTATTATTATTATTATTATTATTATTATTATTATTAAAAACTTGAAAAAATAGTCAAAATTACGTTTTGATTTTCTTTGATGTTCTGCTACTTAGACCTCTGACCAACAACTACAGAGAGATGTTACAGCCATCATGTTGGGTATATCTAACACCAACTACAGAAGCCTGTGCAAGTATATGCCCAAATCCAACATAAAGTTTCATTCTTATTTATTTGAATGTTATTCATCTTAATTATTCACCAATTATTTTTTATTTTAGTGATTGCTTGAGGTATTATTTTGATCAATTTTTTTTTTACTTTTTTACCAACCCTATGACATTACTTATAAATAATAGAGTTAGATAACTCAAGTATTTGATGATAAAATAATAACTATTTTGTTGGCAAGCTGTGCAAACTCTATCTCAGAGTTTCACTTACAACAATATAAATAAACTCTAGGATTCTTTTGTAAAATATGTTAAAGTACTGAAATGTTCATGAATTTTAGTAAAATAATTGGTTATATTTTCATCTAATAACCTTGAAAGTGGATATTTAGTTGACAAACTAGGTCAAAATGACTTTATATTCAAAGAGACCCTACCGTGACCACTTGATTTTGCAAAAAATTACTATATTTAATTTATAGATCTAAATGTAGCTGCCTAGTTTGCGGGAAATGCAAAGAACAACAATATTTTCGTTAATAATTCGTAAAAGTGACTAATTAGTGAACTGTAGGCTTTGCAAAAGCTGGCTACCACTTCAACTGCAATCAAATAAGTGGGAGAATTATGGAACTATGACACTTAAGGCAATGGTTTGCCTAATTGACCTTACTAAGGGTGGTTTAGCAAGAATGACTTTGTTTAACCTAAGTGAAATATTTCTGGATGAAACTACCCCTAAACAACTAATAAAAGACGCGATATGTCCCTTTCCTTTCCTTTACCATTCCGCAACTTATTTCTCCAGAAAAAAGAAGCTTTGCAATTGCTTCAAACCCTAAGAATACAAATTTTCAGAAAAAAGAAGATTCAAAGGCAATTTCTTCAATATTTCATTAATTATATGTAGTTTTTAAATTAAATTTTACAAAATTACATCTTAAATTCGTAGAATTTGTTTAGTTTTCGTATAATAAAAAATTAGCTATAGTGAGTTGTGAATTTTGATGATAATGATTGAAAACTACTGCTAGATAACCAACAATTAACGTCACATTGAATTTTAATTGCTGCAACAAAAAATATATTAGTTTGAATCTGTTTTTTCTGCAGAATTTATAATAGAAATTGTATTTACTCTTATTTAGCTGCAACTGCATTGCTTTGCCCTGAATTAACTTGAAATAATTTGTAGATGATATCTGTAAATTATGAATAACGGGAAACACTTTTTAAGATCTGTTCCATGGGAATTTGTTCGTAATGCACTCACTGCCTTGTGGGAAGCACTTGCAGCTGTACTGCAAATAATTGCTTGTAGATAAACTCTACATGTATTGCCTAATATGAGGAACTTTTGATTGCATGGAGTGGTGCCTTATAAGTGTTACCCACAGGGCTACACTTGGAGGTCCAGTTCAAAACAACACATGTAGAGTAGCTCTACTTGTGCTACCTAGAAGGCAACAGTTTTGAACGCATAGTTGGTGCCTTTTCAAGTACTGCCTGTCGCTCCAAATGCACACGCAAGTGTACGCGGTCGAACAAGTAATAAAGTGATAAGAAAGTATCGTTCTCACGAGGACTATTGATTAACTATTAACTAGACAAACTTCAATTCAAGTATTGTTCAAGAGAGTTTAATCAGATTTCAAGTTGTGTTTAATTAACTAATTAACTAAAAGTAATTGAAGTAAATCGAATGCAAGACAATTCAAGAGTTCTAGATATCAGTGAGAGGAAATATTCCAGGATTATAGGACGATCACCAATCCAGTTGCACTCATCCGCTAATTGAATTAATTTTATTTATCTGAGTTGCTAATCACAGGGTTAATTATGCTCACAGAGCTCTTTCGATACCCTGCTCGCCTATTCAAGCCAGCCTAACGCCTATATGTCTATGGAATTAGAATTAACAAGAATGCATGTGCTTCTCCTGTAAACGGATTAAGCGTGACTGTTAGGTATACTTCTATCCTAACCGCGAAACTATTTCCCGATGCCCGGGTTCAGGAACACGCTTTATTTAATTCTATTGCAATCTACAGTTCCCACTTTCGAGTTCAACCTTAGGTTCATGGATAATACTTAACAACGGGCCAGGAAATTAAGTAATTCAGAGCAGAATCAAATAAACAACTCAATCTGATAAATTTAATAGAATTCAACCAACTTCAGAGTACAACTTTCATGGTTAACCCATAACCCTAGAATAATAGAGTTTAGCTACTCATAGACAAGTTAGCTTTCTTATAAAATAATCTAGAATTCATGAAACAATAAAGAGGAAAGAAGAATTACAACTCAATTGATGAATCTTGGTTCTCTAGCCTCCACTATGGTTCTTGCCTCCAAAAATACGTAATAGAATAAGAAATAGCGTTACAAGGGTTTTAATCCTAGGAAATATGCCTATTCCCATGTTTTTAGCTAGTCCTGGCAGCTCTGGGACTAGTTTACGGCGCATACACCGGAGCATGCCAAGCATCAGTGGCTGTATGCGCTCCTTTTCTCAATTTCTTCAATATTTGCACTCTTCCCAGTCCATACAGCCTAGCATGCCAAGCATCCAACGCTGTTCCCATTGCTTCTTCTTTGTTCTTTTCCAAATCAAGCTCCAATTTCCTTCAATTTGCTCCTAAAACATCCAAACACCTCAAGTTAGTATTTTACTTTAAATCTCACATTGTTGGGCACATAATACGCTGAAAATAACTCAAAAGCTATAAGAAATCAACACCGAGACATAAGATATACGTCCAACATCAATACCCCACACTTAAAATTTGTTCGTCCCCGAACAAACAAACAAACTCAACACACTTATACTCAATGGGTCTTAACTACCCAACTCAAGAACTTCAAGGAAGCGCACCTATGAAATAGATTGATACCAACAATTAGCCACTATACATACAAGCACACAACTACCCATATTTGCACACCACATATTTAGAAAACGAGGATTATCAAGCAGTCAAGTAGAAAAAACCAAGCCTCAAGAAGCGACTCTTCACACCAAATTACTCACGACATGTCCACTCGCTCAAGATTAGAGCCTAATAAAAGCTCCAACCTCTCATAATCCATGTGCCCTCAGCAATCAAAGTCTAGTCCCAATCACACACAAATATATCAACTGAATTATAAGGGACTTCCAAGATAGGAAGAATTCGCTCACACTCAAAAAGAATTTCAAGTGCCACATAATGGTACCATAGGCTTGCCCGTAGTGTAGGACTCCACTATTGTAGGCTCGCTCCTCTTCGGGATTAAATAGGACTTTAAGGGTTGTAATGTAGGCCAAAGGACGGATAATGGTTAAATGACTACCTCCTTACACACTTTAATACATCACTTCCACTTTTTATAACTCAACTCTTCGAAAAAACAATCGAGCTACCATCCGAACATCAACTCAAACACTTCCCTCCCTTTAAGTATTTTTTTATCACTGTGCACAACACTAGGAAGGATTGAGAATTTTTTCTTTTGCTTTCTTTTTATTTTTCACTTATGATTTTTTTTTTCCAACATTTGTCAATTTTTTCTCAACCTTGCCAATGTACTTTTCCTCAAAAATACCATCACAAATTTATTCTTATTGATTCCACTCAAAATCCATCAATTTCCACCAACCACGACTCCACTAACAACAATATTTTCAATTAAAGTACTGTAGGGAGTACGAGTTCAAAAAGAAGGTAATTAAGAACAAAGGGAATAGGCTTGTAATGTGGGTGTCAACAAAAAACTAATAGGCTCAAAAAAGGTTACAAGGGATATATATGAACGGGTAGGCTAATCAAGGCTGCAAAAGAAAGAGTTTATCAAAGAAAGCCTGTATCATCTTCCGACTAGAGCAAACCTAGGATTTCGCTTTGAACACACGCGGGGCAAGTTCTAGACCAATAATGCAAGCACGAGAATAAAGAAAAGCACCTCACCACTCATGGCACATGAACTACTCAAGGGGGAATAATTCCAACACCTAACAAAAACAACTGAGATAAATCATGCTATTCAGTTAGCACTCAGAGTCAGAAACCTGAGCCGAGGAGTCACTAACAAGACTGACTATCAATCCAATATACAACTCACACAAAAAATCTTTAGGGAAGTTCAACTCGCATGTAAAGGACTAAATATGTCAATATCAAACAATTCACAGAGAAGGCACATGTTCTTACCACTTAGCTACTCCTATTTCCTAATTTTTTTTTTGTATTTTAAATATCTATTTCTTTTTCATTTTTATATAAAAACACCCGGTTCAAAACAAAAGGCATCCTCGGGAAAGAACCGTGGCTTGAAGAAAACTCAAGGGTTATGCCACTAATCTAAAAAATTAAATGCAGTAAAAATATACAAGTACAAATCATGATACCCCACCCCATACTTAAAATAGTGCATGGTCCCCACTGCATAAGTACAAAAATAATAACAAGAGTGGGTATCAAGAAAGCTCCCTCAAATCGCAGAGTTTGGAGGTGCTTCAGACCGGTCTGAACCCGCCGTCTGAGCAGTGGAGGGATCCAACAAGGTAGTGCTAGATGCATCCATCGTATCAATCAACGACCCCTCCATAGTAGTGGCAGTAGCCGGAGCTGGCTCTGCAGCAGTGCCATCAGTAGCACTCAAATCCACAACCTCCTCACTGGAACCTGCATCAGTCTGGACGCCAATAGAACGCGTCACTCTGGGACTCTGGACAACGGCAAGTATCTCTGCCAGTGTGCGCTGCATCAGGGTATCTCGAGCTGCCTGCTCCTGTCTCAACCGGGTCAGCTCTGCCTGCTGCTCCTCTCTCAGCTGGGTCAGCTCTGCCTGTTGTGCCTCTCTCAGCTTAGTTAGCTCGGCTTCAAAGCCCACAAGTCGCTCTGATGTAGTTCTCTTATCTGCTTTGGCCGCAACCGGGTCATGCACTGAAGTGATGTCATGGGCAATGGGCACCTCCAAAAGGTCATCCTCCATATAGAAAGGCACCCCGTGCTTCCTCATCAAAGCTGTCAGAGTGTGCACAAAATACAACTTCAATGTCTTCTCCTTACGAGTCTGTATCATCTGCTTGTACATAAGCTCACCCAAGTTCAGTACTATTCCATTCATCATAGCATAAATAAGAAGCACTCGCTCCCGAAGGACATTCGTCTGATGGTCAGCCTGCATGATTCTGTTAGATACCCAATTGAGCCAAGATCGACTCTTCCTCGACATAAACCTCTTAGGTAAAGTGGCATATTTTCTCTGCGTGTTGTGCGGCAGGCTTCGAAGATTCATGATCATCCATAGCAGCTGGTGGGTCATACAGTACCTCAATGATATCCGCAAATCTGGCTCTGCTAGCATCATCTTATAATCATCCATGGCCACTTCAGTCACCCTATAATATGCATTAATGGCTCGGGTAGAAATATCAACATCAACCTCTCGAACCCGCACTATGCTGCTCCTCGGATTCTCCCAGTTTGTATATAGCTCCTGAACAGTAGTAACATTGCCCTTGCACTTGGGACCCTGCATAAATTTATCCCACTTCCTATCTTTAACAACCTCCAGAATAGCCAGGCTCGCCTTCTCACACGCATGATAGTTCAGTGGTCTTTCTTGTGTAATCTGCTTCGTAATGATCAACTGATACGCCGGGTAAGCACTCTCGCTCTCAAAGGTGTCCTTCCACAATGCCCTGTCAATCGGGCCACTGGTAGAGGGAATGTCCTCAGGCTCTGGAATAGGAGTGTACTCCTCCTCAGCATTATCATCCTCATCATCCTGCTCCATTGGTTTCTTTCCCTTGCCCTGAACTGCTCTCCTTTTCTTGGCCGGTGGTCTAGAAGCACCACCTTCACGGATCACCACGGGCTTTTCCTTAGCAATGGTTGATTTCCTCTTGCCCGTGGTTGCTTGAGGAGCGGGAATGGACATATCCGGAGCAGGTGTATCTTGTTTCTTCTTTGAGCGTTGCTCCCTTTTATCCTCGCCCTCGGGTTGATTCCGTGGTGGTTGGCCACCGTCCCCGCTTCCACCATTCTTGGATGTTTTCTTTGCAATCGCCATTTAGTAATAGAATACCTGCATCCAAACAATGTGAAATTAGCCAATGAAATACTTCCGAGCTCTTTAAAGTAGCTAGAAACTAAGCCAATTCAAGCTAGTCGTCTACTTCTCAATGGTGCGCACGCACCCCACACTTAAAGCTCAAGTGTAATCTACAATTAATCAAGTTATGCTCATAGTACGCTCATGGTAACATTCGCGAGGTACTCAGACTTCCCTCGACGCACACTTCTTTATTCGAAATAATTCTCATGGTTAAAATTCAACAAAGTGTGCAAACGGGGTCTCCACACCCAACACTTATGCTCTACTTCATCTCAAAAATATGGAGAATTACTATTTTAAGCAAAGCAATAAAATCAGCCCGTGAATTGCACACGGGGCAATGGCTCGCTCAAGTAAAGTGCAAAACAACACTTCTAGTGTATGAATAATGTGCATTGAGTGTCGTTCATAAGAAAACACTTTAAAATCAGCCACATGTCCTAATTCTAACTAATATATGTTCAAATTATGCCCCCTAATTGATTTGGCTACTCAGACTTCGCCAAAGACTTCAAAATATTCATTGGGGAATTTCATCAAACACCTTATGTGCAGTAAATTGGACAGCTTGTGTATGAGTTTTTTGTAATTGTTTGGACCTCCCAACTCTGGGAGCTTATGTATACACTCATCACGGTGCATCACCGCACCCCCCACAATAAATACCAATCAAAACATGCAAGTTTCGACGTGTTTTCATTCTAAACTTGAAGTAAAAGTAAACCTAAGGAAAGAGGGAAAGTGGAACACTTTTACCGCTACTATAGTAGGTCGTGGCTCCATGGACAAGGGAGAAGTTGAGAGAGAAGACGAGAGAGTAGAAATCATACCTGGACAGCTAAAAAAAAAAAAATCCAGCCGCTATGCTTTGTGTTTTTCTGTCCCGTTTCTCTGTTCTTGTTTGTTCCAACGTGTTCTTTTGTTTTGTGTCTAGCATGTGTGTGTGTTTAAGTGGTATAAGGAGTGTTAAACAAAAAAATTACCAGCATACAGGGGTGTGCGTTTCCAGCCCGCAACACTGTCCAAATTTTTATTTCGAATTCTGCAGTGTGAACAGGCCCTGGCGCGACGCGCAGGGCACTGTTTTGGCGAGAAAAAAACTGCAACAGCCTCCAGCATTTTCGCCTTGCAACACTGCCTTCGTGGCTGCATTTTTTCAACATTGTTTCACTGAGCACAGCCAAGCATGCGACTCATGCAAGGCTGTGCTGGCCTCAAAGCAGTATTTTTTTCTATTTTGTTGCCCGGGACCGACTATTTCGTTGATCCAACTACACAAACACGTTAAACACATCAAGCTCCAATTCTTTTGTTCTTTTCTATTTTTTTTTGTTTTATTTTTATTTCAAATGAAAATGCGAATTAATTAACTCTAAAAATGATAAAACATGGGTTGCCTCCCATGAAGCGCTTGATTTAACGTCGCGGCACGACGAGTACAACCCTCTTTCAAGGGTCGACAAAAAAAAATGGAGGATTTAATCCTATCGACTTCATCTCCCCAATATCGCTACACTCTTGGCCCATTCACTAGAAACGACTTATCCGAGCCTGGGGCTCGCAATGCAATCCCTCCATGGGGCATCACCTTAACAATTTCAAACGGACCAGACACCTCGACTTGAGCTTACTAGGGAAGAGTTTCAACCTGGATTTAAATAAAGAACTAGTTGGCCCGGCTCAAAGTGACGATGCTGAATACGCTTACCGTGCCACCGCTCAGTCTTCTCCTTATATAACTTGGCGTTTTCATATGCGTACAACCTAAACTCATCGAGTTCATTGAGTGGCAATAATCTCTTCTCACCCGCCAAGCCCATATCAAAATTTAGCTTCTTTATCGCCCAATAGGCCTTGTGCTCAAGCTCGACTGGCAAGTGGCACGCTTTCCCATATGCTAGATTGTATGGTGAAGTCCCAATTTGAGTCTTATAAGCTGTCCTATATGCCCAGAGTGCATCATCGAGCTTGGTAGCCCAATCCTTCCTATTCGCACTGACGGTCTTCTCAAGAATTTGCTTCACCTCTCTATTTGATACCTCAGCCTGCCCACTAGTTTGCGGATGATAGGCGGTGGCGACCTTATGCTTAACCCCATATTTTAGCTAGAAGGTTGTTTAACAACTTGTTTAAAAAATGTGTACCTTCATCACTAATCAAAGCCCGTGGAGTTCCAAACCTGGTGAAAATATTCTTCTTGACGAAACTCACCACCATCTTCGCATCATTAGTAGGAAGAACAACAGTCTCTACCCATTTAGACACATAATCCACTGCTAGTAAAATATAATTGTTACCATTCGACGAGGGGAAGGGACCCATGAAGTCGATCCCCCACACATTAAAAATCTCCACCTCTAGAATGCCTTGTAAAGGCATCTCTTGCTTCCTGGTGATTGTGCCGGTCCTTTGACACCGATCACATTTCTTTACAAAAGCGTGAGCATCTTTGAACAGTGTCGGCCAATAGAAACCTGACTGAAGTACTTTGGCGGCTTTTCTATCACCACCATGATGACCCCTATAAGGAGATGCATGGTACTCTTGCAGAACAGCCTCTGTCTCTTCCTCAGGAATGCATCTTCTCACCAACTGATCTGCGCACACTCTAAACAAAAACGGATTATCCCAAACATAAAATCTCACATTATGAAAGAATCGACGCTTACCTTCTGCAGTCAGATGTGGTGGCACTGCCTCACTTACCAAATAGTTGACATAATCAGCATACCATGGATTCGAGTGATTGTGATGGGAAAAATTTGCTCATCCGGGAAGGTTTCTCTGATCAGACCTCCCTCATCCACATGCTTGTGGTTCTCCAACCTAGATAGGTGGTCAGCTACTTGATTTTCCGTTCCCTTACGGTCTCGGACTTCCAAATCAAATTCCTGCAGCAATAACACCCAACGAATTAGTCGAGGCTTAACATCCTTTTTATCAATTAAGTACCTGACTGCTGCGTGGTCTGTGTAGACAATAACTTTGGTTCCAACCAAGTATGCCCGAAACTTATCAAAGGTATACACTACTGCCAGCAACTCTTTTTCAGTAACTGTGTAATTCAATTGGGCAGGATTAAGAGTTTTGCTGGTGTAGTAAATGGAATGGAACACCTTGTTCCTCCTTTGCCCCAGGACGGCACCAATAGCGACATCGCTAGCATCACACATTAATTCAAATGGTGCAGTCCAATCAGAAGCCACTATTATTGGCGCAGAGACCAATTTCTCTTTTAGCTCATTAAAGGCCCTCAGACAGGCCTAATCGAACACAAATGCTGCTTCTTTCTCAAGTAACTTGCACAAAGGAGTAGAAATCTTAGAAAAATCTTTAATAAACCTCCTATAGAAGCCAACATGTCCGAGAAAACTTCAGACTCCCTTCACAGACGTGGGTGGGGGTAATTTTTCAACCGCCTCCACCTTCGCCTTGTCAACCTCAATTCTAGCATTGGACACCTTGTGTCCCAAAACTATACCTTCACGAATAATGAAATGGCACTTTTCCCAGTTTGAAACAAGGTTAATTTCTTCATGCCTTGCAAGCACTAAACCAAGGTTAGTTAGACAAGAATCAAAAGAAGATCCGAAGACAGAAAAGTCATCTATAAACACTTCGACAATCTTTTCCACCATATCAGTAAAAATAGCCATCATACACCTTTGAAAAGTCGCAGGTGCATTACATAGACCGGACGACATCCTCCTATAGGCATAGGTACCGTAAGGGCATGTAAAAGTAGTTTTCTCCTGGTCTTCGGGAGCAATCTATATTTGGTTGTAGCAAGAGTAACCGTCAAGGAAACAGTAATACTCTTAGCCAGCTAGCCTATCTAACATCTGATCAATAAAGGGGAGGGGAAAGTGATCGTTTCGGGTGGCTTTATTCAATTTTCGATAATCAATGCACACCCTCCATCCCGTAACAGTTCTTATGGGGATAAGTTCAATATTCTCATTCTGCACCATTGTCATCCCTCCATTTTTAGGGACACATTGCACTGGACTTACCCACTTGCTGTCAGAGATAGGAAAAATTATACCTGCATCTAACCATCTAATCACCTCTTTCTTTACCACGTCTTTCATGATTGGGTTGAGGCGACGCTGATGCTCCACACTTGGCTTGTATACGTCCTCCATAAAGATCTTGTGCATGCAGAAATCCGGGCTTATTCCCTTGATATCAGCTATGGTCCAGCCAATAGCACTCTTATGCTCTCGTAGCACTCTCAACAGCTTTTCTACCTGCAAGTCAGACAATAGAGAAGAAATAATCACATGTAAAGTGTCAGATTGTCCCAAATAAGCATACCGAAGATGCGAAGGTAAAGGTTTGAGCTCAAGCTTGGGTGCCTCTTCAATAGATGGCTTGGGTGGTGGCCCGAGCGGTCTATCTAAAGGCTCAAACTTGGGAAACCCAGTAATAAATTCACAAGAACAGTCTAAGAGCTGCAATATCTCATCTATGTCAGTATCTTCACTAGTTTCTTCTCCCAACATCAGTGCTCGCTGCAAGTTATCATTGACATAATCAGCTGGGTAAGTCGACTTCTCCTCCGGGTCATTCACTGCGATCATAGACAACTCTTCATGATGGTTAGGCATTTTTAGAGCCTTGTACACAATTAAAAACTGCTTCCTGATCATCCACCTTCATTGTCATCTTTCCCACTCAGACACGGATCACAACATCAGCAGTGGCTAAGAAAGGCCGTACCAAGATGATAGGAACTTCCTTATCTGCCTCATAGTCTAGAATAACAAAGTCAGCGGGCAAAATAAATTGACCAATCTGAACCAGTACATCTTCGATCACCCCATCAGGATAAGTAGTAGACCGATCAGCTAACTGAAGTGACACTGTTGTTGGCTTTGGAGTGCCGAGGCCCAGTTGGTTGCACACAGACCATGGCATAAGATTTATGCTAGCCCCTAGATCACATAGGGCTCTACCAACGGCTACGTTGCCAACACAGATAGGAATGGTGAAACTACCTGGATCCTTCAACTTCTGAGGGAGTTTGTTCTGAACGATGGATTTGCACTCTTCAGTAAGTGCCACAGTTTCAAATTCATTGAGCTTCCTCTTTGATGACACTATGTCTTTGATATACTTAGCATACTTTGGAATTCTCCGGAGCACATATACCAATGGAATATTGATACTAGTCTGACTGAGTATGCCCAAGATCTTTGTAACTGCAGGATCTTGCAGATTCTTTTGCAACCTTCGAGGAAAGGGAGGTGGTGGTTTAGCAGCAATCACTGCCTCTTGCTTTTCTGCCTCATTCTCAACTTCGACTACTGGCTCTGGCTCTTTTCCTTTGTCAGGGTGAGACTGCTTTGGCTTCTTTGACAATTGTTCCAGTTCTCTCCCATTTCGTAATGACACTGCTTGCACTTGTTCCTTGGGATTAGGATCAGTGGTTCTTGGCAAAGCACCAAGTGGCCTTGTATTTTGGTTACTAGCAAGCTGTCCCATTTGTTTTTCTAGAGAGCGAATGGCACTGTCTTGGTTTTGCTAGAGAGTTAAAATTTTCTGATTTAGATCAACAGCCAGTTGTTGAATCATTGCCTCTATCTTTGACATTTCAGGTTGTTTCTGCTGTGGTGGATTCTGCACTTGCTGGGTATTACCTTGAGGTTGTCTGCTGCCTTGTCCGCCTTGATTACCGCCCCATGAGAAATTAGGGTGGTTGCGAAAGTTAGGTGGATAAGTGTTGCCATACTGAGCATTTTGGTTGAAACCCCTGCCCTGCTGACCCACGTAAAATGCAGACTCTAGGTTGTCCGTGCAAACATTGCTTATATGATCAGATCCACCACACACATCACAGTATGGAGTTGCTTGCACTTGTTGAACCTGGGGTGGAGCTGGTGGTTGTGGCTTACTTACTTGGACTAGTAATGCTTCAAGTTGCTGCTTAACAGAGTGCTGCATTGCTGCCATTTCAACTCTCATAGCTGTCAGTACATCCACTTCTACCTTTCCACCTAGCTTGAGATTTTTACCTCTGCCTGAGTCACCATGATAATGCTGACTGCCTTCTGAAATTTTATTAAGAATGATCTCTAGCTCATCATACTGCTTCTCTAGACTTGGTTCGCCACAATAAGCATCCAACAAAATTTTACTATGCGACTGCAGTCCCTCAACAAAAATATGTCCCAACACCTCCTTTGATTGACCATGGTGTGGGCAGCTTCTCAATAATGCTTTGAATCTTTCCCATGCTTCACCTATCTCCTCTGATGAATTTTGACTGAATGACACTATCTCACCTCTGATCTTTACAGTTTTTCCCGATGGAAAGAATTTGATCAGAAACTTCTTTGCCAATTCGTCCCAAGAGTTAATGGAGTTCGGTGGGTTGGACCAAGAGCCACTTCTTTGTTTCACCCAACAAGGTGAATGGAAACATAGTCAGCCATATATACTCATCCGACACATCAACATATTTGTAAGTATCGCTGATCTCCAGAAAATTCTGCATGTGCTGTTGAGGATCTTCATATGACAGTCCCACGAACTGACCATTAGACTGGAATTGTCGGATCATACGCTCCTTCAGCTCAAATTTACCAGTAATGGTGTGCCTCACAATGGCCTTGGCCTGTTATCAAGAGTAGGTCTGGCCACATCCAGTATAGCGCAGTTGTGATTTTCAGCCATCTCTGCAGGTTCAGAAATAGGAGCTTTCTCTAGCTTTGCTTTGAGTCTGGCTTCCTTCCTTAGCCTGTGAAAAAGTCTTTCAGGTTACGGGTCAAAAGTATAGAGTTTATCACCACTCTTGCTCCTTCGCATTCAAGATACAACCTGAAACACCCAAAGACAACTAAAAAAAAAATTAATCTTGAACAAATAACAAATAAAGCTAATCTAGAAACTAATTAAATCTTAGTCCCCGGCAACGGCGCCAAAAACTTGTCGCTCCAAACGCACACACAAATATACGCGGTCGAACAAGTAATAAAATGATAAGAAAGTATCGTTCCCACGAGGACTATTGATTAACTAGACAAACTTCAATTCAAGTATTGTTCAAGAGAGTTTAACCAGATTTCAAGTTGTGTTTAATTAACTAAAAGTAATTGAAGTAAATAGAATGCAAGACAATTCAAGAGTTCTAGATATCTGTGAGAAGAAATATTCCAGGATTATGGGACGATCACCAATCCAGTTGCACTCATCCGCTAATTGAATTAATTTTATTTATCTGAGTTGCTAATCACAGGGTTAATTATGCTCACAGAGCTCTTTCGATACCCTGCTCACCTATTCAAGCCAGTCTAACGCCTATATGTCTATGGAATTAGAATTAACAAGAATGCATGTGCTTCTCCTGTAAACAGATTAAACGTGACTGTTAGGTATACTTCTATCCTAACCGCGAAACTATTTCCCGATGCCCGGGTTCAGGAACACGCTTTATTTAATTCTATTGCAATCTACGGTTCCCACTTTCGAGTTCAACCTTAGGTTCATGGATAATACTTAACAACGGGCCAGGAAATTAAGTAATTCAGAGCAGAATCAAATAAACAACTCAATCTGATAAATTTAATAAAATTCAACCAACTTCAGAGTACAACTTTCATGGTTAACCCATAACCCTAGAATAATAGAGTTTAGCTACTCATAGACGAGTTAGCTTTCTTACAAAATAATCATGGTAATAGAATTCATGAAACAATAAAGAGGAAAGAAGAATTACAATTCAATTGATGAATCTTGGTTCTCTAGCCTCCACTATGGTTCTTGCCTCCAAAAATACGTAATAGAATAAGAAATAGCGTTACAAGGGTTTTAATCCTAGGAAATATGCCTATTCCCACGTTTTTAGCTATTCCTGGCAGCTCTGGGACTAGTTTACGGCGCATACACCGGAGCATGCCAAGCATCCGTGGCTGTATGCGCTCATTTTCTCAATTTCTTCAATATTTGCACTCTTCCCACTCCATACAGCCTAGCATGCCAAGCATCCAACGCTGTACTCATTGCTTCTTGCTTAATCTTTTCCAAATCAAGCTCCAATTTCCTTCAGTTTGCTCCTAAAACATCCAAACACCTCAAGTTAGTATTTTACTTTAAATCTCACATTGTTGGGCACATAATATGCTGAAAATAACTCAAAAGCTATAAGAAAGCAACGTCGAGACATAAGATATACGCCCAACATCATTGCCTAATGTAGAGAAATCTCTACATGTGATGTCTAACAGGCAGAACTTTAGTTGTGATGTTCCTAGTGTATCTTGTGTATTGAATTGCCTATAAGTTGTGCGTGAGGGACAACACTTTGAGTATAAAAGTGTAGACAAATTTCTACAACTTGTTGCCATTCAACCTCCAACGCCTACGTACACCACTAAACAAAGCAAAAATTGAATGTTTGCGTCTATATATCTCGTTCATCTATTCAACAAACTCTAAACTCGTGTAATCATTTCAATGCACGCAGAATTTATATAGCAACAAAATGCATATACATTGCTTGCAATGGAACATGGAGTGCAAAAAACAAGTATATGGATCATGAGACAAAACAAATCCTCGTCATAGATGATGTTACCTTCCATGCGCTTCAGAGGGACATCTTTAATGCTCTGAACTGCAGCCCTGATGACACCAAAGCAAAAATATGGTTCGACACTAATCTGGATACAAGCAAAAGAATGATAGTGACGAATGATCAAGAACTCAACACTTGTTTGTATCTGCTTAAGTAATGATAAACATTTCAGGAAGTCCCGTTTCATAGTAGAGCTCACTAAAAGAAATGACACGTCCTAAAAAAGTAGCAGCACCAGTAACACATGCTCATCACTTGTGAATGAAGCAGAGGATAGCGGTGCGTTCCAACAGCAACAAGGGAATTTGATTGAACTCATTGACCAACACAAAGAACTAATGGCACTCACTGTCTCTACACTCCGGTCCAACATCCACATGCAAGAAGATATGGAAACAGACCTAGAGCTGTGGCATGAATATGTTATTTTCATATGAAATTGCATTAAATTTGTCAACAAATGCTTTTCGTTTTGCTGTAAGCACAAATATTTCTCATTTTCGTTGAAGTTACGTGAAAATATTCAATCCAGAAAACTTGCAAAAATAAGAATAGGTTTCCCCCTCATTCTCGCTGCAGTTCAAATGCCTTGAAGTGTGGGTAGATAGACAATACTTATCCCAAACCCCAACTTAGCCTAGATTAACTGCCTCAAAGTGTTGTCTGGATGACAACATTTAATGTTTAAGTCTTCAAAACCTTCTCGAACAGATCCCATGAACATATGTCGGGGGCAGCACTTTACCCTGGTGTACAAGTGACATTTCAAGAAAATATAACTGCCTGTTATTGGCTAGCAACCGTTAGGTCTCTTCTGGATTATTATATGATGATTTTTGAATTGCAACTCTTCATGGGGGCAAAAAAAGGCCTTTAAACCCCATAAAAGTACATAACAAATTTACATTCCATTTTAGACTTCAATTCAAGAAACGAAATACAACTCCATTACAACACTAAAAATACGTCTCAAACACCAACCAACATGGCACAACGAATATATCAAACATGATGGGATCCAAAATAGGAAATCAGGTTTCTGAAGAGTGACATGGCGGGTCTGAAGGATCAAATGTAAAAATTAGAAGCAGAATTTTGGAGTTTGCATCACAATGTACTTAAAGTACACAAATAAATAATAGAGATGGTGCTTTCAGGATGCATAAACGGCGATGACGGGCCCAATATCATCGACGAATCGACTCCACCGACTTCACCAAATTAGTGATATTCTGTCAGATCATTATGTTCTTTAATATTATGTATTGTTTGATATTTTAAAGCACCTTTTAAATAAAATTCAGTTTCCTTTGTACTATTTTCTTTTGATATAATATGTGTTAAATTCCTTTCCTGCTCTACCATTGTGTTTAGATACAAGTGTTGGCAAATGGGTAACAGTTGACCCCAAATCCTTACCAATACCTCGCACCCAATTTCATTGAGTTGCTGCCCAGGCAATACTTGGCCTATATCCCTCACAAACTAAATCTCTTAACTGGATGCCTGACAAGCAGCACTTGACCTATACTCCTCACAAATTAGATCCTTTAACAGGTAGCACTTGGCATCCACCCCCTATCCAAATTTCCATAACTAATACACTTTAAAATCTGTTGCCTAGGGAGCACTTCACCCCCACCCTCTCACCAAATTCACCAAGTGAAATTCCCTATAAATGTTGCATAGGCAGCACTTGACCTCCCCCACTAACCAAATTCCCCAAGCCAATTGCCTTGACTTGTTTCCCTCACATAATAAGCTTAAGATATACAAACAAATACTTGAAACATAAAAATCTAGGCATTTTCAATATATCTTAGCTTCATTTCTCCATTAAACCCCCCACTACCATTGTGTTTAGATACAAGTGTGAATACTTGGCATCCACCCCCTACCCAAATTCCCAAAGCTAACACACTTGAAATGATGCTGCCTAGGCAGCACTTCACCCCCCACCCTTCACCAAATTCCACAATCCACTTGCATTGAGTTATTGCCCTCACAACATCACAAACCAAAAACTCACAAAATACAAACAAACACTCAAAAAACAAGCCACGACGCACATAAAATGCTTATAGAAAAATGTATATTCAACACTAAACACAATTAAATTCTACAAATCCCAAAGTATTCACACTACAAAAGACATAAGCATCCAGTACCCACAAATAAGTTTTTCAGTTGCATCAACTAAAAGAGAAGAACTCAAGCATTCACACTAAAAATTTGATCATCCTCATTATATTTATACAATAGAGAAAGACTTTCCAAGAGCTCTTTCACAATGTAGAGAATTATACTCATGGTAATCGTCGCCTATCTTCTCTGATGAAGTATTATATCAACCATTTGACTTGCACCTTGCATGACTCCATAGATTCGTAGCCCAATCAAAATGATAATCTTTCAACTGCGTACACTTCATCTTCGAAACATCTTTCCCATACATTATTGACTGAGAAAACTTAAGAACAAAAGCACCACAATCATACCTGCACAAAAATATAACGAAAGGCTAAATAGAAAGGAAAATCATCAAGAAAATACTCAAAAATGCCACTGAACAATGCTACCTGTTGCTCTGCTTTGGGCAGTTGACCTAATCATACTTCAGCGGTGCGTACACCGATCCGTAGGATGCTCGATACATATGGAAGTTAACAAACTCAAGCAGTGAGACAATCATCCGAACATAACAGTCCACATGCACCTTGACAACTTGATCATCTTTATCATAGAACGAGTCATAGATGTCAATTCGGTGCTCATCAATGTGGAAAACACCAAGAAAATAATGGGTGATTGTAGCACCGCCTTCTTCACCTAAGCACATGGGGATAAAGACTCCATTAACTATCTCCCAAGATTACCACACTTTTCTGCCCTCCAAAACTGGCATCAATAAACAACACATGATTTGGATCAGCCGGCCAAAGATAATTACCACATTCCTCCTCGAATGTTCGGCAACATTGCATAAACAAACGATCAAAAGTCAGGATAGTGTTGGTATATTTCAGTTGGCCTTCAAAAGAATGGTAAAGAGACATCTTCCTAAGATAGTACAACCCCACATTCACATGCTGCAACACAAAGACCATGGAAATAACAATCAATATAAATATAGAGTAGAAAAATAAAAATACATAAAAAGAAAATGCAGATTGACAGGAAGCACTTCCCATACAAAAACACAACTCATACTTGATGTTATGATGTCAACTGTTGCCCTGTGGGCAACACTTTCTACAGTAAAAGGAAAATAAAGTACAACACCAACTCTTTCATAAAATTAAATTAACTGCATATTAATATAATTTACGTCAACTGTTGCCCTGTGGGAAACAATTTCTACTGTTAAAAGAAATCAAAGCGCAATAACAATACTTTACTAAAAATTACATTAACTACCTTATTAAAATAATTTAATATAACAAATTACATAAACATTACCGATTAACAATAAAATTTAAACATTGACGAAACGAAAAATTGGATAAATAATGAACATCAACAAAGGAAAAACAAAATTCGCAGTGAACTAAACAAAAAAAAAAAAGAAAGAAGAAGGAAACTAACCATAATTCGCAAGGGGGAGAGAGAAAGAGAGAGAGAGAGAGAGAGAGAAGAAGAAGAAGAAGAAGAAGAAGAAGAAGAAGAGGAAAATGGGCGGCTTGGACATAGAATTAGGGCTTATTTTGGTCAGGGATAAAATAGTTTTTTTACACGTTTAAAAATGGGTAGGAGGCCATTTTGCTAAACTATTTCTTAGTGGGGACAAAAGAACATAACTAGGGATTAGGAGGTACATGTGGTGAAAGTTTTTGCAAATAAGTGGCTATTTAGCTCAATCGGTAGCGCTACCTCATAGGCTGCACTAGCCAAGCAGGCCCTCTTGATTTTTTAGGGTATTTCTTTTTCCAAAAATAGCACCTCAAAGCAAGGAATTTACAAATGAAGGGTCATATTTTTTTTTCTTACATAGCATAATACCCTTATTATTTTAAATTTACATTGCATAGCACCCCTCATTTTAAACTCTCCCTTGAAATAAAAAATCTAGGTGCCACTCCCCCTTCCGCCGCCACTGACCTGCCACCGACCACCCTACCGCTAGTGGCCGAAAAACTGAAAATCGCCGTATTCTCATCGGGATTGCTTACTTTATATCACTGGAACTTTATTATTGCTAGTTTTGTTTAAATTATTATTTTTTGATAATTTTAAACATAAATCTATCAACAAATAATAATTATACATGTATATACATAGAAAAATGCGTATGCAAGAAGAAAAATATAAAAATATACACAAAAGACTTAAAATTTATACAAACATCCATAATAGTGCACAGATATAAAAATTTATACTACTTTATTCATTGTTCATAGATACATATACAGATTTATATATATTTACAGAAGTGTATAAACTATATTTATTTATTGTATATATATATATATACTAATTTATACAACTTTATACACGTTTGCAGAAGTGTATAAACTTGTATAAAAATGTATAAAATCAAAAAAAGAAATTATATATTTTGGATAGCTTTTACACAAAAGCTTAACAAAATACAAGATATATACATTTTTCTACATAAAATATGTAGGTAAAAAAAAGAAGAAGGAACATGATAAACAAAACAGAGATTTGACCGGAATTTACATCGAAAAAACGACATTGTTATTCAAAAAAAAAAAAAAAAAAAAGAGAAGAAGAAGAAGAAGAAAAAACGATGGCGGCGGCAGCGTAACATTGACGGTGGCAGCGGCGGTGGCTTGGAAGAGTGGGGATAAAGGTGAGTCTGTGGTGGTAGGGGTGGGGAGGCAGTGGCGGTAGTGGAAGGAGGGAAGAAGAAGAGAGGAAAAATGGGGACTAAAGTTTTTTGTTTCTTTAAAAAGGGGTGCTATGAGTGAAAGAATAAATTAAAAAAAAAAAGAGGAGGGTGACATCTCGGATAAGCTCTGAAAATAAGGGTCCATTTTGGTAATTTTCATAGATTGGGTATCTCTCCATATAAAAATTGTATTTTTCTATAATAGTAGTAGTAGTAAAATAGTAATTGAGACATTTGAATCAACAATTCATGTACGTAATTAAAGAGCACATTTAACGAAATTAACGTAGTTTTCAGATCTCAAGGTTAGGTCATTTGGACAGTGAGAATTGAAATTTTAGATGTTTGAAAAAATAAAACTCTAATCCTACAGAAATTAGTGTTCTTAATCCGTATCAACCACATAGTTAGATTAGATAACCTAATAACTTTTTTGGCCTAAATCAGTTTAGACAATCAAATTGAATTTGGGACGAGTTTACAAGCAATGCTAAGTATCAATATTGAAATAAAGCAACGAAATTGAACAAGTTGATGAACAAATAAGGCAAAATTTCTATATATGTTGAGTACAAATTTTGGCAGAGTTCCGTATATATTTACAATATAAAATGAGATGCTATTTATAGACCAATGAACTGGAAAGTTTAGGTCACGTTCTTCACACCCAATCATGGCTATGCCCACTTCCTATTTCTGTGGAAGACGTGATAGTGGGCTGAGATTATGGGGCAACCATCTTGCTGAAGATGGAAGAATTCATCAAGGCTGAAGTCATCTACCTCGAGGCTGCAAGTTCATTGATTGACTGAGGTGAAGGTCCACCGAGGCGTAGCCTGGCCATATCTTCGGTTGAAGACTTCGGCGATCTTGTTGTCCACCTCAGACCTTAGATCACGAGTATCCATTCGGTAACCCTCGATTTATGCACCCGAAGTGTCACTTACACGAGCCAACTTTTACCCAATACAGATAGTCCCCCTCTAGCATGTGTCAGAGTAACCGAGAGTGAAATAAATTTGAGCGGAAAAATGACGCGGCAAAATATATGCCAAGGAATTTAAAAATAAATCCATCACATCCTTTGACCGTTGCGACCTATGTGGTGACCGTTTGTTGGCTTCGAACGGTCACGCCTTTTCATTTGATCTTCCCAACATTTCTGCAATAATGACTCCCCCTATAAATACCTCTACTTGAGTGATTGTTTTCCCACTTGTGATCACTTAAGCAACAGTAAAAAATTCTCAAAGCAAGCAAGACTTCCCAATTGTTCTTTCTCAAATCCTCTTTCAAGAACACTACTTTCTTCTTGTTATTCTATCATGTCTGCAACAAATTCCGTTCAAGGCTCCAGTGGTTCAGAGGGGAAGGTTCCAGATCTTATGGTGCAAGCGAACCCGAAGGAAATGCTAAACACGAACGCAGAAGTAAATGACAATTAAATAAAAGATAGAAGCAAGACAAATCTTGCTTAGATTCAAAAGAACAGTGAGGAACCTGTCTCAAAGCTCGATTGAAGGGAAATCAAGACGCACCTATACTATGCAAAAATCCTCAAGAAAGACCCGCTTCTTGCAAATTGAATGATCAAGAAGAAATTGTTCAAACGAATAACACCGGTTGACACAAGTTCTTTAAAAGCCCACATCGGGGTTCGGCTCCATTAGAGACTCACAATAGCACTTGCTATGTTTTTCATATACTAAAAAAACTGGATCTCTTACAATGAAATGGAAATGGACTATTTATAGGCTATACTAAGGATAAAGTAGTAAATAGTCACAAGTGACTAATAAAAACAAGCAACGCAGGGCTGAGCTAAATTGTGTGTTCGGCAGCCTTGACTTCGGTGCGTGGTTGCTTGCTCGAACTCATTGTCCTCGGACGCTCACTTATCTTCGAGCTCATTGTCGTCGGTCACTTTGTCTTCGGGCTCAAATTTGAAGATAACGCCTTCGGTTCTTGAGCCCGGCCACTCAGCTTCAGAGCAATTGCTTTCCTTCGGCCAAGCTAAGTGAATGTGCACATCGTGCAGCAGCTTGGCTTGGCTTCGTGTCAATGGTCTCCTCGGTGGATCGAACACTTGATCAGCACGTGTTCGGGCTGCATCATCCTCCCCTTCTTGAGAAGATTTCGTCCTCGAAATCGAGCCCTCCTCGTCCTCCAAAGTTTGACCTACAACACAAGGAACTAAATCCGCAACATTAAAGGTGTTGGACACGTTATACTCACCAGGGAGGTCGATCACGTAAGCATTGTTGTTGATCTTGGTCAACACTTGAAATGGACCATCCCCTCGAGGAGCCAACTTTCCTTTCTTTTGGTTCGGGAAGCGTTCCTTTCGGAAGTGAACCCAAACCCAATCCCCCTTCTTTAATTCCAACTTTTTACGCCCCTTGTTTTTCTTCAAGGCAACCTTTGCATAAGCTTCCTCGAGGTTCTTCTTCACCTTTGCATGCAATTCAATCAAAGCAGCTGCTCGTCTAGTACCTTCAAAATCAAGAATAAAATCTCGAGGCAATGGGGTTAAATCAAGTGGAATCAAAGGATTAAAACCATACACACATTCAAACGGGGTCATATTGGTCATTCTGTGCACCGTTCGATTGTATGCAAACTCCATCATGGGCAAACGATCAGCCCAGTTCCCAACCTTGCCTTTGGTCATTGCTCGAAGCAAAGATGCCAAGGTTCGGTTAACTACCTCGGTCTGTCCATCAGTCTGAGGATGGTGAGACATCGAGAATAGTAACTTGGTGCCGAGGGCACCCCACAAACACTTCCAAAAATGACTCAAAAATTTTTAGTTTCGATCACTCACAATAGTACGAGGTACGCCATGCAATTTCAACACATGAGAAACAAACAAGGTAGCTACATGCTGTGCATCATCACACTTTTTGCAAGGAATAAAGTGAGCCATTTTTTAAAAACGGTCAACTACAACAAAGATGCTATCATGTCCTCCCCCCGACCTCGGTAACCCCAAGACAAAGTCCATGGATATATCAACCCAAGGTCGATCAGGCACAGGCAACGGGGTATCCTAACCATGAGGGTTGGACTTCGATCTAGCTTTCTTGCAAACGAGATAAGCGTTGCAAAGCTTTCCCACATCTCGTCGCATTTTGGGCCAATGGAACTGCTCGGTCAAGATACCAAGAGTTTTTCGACACCGAAGTGTCCCATCAGTCCACCGGAGTGAGCTTCTCGAACTAAGAGCTCTCTCCATGATGACATTGGCACACAAACCCTCCCATTCTTGAAGGGGTAGCCATCATACCATTGATATTTCTGAACCCTTCAGCCACTCAAGATTGCGTCACAAACGCATTTCAGCTTGGGATCGTCTTTGTACATTGACTTGATGCTTTCAAATCCCATGAGCCTAGAGGCGAGAGTGGTCGCTAAGGCAAATTTCCTTGATAGCACATCAGCCACAACACTGTCTTTACCCTTTTTGTAATGAATTACATAGGGAAAGCTTTCAATGAATTCTACCCACTTGGCATGTCTTCGGTTCAATTTCTCCTGTCCTCGGAGATGCTTCAAGGACTCTTGATCACTTTTGATCACAAACTCTCGAGGCCAAAAATAATGTTGCTAATGGGCGAGTGCTCGAATGAGGGCATACAACTCTTTGTCATACGTAGAGTAATTCAAAGTTGCACCCTTAAGCTTTTCGCTAAAGTAAGCGATCGGCTTCGATTCTTGCATCAGCACTCATCCGATCCCAACTCTAGATGCATCACACTCGACTTCGAATGCTTTGCCAAAGTCAGGGAGTTGCAACAACGGGGCAGAGCAAAGCCTCCGTTTCAACTCTTGGAAAGCCCTTTCTTGGGAGTCTCCCCACACAAATGGATGGTCTTTCTTTACCAGCTCGGTTAAAGGAGCTGCCACGGTGCTAAAGTCACGAACAAACCTTCGGTAAAATCTAGCTAAGCCATGGAAGCTACGAACTTGTGATACCGAGGTTGGAGTTGGCCAATCTTTGATGGCTTCGACTTTTGACTCATCGACTTCAACACCATTAGCACTGACAACGAATCCTAGAAAGACTACACGCTCGACACAAAAGGCACATTTCTTGAAGTTAGCGTATAACTTCTCTTCTCTCAGTTTATCAAGCACTAGCCTTAGGTGTTCAACATGTTCATCCACAGATTTACTATAAACAAGTATGTCATCGAAGTAAACGACAACAAACTTATTTATGAACGGTTTGAGCACATGGTTCATCAGTCGCATGAATGTGCTCGGTGCATTTGATAAGCCAAAAGGCATCACCAACCATTCATAGAGATCGAATTTGGTCTTGAATGCAGTTTTCCACTCGTCTCCGGGTTTCATTCGAATTTGGTGGTAACCGGACCTGAGATCTATCTTCGTAAAGCATGAAGAACCACTTAACTCATCTAGCATGTCATCTAATCGAGGGATAGGATGACGATATTTTACCGTTATTTTGTTGACTGCTCGGCAATCAACACACGTTCGCCATGTTCCATCTTTCTTTGGGACAAGTATAACAGGAACGACGCAAGGACTCAAGCTCTCTCGAACAAGGTCCTTGTTCAGCAACTCATCAACCTACCGTTGGAGCTCTTTGGTGTCTTCGGGATTACACCGGTATGCAGGTTTGTTGGGAATTTGATACCCCAGTACAAAATCAATTTGGTGCTCGATTCCTCTCAACGGAGGTAATCCACCTGGCATTTCTTCAGGGAACATGTCTCCGAAGTCCTGCAAAACACTTTGTACAGCACTAGGCAAAGGGTTATCATTAGAAAAATCATCATTAGAGTTTAGAAAGATACCCTTGTGCACGAGGCAAATCATCATCTGATCGTTGTCGTTGCCTCGTAGAAACTCACCCGGTTGCATGATTGCACAGATTCCTTTTACTTCGGGCAGTGAGTTTGTCTCTTCAGCCCCCAATTTTGCTCCTATCGGAAGCTTAGCTTTGGCCGCTTCTTTCAGTTCTTTCATCCGTTTATAGTCCTCGGTGACTTGTTTTGGAGATAAGGGTTTGAGTATGAAACTCTTCCCTTCGAGCCTTGCAGTGTAAGTGTTGGATCTCTGAATGACCGACCGGTCATACTGCCACGGTCATCCCAATAGCAAATGACAAGCTTGCATTGGCACCACATCGAATATCATTTCATCTTGATACTCGCCAATCCTGAACTTGATCCACACTTGTTTGACAACCCTCAATTCTCCACACTCATTCAACCATTGAAATTTATAAGGGTGGGGATGTTTCAAAGTAGTTAGTCCCATTTGTGAAACCAAGGTTTGGCTCACCACATTTGCACAACTACCAGAGTCAACGATCATCGAACACACCTTTCCCTCACTCGACATCGGGCATGAAAGAGATTTTCTCTTTGGTTGTCCTCTTCTTCAAGAGTCATGCAGCTCAAATTCCTTCGAACCACAAGAAACATTTTCGGATGATCAGCTTCGGCAGCTTCATAATCATCATCACCTTCAGCTCATTCAGTCTCCTCGATAAATTCCTCCTCGGGTTCACTCGCTTGCTCATAAACGGTTCCATCTTCGAGCAGAAGCATAACTTTGCGAGTTGGACACTCTTTTACCATGTGACCATAACCTTTGCATTTGTGACACTGAATATTTGAAGCACTAGGAGAGTTGAGTTGAACTTTACCTCCCACTTCTCTTGATTGGTTAACGGTCACACCTTTTTCGAACGGTCTCTTCGGATCTCGAACGGTGTTGGCACTTGTTTGGTTCGAACTCTTCCATTCTTTACCTCGGTTCAAAGGAGCAGAAGTAGTGACTCCTCGATACCGGTTTGCCTTATCGTCCTTCACCAATTTTTCAGCTTCGGTGGCAGCATCAAACAGATCTTCCAACGTGTGATACACGTGTAGCCTCAATTGAGATGACATATCCCGAGCCAAGCCATTTTTGATCCGGATAATGGCTTGTTCTTCGTCCTCGGCCAGATCAAGATTCAGTCGAACATTTTCGAACTCATCATGATACTCTTGGACTGAGTTGGTCCCTTGCTTTAACTCATAGAGCTTTTGCATTTGAGTTTGCCTATACTTAGCACTCAAATACTTAGCATCCATTGCTCTCATCAATTGTGGCCAAGTATTGACTTCGGGATAGGCATTCCTTCGTCTATGCCTTTTGTCAGCTTCCCACCACGTAGATGCATAAGCTTCGAACGAAGCAATGGCATGGACAGCTTTTCTCTCATCGGTCATCTCATTGGTTTCAAAGATGCGCTCCATTTTAAGCTTCCATTCAAGATATTCATCTGGATCACTAGTGCCTTTAAAGGGTGGAATAGTGATCTTGACACTGTTCAAATTTGATCTTGAACACCATGAACTTATTATGGATACTCATCATATCGATCATCAGCCTCACGATCAATATGTCGATCAACATTTGCGCCTCGGCCTCGACCTCAGAAATTTCCACGACCTCGGTAAGCTTGTCTTCGTTGAGCGAATGGCGGCTCGTTTTCATATTCATCCTCAGGAAATTCCTCTTCGACAACCTCTTCGACAACGGCTCCAAGATCTCTTCGGGCCTTTGGAAGTGGTATCCTCTCTCCTCGGGGAATGCCCAAGTTTTGATAGTTAGCTTGGGGATTGCCCAAGTTAAGTTGTGCCTGGGGATTGCCCAAGTTAGGTTGTGCTTGGGGATTGCCCAAGTTGAGCTCTCTTCGAATTGCTTCACTCATCAACTGATGTTGTCGAACAAGCTCAGCATACAGCTCAGGTTTCATTGGAGTGGAGTGGCTAGTCCCAGCACCGGACCCATTCATGGCCACGGATGCACTTCCTTGTTCGAGTTGAGCTACTCGAACACTCACTCCTCTTACTTCGACACTGACGCCTTGTATCGCAACCATGAGATCGGCTAATGACACTTCGGGCTTCTCAATGCCTTTGCCATCGCCTCCATTCCCAGCCATGATACCTGCACAAATCAAAGACCAAATAAATCTTAAGGTTAGAAATCATCTCTTACACTCCCTCACCTTTGATGGGTGGCACTCGGGTCCACTCAATTTATGGGTTCGGTTTTGGTCACTCAAGAACTTGTAGCCAATGGCTTCCTCGGTTGATCAATTTCTCTCAATTCCTTCGAATTTGACAAGCTACGATGTCTTACTTCGGGAAGAGTGAGTTGATTTGACTCGATCAGAACGGACATCTATTTACTCTTGCGCTTTGGGAAGTCAAAAGAATTTTCTACGAAGTTGGACTTCGGTCACCCACGCACGAGTTCCTATCAGCTCAAACGAGTTAGTACGACCTCGAGTAGGAAAATTACTCAAAAGATCCACTAACTAGAATTTCGGACAGAAGAAAAGTGAAAGCCTAGGAGAATCTACCCTTTGATTCCCTTTTGGAATCTTTTTCGAACACACCAACTCTTGTCCTTGCAAGAGTGGTCCCTCCTTAGTACGGATAGGGTTTTACCTTATCCACTTCCTCTTTTCAGCCGACAATTTTTTTCACCTGGGGTTTTGATCTTTACACTTTACCCCTTTCTTCTTCAATGGAACAGCGAAGCTTTAGCTCCGGTGTACGGACAATTTTACTTCATTCACTGGCCACGAATATCAACAGAATCTGGGTTGCCTCTTTCGACTCCGGTTCCACAACAACGGAGGAAATCAATTCAAGTTCTTCGAGCTAAGAACCAGCTCGTTCGTGTCGTACACTGTTACGATTTGTAATAATTTTCCGGCGTACGGACAACGAATTCAAACACAGAACTTTGAATTTGAGGACAAAACAAACCCAAATCACTCAAGAACCACCAATCTTCATCGGTTTCAACCAACACACGATGGGGTTCGAATTCCAGTCACCAATCAATACTCAAAACAGTCCAAATTTCACCAAGAAACCCTAGTCATGAAATTTGTACATCGGTACTCGTTGGAATCAGGAAACAATGGTGAACAAGAATCAATGATTGTTTTATCCAAACAACCAACAATCAAACAAAATTTTTGAATTTTTGTTTTTCTACTTTTTTTTCTTGTAAACGCTCAGCAACAACAATCAAACACGGAAGAAAGCTGAAACTGAAGACACAAGCACGATTTAAGTGAACAGGATTTGAGGTTGTAAGAACAAACTCAAACCTTGCTCTAATACCAAGATGGTGCAAGCAAACCCGAAGGAAATGCTAAACACGAACGCGGAAGTAAATGATAATTAAATAAAAGATAGAAGCAAGACAAATCTTGCTTCGATTCAAAAGAACAGTGAGGAACTTGTCTCAAAGCTCGATTGAAGGGAAATCAAGACGCACCTATACTATGCAACAATCCTCAAGACAGACCCGCTTCTTGCAAATTGAATGATCAAGAAAAAATTGTTCAAACGAATAACACCGGTTGACACAAGTTCTTTAAAAGCCCACGTCGGGGTTCGGCTCCAACGGAGACTCACAATAGCACTTGCTATGTTTTTCATATACTAAAAAACTGGATCTCTTACAATGAAATGGAAATGGACTATGTATAGGCTATACTAAGGATAAAGTAGTAAAGAGTCACAAGTGACTGATAAAAACAAGCCACGCAGGGCTGAGCTAAATTGTGTGTTCGGCAGCCTTGACTTTGGTGCGTGGTTGCTTGCTCGAACTCATTGTCCTCGGACGCTCACTTATCTTCGAGCTCATTGTCCTCGGTCACTTTGCCTTCGGGCTCAAATTTGAAGATAACGCCTTCGGTTCTTGAGCCCGGCCACTCAGCTTCAGAGCAATTACTTTCCTTTGGCCAAGCTAAGTGAATGTGCACATCGTGCAGCAGCTTGTTTTGGCTTCGTGTCAATGGTCTCCTCGGTGGATCGAACACTTGATCAGCACGTGTTCGGGCTGCATCATCTTACCACCATGATCGTCGACGACGAGGTGGTGAACGTCGTGCCACCTTTTCAAACCATCACGCCGATGGGCGGCGATGAAGCGATGTCCCATGCAGGTGGTTCTAGGCGGTGTAAAGCCACGGCTGGTCGCAATACAAGTATGGGAGAGGGTGACGATTGTGATAATGACGTCACGAGTGATGGCCGTGCTGGCGATGAAGATGAAGTTGGAAGCGATGATGTCATTAATGTTGATGAGATCGATAATCAAGAGGGCAATGCCGAGGTGGTTAGACAAGCCGGATCTAAAACCGAGTCTCGCACCTCGAAGAGATCTAGGAAGAAGAATCCTATTAAGTAGGAGATCGAACCCCAGTTGGTTATCCCATCGGATTTTAGTAATGAGTAGGATTTCAAAGTGCAAAATCAATCAGACGCCCAACGTGGAAAAAATAGGAATATACCAGTGCATGGGACACCGAACCTGATAACCGAGGACATGATGGAGATCGTTTGGGAAGATTGCCGATGGGGGCCTGAGGTGGAGATTTTGGCTCCAGCCCCAAACAGTTGCGTCTCCAACCACATTTCGGGGTATTCTTTTGTTTATACATACCCTTTTATCCTAGGTTTCATTCTTTCAGTGCACTAAATAATAGACACTTTTTGCCGAACATACAATCAATGCTTGGCACAGCTGGGCCCCGGTGTTTGGAGGGTTGTTCAATCTCTCGAATTCCTAAGTCAAAAAGCAGGGGTGCCCTTCACTTTTCATCATCTAATCGCCCTTTATTACCCCTATTTTCACAAGGCAGGGGTCGTGGCCTTGAACAATCGAGGCCAATACGCCATCTTAAGCAAGAGTGAGGATCATGGTGACCGAGGTTGGTGTGATCGCTATGTCCTCATACCAACAAGATTGTTGTCAACTGCCCCCGGCTTCCCTGAGGTGTGGAATGCCCAGCGTAAGTGTTTTCCCCTAAATTTTTAATCCTCGTCTCTTTTGGTTAGCAACTTCTCACTAACTTATCTTCATACGCAGCCAACAAAGTCCGAGTTAATCCTCCAAATGGCTTGCTCGATTGGGTAAAGGCAGTGATGGCAATCCGAACGCGTCCCCTCAGGTAATGGATCCTTTTAGCGGCTGAGGCTGACAGCTGTTGGGCATGTAAGAGGCATGGTGAATGATTCGTCACATTGTGACTCTCTTTCTTCCTTTTTATATGTTACCCAAATGAATTGGTGTTTTTCTTTTCTTCTAGGTTTCTCAAATAAGGCGTTCAAAGAGACTAGGGGGATGAGAAAGAAGATGAGGAGAAGAATGAGCAAAAGAAAGGAAAAAAGAAATAGAAGAAGGAGAAGACCGTGATCGACGACAAGGATAGCGTCAATAAGATGGTGAGTTTGGCGAGGCAGTGACACGACCCGAAATCCGGTAGGCCGTGCAGGCACCCGACATCCTCCCCTAGAACCGTCGGGCGAACCCTTACCAATTACATTAGGAAAATAAATATAATTCGATTCATAAATAAGAACAAGACTTAGCAAAAGCACAGACATGCTGATGCCTCTAAGCTGTACAAACGAAATTGCAGCTGACTACCCAACATATTAGGTTTAGGGCTATCCAAACTAGACATCTAAGAGTATGAAAGAAGACAAATACCTCCTGAAGGGAGAAAAATACAACTGAAATAATAAATATAAAACTGGTGGCCATCCTGAATAAAAGCTGGCTCACCCTGACAGCTGAAGTCGTCTTTGCTCCTTCACAACGTGGCGAACTCAATCCTGGAGTGAACCTGCCGAAATGAAATAGATAGACAAAAAAAAAACAACAAACAAGGGTGAGTCAAGAGGACTCAATAAATGGGGCAGACTAGCCACCTCAAAGAATAGGATAGCTAGCCAGGGAAAAGAAAAACAAATAAACCAAATCTTTTCTTAGTTGAATATAAACAGGTAGAGCCAGATAATAACTGAAAACACGTATGGAATCATAAAAAACCAGGGACAAAAGGTAGACAGAACATATAGGTATATCGAACATATCAATAATCAGAAATGCATCCTATTGCAGCGTGCAACCCGATCCATATATTCATACTGTCGTGGCATGCAACCTGATCCATATATTCATACTGTCGTGGCGTGCAACCCGATCCGTATATTCATACTCTTGCGGTGTGCAACCTGATCCGTATATTTATACTATTGCGGCGTGCAACCTGATCCGTATATTTATACTGTTGCGGCATGCAACCTGATCTGATCCATGTATTTATACTGTCGCGACATACAACCCGGGATACGAGCCAGAAATATATAGGCAAACTGAGATATGCCCACAACATGGTATACATATCGCATATATAAAACACAACACAATATACACAATAGTCAGTATGCGGTGCAATGAGATGGGATGAATGCGGTAGGATGCAATGCAGTCACATATACCTGATACCTATCTCCGGCGCGGGACTCTCATCGTCTACCAGGAGATATATGCAATAATGAACTTTCACCGGTGCGGGACTCTTATCGCCAACTGGGAAGTATATGTAATAATGACCTTCACCGGTGCGGGACTCTCATCGCCAATCGGGAAGTATATGCAATAATGACCCTTCACCGGTGAGGGACTATCATCGGCAACCAGGAAGTATATGCAATAATGACCCTTCACCGGCTCGGGACTCTCATCGATTACCGGGAAGTATATGTAATAATGACCCTTCACCGGTGCGGGACTCTCATCGCCAACCGGGAAATATATGCAATGCTCAAAACCAGAGTGCAATGCTCATATGCTCAATGCAATACCAACAACAGGGCATAACATATAATATACAATATAAATTCAAAGCTAAGGCGTAATGAGTATGTCTATCGGCAGCTACATACGTAAGGAACACGTGGTAGAATATCCACAAGGCCAAGGGCCTCCAAAGAAATAGATACAAACACTTACCTCTTCCAAGTTAGCATTGCTAATCAACAACCGCTTTATCCTTTGGTTTCATTGCGAAACGATCCCACTCTATTCAATAAGCAGAAAAATATATCAAATTAGGCTAAAAGCTTCATTCCTCACATCTTAGGGCAATCCGGTTAGGAACCTGATACCCTATTCGCATACGCAATACGCAGGTCAGACCTATGCACAGGGTTTATGGTCACATAACCAAACCCTAAATAAATTACATTTATATGTTGCCCATAACTCACTGAGTTCGAATATATAATCAATTCCATTATCGGGGTTCAATTGACCCTTTAAACTATTAGTTGAACTTATTAAAACGATGTCTAATATCCCAATTTTTATCGTTAAAATATATTCAAACACACGTAATAAACTCAAATAATATGTTAAGATCATAACCTAAATGTTTTGGGTTGAAAATTCTATCTTTCTCCGGCTCTTTTCTTATTTTCTGGTATTTTTTCTTGTTACGTTTCTTTGTTCCAATTTCTGTTTCGTTTGCTTCATCATTCTGCTTCTACCTTTCCTTTTCTTTCCTTAACTTAAGTTAAGAATATATATAGGCCACCGCCTAAATTTTCATTCTCTTTCTTTTCCTTTTTCTTTTCTTTTATTTTATTTTATTACTTTATATTTTCTTTTCGCGACAAAAATTAAAATAGAACTCTACAAAATTCAAAATGATCCCAACTTTTTCAAGTAAGTTATACAAAATATATGTAACATACTCGCTAAGGCGGATCTCAAATCGAACTCCCGAAAGTCAATATGCAAATTAAATGGAAAAAGGTCAAATTATTTAACTTTCGGTATTTTAGCGGAAACTAGCCGAACAACCTCGAAATTCACTTTCGAAAGTTAAAAAAAGTCACAAATAATCATACGAACCTAATGGCACTTTCGAATTTCGAATCGAAGCTCATTCACCACAACTGAGCTCAAAAATCTCTTTTAATATTTATCGACAATAAAAACCGAAACCTTCTTCGGATGCCTACCAAACAAGATCTGATTTAGCTCAAATTTTACAGATAAGTCCCAATGGACCTTATGAAGATTTTAAAATTATTGACATGTAAATCGGAGTCCTATCTCCCGAAGCGACTGACCGAGGTCGTTTCAGGCAGTTTGTCGAGGAGAAGAAGTTTATGGGCTCCCCGGGCCAAGGGACCTCGAAAAGTGAAGATATCCATATCGGTTGGTTTTTCCTGTGTTTCGAATCCCACTTCTACTTTTACCTATAAACTTTCTCCCTCCTCCTCTACAGACTCGAAGAGGAAAAGGGCCGTTTCAAAGAGGCCTACCAAGGCGAAGCATCCTCGAATAGAGGTGACCACTGCTCATGCTTCCGAGGCTGTGGCTGGAAAATGTCGAGGTCTCATTGATGAATCCTGCGAGGAGATGCCTGAAGCTATTCCTGAGCCTATCCTCGAGGCTATCCCTGAGGTGCCCAAAGAGACTGAGGTGAAAAAGACAGAGGTGATCATTCTTGAGGAACAAGACCAGTCAGATTCCAAGGCCAACTGCAAGGCCAAGTTTGGTGAAGTTTGGTCTCCAACGTGATTTGAGCTTTCAACGAGCCTTCACAGTCTCTGACCTCAGTGAAAGCTTCAATGAGATTGGAGGCCTCCACCAGCTCTAACTTGTTGGACTACACTAAACAAGACATCATGGGTCTTGAGGAGTTGGTTGGGCCAAAAGAGAAGAAGATACTTGGACAACTTAGCCCGATGAGGTTGATGTCTAGTTCGGCTGCTTCTGCTCTTCGCATAAGTTTTCATTCTACTCGTACTTTTCCTTCTTCCAAATTAGTTTTGCAATATCTGAGTTTCAATACTTCCATTCAGAGCCTTGTCCTTTCGATCAAAGTTGTGAAAATGAAGTGTGCTAGAGCCGAGGAACTCCAAAATGTCAAGAATGTTTGGGAGGACAAGAAGAGGGGTTACTTAGCTTAGATCTCCGAGCTTTAATCCCAGCTATCTGCATCAAACCTTACACTAGAACAGGCTCGCAAAGCCGCCCCTGTTCCGAATCGAATAGGCGCGAGGCTGTTGCTGCTTCTGAGGCTCGGTTATTGGTAGCGAATGAGAGCTTTGCAGCTGAGCGCATGAGGCAAAATTTGGGGATCGAATGGCTTCTCTTCGAAGTTAATCTCATCAAGGCTGAGCTCCTCAAAAATGGCCAAAACTATCGTGACAAGTTGAAGGAGTATACAACCAAGCTTCAAGGACTGAAAAGTCGTGTGAGCCAAGTTCCGCCGCTTGAAGGCAAGGTTGCTCGGCTTGGGATAAGATTGCAGACCTTGGGAAGCAGCCTAAAGTTAAGGCTACCAGGTTGAAGCTTGAAGAAGCATGGGTTGTGGTTCAGACTCGGCTTGAAACTCTTAAACAGGTTAAAGCCGGGGGAATTGAGTTAGATGAAAAAATTGCTAAGGCATAAGATAATGCCGCCGAAGCCTAAAAGATCGTTCATAAACTTCCCTCGAGTGAGGGTTTGGATGATGAATCCGAAGATGATGGGGATGGCGAAGAGAGCTCCGAGGAGGGGACTTCCGAAGGGGAAGAGGATCCCCAAGCTTAGCTTTTTCTTTTCAGACTTTTTTTTTTGTTCTGGCCATCGAGCCGACATATGTAAAAATCTTTTTGTAGCCTTGGGGCTATTAATGAATGAATTTTCACCTTTTGTTTTTGTGTGTTAGTCTTTATTTTGTATTGGAAATTTTTCGGCTGAACACTTAGAACAATTTTTTCTTGCAAGGCTTTATAGCTTAAAATTTTGATGCTAACTTGGGACGACGTCTCATCCCCGAGACGAGGCATTAGAGAGTGACTTCGGTCGTTAATATATGTTTGGCAGATAAAATCATAGAAATAAAGAGATGCCGAATCAAGTTCATTTCATTGATGATAATAACGAGCAAATGTTGTCTTTTACATAAAACCTAGTCATAAAATGACTTAGGAATATTTCAAAACGACACCACTATCGGGCGCAAAATACAAAGTACTAAGCTATTCTTCAGGCAGACAGTCCCCAGTGCTTGAATAGCTAGTCTTCGGTATGCAAGGCTTCGAGTTGAACTTGACTGCACCCCATCTCTCCCACCCCCTAGTGTTCGGATGTGAATCTTGATGAAGATCCGAGAACTATGTTGTTCCCTTCGTTTCAAATTGGAGATATTCCAATTTGAGGGTTCGGGCTTGCCCTTCAAGTCCTCCGGTTGATAAGATCCTTTTTCCATGATAGCTTTGACTTTGTAGGGTCCTTCCCAATTCGCTTCAAGTTTTCCAATATTTTTTCCTCTTAGTTGATTGATTTGAAGCTTTCAGCACATAGTCGCCAACCTTAAAATCCTTAAGTTTTGTTTTCCTATTGAGATATGCTTCAATTTGCCTCTTATGAGCCTCCAACCGAATCAAAGCTAATTTCCTTTTTTCTTCAAGTAAATACAACTCTATGCGCATAGTTTGTTGGTTTGTGTCTTCGGTAGCATGAGCGTACCGAAGGTTGGGTTCACCTACCTCCACAGGAATGGGTGAATCCATCCTATAAGAAAGGGAAAAAGGAATTTCACAAGTGTTGTTCTTATTCGTGGTTCGCATCGCCCACAACAGCCCAAGCAACTCATCGGGCCATGGACCTTTTGCCTCGTTAAGTCTTTTCTTTATGTTCTCAATGATAACTCTATTCAAAGACTCGGCTTGACCATTTGCACTTGGGTGATAAGATGTTGATACTATCCTCTTTATGCCCCATTGATTCAAAAAGTGAGTGACCATCGACCCCATAAATTGAGGGCTGTTGTCACAAGTAATTTCTCTTAAGACACCGAACCTGTGGATGATATTTTTGCAGATGAAATCTATCACATCCTTCTGTCTAACTTTGGCGAAGGCCCCTGCTTCCACCCATTTGGTAAGTAATCGATTAATACAAGTATACACTGAATACTTCCCTTCGCCTTTGGCAGTGGGCCTATTATATTCATTCCCCATTTCATGAATGGCCAAGATGATACGACCAAATTCAAGGTCTCGACCTTTTGATGAATCATTCGGCCGTATCGTTGACACTTATCACACTTCTTCACAAAAGCTTTGGCATCTGCGCTAATAGTTGGACCAATAGTATCCAGCCCGAAGTAATTTGCGCACTAAAGCTTTTCCTCCCAAATGGTTGCCATATTCGCCTTCGTGAACCTCCCTCATTACATATTCAACTTCTCCTGGGCCCAAACATTTGCCCATTAGGTCGCAGTACATCCTTCTGTACAACTTTCCTAAAATTAACGAGTATGAAACCGCTTGAGTTCTCAACTTCTTCGCCTCTCTTTTATTGGTTGAAAGAGTCCCTGATTCTAAATAATAGATGAACTTGGTTCGCCAATCCCAAGTATGATTCACCGAGTTAGCTTCCAGTTTCATATTTTTCATTTGATATGAGAGCAACCAAATAACGGAGTCAGTCCCCGAGTGTTCTTCCTTAGCAGCCGAACCTATGTTAGCTAAGGCATCAGCCTCGACATTTTCTTCCCGAGGTATCTGCTGGATCTTTCATTCTTGGAATTTAGCCAAGATTTGTTGTGCTAAGGTTAAACATTATTATATTCTGGGCTCGCGAGCCGAGTATTCCCCGAGCACCTGATTCACAACCAATTGAGAATCGCACTTCAACTCAACTTTTTCCACTCTCATCTCTTTGGCCAGTTCTAACCCTGCTAAAACAGCCTCATACTCAACTTCATTATTGATCATCTTTTCGAGCCTGACTGAATGTCTAATCCTTTCGCCCGTTGGAGACACCAAGACGATTCCAAGCCCTGAGCCTTTGGAATTAGTCGCCCCATCGGTATAAAGTGTACATACCTCCGAAGTCTTCCCCTTGTATATTAAGTTCTCCCTTTCTGCCTCGGGAAAAATTCTCACACTAAAATCAGCTATGAAGGCCGCTGAGACTTGTGACTTTATTGCGGTCTGAGGTTGATAGGTAATGTCATATTCACTCAATTCTACCACCCACTTGGATAATCTCCCTGATAACTCTGGTTTATGCAATATACTTCTTAAGGGAAATGTGGAGACTACGACTATTGGATGACATTAAAAATAAAGCCATAACTTTCGAGTAGTAACAACTAAGGCTAGGGCTAATTTTTCAAGATATGGGTACCTGATTTAAGCATCGAGGAGTATTTTGCTCACATAGTAGATGGGTTGTTGCTTGCCACCTTCTTCCTCAAACAACACAACACTAACTGACACCTCGGACACAGCTAGGTAAACCAACAATGTTGTGATCTTCTGGCTTGGCGAGCAGCAGCTCGTTAGCCAAGTATTGCTTCAACTCCCTTAACGCTTCTTTACACTCTGATGTTCATTAGAAGGCATTGTTCTTACTTAAAGATTGAAAAGAACTTGTGGCATCGCTCCGAAGATTTAGATATAAATCGACTCAAGGGAGCGACTCGGCCATTCAAGCGCTGAACTTCTTTTACCCCGAACAGTTCGTCGGGGATTTCTTCAATAGCCCTGATTTTTTTCTGGATTAGCCTTGATACCCCGTCCGGAGACTATAAATCCTAGAAATGTCCCCGAGCCTACACCAAAGGCGCACTTTTCAAGATTTAGCTTCATGTTGTATTGCCTTAGGACAGCGAAGGCCTCTCTTAGGTGATTCAGATAATCCTCAACCGGACTGATTTGAATAGCATGTCGTCTATGTACGCCTCCATCGACTTTTCGATGTAATCTTTGAACATTCGACACACCAACCTTTGGTAAGTTGCACCCGAATTCTTGAGTTCGAAGGGCATTAATTTATGTCAATACATACCTCGGTCAGTTATGAACGAGGTCTTCTCCTTGTCCTCCATATCCATAAGAATTTGATTGTAACCCGAACAAGCTTCCAAGAAAGTTAATAGTTTATGTCCAGCCGTGGAGTCTATTAATCTATCTATTTGGGGGAATGGATAAGAATCTTTGGGACAAGCTTTGTTCAAGTCCATGTAATCTACGCACATTCTCCACTTTCCATTCTTTTTGGGCACGGCTACGACATTAGCTAACCATTCGAGGTTACTTTAATTCTCTTATGACGCCATTATCGAGCAACTTCTTCGTTTCATTCTTGATCACCTTTCTCTGTACGCCGACAGGGAGCCTTTTCTTCTGCTTTATCAGGGTATAGCGTGGGTCCACGTTTAACTTATGGATCATGATCTCCGAATCGATACCGACCATGTCAGCATGGGACCACGCGATGCAATCACTGTTGGACTTCAATAACTCGATTATAGCTTTTTTCGACTCTGGGTCAAACTCTGAGTCGACAAACACTTTTCTGTCTGTTAAATCCTTTGAGATCATGAAGTATTCCAACTTATCGGTGGTTGAGTCCTCAGCTTTATGCTTCCGAGGCTCTTGAATGCACACCGGGATCTTTTCCACTACTTCTTCTTAGGGGTCGGTTTGAGAAGCAGAACCCCTCTCTTCACTAGACCCCGGTTGCTCTGATTGCTATTTCTTTGGTCCATTCAGGACGACTCCACTCTTCAATGCAACCGAATAGAACTTTCTAGCCATTCGTTGCTCTCTCTTAATCGAACGAACTCCCCAAGGGTTTGGAAATTTAATGAATTGATGAAGAGTAGATGGTACAGCGCCCATTGAATGAATCCATGGTCTCCCGAGGATCACGTTGTAGGCCATGCCTCGGGCATGACCTGGAACATTGTTTCCTTGACAACACCTTCTGCATAAGTGTTAAGCGTGATTTCGCCCAAAGTCTTCTCAGTGGAGTTGCTGAAACCTGTTAAGATGGTTGCCTTCGGGATGATTTAGTCCTTCAACCACATCTTCTTAACAACCCCGTAGCTTATAATGTTGACCGAGCTACCGGGGTCAATCAAGTCTCGCTTGATGTCTAAATTATTGATCCTTATCATGAAGACCAAGGCACCGTGATGGGGAAACATCATTCCATCACAATCGTCATCATAAAAAACAATCTCTTTGCCCGAGCCTCTTGTTTGGGTCCTCTTTTCCATTGTTATTGATAATTTAGCAAACTTTTTGGTGGCGGTGAAGTTCACACCATTAACTTCAGATCTACCACTTATCACGTTTACAACCCACTTAGAGTTGGTGCCCTGGATGATTGTCCATCCTTTTGGTTCTTTTCATAATCTTGTTTGCCTTTATTAGTGAGAAATTCACCTAGTAAGCCTTTCTTCAATAGATGAGCCACCTTGAGGCGAAGCGCCTTACAATCCTCAGTTCGATGTCCATAGTCAGCGAGGAACTCGCAATGCAAACTTTGATCTCTCTTCTCGGAAGCTATCCTCATATCTTTAGGCAATCTCACCCCTTAGTCTGTCATTTCCTTCAAACCATTTACCAGCTCGGTAGTTGACACGTTGAAGTTATAATATCGTATCCGAGGCAGATCTTTATCTTTGGACACCAAAGTGGGTTCCGTGGTTTTCTTTTGATTACCATTATGATTTACCTGACCACCGAGCCGTTGGCTTATGGGTGGTCCACTGAGCCTTTGGCTTACATGTTGCTTTGCGAATTGTACGGCTCATATCGACCTTTTGAGTTCCCCCGCAGCGCCTCGGCGCATCGTGGTGACTCAGGGCAATTTCTATAGTTTAAGCTTCGGTCTGCAGCTCTCCATTATGGTTCCTTGACGAGGTCCAAAGTGCATAGGAATTGTCTGCTCGTTCTTGTCAAATTCTAATATAGTTTAAGATATCGTCCCACAGAGATTGGGTATTCTATGCTACGGACTTGTACTATTTTAATAACTATTTGAGAGAGTCAAATTGATGAAAAGTGGGTTTTTAGTTTAAATTTACTTAAATTAAAATAAAGAACTTCTGGAAGATTTCAAATTTAAAAGGAGTTGGGAATCGTTGAATTCACTTGGTAATACTTATAATAAATATCTCAGTTTTGACATGTATTTCTCTTAAGAATAATTGCTTATTGCTAGTTCAGTTATATTTTGCTCACTAAGAAAATAATCAATTAATAACACTCCGTGAGGTTATGTATATTAATCAAATTATAACTAGTGACGATTAAACCGAAATATTTTTTCTTGCCTGAATTGTGCTAAAAAAGTAGTAAAAACTTCGTGAGAATATTTTTACGGAAAATCAATAATCTTACCTACAACAATTCCTCCGTGAGAATTAAAACTGAGGTAAACAAGATTAGAGACTTGGAAAAATAGTTTTTACTCTACTACTTTATTCATCAGTCATTATACATTAATGTTGCTCCGTGAGAATTACAAAATTAATATAACAATAACCTAGAGATAAAATAGACGGATATGAAATAAAGATTTAGTAAAAACTATAATTCCAGCACAGTGTTAAAATGTGTTTAAAAACTTCAGGCTAAGCATGTATTAAAACTGAGATAAGTATTATAAATATTACCGAGTTTCATCAACTATCCCAACAAAAGAGATTACTCCATTATGGAGTAAGAAAAACTTTAAAAATATAAAGACTAGGAAGAAGTAGTATTTCTTCTACAAAAGAAAACTACAAAAGCTTAATGTTATAAAAGACAAAGAAAGAAAAAGAGCAAGAGAAAGTAGTTCTCTGCAAGATGAAAATTTGATGCCTTTCCATACAAAGTTTACTACCTATTTATAGATAAATTCCAAAGCCAAAGTTCTTTCTAAGATGTCATATCCTAAGGTGGTAGGAAAATTTTCAAGATGGCCAAGGTGAGTTGGGTTTAGATGACAATTTCAAAGATTCATACGTAGCTTCCTTTCATGAACTTTCTTCCGCTTGCACTTTTATTCTTCAGCATAAAACAATTCACGGACATTACTATCAGTGTTATAATCACACTATGAATAATGTAATCATCAATGGTCATCCCTTATTTTTCTTCACCTTGAATAATTTCTTCTTTCTGCAAAATATGTTAGAAAATATGCGAGAGATGGATATATTTATTCACGTTTTATTTAAAATACTTAATATTTAACTATAAAAATATATCAATAAATTATATCCATCAAATTCCCCCATACTTGAATCTTTGCTCGTCCTCGAGGAAAAAGCTCTTTTTTTTTTTTTTTTAATAAGAATATTTTCTTCAAACTTATGATCTTTGTAGGATAGAAAATTTATTCAAGATAAACTTCTTTCCTCATGCTCAATGCAATTATTCTTTTTGCTTCACCAAATTCTTTACCTTATTTCTGAATTTTGACTTGATCAACAAGAACTTGCAGCCTTCTCCCCTTGAATCTATTAAAATTGATAGAGTCATGATCATGTATTCAGTAAGTATCATTGTCTTGTCCATAGGCTTGCTCGTCATGTTCATCTCCACTAATATAGATACAATACTGACTTTCAAAATCTTTTTAGGACTTTTCATGGCTTGTAATGTTAGGCTTCAGGCTAGTAGGATAAGGATATTTGATAGTGACTGTTCTTTTTCCAGCTTGGAGCTCACATTTCTCAATTCTTTCTCCATTCGGTAATACTTTTTTTTTCAATTTTTTCCCCTTTTTTTCTTTTTGCTATATCATATATATTCATATATTCACAACATTGCTTCTTTTGGTAATATTTCTTCCTTTTGGTGATGTTTAATCTTTGATCATTCAAAGCTGGAAGAAACAATAACTCTTTTTTTTTCTTTATATATATGTAAACAATATATACATATATCATATATATCATTTTTTTAATATATCATGGTGTTGGGAAAAAAAAATAGGATTAAGGCTCAAAGAAGGGTTTGAAAAGATAAAAATATGTATATTTGGATAGAAAATTGAGAGGCTTGAATTGTGTATCAAAGAAGGCCTAATTTCATTTTTCAAAAATCAGTATCATCCATTATTTCGCCTCGAAGAACATTCAGAGCAAGTTCTAGCCAAGTTCATTGATTCTACCTTCTTTGTGATCATAATTTTTCTCAATTCCAATGATTTTTTGAGTTGTAGATGTTTGCTCTTGCTTTCACAAAGTCAAAATCATAGACATGAAAAATCATATGGTGAATATAGAAAGAAATAATATTGAACAGAACGAACAAAAATTTATATTGTTAATTAAAAACCTACAATTAAGACCATAAATAAGAGGAAAATAGTATATAATATATAAATAACCTCTCCCATACTTGAACATTTCATTCTCCTGGATGAAAATGCTTTTTAAGATAAGTGAAAGAAAGAAGGGTGAAAAAAAAATAAGAATAAAGAAGGATCAAGTGGTAGTTGGATTATATAAATATAATATAATTAATATAAAAATACTATTTTATTAGTAAAATAAAAATCTTTTTGGTTTTCAAATATACGATCACAGAAGAAAGCTTGAAAGAAACTGTGACCACACATGTTCTATGTGTAATAGACTGGATTATTTTTAGACCTTATCAGTCATTAGGTCCTAGTTTGAATATAAACTAGAAATTTACCTGTGCCAACATTAGATTTGGACAATGGAATGGTTAACCAACCAGTAACTTAGGCATACCGATCACCAGGGAGTTACTCCTGTCTAGGTGACTCTGTTTTTGTAGAGGCCTTCATGAGATGTTCCGGTTGTACAATAATCTGGATATTGACCAGATCAATTGGTTAAGCATTTAATTAGTCAGATCTAAGTGGGACTTATAAGGCTCCATTGCTTCACCCTCAATGGCTACGGGATAAAGAACCATAGTTCTGAGTTTAACGTCATCAGCTCGACGTAGTAACTGTGGCACTCATCATACTATCATGGTTACTGAAGGGTGTTGTTCAAAATGTCCTCCAAAGTACAATTTTAGCCTGTGACCATTGACCTTAAATTTCTCTCCTCCATTGCTTTGTTGAATTTCAATTGCTCCGTACGGAGTAACATTTGTAACATTGTAAGGACCTGTCCACCTGGATTTCAGTTTTCCTGGGAATAGCCTGAGACGGCTATTGTAAAGAAGTACCTGATCTCCAATTTTAAAATTTTTTGGTCGGATCAAATTGTCATGCCATTTTTTTGTTTTTTCTTTGTAAATCTTGGCATTTTCATAGGCTTCCATCCTCAGTTCATCCAACTCATTAACCTGCAAAAATCTATTTTTACCAGCAGAGGTTAAATCAAAGTTCAATACTTTCAGTGCCCAAAAGGCTTTGTGTTCCAATTCAACAGGCAAATGGCAAGCTTTTCCAAAGACTAATTTATATGGAGATGTTCCAATCGGCGTTTTGAACGCCGTTCGGTATGCCCATAATGCATCATCTAATTTTAAAGCCCAGTCTTTTCTTGAGATTCCAACAGTTTTTTCAAGAATTCTTTTTATTTCACGGTTGGAAACCTCAACTTGCCCTTGAGTTTGAGCATGATACGGTGTTCCAGTTTTATGAGTCACACTATATTTTGACAATAAAGCAGAAAATTGCTTATTCATGAAATGAGTCCCTTGGTCACTAATGATGACTCGTGGTGTGCCAAATCTGGTAAAAATATTTTTTCTGAGAAAATTGCACACTGTTCGAGCATCATTCTTTCTTGTGGGAATGGCTTCAACCCATCGTGAAACATATTCAACAGCCACAAGGATATATTCAAATGAATGAGATGAAGGAAAAGGTCCCATAAAATATATACCCCAGACATCAAATATTTCACATACCTGAATAGATTGCAATGGCATCTCATCTCTCTTTGAGATAGTACCTGTTCTCTGACACCTGTCACATTGTGAAACATACACACGGGCATCCTAAAAAAGTGTTTGCCAGAAGAATCCAGCTTCCAAAACCTTGAAAGCAGTTCGGTTTGCAGCATAATGTCCTCCAATTGCTCCATCATGACAATGATACAAAATCTTTGACATTTCATCTTCAGGTACACATCTTCTAATGATATTATCTGCACAAATTCTAAACAAGTAAGGATCATCCCACAGATAATATTTAGCATCAGATATAAGTTTTTTTCTCTATTGGTAAGAGAGATCTCGAGGTGTCCATTTTCCAACCAAGTAATTTGCAATATCTACAAACCAGGGTGGTTGAGTCACTACTGAGCTGACAGAAAAGATGTGTTCATCAGGAAACTCTTCTTTTATATCACTAGACTCAAGAGGAGGGTTCTCTAATCTAGACAAATGGTCAGCTACCTGATTTTCTGTCCCTTTCCTGTCTTTTGTTTCAAGGTCAAACTCCTGGAGAAGTAAAATCCATCTTAACAATCTAGGGCGGGCATCTTTCTTTGCTAAGAGGTATTTTAAAGCTGCATGATCAGTAAAAACAGTGACCTTGGTTCCTATTAAATAGGAACGGAACTTATCAAAAGCAAATGCTACTGCCAGTAGTTCTTTTTCTGTTGTGGCATAGTTGAGCTGAGCTTCATTCAATGTTCTACTGGCATAGTAAATGGGACGGAAAATTTTATCTTTTCTCTGGCCTAAAACAGCTCCAACAGCTGTATCACTAGCATCACACATGACCTCAAAAGGTTGGTTCCAATCAGGGGACACAACTATAGGGGCAGATGATAATTTCTCCTTAAGAGTGTCAAAAGCTTTCATACAATCTCCTGAAAAATCAAACTTAACATCTTTCATCAAAAGGTTAGTCAACGGTTTTGAAATCTTTGAAAAATCTTTTATGAACCGTCTGTAAAAACCTGCATGACCTAGAAAACTTCTAATGCCTTTAACAGTTGTGGGAGGGGGTAATCCTGCTATAAGATCAATTTTTACCTTATCAACTTCTATCCCTTTAACAGTGATTTTATGTCATAAAACAATTCCCTCGGTAACCATAAAATGACATTTCTCCCAATTAAGAATCAAGTTTATCTCTTCACATCTCTTAAGAACTAAGGTCAAGTGATTAAGACAATCTTCAAATATTTTACCAAAAAGGGTGAAATCGTCCATAAAAATTTCCAAAAAATTTTCAGTCATGTCTGAGAAAATAGCTGACATGCAACGCTGAAATGTAGCAGGTGCATTACACAAACCAAAAGGCATTCTCCTATAGGCATAGGTTCCATGAGGACATGTGAAAGTTGTCTTATCCTGATCTTCTGGTGCAATTGATATCTGGTTATACCCTGAATATCCATCAAGAAAACAGTAAAAACCATATCCTCTACTCTTTCTAACATTTGATCAATAAATGGTAAAGGAAAATGGTCTTTTCTTGTGGCATCATTGAGACGCCTGTAATCAATACAGACTCTCCATCCTGTCACTGTTCTTGTAGGTATGAGTTCATTATTTTCATTTTTTACAACTGTCATACCTCCTTTCTTTGGTACCACCTGAACAGGACTTACCCAAGGGCTATCAGAAATGGGGTAAATAATACCTGCAGCCAAAAGTTTTATTATTTCATTTTTCACAACTTCCTGCATTGCTGGGTTCAATCTCCTTTGGGGTTGGACTATTGGCTTGTAGCTATCCTCCATGAGGATTCTGTGTGTGCAAATAGCTGGACTAATGCCTTTGATGTCTGCTATAGTCCACCCTAAGGCTCCTTTGTGTGCTGTCAGTACTTCAATCAATTTATGTTCCTGTTCTGCAGTCAGAGAAGATGAAATTATCACAGAAAATAATTCAGGCTCAAGATAAACATACTTCAAATGGGAAGGGAGAATTTTGAGTTCCATTTTTGGTCGAGCATTTTCTGATAGCATTTCTCCCTCTTCTTCAGAATCATTTTCCAATATTTCAGCTTCACTTCTAATTGTCGGATTATCATCCTGCCTTGTGCCAGATTGGGCCAAGCATCTTTCCAATGAGTCTGAAATCAATTGGTCATCTTTGAATTCTTCTGCAAGATCACTAATCATGTCAATTGAAAAGCAAGAAGATGATGTCTCATCTCCGGGAAATTTTAGAATCTTGTGCATATAAAAAATGACTCTTTCTTCGTCTACTCTCAAAATTAGTTGTCCTTGATGGACATCTATGATTGCTCTGCCTGTAGCAAGAAAAGGTCTACCCAAAATTATTGGCTCATCAGGACATTCTTCCATTTCAAGTACTATGAAATCTACAGGGAAAACAAATTTATCTACTCTCACAAGCACATTTTCAATAATTCCCTTAGGTTTCTTAGTACTTTGATCAGCAAATTGAAGAGAGACAACAGTATTTTTTATGTCACCAAGATCCAATTTTCTAAAAATAGAAAATGGCATCAGATTTATTGAAGCTCCAGAATCACAAAGTGCTTTTTCAAAATATACTCCTCCCAAAGTGCATGGAATCGTAAAACTGCCTGGATCGCCAAGCTTTTGTGGTAGCTTATTTTGAAGTATAGCACTGCATTTTTCAGTAAGCATTACCACAGAAACTTCTTCTAATTTCCTTTTGCTTGACAAAATTTCTTTCAAAAATTTAGCATATGAAGGCATTTGCAATAAAGCATCAGTAAAAGGAATATTAATGTGAATCTGTTTCAGAATTTCCAAAAACTTTGCAAATTGACTGTCAAGCTTTTCTCTTTTCATCTTTTGTGGAAAAGGGATTGTCACAGGGAGAGGAGTTATTTTTTCAAAATTCTTTTCATATTTTTTCTTGATTTCATTCTCTTCTGATGGATCAGATGGTATTTCAACATTCTTACCCTTTGCTGCCTGGTGTTCAAAATGGTTTTTTTCCTGTCTGTCAGCATATGGATCATCAAGATTCTTACCTGACCGTAAGGCGATGGCCTTAAGGTGTTCCTTTGGATTTTTCTCCGTATTGCTTGGTAAGGGACCTTGAATCTTTTCTAAAACAAGAGTTGCCAATTGGCTTACCTGAATTTCCAAGTTTTTGAGGGTTGAGTTTTGGCTTTCCATCTTTTCATCAGTGGCCTTAATGTACTTTTACAACAAGTCATCAAGACTTGAATGAGCTTGTTGAGGCCTTTGCTGATATGGAGCTGCTTGTTGATATGGCCTGAAATTCGATTGCCCACGATTTTGATTTTGGTATCCAGGTGGACCCTGTGCTGGTTGCTTCTGGAAGCTTTGAGAGTTCTCAGCACCATTTGGATTGCTCCACTGAAATCCTGGATGTTTATGTGCCATTGGGCTTCCAAAAGGGTACGGCTTGTAACCTATGGCATTGACTTGTTCATCATTCTGATTGGTTGCCTGGCATTCATGGTTCAGATGATTTCCTCCACACATATCGCAAGTCTCAGACTGGCTTGGTTGTTGTGTGTTAACCTGAAAAGATTCAAACTTTTGTGCCAAGGAAACAATCTGTTGTGTTAGTATATTTAAAGCATCTGCCTGATTTACCGTAGCCGCTCTCTTTATTACTACACGATCAGATGGCCATTGAATAGCATTTTCAGAAATTTCATTCAACAAATGCAATGCTTCAACTGTGGTTTTGCCCATTATGGAACCTCCTGCAGCTGCATCTATCACATTTCTAGAAGACGGTTTTAATCCGTGGTAAAACATGTACAGCTGCATATGTTCAGGAATATCATGATGTGGACATTTTCTTAGCATTGTTTTTAATCTTTCCCATGCCTGATAAACTGACTCAGTATCAGTCTGCAAGAAATTGGAAATATCTTGTCTTAACTTTGTTGTTTTAGCAGGGGAAAAATATTTGTTCAAAAACTTTTGTGTCATCTGGTCCCATGTGGTTATAGAACCTCGAGGCAAACTTCGCAACCAAGTCTTGGCATCTCCTTTTAAAGAAAAAGGAAATAGCCTTAACTTGATAGCTTCAGCGGGCACTCCATTATATTTGGCAGTTTCAACTAGTTCCAAGAAATCAATTAGATGACTATGTGGATCTTCACTTGGATCACCAGTAAAGGTGCATGACTGTTGAATTGTTTGAATTAGGCCGGTCCTAATTTCAAAATTGTTGGCTGCCACAGGTGGGTTCCTGACACTAGATTCATAATTGAAGTGATCTGGTCTAGCATAATCCCTTAGGATTCTGTTTGCTGGTCTTGGTGCCACTTCATCAAACTGATCCTCTACTTGTGGTGGAATTCCCAATGAGTTATTATCATCTCCTAATTGGTGTTCCATTTTGTCACAAGTTACAATTTTAGAAGATGATGATTTTCCTTTCCTGTGCAATCGGAAAGATTTTTCAATTTCAGGATCGTAAATAACCAACTCTTTGTTAGAAGAGCGGGTCATAAACTACTTGAAGTTTTTCAATGCTTAAGAAATTAAAATTAGTTTCTAATTTAAGTATTAGTAAGTGGTAACAAAATAAGAAAATTTAAAAGGAAATAAAAATTAAAATAGTAACGATTAAAAGTATAGTAATTGTGGTACAGGTAGAAATGATACTACTTAATAATAGTAGATTGTGTAGTGAAACAAACGAGGGGAAAGAGAACGGTAATAGTCAATAAAACTATCAAATGGTAAAAGAAAGGAATAAGCAAATTTATACCGTACCAATATTATATATGTAAATAAGAGCCTTATTTATGATAGTAATGAGAGTTACAAAAATATGACAAAAATACTTAGTTATAGAAAACGTAGTAGGATACTATGGGTAGATGTACTATTACTAAAAGTTAAAAAATATATAGATAGATATACTAAGAGAACGAAAATGATGGAACACTTGATAGAAGTATTGTCAAGAAAGAAAAGTTAATGTATTATTACGATATAGAGAAAAATTTTAGCACTAGTAATAATAGAGAAAACTATAATAGTGATAAAAAGTTGAAGACGAAAAATAAATATAATAATAATAATAAAAAATAGTAGTAACAAATAGAAATAGTTAGTAGTACTAATAGTAAAGATGGTAAAAAAAAAAAATTATAATAACAATATATATACTAAATAGAAATGAAAATGTTAGAAGTAGAAATAACAATGCTAGTAATCAGTAGTTAGTTATAGTAGTATTTATTAGATCAAGTTAATATTAATTATATTAATAGGTCCTCAAATTAGTAATCAAATATTTAGTCCGAAGTAGATGTACGCCAATCCCCGGCAACGGCGCCAAAAATTTGACGAGGTCCAAAGTGCATAGGAATTGTCTGCTCGTTCTTGTCAAATTCTAATATAGTTTGAGATATCGTCCCACAGAGATTGGGTATTCTATGCTACAGACTTGTACTATTTTAATTACTATTTGAGAGAGTCAAATTGATGAAAAGTGGGTTTTTAGTTTAAATTTACTTAAATTAAAATAAAGAACTTCTGGAAGATTTCAAATTTAAAAGGAGTTGGGAATCGTTGAATTCACTTGGTAATACTTATAATAAATATCTCAGTTTTGACATGTATTTCTCTTAAGAATAATTGTTTATTGCTAATTCAGTTATATTTTGCTCACTAAGAAAATAATCAATTAATAACACTCCGTGAGGTTATGTATATTAATCAAATTATAACTAGTGACGATTAAACCGAAATATTTTTTCTTGCCTGAATTGTGCTAAAAAAGTAGTAAAAACTTCGTGAGAATATTTTTACGTAAAATCAATAATCTTACCTACAACAATTCCTCCGTGAGAATTAAAACTGAGGTAAACAAGATTAGAGACTTGGAAAAATAGTTTTTACTCTACTACTTTATTCATCAGTCATTATACATTAATGTTGCTCCGTGAGAATTACAAAATTAATATAACAATAACCTAGAGATAAAATAGACGGATATGAAATAAAGATTTAGTAAAAACTATAATTCCAGCACAGTGTTAAAATGTGTTTAAAAACTTCAGGCTAAGCATGTATTAAAACTGAGATAAGTATTATAAATATTACCGAGTTTCATCAACTATCCCAACAAAAGAGATTACTCCATTATGGAGTAAGAAAAACTTTAAAAATATAAAGACTAGGAAGAAGTAGTATTTCTTCTACAAAAGAAAACTACAAAAGCTTAATGTTATAAAAGACAAAGAAAGAAAAAGAGCAAGAGAAAGTAGTTCTCTGCAAGATGAAAATTTGATGCCTTTCCATACAAAGTTTACTACCTATTTATAGATAAATTTCAAAGCCAAAGTTCTTTCTAAGATGTCATATCCTAAGGTGGTAGGAAAATTTTCAAGATGGCCAAGGTGAGTTGGGTTTAGATGACAATTTCAAAGATTCATACGTAGCTTCCTTTCATGAACTTTCTTCCGCTTTCACTTTTATTCTTCAGCATAAAACAATTCACGGACATTACTATCAGTGTTATAATCACACTATGAATAATGTAATCATCAATGGTCATCCCTTATTTTTCTTCACCTTGAATAATTTCTTCTTCCTGCAAAATATGTTAGAAAATATGCGAGAGATGGATATATTTATTCACGTTTTATTTAAAATACTTAATATTTAACTATAAAACTATATCAATAAATTATATCCATCATTCCTCAAGCCTTATCTTGGTGGCAGCTCTGTCGTGTAACTCATTCCACGTTTGAGCTTGATACTGTTGGAGCTCATTCCTTAGTTCGGTTGCTGCTTCAGAGTTCCGAACATTAATGTTTCTCTCGAAGGCCATGATGGCCAACTTATCTCCCATGGGGGCAGCTCCATCCTCTCGGCTTAGAATCGCTCGAGGAAGTCTTTGATGGGCTCCCTATATTTTTGTTTGACTTCAAAGATATCCTCTTTCCTTTGAAGAATCTTTTGTGCTCCGGTATGAGCTTTGATGAACGCATCGACTAACTCTTTGAAGTCTGAAATAGATTCCGAGGGCAAATGCATATACCAACATAGCGCCCCCTTTTCCAAAGTGTTTTCTAATTTCTTCAAGAACATTGATTCCTTTTCAATTTCAGACAAGTCATTCCCTTTTACCATCGCCATGAACTCGGTCACATGTTCGACTGGGTCGGTGGTGCCGTCATATTTCATCAAAATTTACATTTTAAAATGCTTTGAAATTGGTTCTGGGGCAGCCTCGGGTTTGTAAGGCAATTGCCTACACTTGTCAATGTCCAACGCCCTTTGGGTCTTCCTTACCTGGGGACGTTTTCGAGTCGTTTCTCGACTTGAGCCTCTCTATCTCTTTTAAATTTTTCGAGGTCTACCGAGGAGTTGGTTTCCACCACGTTGGGAACCGTCCCGAATGGTGGATTGGTGTTCGGTGCAGTCCCTGAGCCTGTAGACGTGGCTCCATTTTGAGGTCCCCCTGTTGTCGTGCCCCCAGGAACAAAGTTCGGGATGCCTTTATTCGGAGCTACAGGTGGAGTATCAGTGGGGGTAGCATGATTTCTCATCAAGACTGCCTCTAAGGAGCTATGAAATTCAGCATTAAAGGTTGCTTGCTGATCGAAGCGCGTTTGGAGGATATTCAAAGAGCGTATGACAAACGCGTGGAAGGGGTCATTTGATCCTGATGAAGAAGGATCTGTTGGAGGCGGTAGTGGTATAGGTGTAGCTTCCGTTGGAAGTGGTGGCATGAACGTACCAGTTTTTCCATCGGGAGGTAACTGGTGTACATGGGTGTCATCACCGTTGTTAGCCATTACGTGGAAGGAAGTGAGTTGAATTGTCGTTCAACCTTGGAACAAAACGTAACTGCTTGAATCCCCACAAACGGCACCAATTTGTATTGGCCTAAATCAGTTTAGACAATATAATCGAGTTTGGGATGGATTTACAAGCAATGCTAAGTATCAATGTTGAAATAAGACAACAAAATTGAACAAGTTGATGAACAAATAAGGCAAAATTTCAATATATGCATTGAGTATAAATTTTGACAGAGTTTCCGTATATATTTCTAGATGTTTACAATATATAATGAGGTGCTTTTTATAGACCAACAAACTGGAGAAGTTTAGGCCATGTTCTCCACATCCATTCATGGTTATGCCTACTTCCTATTTCTGTGGAAGACTTGATAGTGGGCTGAGATCATGGAGAAACCATCTTGCTGAAGATGAGAGAATTCACCGAGGCTGAAGTCATCTGCCTCGGGGCTGCAAGTTCATTGATTGACCGAGGTGAAGGTCCACCGAGGCGTAGCCTGACCATATCTTTGGTTGAAGACTTCGACGATCTTGCTGTTCACCTCAAACCTTGGCTCACGAGTATCCGTTCGGTAACCCTCGAATCATGCACCCGAAGTGTCACTTACACGAGCCAACTTTTACCCAATACAGTAACTATACTTTTTATTTGAATTATTCAACTTTTAAATTTCAATGTTGTTTTTCTTCCAAATTCTTCTATCATACAATGAAGCAAGTAAAGATGCTTGCATCATTATTGATAGGGGTGTCAATGGCTATTTAAAAACGGATCATAACCAACTGAACCAAATCAATTATGAGTTTAAAAAAAAAAAATGTGGATTCCGATTTAAAATTATGACTGCATTGAGCAAGTATATAGGTTAAGTTTTATTATTTTATTATTTTATAACATGATGTTTATATATTAGACATATACATTTATTAAGGGGTAATTAGGTAATCCTAGTTAGGCACCTCTCCTCAAATATTTCACTTAAATATAATATCATTATTGGTATGTGTAAATATGAGTTTTGTAATGTAAATGCTATTGACTAATATGCAAATATATATCTCTGTTTGTGGGGGTTGTTTTAAATAACATTTAAAAAAATCAAAAATTAACCGTAGCATACTGGTACCGAAGAGATTGAGATTGTTTAACCTAGATCCAATTTTAGGCCAATTAATAATTAAATTTGTATTTGCGGAGTCATGATCAATAGTTTAGATTAAGAGTTTAAATAAGGAATCGCATTAGTTATTAGACTATCAATATATTCACGATTTCCAATAACAATAATTGACGATAAGGAAATAATAAGAGATAACCGAAATAAATAAGATCAAAGCGTGAGTAAAATAGATAGAAGGAACCGTATCGGATCACTTGATCTCGGTGAGGATTCCTTGCTACTGATTATACTTGAAGACTCGAGAGCAAAGTATCCAACAAATGTAAATGAAGAACAGTACTGAGCAAGAGTAAGAGAGAGGATTCTTATTGATATTGTAGACAAAGAGTAAATTGTATGTTCGTCAAAAGAGTAATGTGTTACAATGATTGAGAACGAGTGCTATTTATAGGCTTGATAGGCATCCGTTGGGTTTGTACCCGCTGGGTGCGTATTCGTTCGGATACGTAACCGCTGGATTGTGTAATCGCTGCCTTCATGACCATTTATTAGGCAATCGTGCGTGATTAAGTTGGTGACTGCTCATTCAAATCGTGCTGATCTGGGAGGCATTACGATACTGTCCTGGCCAATCATCTGTCCGTTAGCTGTCTGTCCGGAGAAACCTCTGCCCGTGCCACGTGGCAGACACTTGTCACTTTTTAGGTGATGTCAGTTTTTATCCAATACAGATAGTCCCCGCACTTCTCGAGCAGAGTTTCTGCCCGAGGAGTGGATATGAATTTTGGCGGGAAGTTTCACCTTGCAAAATCCAATCTTTATATGACGAAACTGGGTGAAGTGCGCACTTCATCAGCTATATGACAAATTTCCATGACGTGCGCATTAAATGCACAATGTAAAAAAAGTAACAGCAGCTGGCATGTCTGCACGTCCGCCGTCAACTTCGAAGTGATTACTGCGCGTCCAAGGGTGTAAGTAATGATTTTAACCGCTTCAGTCACGTGCACACGCCCCTTGTCAGTTGCGAGGTGATTACTTCAGGGCAATGATGATACTTCGAAATCCGGTGAAACCTACTTTCTCTCTTGACAGTTGAATCTGATCGTGGCATCTTCGATGACTTCCACGCGTCCTGTGGGAATTTGATGGGCCGGATTCTTACTCCTATAAATAGGGGTTTGCTGAAGTTTAGCCCTTTTACTTGCTTTCATTTCATAACTTCCAAATCTTGAAAAACCTCTTGAATTCTCTTCAATCTTTCCTTCAATTTCCAATTCTTTAGCAACCATGTCTCCAAAGGCTAGGAAAAATTTGAATATGGATGCTGCCGCCGGTAGTTCTTCTACAACTACCCCTAGGCCTAGGGCTGCTCAAGCCACTGCTGTGGAGATCATCCCCAAGAAGTGGGGTGAGTTGGAAAAAGATTGTAATGTCAAGGCGTTCAACAATCACGGGGATATACGCGTATGGCCGGCGTACAGATTCATGTCTGGGATCACATCGGAGATGATCCCACGAGTCAGAGTGGACTGCAATTGGGACGCGAGTGTTCCCCTCTTGCCGGTATCTGAAGCAGAGAACATTACTTCGCATAGGGTTGGGTGGACGACCATGTGCACCTACCCCTTTACAGTAGATTGCATATTACCCCTGCGCCCTGTGCTCGAGAGGCTCTGCAGAGAGTACTTACTCTGCCCGAGGCAACTGTGCCCTCACATGTACAGAATAGTGACGCTTATGGATTGGTTTGTGGAATAAACCGACAAAATTTTTTACTATGAGCATTTCATTTCTCTGTACAGCATACAAATTTTCAAGGACGGTTTTGTCAATGCTAGGATGCGTGGGAGCAAGGGCTTGGTGCGCAGCTCTGAGGATACAAGCGACCGGAGTTGGTTGCACCGGTACGTATTCGTGCGCACCCAGGCCTTGTCCTTCAACTCCAAGGCTTTTCTTCCCGAAATCTGAAACAAGAAGCGTAAGTCCCCGAGTTTTCATTTGAGTTTTTCGTGCTTTCTCCTTTCTTGTTTATTCATTCCTTTGACTCTCTCTTACAGCCGCCAAACGACCCTACGACGAGCTCATATCAATTGATGAGCTGACAGCATGGGTTGAGGCATCCGAAGAAGTTCTCTCCTGAGCAGAGGGAATGGGCGTACTTCCCTGCGCGTACTTCCCTGCGTGAAAACTTTACGCTGTTATAGTCATTTCTTCTCTTCGTGGTTTTACTATATCTGACCGTTCTGCTCTTTGTAGGTCTAGGTACACAGGGAGAGTTTTTCCCAGCTCCTCCCCATCAGGTTGCGCCGTCTGAGCCTGCTGTTGATCCTGAAGCTGAGGTTGCAGCTATAAAGGCTTCAGTGGATGCACTGCGCGGGAGGGAAGGCGGTGAAAAGCTTCTGTCTGGTGGCCTCAGCTCCTTGAAGAGGAAGAAGATGGGCCAAGGCGAGGGCGGAGCACGGAAGAAGTCTGCTCGTAGGATTTCCGCTGCTGCCGGGAAAACCTCAGCCGTTGGGGGTGAGAACCCGCCTAATGCCAATGTGCCTGAGTTTGCAGAAGAGAGTGTCAAGACCCCTGCCGAAGTCCTCGAGTGTGCACGGGGAGAGGGTTTTGACAAGGAGGTAATCGACATTTCAGATGTTGAGACTGAAACTGCCGAGCCTCTTGTGAGAAAACCCTATCTTCGGAGTGACAAGAGGAAGATCGAGGAGGAGGTTGCCCGTACTCCGGAGAGGAGTCCCCGAGTTGATGAAGGGGTGAAGGCGGCTCCTTCTTGTACAGATAAGGGGAAAAGGAAGGTTGGTGAAGAAGAAGAAAAAGGAGAGGAAGAAAGAGAGGAACAAGGAGAAGAGATCCCCCAAGAGGGTGGCCAGGGTCCTCGTATTTTTCATTTCGAGGACTTGGAGAACGTGGCCGCTGAGGGGGCGGCCCCTGTTGGCCTACACGAGTGTGACACAAGAGACCCTGGAGCGGAAGGTGATTCTGAGGTGTCAAAGACAAGGCTCACTCGGTGGACCATCATCAGCGGTCAGACCGGACTAAGGGACATCCGGGGCGTGCGCTACAAATTCGGCCCGAACTACCCCTCTGAACAAGCTTGGGAGCCCAAGTACTGCGAGAGGAAGTGCACCATGAAGCTAGTCCCCTGACGTCAACTCTGTGTCCAGGCCGGGCAGTTTAGCCAAGGCGGTTTCATCGCTCATTGGTCCCCGAGCGGAATGGACAATGAGGGAAACGAGTGATGAGGTGTTGGCTTTTGCTATTGATGCCGATTCTGCCCTGGTAAGTGTTTTCCTCAATACCGTTTGTATCAGAAGTAATTTCAACTTTAGACTTCTAACTCTACTTTTTTTTTGTTTGCTTCCTCAGTCAAGTATGATGTCTGCTGAGCTGATGTTCCGCTCAAGGATAAACAACGTCGATCAAGTACTCGAAGTGAAGAAAGAGTTGCTGGAGGCTCTGAAGGAGAATAAGGTTCTGGCAGAGCAGTGTGGTCTCCTTGGGGGTGAAGTTAATCGATTGATTGAAGTTAACAACAAGCGAATTGAATAGATTAATGAACTTACCAAGGAGAAGGACCTTCTGTCTGAAGAGAAAGAAGGGTTCGCACGATCTGCCCAGAGCCTGGAGGGTTTGCTTGAAGAATGCAAATCTTCGCTGAACAGGGCGCTCGATGAGCGTAGATCCTTTGAGATGGACCTGCTGAGGGCTACGGAAGAGTCTACTAGAGCCCGAGCTGAGCTACAAGTTGCCAAAGATCAAGTTGCCCAGTCGATGAGCGCTTAAGGCACGTTATCCAAGGACTTGGCTAACTTGCGTGATCAATTCAAAATCAAGGCGAAGCTTGCTGTACTCGAGGCCAAGCGAACCTTGCTTGATCAAGTCCATGTCGGTCGGATCAACGTCGAGGAGACGATGCTGAAAACAAAATGCGTTGTTCGCGATGTAAGGCAAATGCTAAACTTTTCTCCCGAAGAGTCTGAAGCATATGAGGATGAAGAGAGCTCGGGTGACGAGGACATAGCCGATGGAGCTGGTGCATCGGGTTCTGGTCATAGTCCCCAAAATTGATGCCCCCCCTTAGTTTGGTTAGGTTTTAAGTTTGTATATCTGGCAAAAGCCAGATAGTTGGTTGTGGATAGAGGTCTCTTAGGGACTCTATGATCCTTGTCTGGCCGGTTTCATTGGCCTTGATCACTCGCCAAAATTTCAGTCAGCCGTCTTCGGCGTTTTATCATTTTGTCAAGATAATATATATAATTTCAGATCTTTTTTAATTCAATGACTGTATGTTGCCTGAATCTTTGATCTTTTGCTTGGATGTGTTGTGGCCTTTGTGCCTTTTGTTTAAGAGCTTTTTTTAGAAGTTTGAACTTTACTAAGTTCTGGTCTTCGAAAGTCTGTTCGAATGTTTTAACTTAGCCTTTCCTAAGGAAGAGGTCACAAGTTATGGATGATATGCGCAGATGTTTCATTTTGACGGAGTCGCGGTCGATAAGTTTTGGCCGAATCGTTGGCCTTGCGAACAACTTTGCTTATCATTTGATAGTTGAAAGTTTGACGCAGAAAGTTTGTAGTTGAATCCTGGCCGAGTCGCTGGCCTTGTGAACGACTTCTCTTATTTTCGCGGAAGCTTGTCACATAAAAAGTTTTAAAAACTTTGCCTTTATGATGAAGGTCTTGTCTGGCCTACAGAGGCCTCCTGTCATCCCCCTTGTTTTTATGTTGAAATACACGAAGTTTTGAACATAAAAAAAAAAGGTAAGGCTGATCGTAAGAAAAAGAACACATATAACCAAACGAGGAGTGTGTCCGTTGTGGGATTCGAACCCACAGCCGCAAAGTTGAAAAACTTCGAGCTCTACCAGTTGAACTAAACGTATCTGGCCTTGTTTAGGCCGTTAGTACCATTTAGAAGAAATATAATGAAGATAGAAATATCATAAAAGTAAAAGGTAGGAAGAGAATAACTGACCGTTTTACCACTCAGAAGTGATACCTTTTGAGGTGAATCACGTTCCAATTGTTTGGGATGATTGAGCCTTCTGGTCATGCTAAGCGATAAGATCCTTTGCCAACTGACGCGACTACCTTGTAGGGGCCTTCCCAATTAGGGCCTAGCTTCCCCGAATTTGCTTCTTGCGTGTTTTGAGACACTTATCTTAACACGAAATCTCAAACTTGGAAACTTCGCACGCGCAGTCCCTGATTGTAATATTGTTTAATTCGTTCTTTCTGGGCAACTACTCGTACAAGCGCTAGTTCCATTCGTTCTTCGAGGAAATCCAATTCTTCGGAAAGATTGACTGAATTGGACTCTTCAGTGGCATGGGCATACCGTAGGCTGGGTTCTCCAATTTTGACTGGGATCAGAGCATCTGCGCCGTACACCAATGAGTAAGGTGTCTCTCCTATACTCATTTTTATAGTCGTGCGATAAGCCCACAGCACACCGGGCAGCTCTTCTACCCAACATCCTTTGGCCTGCTCGAGGCGCTTCTTGAGAGACTCGACGATTATTTTGTTTGTTGATTCTGCTTGTCCGTTGGCAACCGGGTGATACGGAGAAGAAGTAATCCTTTTGATGTGCAGGTCGTCGAGGAACCTAGTCACTTTCTGGCCGATGAATTGAGGTCCGTTGTCCATGACTATTTCCTTAAGTGCTCCAAATCGACACACGACAAAACGCCAAAGGAAGTCAATGACTTCCATTTGTCGTATCTTTCCATACGCTGCCGCTTCGACCCACTTGATGAAGTAATCGGTGATGACTAACAAGAAACCTACTCCTCTTGGCGCAGCGGGGAGAGGGCCAACTATGTCCATCCCCCATTTCAAGAACGGTCACGGGGAGATTATCGAGTGGAGCCGGTTGATGAAGAAAGTGTGCGAACCTTTGACACTTATCGCATTTTTTGACAAACTCATTCGTGTCCTTCTCCATCTTATCCCAATAGTACCCTGCACGAATCAACTTGTGTGCTAATGCCTTGCCCCCGGAGTGATTACCACAGCAGCTTTCGTGGACCTCTCGCATCACGTAGTTGATTTGGTTTGGACCCAGGAACTTTTCTAGAGTCCCTGCAAATATCTTGCGGTAGAGATCGCCGTTGATGATTGTATACCGAGCAGCTTTTATTCTAAGTTTGCGAGCAGCTTTCGTGTCATCGGGGAGAGTTCCATGAAGAATATAGTTCGTGATTTCATTCCGCCAGTCCCAAGTTGCGTTGATGGCATTGACTTTGAACTTTTCCCGATCTATGGTCATGCAGAGGAGTTGAATGACAGCCGAGGAGCTGGCCGGCCCCATTTCTGCTACTGACCCCAGATTCGTGAGAGCATCTGCCTTATGGTTCTCTGCTCATGGGATTTGGAATGCTTCCCATTCATCAAACTGGGCAAGAAGTTCTTTCACACGGGCCAGGTATGCTTGCATTCTAGATTCCCGTGCAATGAAGCCCTCGGTTACCTGGTTGACTACCAGTTGAGAATCACTCTTAAGTTTGATGATGTTCGCTCCATAGCTTTGGGCTAACTCCAATCCTGCAATCACGACCTCATATTCGGCCTCATTGTTAGTAATAAACGGGCACTTGATGGCCTGCCTGACGATCTCTCCAAATGGGGTGATGAGAACCAGTCCAAGACCGGACCCTTTGACGCTCGAGGAGCCATCAGTGTATAGGGTCAATGTGCTAGAGGCCTGCCCAGCATATATAATAGCATCCTTTTCCGCCTCAGGATATACATTAGCGCTAAAATCTGCTATGAAGTCTGCTAGGGCTTGTGATTTTATTGCTACCCTAGGCTGATAGGTAATGTCGAATTCACTTAGTTCTATAGCCCATTTAACTAGCCTTCTAGAGAATTCGGGTTTGTGCAAGACATTGCGCAGAGGAAATGTTGTAACTACGGCTATCGAATGACCTTGAAAGTAAGGACGTAACTTACGGGCAGCAGTTACTACCGCTAAAGCCAACTTTTCTAAGGGTTGGTAGCGTGTTTCTGCGTCAATTAGAGCTTTGCTAATTTAATAGATGGGAAGTTGTTTACCTTTTTCTTCTCGAACCAGAACTGCTCTTACCGAGGATTCTAAAACTGTCAGGTAGATCAGCAACAGTTCACCGGGCTGAGGTAGATTGGATAGATACTTCTTCAGATCCGTCAGCGCTTGTTGACATTTGGGAGTCCAATCGAACTCCTTGTTCTGCTTTAGGACATCGAAGAAAATTTTACACCGGTCTGATGAGCGGGATATGAATCTTCGCAAGGCTGCCACCCTTCCAGTCAATTTCATGACGTCTTTCCGATTGTGGAGCACGTCTGGAATTGACTTGATTGCTTTGATCTGAGCGGGATTGACTTCAATTCCGCGTTGAGAGACGATGAAGCCTATGAACTTTCCCGACCCGACTCCAAATGCACACTTCTCTGTGTTGAGCTTCATGTTGTACTGGTCGAGTATTCGGAAGGCTTCCTTCAAGTGCGCTACATGATCCTCTGCTCGTTTTGACTTGACCAACATGTCATCAATGTACACTTCCATAGTCTTACCAATATGGTCATGGAACATTCGGTTGACCAGGCGCTGATATGTCGCACCTGCATTTTTTAATCCAAATGACATAACTTTATAACAATACGTACCTCTGCAAGTTATGAACGATGTTTTCTCTTGGTCATCGGGATCCATCAGTATCTGATTGTACCCGAAATATGCGTCGAGGAAGGTGAGCACCTCGTGCCCGGCTGTTGCGTCAATCAGCTGATCTATCCTGGGAAGGGGATATGAATCCTTCGGACAGGCTTTGTTCAGATCCATGAAGTCAATGCAGACTTGCCATTTGCCGTTTTTCTTGGGCACAACGACCACGTTGGCTAGCCAGTCTAGATACTTAACTTCACGTACAGATCCAATCTTCAACAGCCGGTCGACTTCATCATTGATGACCTGGTTCCGGAAAGCTCCTTGTTGGCACTTCTTCTGCTTTACCAGGCGGTGGTACGGGTCGACGTTTAACCTGTGAGAGATAATATCTGGAGAAATACATGTCATATCTGCATGAGACCAGGCGAACATCGTGTGCCGCTCCTTGAGGAACTGGAGGATATCTCCTCGTAAGCGCTCTCTCAGTTCGGTCCCCAAATAGACCTTCCGCTCCAGTTTGTCCGCGAACAATTCTTCGGGCTCCAAAGTTTCCACGGTCGGCATGTGACTTTCCCGTGCCTCTAGCTTTGTGATGAATTCCGGGACCTCGTACTTTGCTTCTTCATCCGCCACGTCTGGTCCCGGTTGCAGTAATTGCTATTTGCTCTCTTCGGGCAGCTGGAGGGCCACCGAGTAACAGTCCCGAGTAGAGCGTTGCTCTCCTCGTACCTCACGTACTCCCCATTTTTATGGGAACTTTAATACCTGATGATAAGTGGAGGGGGCAACTTGCATATCATGGATCCATGGTCTCCCCAGGATAATGTTGTAAGCTAGGTCCGCATCGACGAAATGAAATGTCGTCTCCTTCGCTACCCCTTCGGCAAGAGTCGTAAGGGTAATCTCGCCAAGGGTTTTTCGCTTGAATTGTTGAAGCCGGAGAGAACTCGAGATATCGGCACGATCTTCTCTGACAGTTGCATCTCCCTGATAACTCGTGATTAGATGATATTCGTCGAACTGCTCGCATCAATGAGCACTCTCTTGACGTCAAACTCTGCCACGCGCAGTGTTATGACTAGCGCGTCAACATGCGGAAATTGCAGACCATTTGTGTCCGAATCTTCAAATGCTATTGTTTCCTCTGGTCGTGGATGCTTGGTCTTCTTGATGGAGACCTTTGCGTGCTTCTTTGCTGTGAACACGACGGAGTCCACTTCGTTCCCGCCTGAGATAACATTGACTGTCCTTTTCGATGAAGATGCTCGTGGAGGGCCAGATTTGTTCTGCTGAGCCTTCGCATGAGTTTGCTTTCCCATCTCTGTGAGAAGCTCCTTCAAGAACCCCTGTTTCAATAAATGTGCAACCTCATACCTTAGGGCCTTGCAGTCCTCAGTGATGTGACCGTGGTCGCGATGGAACTCACACCAAAGGTCCTGATTTCGCTTGCTCGGATTAGTCTACATGTCTTTTGGCCATTTGACTTTTTTGCCCATATCTTTAAGAGCCGCAATTACTTCGGCCATCTTAACGTTGAAATTTGGCAGACTCGGGGCTCTGCAAGCATTTGACTCTGAATCGTCTCCCCGTGCTAGTCCTTTAATTTATTGTTGCGGATGCGCCCTTTGGAATTGCTGCGTGACCGGTCAGGGTAATGCTCGTAATGTATATCTGACCTTTCTGACTCCATCTTTCTGCCAGAAACACTGCTTCGCGACTGAGTCTTTCCTCGGGTACCTGTTCCAATCAATTTATCTTCATCAATATGTACCTTTGAGTTGTAGCGGTTGTAGACATCCGACCAGTTGGCTGCTCGGAATTCGTGAAGGGATTCGTATAGCCTGTGCGTAGCCTCTGAGCTCCTGACATCCAAACTGTTGGTGAATGCAATCGCTGCCCATCTGTCTGGTACCTTAGGTAACATCATATGTTCCCGTTGGAAACGATCCACATATTTACGGAGGGACTCGTCGGGCTTCTGCTTGATCTCAAAGATATCATCCACGCGAGTTTCCATCTTCTGAGCGCCTGTATGTGCCTTCAGGAACAGCTCAGCCATCTCGGTGAAGGACCCAATGAAATTTGGTGCCAACATTGAGTATCATCGTAGAGCTCCGTCCGCTAGCATCTCCACAAACTTCTTCAGTTGAACTGATTCGATCTCCTCATCGGTGAGATCGCTTGTTTTTATGAATTTGCTGAACATCATGAGATGATCGTTGGGGTCAGATGTCCCACGATATCTCGGAATGTTTGGCATCTTGAACGTCTTCGGTATCGCCTTTGGTGCCGCTTCCTTCTTCCAAGGCCGTTGTGAGTAGCGCTGCACATCAACTTTCTTTAACGTGGATGGAGCACCTGGTATCTGATCAATTCTCTCGTGGAGAGACTTCTGAAGCGCTTCCTGGCTCTCCTTGAATTGTTTGGTGAGGGCCTCCACGACGATGCTCATTTCAGTGGAAGCCCTAGATCCTCTGTTTCGATTTTGGTTGACCTGGGTCGTTGGATCCACGGTTCCTCCGTTGTTTCGTTTCCCACCTTGCCTTGAAGTGTGCGAAGAAGGAGCATCCCGACCTGGTGCTGCAGCATCAGCCCTTGTGACTGGAGGGATTTGCCCTCAGAGAGAGTTGATCGCCTCGTTTATTCCTCTGTTAACCTCCACTTGTTCCTGCATAAATGCAAATATCGTCTCCTGGAGGTTCCCTTGGTCAGGGGAGAGACTCCTATGGCGACGTCTCCTAGGCGGAGTTTCGCTCTGAGAGCGTCCGCGTCTGTTCCGTTGCCTGACTGGCCCTTGGGAAGATTGTTCCTGCCCATCGGACGAGTAATCTGGAGAATAATTAGGGCTTGATGAAGGGGTACGTACCTGACTTCCGCCCACTATAGTTCGTTGTAAATCGCTTTCTGCCATGTTAGTTGTGAAAAATCGACAGAAAAAGAATAGAACGTATGAAAAAGATAAACTATTAACCTATAGAGGCTACTGACCGGCTCCCGCTGTGGTCGCAAAATTGTTTAACGTAGATCCGATTTTAGGCCAATTAACAATTAAATTTGTATTTGTGGAGTCACGATCAATAGTTTAGATTAAGAGTTTAAATAAGGAATTGTGTTAGTTATTAGACTATCAATATATTCATGATTTCCAATAACGGTAATTGACGATAAGGAAATAATAAGAGATAACCAAAATAAATAAGATCAAAGCGTGAGTAAAATAGATAGAAGGAACCGTATCTGATCACTTGATCTCGGTGAGAATTCCTCACTACTGATTATACTTGAAGACTCGAGAGCAAAGTATCCAACAAATGTAAATGAAGAACAGTACTGAGCAAGAGTAAGAGAGATGACTCTTATTGATATTGTAGACAAAGAGTAAATTGTATGTTCGTCGAAAGAGTAATGTGTACAATGATTGAGAACGAGTGCTATTTATAGGCTTGATAGGCATCCGTTGAGTTTGTAACCGCTGGGTGCGTATCCGTTCGAATACGTAACCGCTAGATTGTGTAACCGCTACCTTCATGACCATTTAATAGGCAATCGTGCGTGATTAAGTTGGTGACTGCTCATTTAAATCGTGCTGATCTGGGAGGCGTTACGATACTGTTCTGGGTCTGTCCGTGGTAACCACCTGGTCAATCATCTGTCTGCTAGCTGTCTGTCCAGAGAAACCTCTGCCCGTGCCATGTGGCAGACACGTGTCACTTTTTAGGTGATGTCAGTTTTTATCCAATACAGAGATGATTGAGACGGTTTGAAAATTTACATTTTAGTTATACATTTTAAAATAATCAAAAAATTGATATGATACAAAAATGTCAAAATAACCGATAATTATTGGCTAAATTTAGAGTCAACGAACAAATAATATTGAAATCCAAGGATTGTTCTGGATTTGGCTCACCAGGTTATCATAATTCAATGAAGGCTTATGAAATCTATGAAACCACATATTTTTATTTACATTGGGTACATTATTAAAGTTATAGTTTACACTTGTTAAGAAACAAAAAAGAAAAAAAGGAAATTGGTGAAAAAACCAGATCTTCTAGTGATTTTTAGGTCCTTCTAGCAAGCAATCATGCTTAGGGTAGTTGGCAAATGGGACAAATCCCAACTTTCACGTGATCCGCGTGGACATAAATTTTAACTTTTTTGTGACGTTAGTTATAATAGTATTTGTTTAAATTATCCTTTATCTCTGTAATCACACTAACCATTTCGTTTAATCAACTCTCCAATACTTAGAATAGTAACAGTAAAATTTTTTTTCTTAAAAGAAAAGTATAGTCCTAACTCATTATTATTCTTAATCATCAAATTTTGAAACAAATCATGTTTGCCAAAACGATTAACATTTGAAATTGGAGGGAGTATTTCATATCAATGTGATATGATTTGACAAGGGTCTCATTTTCAAGCTGAAGTGCTGCTCTTCCCTCTATCAACTAAACCAAAATTATATTACTGTAGCATATCATTATGATTAGAGTGGTTGGAAAAATGGGACAAGTCATAACTTATGTTCATTAAGTATTTTGACTATATTAATACATGCATAATCTATAATAGGAAATAAGGGTGGCTAACGGTCCGGTTTTGACCGGACCGGACCGGAACCGGGCCGGAAACCGGCTCGGACCGGTCCGGACCGGTCGAAACCGGACCGTTGGCCACTAACGGCCCCCGATCCCGGTACCGAACCGGTGGGTCGAAAAAAAACCGGTAGGACCGGATTAATTTGGGACCGGAACCGGCCCGGACCGGACCGGAACCGGCCGGACCGGACCGGTCAAAAAAATAAAAAAAAAAAAGGAAAATTCTGCCCGTTTCTAGCCGTTGGGCAACGGCTATTTTGACCTCCTAGCCGTTGTCCAACGGCTAAAAACGGCCAAATACACCCCATAACCACCCCATAACCACCCCTAACTATTTTTTTTCTATAAATACCCCATTATTTCATCATATTTTTCACACAAATCTTCCAATTCTCTCTAATTCTCTCAAATTTTCTACAATATTGCTATTGTTCTACTTTGGCTATTTGTTAAAAATTTATAATTTGGCTACTTTATCAAGTTCTATTTGGAGTTTCTATCAAATTTATATTGTGCTACTTGGTGAAGTTTATAAATATCAAGTATTGGGTTAATTGGAGGCGCTACGTGGTTGAAAATATCAATTTGGCTATTTTTGCAATTTTCCGATTATCAAGTATTCAACTAATTAATTGAAGTGGAGGCTCAAGTTTCAACTTCACCTCAATTATACGGTTATATTTGGTTGGTCGTTCCTACTTCTACTCTTTTATTATTTTTTTGTCATATATATTTATTTTATTTGCTATTATTATGTCTCAACGAGGTTCAATTGGAACTAGTAGTGGGGGGCGGGCACGTGGTCGTAGGGGAAATAGGGGTAAAGAAATTGCTGGTAGTTCTAATCAGTTCACCCACATAGATGATTCTCAATATTATCATAATGTTAGCGCTGGTAACATACTTGATCACGAAATGTTAGAAACACAATATGGGAATCAAAGCGGGGTTAATTTAGAAGAAACACCTGAATTTCAGGCTAGTCCACCCGAAGTTCAGTCAGACTTGCCTCCTGAACCTCCTACTAGAAGTAGAATACCGGCTAAACGTAAGGATAGATCTGATGTGTGGGATTTTGCATCAAAGAATGTTGAAGCGCAGACGGCCTCTTGCGGGCTTTGTGATAAGGTGTGGGTTTTTAGAACTGGGGGTAATGAGGGTGGGACGGGTAAACTTAGGAAGCACTTACAAAATAAACATCCTAAAGAATGGGCAACGCGGGCGGGTGGTATATATTTAGGGACCGAACATGGGGGAGTAGCGCATGATTCTTCTTCGGGTATCCAAGCAAGAATTAACCATTTAACAGGAGGGCTTCTTACTTATGATAAACAAAAGGATAGGGAAGAAATTGCTAAACTAGTTGCCCTCGAGGGTTTACCTTATAGTTTTCCTTCTTCTACTGGTTTTGTTCGTTATGTTCAGGCTGTATATAATCCCTCTTTTAGAGGTTTTCCAAGAACTACTGTTAAAAATGATATTATTAAATTTAAGAACGAATATCAGGATTATTTGCGATATATGTTTGATAACTTTGACACTAGAGTATGTCTTACTACGGATATGGGTCGTTCTACTAATGGATGTGATTATATTACTGTGACTTGTCATTGGATAGATCCTGATTGGGTTTTTCAAAAACGTATTATTGCTTATAAAATTGTTGATGAACCACACACGGGAAATTATATTTGTAACAAAGTTTCATCAATTTGTCGTACGTACTGTTTGTCTAACAAAGTTTTTAGTATTACGGTAGATAATGCTACAAACAACACAGACGCACTTAAGAACTTGATACCTATTTTGAACCCTCCTTTTCCTGAATTTTTTCATGTTAGGTGTGCATGTCATATTTACAACTTAGTAGTCAGAGATGGTCTTACCTTGTTTAACGACATTATCAAAAAGGTGCAGATAGCTATTACTTATATTTTTAGAAATAAAAACCAAGAAAGAAGACGAGAATGGGAAAGAAAATGTGTAGAATTAGGAATGCCAGTTAGGAGAGTCCCAAAGGAAGTTTGTACTAGGTGGAACACTTTATATGAGGCATTGAATGTTGCTTATGAATATAGACTGCCTATTTCTCAAATGTATAATAAACATTTTATGGAAATCTATCACCTTAAAGATGAGGATTGGCAAGTTGTTCAACATCTTCTTCAGTTTTTACATAAATTTTATCAAGCTACTTTAGAATTTTCCGGTCAATATTATCCAACTACTCCTACCATGTTATATTATATAGCTGGAATATCGGAATTATTGAAAATGTATAAACAATATACAGTTTACTTACCGGCTGTACGGTTAATGATTGAAAAGTTTAGAAAATATTTTTTTCCAATTCCTCCTCTTTTTTACATTGCTTCTGTGTTGCATCCTGCTTTTAAAATTAAGTTAACTGAACGACTTGTTAGAGAAGTATATGCAAATTTAGAAATTACTCCAGATGAAATTGCTACTAATGGGTATCCAAGTGTAGACGAGGCTGTTGCTAAAGTTTATGCAGATACCGTGGCTGTTTTTGCAAAGTATAGAGCTTGGGCAGACACTGCAGAGCCAACGGAACCAATACTATCCACCGGGCAAAGTTCTTCACAGGCAGGAGCAGGAATGCGCACTTTTGGGGGACTTGACGAAAAGTTGCTTTCAGAACAGGACGAGTACGGAGAGGAATACAGCGAGTTCCAAGTGTATTTAATTCAATATCCAAAGAAACTTAACAACTTTGGAACTGCGAATTTGTTGGATTATTGGAAGAATCAAGAATCGCAATTTTCAATTCTTGCAAAAATGGCCCGGGATATATTAACAATTCAAGCTTCATCAGTTGCATCGGAACGCGCTTTCAGCCAAGGAAGATTTCAAATTGGAGATCACAGATATTCGTTGAGAGAGGAGGCAATGGAGACAGGAGTTTTATTCAGGGATTGGATAAGAGCAGAGCGAAGAAACTTTGGTCTACCAGAACTTACTAAGGAAAGGGGCAGAGCATATATCGATCAAATTTTGAGCGACGGAACAAGTGAAGGGAGTCAAACCGGCAATGAAGAAGAAGAAGAAGACGAAGAACCAGAAGGAGATGATGAACAAGATCAACAACGGCCTGTTCCAAAAGAAAAGCCTACAAGTGTCCTCAAGAAACTAGCTAATATGTTTAAAAGAATGTAATATTCTAAATAAGAATTTTGAATTTACAAGTTTTTGTTTAGATGTAATTTGCACTTCTTATATCTTAAACAATTCAATAAAATTGCTCCAAGTTTTGGAATTCAATCACAATTCACAACTATTGTCTTCATACTATTTATTTTTAATTTATAGTTTGCGCAAAAAATACTACAATTAATTACTAGTTTGTAAATTAGTTCAAATATTGAATTTTGAACTTAAAGAATTAATTCAAAAATTTGAATTTACTAAAATTAATTCAAAGTTTGAAACTTTGAATATTGAACATAACAAATTAATTCAAAACTACAAGTTCAAATTATAAAAAATACTACAAGTTTTTTTATTCTAAGTTTAAACTTTAATATAAATACAAGTAAAAACTAAATAATATTTTGTTGTAATATTTTTCAAAGTTTCCATCACTTTAGATAAAACTCAATGGAAAAACAAAAAAAAAAAAAAAAAAAAAAAAAACTTATTTGGGCCGAACTGCCGGACCGGACCGGACCGGACCGAACCGGACCGGACCGGCATTTTGGCCCAACGGCTCTCTTTCAAATATAGCCGTTGGCCAACGGCCAAAAACGGCTATATTTGCCTATCACCCCCCCTAAACGCCCCCCATAACCCCCCAACCTATTTTTATCTATATATACACTATTATTTCATCATTATATCACACAATTTACTATTTTCTATCAATTTATCTCTCAAATTACTCTCAAAGGCTATTTTCTAAATTTCTTCCAAAATCCAAACAATTATAATGGCTGACAATCAAGCTCCCGCTGCTCCCGCTGCTCCTGAACGAAGACGTCGTTCTATAGTGTGGGAACTTATTACGAAAGATACTGAATCTCAGAAAGCTAAATGTAACATCTGTAACAAAGAGTGGCAAGTTTACACTGGACCCAACAATGGAGGGACGGGAAAGTTTAGGCAACACTTAAAAAAAAAACACAGAACCGAATGGGATATAATAAATGGCTTTATTCCGCGTGATTGAAAATTTGAAGAGATGGCTAAGGGAATATCTATTTCAATTATGTATTTTCGAATTTCTAGTTTATTTAGCATCTTTGTAATTTTTCGATTTCTAGTTTGTTTTGTCATTTCAATTATCTATTTCTCATTCAATAAACGTTTGTTTTGTTTCATAAACTTTACACTGATAAAATAACAAACTAGAAGACGTCGTTCAATTATTTATTTCTCATTCAATAAACTTTACATTAATAAATTTTAAAATATAATTTACATAATTATTTTGTTAATTTGTTTCATTAAAAAATATAATATACCTAATTATCACAAATAATGTTTAAATAAATTGTTAAGTTTTTCAAATTTTATTTTTATTTGCCTAAAAAAAAAAAAAAAAAAAAATAAAAAATAAAAAAACCGTTAACCGGCCGGACCGGACCGGTACCGACCGGCCTAACGGTCGCCGGACCCGGTTCCGATCCGGCTCCAATATTTGAAACCGGAGAACACCGGACCGGTAGACCGGATTTCCGCCGGTTTTAAATTTTTTTGGCCCGGTTCCGGACCGGAACCGGACTCCGGTACCGGCTCCGGACCGGACCGGACCGATAGCCACCCCTAATAGGAAACTTCGAATCTAGATATTAAATGAAACAATTATTTGATGGATGACATTATCCATCATCAAAAGGAAAAAGAAATTAAATAGTACTTCCTCTTTCTCTCGGGTCTATTTATTTCATTAAATATCAATTTAAATTAAATTTTGATTTTTCATATGGATTGTTGTACTTGAAAGGATGAGATTATATTTCTACCTTTGATTAAAGTTCTATTAATGGTAAGTCAATAATATTTCAATAATAAAAAAGGAGGGATTATTTCAAATAGAGAAAAGTGGTAAGGGAGATGAAGTCCCTCACCCCCCACCCCCATTTTAAAAAAAAAAAAGAAAAAGAAAAAGAAAGATAAAAATTTGTAATGTTAACAAATTCTCATTAATAGAATTTTAACCAAAAATAGAGAATGCAATCTCAACCTTTCAAGTACAACAATTTACATCACAAAGTTCAAGCTTATATTGATATTTAATGGAGTAAACATCGTTGGAGCAATTCCAATTCCCTCCTTTCCCATTTGATTGTCATGTTATGCTTTTTAGACGAGGGATGTGTGGTTATACTAGGATAGATAAGATTATGAATGAGGTCATTTGCAACAAGATGGAAATGACCTCAGAGGTGGACAAGATGCGAGAAGCGTGGCTACGATGTTTCAAATATGTGAAAAGGAGGAGCATAAATACATCGGTAAGGAGGTGTGAGGGGTTGACAGTGTTGGGTCTATGGTGAGGTAGAGGTAGACCGAAGAAGAATTTGAGCGAGGAGATTATGCATGACGTGGCCGACCTCCATATTATCAAGGATGTGACCCTAGATAGGAAAGCATGGAGCTCGAGAATTAGGATAGAAGGACAGATGATAAGGATCAAAACTAAATGCGGAAAATAAAAGATAGAGAGCGAGACACTACTCGAACTCCCTACGAAGTAACCCCGGGGAACTTGTCCCGAGATACCCTCGTATCGGTGTCAAGAAGGACCTACACTATGAAACCACCCTCTAGTCGCACCCGGGACTCGCAATTAGAATGATCGAGTTTTCGGTTCAAGACTCAACTAGGTTCCACTAGTGAATTCAAGCAACCAAGACAAAGGGTTCTCCAAACAAGAGATAGATTCTTTTCATCATTCATAAAATTCAAGGTAAGCTAAGGTTTGAAGAGGTTTGTGAAGTATTTATAGACTTCACTTACACATAATGAAAGCTCAAAAATACCCCCTAAGTGGGTTAAAACAATAAAGGCCACGTAGGGCTATAGTTGTCCAAAACATAGCATAAAACTAGGAATTCCCGCACCCTTCAGCAAACTAGGCGCCCAAGTAGGCGCCCAGCCTTCTTGGAGTAGGCGCTCAGCTTACTTGGAGTAGGCGGCCAGCCTACTTGGAGAAGGCGGCCAGCCTCTTTGGAGTAGGCGGTCTGCCCGTTTTGCAGAGGCGGTCCGCCTGGTGCAAAATCCAGAGAGTGATCAAAAAGTAGGCGGCCCGCCTAGTTGAGTAGGCGGTCCGCCCGTTCCTGTAGCTTCTTGATTTGCTTCCAAACGTGCCCCGGATGCCTTTTCAAGTGGCCTAAGTGATCCACCATCCATAGCACTCAAAAGCATGATCTTCCGGCTACTCTCGGAACCTTCATCCATGTCCCTCCAAGTCAAGTGAAGATGGGTGTCTTGAATCAACTTTGCTTGACTCCTAGTGAACGGCCTTGAGGTATGCCCCGCATCAACAGATGCAGCCGAACGATTTCTGCCATATTAGCAGTAGTATTACATTGGATCTCTTTTTTCTTTTTTAGTTTTTTGCTAGTACTTTTGTTACCGTGGTATTTACATCTTATTTTTCAAATATATTTTTAAATATATTTTCTTTAGCCGAGGGTTTACTAGAAACAGTCTCTCCATCTTGTTGAGGCTAGGGTCTAGATTTCACCCGCCCCATCAGACCCTACTTATAAAATATTGCTGTGTATGTTGTTGCTGCTGTAGTTGTTGTATTGGTCGATTTCTGTTCGATCACAGTCATCGGTTTTGATTTTATGAAGAGGCATTAGTTGATTTCGAAATCGTTGTGGTCGGGAAAAGATGGTTTCGTTTACTTCCATGATCGGTTATGTGCTCATTGCGATCGGATATTTTCGAAGACGGCATTCCAATGGATAAAGCAGTTTGTCCTTATCCCAAGTTTATCGGAACAAATTTAGCGGATTCAGGGGAAGTGGGTGAAAACGTGCAACTGTTGAAAGAGAAACGTGGGAAAGTGGAGCTCTTCTAGGGTTGAAACTCTTCATCATTTCAACCTATAAATAGGTCTTTATACTCTTATTTGAGGACACATTGGTTTTGCTCTGATCAAAAGGCAGCATTACTCTCAATCTTTATTCAGCTACTTAAATATTTTTGCTTTGTTCTCTCTACATACATAAAACTACTGTTGTCGTTAGAGCAATCCTTGTATCAAATTCAGCCGTGGCTTGGTTCAAACGTGGAAGAAGGCTCATCTCTTTCATTTGAAGCACTATCCTTCGGCTCTTCAATACAATAAGCTTTTATCGCTTTAATTATTTATTTGTCGTTTGCTCGTTTTTAATTTACTTGCTGCTCATATTATTCGCTATCTTGTTACGTTCGATCTTATCAACTTGTCATTGTTATTCTGGTCGCATAGGATAATTCACTAATTTGTTCACTGTTAAGTTACATCGGATACATTGATGTTGTTACTTTATCATCACATTACTCGATCGAATATATTCATAATGCAGTCATTCATTATCGTATTATATTCGTTTGTCAGCGTATCTGTTATCATCATCGAGTTTGTCATCATAATCGCATCCATCATCATCATTAAATCTATCGTTGTCACCGTATTTGATTAAAATCGGGCATCTAATTAGGACGGAATCGTCTCAACATAAACTATTTGATTGTTATTTACTTCGAATTTATCTGTTCATACTTGTATTCGAGTCATTTATTTGAACCTGACATCGTTGACTGATATTTGACATCGAATCTGCATCTTTGATATTGGTATTAGAATTGCCCTAGAGTTAAATCGCTAGAGATCGACTGTTCCATTAACGTAAACTGCTTATCAATCGATCGAATTGAGATATAAAACGGTCGCCTTAGACTCAACTAAATATAAAATTAATTGTAAAACCTGATACATTTTTGGGAAATACAATTTGGTGCCCACCGTGGGGTCTAGGCAATCGATTTATTCCGAAATTTGAATCGTTTTGATACTACTTACGTTTATTTCTTTGTCTTGAAATGGCAGATGAACGTAACATCACCACTACCGCCGCTCTGAACGGTCAACAACAACTCAATCCCAATGACAGAATTCCAGTTCCGACCAACGTTGAGGCGGTCGATGAGTCTACCAATCGCGAGCAGGATCCAAATCATGACGACATTCCTGCTGGTTCACAGTTGAACACGCCCCGAGGACAGCGACCGGGTAAGGAGCCCGTGGTCGAAACTGAGTCAGGAGATGCAAATGCGTCACTAATGGCATATTTGAAAAGGCACGACGCTCAGTTCGAAATGATACAGAAGCAACTAAGGGTTTTATCTAATTCTATCGGAAACAGAACACCCACCCCACCGATCACCCCCCCGGCAAGCATTCCGACTTCGGTTCCTCAGGGCGCCGTAACAGGGGGACTTGCAGCGGGGGTCGGATCTGGGGGATCGGGTACGGCTGCGGCAGCTATGGGAGCTCCGGCGTCAGTTACAGCGGAAGTAAGAATGTTAGCGACGATGCAAACTCTGTTGAATGACACAGTAGACAAAAAATTCGGTGAGATAAAATCATTTATGGAGAAATTGCCAGGTGTCCCAAAGTTAACGGACGAGGTCGCTAAGAAATTGATCTCAAAGCGTCTGTTCCCAGCAAGTGCAGCCCCGATGCCAATTCCTAAAACTTTCAAGTTACCAGAAAGTTTGAGGTACGATGGGACCACAGATCCAAGGGATCACATCGATATGTTTTCGGTTGCAGTTAAGGCGAACGACTTAACTTCGGAAGAAATTAATTCGGTCAGCCTCAAAAAGTTTTGTGAGACATTGAAGGGAGCGGCATTGAAATGGTATCTGCAATTATCTGAAAATGAAATATTGAATTTTGATGACATGTCAGCGAAGTTTATTCGATCATATACTGGAGCAAAGAAGATAGCACCAAGGTTGGAAGACATATTGAATGTTAGGCAGCGACCCGGGGAAACCATAAAACAATTTGTGAAACGATTCAATGATGAGAAGATTCATATCCCGAATCTCGAAGAAAGGTGGACTTGCTTGATCTTTGCTAACAATCTGCGCACTGATTCGATTGAGGCATGGAAATTGAAAGATCGTCTGAGAGAGATTGATGCATGGACATTCGAAGTGCTATATCGGGAATGCGAACCGCGGATTAGGGCTGAGGAGGAGGAATTGCAGTTAGTCCGAAATAGTTACCATTATGATCGACCTCCACCACGGAGAGTCGAAAATGACAGGAGAAACTACAGGGACCAACGATGGGAGCCCTACAGTTTCCCCCGAATGGGGAACAACAACCATGAAGCTGGTGGTTCGAAGAATCAATCGAAGAAAGGGCAGTCGAACGCATCTTCGGCCCAGAAAGATCGACCACTCCCCCCAAAAGTGACGGAGTACAATTTTTGCATATCGACACCAAACTTGGTGAATTACTTGAAGGGGATGGGTGAGAAGGTTGTAAAATTTCCAGGTCGCATAAAAACGAATCCAAATACAAGGGATGAAAATCTATGGTGTGCATTTCACCATGACTTCGGTCATACAACGGAGGATTGTAAGGCGCTGAGATATGAAGTGGCCAGCCTGCTGCAGAAGGGGCATCTTGTCGAACTATTGACTGACAGAGGGCGAAACAATTTTAATAAAAAGAAAGACGATGAGCCGCCAAAACCTCCTGCTCCTAGGAAGACGGTAAATGTTATTACCGGAGGAGATGGCGTTTGTGGAGTAACCTACACTACCAAGAAATATGCAAAAGTCTCATTTACACGAGACAAGCGAACACGAGATGATATGAATGATGAGATCGTGTTCGGGGATTTTGATTTTGATGACAGAATTCATCCCCTTAACGACGCACATGTAGTCACAATGAGGATCGACGACGCTGATGTAAAAAGGGTATTAGTCGATGCTGGTAGTTCGGTCAATATCATACATGCAAGGGTAGTTGATCAGCTGCAATTGAGCGACAAGATCGTGCCTCGTTCAACAGTATTGTCGGGTTTCAACAACTCGAGTGAAGTGACCGTTGGAGAAATCACAATTAAGACCTATGCAGAAGGTGTTGAGAATGAGACATCGTTTCAAGTAATGAAAGGCATAATGGCGTACAACGTGATATTGGGTCGACCGTGGATTCACGCTATGGGAGCGGTCCCATCGACCCTACATCAAGTTGTGAAATTCCCTACCCCATGGGGAATTCGTGAAATCAGAGGCGAACAACAGGCTTCGCGGGAATGTTACTCAGTAGCTGTTAAGGACGGCTTTTGATTGTAGCAATCACAGCTAGTGGAACCCGTGGCCGGAAGCTTCACTTCGGTTCCGTCATGCGCCTCAACGCAGCTACCGAAATCCGAAGTCGAAGGCGACTTCGCACAGGTTTCACCATATAAGCTAGTGGGACTCGTGGCCGGAAGCTTCACTTCGGTTCCGTCGTGCGCCTCAACGCAGCTACCGGAATCCGAAGTCGAAGGCAACTTCGCACAGGTTCCACCATGTGTGAGAGAACCATATAAATAAAAAGCTGGAGACTCTACGATAGAAGACTTGGAAGAAGTAACTTTATTCGATGATAAGCCTGATCGAAAAGTCTATGTGGGAGCGGAATTGGATTCTGAAGTAAAAACAAAAATCATATCCTTCCTCAAGGGTAATTCTGATTGTTTTGCTTGTCCCACGCAGATATGGTTGGGATCGACCCAAAGGTCGCCACACACAAATTAAACGTCGATCCAAAACATCTGCCGGTGAAACAAAAGAAACGACCAAATGGGGGATTTCGAAGAAAAGTGATCAACGACGAGGTAGAAAAGCTGCTAATGAATGGGTTCATTAAGGAGGTCAAATATCCTGAATGGCTTGCAAACACTGTAGTGGTGCCAAAGAAAAATGGCAAGTAGAGAGTATGCGTCGATTATACCGACCTCAATAAAGCCTGTCCAAAAGATTCATTCCCGTTGCCTCACATCGATAGATTGATCGATTCGACGGCAGGGCACGAAATGTTAAGTTTCCTGGATGCCTATTCATGTTATAATCAAATTTCGATGGACCCATTGGATCAGGAGAAGACGTCATTCATCACAGACATGGGGACTTATTGCTATACAGTCATGCCATTCGGCCTTAAAAACACTGGCGCTGCTTATCAGCGTTTGGTCACTACTATGTTCAAAGATTTGATCGGGAAAACCATGGAAGTCTACATCGATGACATGCTGGTCAAATACCTTGAGAAAAGAAGTCACTTAAGTCATTTGGAGGAGACTTTTACGATACTAAGGCGTTTCAACATGAGATTGAACCGGAGAAATGCGCGTTCGGAGTTGGATCCGGCAAGTTCTTGGGATTCATCGTATCGTAAAGAGGAATTGAAGCCAACCCAGACAAAATCAAAGCAATTGAAAGCATTCCCGAAGACTTATCAATAGTGAAGGAAGTTCAACAGCTGACTGGTCGAGTAGCCTATCTCAGCAGGTTCATCTCGAGGTCATCAGAACGATGTCACAAGTTCTTTTCAGTGCTGAAAAAGAACAAAAGCTTTGAATGGACACCAGAATGAAAAAAGGCCCTCAAAGAATTGAAGCTGTACCTGTCGAATGCTCCACTCCTGTCAAAACCGATCGAAGGAGAAATATTGCTGATCTACTTGGCCGTCTCCGATGTCGCTGTAAGCGCTGTCCTCGTCCGCAAGGACAGAGGTAATCAATTTCCTATCTATTATGATAGTAAAACACTATTGGATGCAGAAACAAGGTATCCGCACCTAGAAAAATTAGCACTTGCACTAGTCACTGCTGCACGGAAACTAAGGCCGTATTTCCAATGTCATTCAATATCTGTCGTAACTACTTTTCCATTGCGAAACATTTTACATCGGCCAGATCTCTCTGGTCGATTAATGAAATGGGAGGTCGAGCTGAGCGAGTACGATATTACTTATCAGCCTCGCACCGCCATAAAATCTCAAGTGTTAGCTGATTTTGTAGCAGATTTTAGCGCTAATATCTTTCCGGAGGCAAAAAAGGAAGAATTGATGATGAGGGATCCCGATCCCGGAGTTTGGAAAATGTTTACCGATGGAGCCTCAAACGTGAAAGGGACTAGACTCAGAATCTTATTAATAGCACCTACCGGTGAAAAACTCAGGTACGCAATCAAATTGCATGCAAAAACTAACAACGAGGCCGAATATGAGGCCCTCGCTGCAGGTTTGAAGATTGCAAAAGACTTGAAAGTCGAGCGACTAGACATCAAAAGTGACTCTCAGTTGGTGGTAAATCAAATCCAAGGCGATTTTTGTGTTCGAGATCCAAGGATGCAGCAGTTGTTCGAAAAAGTGCAAAATCTCCTTACATCTTTCCAAGAATGGAAAATAGCTCAGATACCAAGGGAGGACAACATCGAAGCAGACGCTTTAGCCAACCTCGGTTCTGCAGCGGTCATCGATGGCAAAATCGATGAAACAGTGGTCCACCTGTTCGAATCACCACTCTGTCGGAGCATCAAAGAGGTAAAGAATGTTAACCATACTTGGGATTGGAGAAACAAATACTTGTCTTATTTGCAGGCAGGAACCCTTCCCGATGACAAAAAATTTGCCCGATCACTCAAAGCTAAAGCGGCAAGATATTGTCTCTTAGAAAACCAGCTCTACAGACGAATGTTCAGCGGCCCTTTAGCGAAGTGTGTGGGACCAGATGGGACAAACTATGTGTTGAAAGAAATCCATGAAGGTGAGTGCGGCAATCACTCCGGCAGCAAATCGTTGGTTCGAAAGATCCTAAGAGCTGGATACTACTGGCCAACGATCACAGATGATGCCAAAGAATTCGTCCGCAAATGCGACAAGTGTCAACGATTCGGCAACCTCATACATCAACAGGCTGAGCCACTTCATTCGGTCACGTCACCGTAGCCGTTCATGAAGTGGGGAATGGATCAGGTCGGGCCGCTTCCAACAGCGCCCGGCGGGGTAAAATTTATTCTAATTCTTACTTATTATTTTTCTAAATGGGTGGAAGCAATTGCCTTGGCTAAAATTCGTGAGCAAGAAGTCATTAAATTTATTCACCAAAATATTATCTATCGTTTTGGGATCCCGAAAGAGATCACATGCGACAACGGTAAACAGTTTGTAGGAAGACGGATCACTGCCTTCTTCGAGAAATGGGGGATCAAGTGAATTGCCTCAACACCTTACCACCCCAGCGCAAATGGACAGGCTGAATCTTCCAACAAAACAATAATCGAGTATTTGAAGAAAAGGATGGATGATTCAAAGGGCAACTGGCCGAACGAACTTCCCGGAGCGCTGTGGGCTCATCGAATAACGGTGAAGCACATCACCGGAGAAACACCGTTCTCACTTGTCGATGGAGCAGAAGCACTGATACCGGTGGAAGTGGGAGAACCCAGTCTTCGGTTTGCCCACTCCACCGAAGAAGCAAACAGAGAAGCCATGCTGATAGATCTCAACCTGATCGAAGCAAAAAGGGACATGGCATTTGTTCGAATACAAGCACAGAAACAAAGGGCAGAAAACTACCTCAACAAAAAAATCAGGTATCGATCTTTTAATGTAGGTGACTATAGCTGAAGATCAAAAGACCGAAAAAAGATGAGCCCAACGAAGGTAAGCTAGGAGCAAATTGGGAATGACCCTACCGGATAAAAGCAGTAATCGGGAAAGGATCATATCAACTTGAAACAATGGACTCCAAGCCAGTCAACTTCAATTGGAACATCACACAATTGAAGAAGTACTACTTTTGAGACTCTACGGTATCATCAATTTTCATCTGTTAATCTCGCAAAATTTCAAATTTTCCTCCATCGGAAAGAATTATTTAATCGATTATTTGACACTAACACTCTTAGATGATAGGCATAGTTGGAATCGAATGATGACAAACATCACCCACGAACACATGAGCTCAAAACGCTCCGATCATGGTCGATAAGTCTGACGAACATTCTAACGTGGTCTTCATCTATAATGGTTTCTCGGTTTTTGTGTCAATGACTCCGTTTCAGGACCAGTGTTCGACCACTCATCCTTCATACTCAAACACTAGGGGGGGAGATGGAGTTAGCACGATTGTCATCAACTGATACTAGGGACTGCCCAAGAACCGGAGGCTTCCCATCGGAAGAAGGAACGAGACCGATTGAAGACAATACCGGGGACTCGTTCAAAATTCGATCAAAATTCTTACGTTCAGTCGAACTGGGACTCGTTCAAAATTCGATCAAAGTTCTTACGTTCACTCGAACTGGGGACTCGTTCAAATTTCGACCAAAGTTCCTACGTTCACTCGAACTGGGGACTCGACTATCGGATGTTTCAAACTTTAGCAACTTTATTTTAAAGTCAAAGATTGTCCATTTATGTAAACGATTCGTTAGCGATCAAAAGTCTGCGCCTTTAAACGGCCACATCTTGTAATCGATCAAAATACACGATCCAAAATGTATTTAAAGCCCGTTAGCGGCTCATTTCAATAACATGCAACACTGGTTATATTTTCAACTTTTCACATTTGTCCGACTCGAGTGACCGTTTCAAATGTTAGCGAATCTTACAATTCCAAGTTTTTCACCAAGTGTTCATTTTTTCCGAACTCATGAAAATGTTCGAAGAGTGCATTATATGGAGATGAGACGTCATTTCTCATTACGCACTAACACATTGGGCCCCAATCATCTCTTTCGACGACTATCGTTGAACATCAAAATTTTCGAACGAATTAAATCATCTTCGGAAAAAACAGTACAACAATGAAAGGAATATAATTTCATTCATATTAATCGTATATGTACATTGCCAGTCATACGACCGCATTACATCAGCTTTCAAAAACGACTAAAGTAACAAGTCGAAAGAAGCTACAGATCATTGTTGAACCCCAAAAATTATCCTTTCTTTAAGAAAAGACATGTTTCGGGTATATTTCAACAAAATGGGACTCCAAAGGGTTGGGTTTTCTTTGGAGTCGCCACCTAATTTAAGGATTATTAGGAATCTAAGTTAACTAAAGAGTGCAATTTTATTCTTTATTAAAAAGAAATTAAATTCAGAGAATCTAGGTAAGTGGTTCTTTTAAATTCGAAAGGAGGTCCCTTGCGGGAGCACTTTCGAAAATCCGCTAAATGCGGTTAATCCGGCGGTTTTCACGAATTCTGTTAAGGATAATAAATATATAAAGCTAATTTCATATAAGGATAATAGGAATAATATAAATAAGATAAGATTTTAATTATGCCGATACTTAGATAAATAAATGACCAAATTTAAGATTAATTAAATGGATAATGAAATAATGATCAATTTGATTAATTAATAGAATAAATAAAGGTTGAATGAAGTTAGATAATTAAATAAAAACACATTAGATAAATAATTGGATGATAATAAAGGAATTAATTAATTGATTGAATAAATAGCTAAATAAGCAAATAAATAACTTAATTAAATAAATGAATACTTATAAATTTTAATTAAATAAAGGAGTAAATGAATAAAAATTGATTAAATAAATAAATAAATAAATAAATATTTAATTGGTTAAATAAATAATTAATTGAAATTAAATAAATTAGATTAAGTAAATGAATAAATAAAGGATTAAATTTTAATTGATTAACTAAATAAATAAACCAGATTTGATAAATAAATATTGAATATCCATAAATAAATAATTCAAATGCAAATTATGACAAAGGTACGATTTTAATCGAATTTTATTTGCACTCATTAATTGACAAATGATTCTAAACATCCATAAATTAATAGGCGATTCGCAAAGAAATGATACAAAGCATTCATATAAAAGCAATTTAAGTGATTTACAATAGTTATTCATAATTCAAATATCATTTCTATCCTACCGGGCTACTAATCCGGTCTATGGGGAAATCCTATACAACATGCATTTTCTAAGGGAGCGGGGAAGGATGGAGTTTAGAAGATAGAACCCGGAAGCGCAAACTCATCATTGAGCCTTGGACTTTGAGATTTTCGTTTTTTCTTTTCTTACATTTTCGGGGATATCAAGTCCCGAAAATGCAGAGCGGAGCAAATAACTTCAAATGCAAACAGTCGTCCCAATTTGTGAGTTTATTTCAACTCGCCCCCGAAGGTTCATGCCAAGTAAAATGGAAATAAGGATTAGTATATGAAGAGAAACAACACAAAAAATGTAAGCAAGTAATCAAGTAAGCCTGACTATCCTTCTAATTTTCTAAAGATTGAACTCATATAAATTCAAACACAGAAGGTGCATTCTTTAATCAGATAAATAACATTTATAAAATGTAGTTTTATACTGAACAGAACAACTAATCTATGAAGGAACCATCTATAGAAGACAATATGCAGCAGCCATGCTCAACTCAAATCCAAACTCATTGCCCTACAGGCAGTGAACACAAACAAAATACAAGAAATATGAAGCAAGTCAAACTAGTTATCCCTAGCACGCTACTTCAATCTTGTAGCAATACACACCATAACTTCCTTCTTACAAGAATAAGATTTCGATACAACTTGCAAATCAATAAATCTAACTCCAAACCGAGACAAGAATCAAATCAATCAAAGTTAATGACATCATTTAGCTTAGAATTATATAAGAAATGACACCTAAATGGGGACAAAGAGGCAACTAAATTAACTTTATCGAGCAATGGAAATAATTAACTCTCTTAGATGAAGGTTAAATTATACACTTCCAGGATCAGACTCCAAGCTAAGAAACCAACCCCATCTCACCTCTGCACCCTCTGTTAACAACCATACACACATCAGACCTTTTATAGACCATCCCACATGCCCATAACAACCATCACACCAGAGAAACACCTGAAGAGACTTTAGATTCTGACAAATGTCTAACCTTCAGCACCCCAAAAAAAAAAACTGCATACTTAGAAAGACCTGCAAGCCACTAGACAACTCCTAACAACCTGCATACCACCTGAATCACCTAAGCCCTGCCCCTTTCATTTTCTGCTTGCACACATACCCCTGCATATGCACTGCAGAACCATCAAGGACTCCCTATACACCTTCAGTCCTCAACTTACCAGAACCAACTGCTCTTGCACATCTCTACTACTACCCTGCAGACATCAAAACTCATCCCCTCACACAACACCCCTGAAATGCCCTGACTTAACTTAATCCATATAAAACAAGAATCAGAAACAACCAGGACATCTGCAGCCCCTGAAACAACTCCAGACACTCTCAGACCCAAAAACAACTATCTACACCTGACCAACTACCCTCAGAGCAACCTGCAGCATCCATAGACCTCATAACCTTCCTCATCCTCACACGGCTAACTCACAGAGCAAACTACTTTGTTAACAAACTTAGGCAACCAAACAAACACACAGATCTCATACTAGCTTCAAGCAACAAGAAAGCCCCTTTACTCTATCCCTGCAAACTACCAGGACCCTTCTATTCACTAAACAATCCTGCACACAATTCACACATCATTTAAACAGATCCCAGGAACCAACCTGAATTGCCTCTAATCACTGCACACTTGCATACTTCCCTAATACCAGCCTGAACTCTCACTGCCCAGACACACTACTACCAGCTTCAAACACCCCTGCATGCTAAGCTAACACCTGCACCCATACCAGGAACATACCAGACCTCAAACATCAACCCCCAAACATCTAGACACAGAACCAGGACATCCAGGCTCCATAACAACTCCTGCACTTCTCAACCTGAACTCTTTGAACTTATGAACTAAGCTCCTTCACCCTTGCCTCACAGACCAAAGCTACATTTCCCTCAAATCACCAAGGCATCCTAAGCTATCTGCAAACCATCAAGACCAAACCCAAAACACCTGGACAACTAATACTAACTACAGGCCATGCATCTGTCAGAGACGAGCCTCTACTCCACCATAAAAACTTGAAACAATCCTATTATTAAAATCAGAGCCATACAAACCATCTTTATACATCTAAAATCAACTAGAAAAAAAAAACCAGAACTTTGAACAGATGAAAACTTAGAAGAACCAAACTCTTTTACACCCTCTCTTAGTACCCTTTAGGTTTAGAAATGTTACAGCAAAACAAAGGAGCAACTCACAGTCTAGAGGAACAACTAAACCTCACAAAAACAGCATGAGATGTAAAGCAAATAAAACTGAAACCAAGGGCAATAGCAGATATTGCTTCACACTTGAAACAGAAAGAAAAGTATGACATTAGACAGCATGCTAAGGCAGGTTCAAACGTAACAAAATCAGAACAACACAAGTAAGATGTCAAATTTAGATAAGGAAAAAGAGAGGAATAGGCATGACATTCATCACACAACTTGCTTGGATTAACAAAGAACAAATACTACTTCAACTCAACCAATCCAACACTCACAGCAATCAGGACTTTACACAGGAAAACAACATGTAACTAAATAAAAAAAATGCAAAGGTTCAGATTTTACCTTTTTAAAGGCAGTGAACGAGGTGCGAGGATTCGAATAAAGCGACTCGAACAAGGTCGTCGACTCGAGCGAGGTCGACGACTCAAAACCAAAAGCGATGTTTGAATCTAAATAGAAACTGAAAATGCTATGTGTATCCTTTACTTAAAACTGAGAGAGAAATATTTATGTGTATAAAAATGATGCCCCCTTTTTCTCCTCCCCTTTTTTTTCAAAAACTAGAACCCCCCTCCAATGAAAGAAATAAGGAATATATATACCTCGGATTAGGGCTTAGGACCCTTTGATAAAATGCTCAAATTTTGACCCAAAATCGACCTTTTCCTTGTAGGATAAGGGTTAGATTCGTCTCTTCCCACAAAGGTGGTACGAATCAAACCCTTATCCCTACAAAAATGGCCGTTGGGATCAATTTACGGCTCGGATGAAACTTGATTAGAAATGGACGCTTGAGATAGGCTTCTTGTACCTCTGTACGGAGAAGATGAGCTGGAGAGGGGGTGGGGACCAAGGCTTTTGGATTGATTTGGAGAGAATCTGAGGGAAAATCAAGAAAAGAAACGGATTTGAAACGGGTCACGGAGGGAGAAACGGGTCGCGGGTAATAAACTGGGTTGGGGAAATTGGAACTGATGGGTATAGTGTAATGTGCGTATAGGTATTATGTATCATTTGCATGGGTGGGCAATATTTAGAGACTAGGAATGATTTTAGCCTAATTTTAGATGTTAATAGGTAAGTGGGGAAATTGTAAGGGTAGGCTGAAATTAATGCTACGCAATGCGATTTTAACCACTTTTAACTTAAATTTATCAATTGCCTTTAATTTCTAAATTAATTTTAATTAAAATAATTAGGCTTTTAATTGAAACTTTCGGGACAAAATTGGGTGTCAACAGCTGCCCCTCTTTACCCGGAAAAGGATGAAAGAGTTTTCTGGGTAAAGAAGTTGACATAAAGCCAATTTTGTCACGATAAAGCCAAAGACTTTTGATTCCATGGACCAACAGCCGAGGCTTACGGACATGGCCGAACTCCGGTTTCCGAGTTGCCTACATATCTCGGACTGAAAGAGAATCAGGCCATATGTAGTTCAATGACACTTAGATACAAAAACTCGCACGATTGATAGGAAAAGACGCACGAATAGGGAAGAATTCAAACATGACGTCCTAATCCGAAGCAAAAGATTAGGATAGAATTTGCTTGTTCGAGTGCGATTCTTCAGATCCTCGTTGACGAGTCTAGCTCATATCAATGATTGCCCCAGTTCACTGCTAAGAAAAAGTTCCACGTTATGCTCCAAACGCTGCTGCAGCGCTGCTAAAGTCCTGTAATAAACTCGAAAAAGGGTAAGCGAGGACCTACTAATAAAGCCTGATAATCAAAAGTAAAGAATGATCAAATATTGATGATACAAATTTGCAAGTGCGGGTTGCGATATCATTGATAAGTTGTCTTCCAATCAACTGGCGAAGCAATAAAGCAAGTGCGAAGGCATAATGCAAAGCATTTTCAACAATCTTGACAAATCAACTGGCAAGCCAGTCGGGCACGCAGCAAGGAGGGTCTTGGAATTGATTGTCTACAAATCAGCTGGTGATCCGGTCCGGCACAAAGCAAGGAGGGTCTCAGGGCTGACATGTTAATCTGTTAAACTAAAAGTAAAGCAAGTCATATAAGCAAGTGCAAGGTCATAATTGAAAGCAAGTGCAAAGCAATTTGAACATCTTGACAAATCAACTGGCAAGCCGGTCGGGCACGCAGCAAGGAGGGTCTTGGAATTGATTGTCTACAAATCAGCTGGCGAACCGGTCCGGCACGAAGCAAGGAGGGTCTCGGGACTGACCTGTTAACCTGTTAAGCTAAAAGTAAAGCGGTTCATAATATAAAGCAAGTGCAAAGTAATAATTGAAAGCAAGCGCAAGGCAATTTGAATATCTCGACAAATCAACTGGCAAGCCGGTCGGGCACGCAGCAAGGAGGGTCTTGGGGTTGATTGTCTACAAATCAGCTGGCGAACCGGTCCGGTACGAAGCAAAGAGGGTCTCGGGACTGACCTGTTAACCTGAAAGTAAAGCGGTTCATAATATAAAGCAAGTGCAAAGTTATAATTGAAAGCAAGTGCAAAGCAATTTATCGTGAAATGTAAAGCAACACAAAAGTGATGTAGCGAATCAACAGGCGTGAAAGTCCAACAAGAGAGAAGCCCTGCCTGGTGGTCAACCTGAAAACGTAAAGCAAGGCATTAATTTTAAAGCAAGTGCGAAGACATAATTCAAAGCAAGTGCAAAGAAAAGTAGCGCGGAAATGTAGTCGGTGCGATAGCCATTGATAAATCAATTGGCGAGACAATCCGGCAAGGATGGCCTTGTGCGGATTATCATCCGAAATAAAGCGATGCCATATTTGGCTTAGTTTTGAAAACACAAAACAAGCCTCGACTTTGTCGCCTATTAGGAATGAAAGTCATAGAGGTGGAAATGCCGCCTGTTCGGCAATAACTCATGACAAAGCATAATGCTTTAAGTCATGAAAAGGGAAATGCAACGCGATTTGCAAGGCAACTTTGGATGCGCGTTCAATAAATTGTTCATCCATAAGGCAAATGATCCTCTCATTGCAAGCTTTCTCATTCCTGCTCTCAAAGAAAAATTTGTTAGTTTTGGGTAGGGGCGTTTGATTTGTGCTGATTCATCTTGAACTTGCTGCCACTGCTCCCTCGTTCTTCTTTAGACTTGGGCTTGCAAATGATACTCAGAGACTTGACTTATGAACTCAATATTGTATAATATTTCAAGATAGAGACAAAGTAAAGCAATTTGGTAAAATAGTAAGCAATTAATCACTGATATGCAAATGAAAAGTTTATAATGCATTTAAAATTCATGCTTTAACTCAAACTCATGACATATCTCGAAACAAACTGAACATCATTTGTCTTTGCAACTTATTCTAATCTCGAATACTTTTAGAGCTTTGCCACTTAATCCTTTGATAAGCCATACCAATTTTGCAAAAATCTGCCCCAGTTATAATCTTTAGGCCTTCGAACTCTTTTGCAAAATTTGCCCCAGTTTCTATCTTCCATATCTTCAAATTATCTTTGAAAAAATTGCCCCAGTTGCTATCTCTCAAATCTTCGAATTATCTGGCAAAATTGCCCCAGTTGCTTGCCTTAGCGGAGACTGAAAATTTTAATATTATGGAGTCGAGCCCGTTAAGAGCGCCTACGTATCCCTCCACGGGAATCAGACTGTGCGTAATTCTGCTTACATAAAGATTTTTTGGGAAGATATGGCAATCTAAGTACGAAGCCGTATCCGAATTGGAAAATCCACGCATCTGCCCAGATGCATAGTTCGGCATTACATCATAAAAGATAAACAAGCCTAAAGTGTTACAATATTTTGACCGAATGCGATGGGGATTGCCTACTTATCCTGTTGCCATTCGAGGAATCAGGTCAGAAGTAGTTCAAAACTTACATAAAAGAGGAAATAGGGGGGAATTCTTATATCAATGCAACCAAACTCTATGTGAGTCACTACGTATCCCGCCTTGGGATTCATGGTCACGCGTAGCTCGCATTACATCAAAGATTACATTCAAAACCCATGCTAACTTGCGATTGCCTCAGACATAGTATCTTTTGACAGCATCTGCGTTGATTGCTTTTGGCCAAACTTGACCATCCATTTCGGCCAGAATCAGTGCTCCTCCGGACAAAACCCGATGAACCACATATGGACCTTGCCAATTCGGTGCAGATTTGCCCCTTGCTTCTTCTTGATTAGGAAAGATCTTCTTTAGCACCAATTGCCCCAGTTTGAAGTAAACTATTCAAATCTTCTCTTTGTGCATTCAACATCTTCCAACTTATCTTCTTGAATGGTTTCTCAAATAAAGGACTTCCATTTGTATAGACAAACCGCTTCGGCTCCAATTGCCGTCAAATAAAGCTACCCCAGTTTGAAGTTCTAACGGTAATGTAATATCCAAAGAGTGCAAAAAGCAACCTTCCAGTGCATCATCCTTAAATCGTTCAGCTGTTTCGTTATAGATCACAAGCAAAGTTCAAGCAGGTTTTGTTTTTAATTTGAAACAGTAGTAAGTATATTAATCAGAAGCAAATAATAAAGCACATAAATAGTTAAAGTATAGCAAAATAATAAGGTAGGAATGCAGTGCATTTGTTTATTCAAAACCTAATTTAGGGAGGCATACAACATAAAAGTAAACATGCAGGATTTAAAAGAGTTATTTGAAAGACATAGACATAAACATAAACAAAGTGCAAAACATAGTTCAGGGCCTCAAGCTGACTGTGATGCCGAAACAAAAATAACGAGTTCATTCATCAAGTCTCTTTTGGACCACAAGTCCAATTAGCCATCATATCACTTGGTTCAGCATTCTGCACATGTGGCTCTTTCTCAAAATCTTCAATAGTTGCACTGCATTTCAATCCATCATTCAAGAATAGGCTGCCAACACCTTCAATCAAATTCTGCATGGCCATTTCTGGTGCTTGGACAAATGACTGGTTCAATGGTAAAAGAGACTGTGGTATGACACTAGTAGGCTTCTTTTTAGACTCAGCCTTTTCCATCTTTCCTTCAGCGGGGTTGACACCTGGGCCAAAAATTCCCTCATTCTTTGGCAACAGAGTTAGTGCTTGCTTAGGTACCTTAGAAGCAATATTATCAACCTTTACATCATAAATAGAGACTATGGTGCCCATCAGATTTGGCTCTTCCTCAAGAGAAATCATATTAACTACATTGTTACCATGATTGGGAAGAGGATTATCATGCACATTCGGCTGAGTGCCGGTGAGTTGAATGGTGCCTGCTTTGATTAGACCCTCGACCTTGTCTTTGAAAGTATAACATCTCTCAATATCATGGCGGCTGCTCCTGAGTGATAAGCACAGTGCTTATTTGCATCATACCATTTTGGAGGTGGGTTTGGAGTGTTATCAGGGATAGGCTGCACAACTCCCGCATTTCTTAATCTCTCAAAAAGCTGGCCATATGACTCGGCTAGGGGAGTATAGGTTTTGGTTGCTTTCCTTTCGTAATTCTGATTAAACCCTTGCACATTGGAACGAACAGGAGGACGAGGCTGGTAATTCTGGGGTGCTTGAAAATTTGGCTGACGAGGGTATTGATTAGGTGCATGTGCTCTAGGTTGGTAGTAATTTGCTTGTGCATTGTAAACCGGATAAGGAACAGGTGGCATCTGGTAGTGAGTGGGGGTAATTTGGGTAATATGGGCTTTGGTAGGTGGGAAAAGCAGACGAATTGTCAAAATTCAACTTTCCAGCTGGTCGACGCTCGATGTCTCCCACAACAGCTCCCACTTCCTCTTTCTTCTTTTTGTTAAAGCCATTACCAGACCCAGACTGGATTGCCTTACTTGTAGCTTGCAAAGCGGCCAAATTTGTGATCTTACCAGATTTCAAACCAGCTTCATACATCTCCCCCGTTTTCACTAGATTGGCAAAAGTAGAGTTAGTCATGGATGCCATTCGATCATAGTAGAATTCATCCAATGTCTCAAGAAAATGTCCCACAAACTCTTCCTCACTCATGGGAGGCTTAACTTTGGCAGCCTCACTCCTCCAACGTACCGCGTATTCCCTAAAGGTCTCGGTCGACTTCTTCCTAAACCTTGCAATAGCCAACCGATCTAATGGTATTTCAGCATGGAAACCAAAACGCTCCAGGAAGTCGTGAGCCATACTCCTCCAGTTAATCCATTTTGAGGGATCCTGCTCGGAGTACCAGTCTAAAGCTTCGCCTTCAAGACTATGAATGAATAATTTCATACGGAGCTCTTCATTCTTCCCCACTCCCAAGGTTTCACTGTACCTTCTCAAATGGGCTCGGGGGTTGCCTTTGCCATCAAACTTAACAAATTTTGGTACTTTGTACCCTTCTGGGTATTCAATCCCAGGATGAACACACAAGTCTTCATATTCTAGACTTTCCTTGTCCTTGCCTTTTGATGCTTTGCTAAGAGCACTCATCACCCAACCTTGTACTTTTTTCTCCAAATCTTCACCCCCATCGACTGCTTTTTCAGCTCTTCTAACACCATTTTGAAACTTCACATAAGGAGGATTGGTGTAATCATCAATTTGCACAATAGGAACATCTTGCCCGGCAGATACCGCCACTTGGAATAATGGTGCGGACGGATTTTCAGTATAAGCTTGCGGGATGGGTTCATTTTGGTAAGTAGAGGTTTGGTATGGATATGGAGTGTTTGTCTGATAATAAGTATTGGCAGGGTGCGGGGTGTATGATGGGTGTTGTTGATGTGATGGGTAGATGGGTGGTCGGTTAATTGTTTGGCTAGATTGAGCGTTATTTGGAGGTGGAGCTTGGACAAGTGGCAAGTTGCTTTGGTGGACTGGTGCTTTTAGAGAATTGTGGGTGTTCAAAGGTGTGTTCATATTGGCGACCCCATCAATTGAGTTCAGAGATTGCCCCAGAGATTGCCCCATTTGACCCAGAGAGTGGGATGCATCGGGCCCACGCAGCGGCGTGTTTTTAGGAGTTTGCCCTTTGACCGCAGCCAGCTCATCTTTTAACATCTGTAGTTCCTTAGCCATTTCAAGAATCAGTTCGTCTTGAGCAATAATGACATTTCCTCTTGATGATTCAGGAGTTGCGAGATTTTTCTCGGTATTGCGAGGTTCATCATCTATTCCAGTCATTGTCAGTTGTGGAAATGTGTACCAGTATGCAGATTGGTCCTTTGTCCTTGTGTAATAGGAGTGATCAGCCAGCTTAAATCAGCACAAATCAAACCTCTGAATGGGGGATAAACAAAATAAAAGAAAAGTTCAAAAGTAGCTATGTCAGTTTGCATGTCATTGGCAAAATTGCACACAAATCACGTAGCGCGCATCACGTAGCGATTTGCATTTTAAACAAGTTGACATGTGGCAAACACAAGTAGTGGAGCGTAAATGAAAATGCGAACGTTTCCTACCCTGTAAGGTGCCTCTTTGCCAGAGGTGGGCCTAAGACGCGCAAACAAGTGGTAACGAAAAATAGTTCATGCCAGTTTTGAGCAATTCAGATTTAGAGTAAGTGATAAATAATAACAATAATCGATAACAATCAGCTCTCCGCCACGACATTGCAATTCCATTATCCCAACTAACTTCCAAAAAGCTGGTGTCAACTCGAAATTCTAACACAGCTCATGCTCTCCACAACGTCTGCACCAAATTTCTAAACCCAAATGCCTAAAACCTGAAACAACCTCTATACCTTTTGCAAACATCAACACTCCTTTAAGCACAACTTCCAATTATTTCACAACATCCAAGGGTGAGATTTCCAACTGCCTTCACAAAACCAGACTGCAAATCATGAAAGGCACCAATCGGCCTTTCAAAATAAAACCTCACTGGTCCTCGGCTTTAATCAAACCTCTCAGTTTCCTAGGTAGCCAAGACCGCACTGGTCGTCAAGGAGGGACCCCATCGGTCGTTTATAGACATAGGGGCTTCACTCTCCTAGTATGCGACAAGCATACTTCATTCCATAAGAATTTGCAGCTGGTTAGTCAACATGGGCCTGCACACGCGCAAAGCCATTCTCGAGAGGGACCCCACTGATCTTTTAAAGACACCATGGGCTTCGCCTCTTAGATCTCACTACACCAGACCATCTCCAAAACACAAACCAACCAAATCCGCCTAACTTTCCCCCCGACTACAATTCTACCTTGTTCACAAAAAGTCTGCATTATGATCTCAATTCTGCTAAATTCCTCCATTTTTCGACCTAAAAGACAACATAGGAGACAAAATTCTAAATCTGATTTTACTCAAAACATGGTTAGGACTGAGGATTCGTTATCACATAGCAAATAATATGCATCGTCGTTGGGTTTCAAGAACCTGTCGACATAAGGGCGGTTTCCTAACTATGGAGGCGGTATCAAGGACCGGGTCCAGACTAAGGTGTAAATGCATGCATGCTCCTAAAAGTTCCATCTAAGAGTGGGCTAACGGTTGAGGCTGACTCGACCTATGCCGGATAGACCTGGCCTCACAACGCAGTAGAACTGGCCATGACAAAACCAGGCAATCTCAATATCCCGAACTAACTTTTGGTGACACGAAAGAAGTTTCAAAGAGTGAGGTAAGGGCAATGCCCTTCCTGCATAACTACCCGTCAAGCGGGTACCCCGTGATGAAATCGAGGAGGTGAAAGAGAATTGACAGGCTCCATGAGGGAGGAAATATGAACGGAATGCAGACTATGCACAAATAAAAACATGCTTCAATACATTCATTTTCAACAATTAATTCTACGCATGCAAACAAACAAAAAGTTAAGCTACGCATACATACAATCAACACATATATAAAGAAAGCAAATTCGTGAAAATATTTTGGTTAGAACCATTTGCGTATCCCCAGCGGAGTCGCCACGCTGTTGAACCCCAAAAATTACCCTTTCTTTAAGAAAAGACAAGTTTCGGGTATATTTCAACAAAATGGGACTCCAAAGGATTATTAGGAACCTAAGTTAACTAAAGAGTGCAATTTTATTCTTTATTAAAAAGAAATTAAATTCAGAGAATCTAGGTAAGTGGTTCTTTTAAATTCGAAAGGAGGTCCTTTGCGGGAGCACTTTCGAAAATCCGCTAAATTCGGTTAATCCGGCGGTTTTCACGAATTCTGTTAAGGATAATAAATATATAAAGCTAATTTCATATAAGGATAATAGGAATAATATAAATAAGATAAGATTTTAATTATGCCAATACTTAGATAAATAAATGACCCAATTTAAGATTAATTAAATGGATAATGAAATAATGATCAATTTGATTAATTCATAGAATAAATAAAGGTTGAATGAAGTTAGATAATTAAATAAAAACACATTAGATAAATAATTGGATGATAATAAAGGAATTAATTAATTGATTGAATAAATAGCTAAATAAGCAAATAAATAACTTAATTAAATAAATAAATACTTATAAATTTTAATTAAATAAAGGAGTAAATGAATAATAATTGATTAAAAAATAAATAAATAAATAAATATTTAATTGATTAAATAAATAATTAATTGAAATTAAATAAATTAGATTAAGTAAATGAATAAATAAAAGATTAAATTTTAATTGATTAACTAAATAAATAAATCAGATTTGATAAATAAATATTGAATATCCATAAATAAATAATTCAAATGCAAATTATGACAAAGGTACGATTTTAATCGAATTTTATTTGCACTCATTAATTGACAAATGATTCTAAACATCCATAAATTAATAGGCGATTCGCAAAGAAATGATACAAAGCATTCATATAAAAGCAATTTAAGTGATTTACAATAGTTATTCACAATTCAAATATCATTTCTATCCTACCGGGCTACTAATCCGGTCTATGGGGAAATCCTATACAACTTGCATTTTCTAAGGGAGCGGGGAAGGATGGAGTTTAGAAGATAGAACCCGGAAGCGCAAACTCATCATTGAGCCTTGGACTTTGAGATTTTCGTTTTTTCTTTTCTTACATTTTCGGGGATATCAAGTCCCAAAAATGCAGAGCGGAGCAAATAACTTCAAATGCAAACAGTCGTCCCAATTTGTGAGTTTATTTCAACTCGCCCCCGAAGGTTCATGCCAAGGAAAATGGAAATAAGGATTAGTATATGAAGAGAAACAACACAAAAAATGTAAGCAAGTAATCAAGTAAGCCTGACTATCCTTCTAATTTTCTAAAGATTGAACTCATATAAATTCAAACACAGAAGGTGCATACTTTAATCAGATTAATAACATTTATAAAATGTAGTTTTATACTGAACAGAACAACTAATCTATGAAGGAACCATCTATAGAAGACAATATGCAGCAGCCATGCTCAACTCAAATCCAAACTCATTGCCCTACAGGCAGTGAACACAAATAAAATACAAGAAATATGAAGCAAGTCAAATTAGTTATCCCTAGCACGCTACTTCAATCTTGTAGCAATACACACCATAACTTCCTTCTTACAAGAATAAGTTTTCGATACAACTTGCAAATCAATAAAGCTAACTCCAAACCGAGACAAGAATCAAATCAATCAAAGTTAATGACATCATTTAGCTTAGAATTATATAAGAAATGACACCTAAATGGGGACAAAGAGGCAACTAAATTAACTTTATCGAGCAATGGAAATAATTAACTCTCTTAGATGAAGGTTAAATTATACACTTCCAGGATCAGACTCCAAGCTAAGAAACCAACCCCATCTCACCTCTGCACCCTCTGTTAACAACCATACACACATCAGACCTTTTATAGACCATCCCACATGCCCATAACAACCATCAGACCAGAGAAACACCTGAAGAGACTTTAGATTCTGACAAATGTCTAACCTTCAGCACCCAAAAAAAAAACTGCATACTTAGAAAGACCTGCAAGCCACTAGACAACTCCTAACAACCTGCATACCACCTGAATCACCTAAGCCCTGCCCCTTTCATCTTCTGCTTGCACACATACCCCTGCATATGCACTGCAGAACCATCAAGGACTCCCTATACACCTTCAGTCCTCAACTTACCAGAACCAACTGCTCTTGCACATCTCTACTACTACCCTGCAGACATCAAAACTCATCCCCTCACACAACACCTCTGAAATGCCCTGACTTAACTTAAACCATATAAAACAAGAATCAGAAACAACCAGGACATCTGCAGCCCCTGAAACAACTCCAGACACTCTCAGACCCAAAAACAACTATCTACACCTGACCAACTACCCTCAGAGCAACCTGCAGCATCCATAGACCTCATAACCTTCCTCATCCTCACACGGCTAACTCACAGAGCAAACTACTTTCTTAACAAACTTAGGCAACCAAACAAACACACAGATGAAAACTTAGCAGAACCAAACTCTTTTACACCCTCTCTTAGTACCCTTTAGGTTTAGAAATGTTACAGCAAAACAGAGGAGCAACTCACAGTCTAGAGGAACAACTAAACCTCACAAAAACAGCATGAGATGTAAAGCAAATAAAACTGAAACCAAGGGCAATAGCAGATATAGCTTCACACTTGAAGCAGAAAGAAAAGTATGACATTAGACAGCATGCTAAGGCAGGTTCAAACATAACAAAATCAGAACAACACAAGTAAGATGTCAAATTTAGATAAGGAAAAAGAGAGGAATAGGCATGACATTCATCACACAACTTGCTTGGGTTAACAAAGAACAAATACTACTTCAACTCAACCAATCCAACACTCACAGCAATCAGGACTTTACACAGGAAAACAACATGTAACTAAATAAAAAAAATGCAAAGGTTCAGATTTTACCTTTTTAAAGGCAGTGAACGAGGTGCGAGGATTCGAATAAAGCGACTCGAACAAGGTCTTCGACTCGAGCGAGGTCGACGAATCAAAACCAAAAGCGATGTTTGAATCTAAATAGAAACTGAAAATGCTATGTGTATCCTTTACTTAAAACTGAGAGAGATATTTATGTGTATAAAAATGCTGCCCCCTTTTTCTCCTCCCCTTTTTTTTTCAAAAACTAGAACCCCCCTCCAATGAAAGAAATAAGGAATATATATACCTCGGATTAGGGCTTCGGACCCTTTTGATAAAATGCTCAAATTTTGACCCAAAATCGACCTTTTCCTTGTAGGATAAGGGTTAGATTCGTCTCTTCCCACAAAGGTGGTACGAATCAAACCCTTATCCCTACAAAAATGGCCGTTGGGATCAATTTACGGCTCGGATGAAACTTGATTCGAAATGGACGCTTGAGATAGGCTTCTTGTACCTTTGTACGGAGCAGATGAGCTGGAGAGGGGGTGGGGACCAAGGCTTTTGGATTGATTCGGAGAGAATCCGAGGGAAAATCAAGAAAAGAAATGGATTTGAAACGGGTCACGGAGGGAGAAACGGGTCGCGGGTAATAAACTGGGTTGGGGAAATTGGAACTGATGGGTATAGTGTAATGTGCGTATAAGTATTATGTATCATTTGCGTGGGTGGGCAATATTTAGAGACTAGGAACGATTTTAGCCTAATTTTAGATGTTAATAGGTAAGTGGGGGAATTGTAAGGGTAGGCTGAAATTAATGCTACGCATTGCGATTTTAACCACTTTTAACTTAAATTTATCAATTGCCTTTAATTTCTATATTAATTTTAATTAAAATAATTAGGCTTTTAATTGAAACTTTCGGGACAAAATTGGGTGTCAACAATCATTCACCAATCAGAGCCTTCATCGGAGGAACTCGCTGGGACACCAAGATCTTCACGAGTTAACCGCACAATGGCAACAGCTTCGCTAAATTCGGCAGGAACATTGACATCTCGATCAAAGATTTCCCTAAGGACATCGCGCCTTGATTCTGCGCGGATCAGGTCCTTCTTCTTTTCAAACTCTTCCTCGAGATCGCGCCTTAGGATGGTGGATTCCTTGTGAAGCAACAAGTTCCGCTCCGACAAACTATCAGCTTGAACCCTTAGGTCTTCATTACCTATACGAAGAACGCTCAACTCTTCGAACTGGTCAGCCAACTCTTTGTTTTTGCTCTCCAAGACAGAATTGAGTTCGGCTATCTTCATATCAGAATTGGCTTCGTGATCACTCAACTGTTTGTTCAAAGCTCTGATCTGAGATTCCAGCTCCGTTTGGAAAAGAGCATGCTCGTTCGCACTCTTATCAAAAATGGCCAAAAGTTCAGCATACTTGGCCTCTGCAGCTTTCAGCTTCCGATGCAGGTCCTCTCCAGCCGAAGTAAGATGAATAATTTGCTCATTCAAAACTTTGGCTCCATCCTGAAGCTGGCGGATCCGATCGGCGGTCTCGATCGCCATTATGCAGTTCTGAAAACAAATTGTAGTTGAGGTACAAAAAAAAAAATCTATGCAAAGCAAAAAAGGAAAATTTTATCAGTATGGAATTTACCCTTAGGGCACTAAAGGAAATCTGAGAAGGTAAAGTCAGATCTGAATGCGTATTCAATCGAGCTTGCTCCATCGGGCCAATGACATCGAATAAATAATCTGCCAATCGCTTTGGTCACCTTAGCAAATCAACGTTGGGTGGCACCTCTATCGTAAGCGACCTGCCACCCCTCTTTTCGGATTCGCCCAAAGCGGCAAAGGCAGCAGCTTCTTCGCCCCGAGGAATAGGCGTGATAGGGTCAGCATGATCTGCACCAAAAAATGACGACCCCGTTTCTTCATCGTATTTAGTCTTCGTCGTCGATATCGGTCGATCCAAAGCTGGCATTTTCCCTTTAGCTGGATCCCTCTCCTCGAATTCGCGGTCAAAGGCCTCGATCATTTCTCCTTGGTTTTCATGAGCAATGCCTAAAGAAACGAGAGCACCTTCTCTACTACACAAGCCCCCGAGCCCGAATTGACCTCTTCGGCTACAGGGGAAAGATGATAGTCATCCACGGAGAGATCTCCTTGTTCAGCCACCTTGAGTTGGATGGCTGTCTCTTGGAGTCTCTCTTTAACTGGCTTCGTGGGACGCCTCACCAATCGGTCAGATCCCAACTCCCTCGATGTCGATGACCGAGGTCGTTCCTTCGGCGGCTTTCGCCGCTGCGGTCGCTGAACTTGTCCCAGCGATCACATCCTCTATGGTCTGGGGCGCATCCGATGAATTGCCCCCTTGCCCTTTTTCAACCACCACTATCTTGGGCAAGTATTTGTTCCTCAATTCTTGGAACGATTTCTTTTTCTTCTTCGGCGGAGGAGCGTCATCGACTTTCTCTCCGCCCTCGGGCTCAGCCTCTTCGTCACTTGGCTCACCTCCAGCGCCGGTGATGCCTGAGGAAATATTTTTTAAGTGTCAAAAGGCGTAAACGAAACAAAAATCGTAAATACGAGGATAGTTCAAAGTTACCATGATTCTTAGCTTTGAGTTTCTTCAAAGCTGCGACCGGCTTCCAAGCTCGTTTGTCATTGGTCGTCTTATCAAGTACCCTTATCAGCCATGATATAATATCGGCAACTTGATCGAAGACGACTACATCAGCTGAAAAATTTGGAAGAACTTTGAGATTTAGAGATTTTAAATTCATTCAAAAAGAAAGAAAACGAACGAACGAAGTGCTTACTGGTTCGATTCCAAACACTTGGCAGCAGCTCCTTTTCAGGGTCGGTTAGCTGCTTCGTAGGAATAAAGACAAAGCGTTGATCCCATCCTCGGAGATCGTCATCGTTATCGGATATCAAGGCCCATTGACCTCGTTTGGCCAAATTTATCACCCCTCCTTTGTAAACTCGAGGAGAGTATATGTTGAGAATATGGCAAAGTTTCAGCTCCACTTCCGCCTCCTCTGCGATGTATCGCATAATTACTATCGTTCTCCATATCATCGGAGAAAGCTGCCCAAGGCAGACGTTGTACATCTTGCAAAATTCTTCGATCACGTTATCGACCGGGAGAGAAAACCCGATCGTAAAGGGGTAAGTCAGAACCACTGAGTGATCCTCGACGTGAGTCGCCAACGTCGATTTTCTTGGAGGACACATCACGTCGATGTCGCCCACTTTCCAACCACATTCCTCTCGAACTCGTGGTATCGATTCCGGCGTGATCGCACAGTAGACTGAATCGATCGGAATATTCTTCTTCTTCCCTTGCTCCGCTTCGCTTTGAACGCTGATTTTGCAATCGTTCTCATAAGTGAATCTCTTCGAAAGAATTTCCGACCACAACTTCTTGGGACCATAGTCCTTCACCTTTCTTTCCTTCCGCTTTTTTCCCTTCTTGTCTACTGAAGGACCAACAATGGTGGGATTCTGCTCCACCACCGTGCCGGACTGCGGTGGGGCTGTGGCGGCAACTGCCGTAGTGGAAGTAAGTTCAGCGTCAACAACGTTTTGAGAAGAAGTAGACATTATCAAGGCGCGAATTTGATTGATTTAAACAAAGTTCTTAGAAAATCTGAAGCAAAAGTGACAAGAATTAACAAGATCAGTAAGGAATTTCTGGGGTTTGCCTAAGAAAATTGGAGAGTTTTTTAAGGATTTGGAGAAGTTTTTCAGAAGTTGTAAAGTGAGTTTTCAAGTGAGTATTTATAAGGCAAAGATCATCATTGCCTTGGGAACCGCCGAGAAACTGCTGCCCGCACGATTTCTGACACGTGTAGCGATGGGAAGTTGAGGCACGTTTGACGTTTCAAAATGGAGGGACACGAGTATTCCACGTATTTTCCCGCCAAGAATTCAAGCCACTTGCCAAGTTTTATCGAACACACGACTTGACAAGTGGGGGGACTATCTTTATTGGTCGATTTCTGTTCGATCACAGTCATCGGCTTTGATTTTATGAAGAGGCATTAGTTGATTTCGGAATCATTGTGGTCGGGAAAAGATGGTTTCGTTTACTTCCATGATCGGTTATGTGCTCATTGCGATCGAATATTTTCGAAGACGGCATTCCAATGGATAAAGCAGTTTGTCCTTATCCCAAGTTTATCGGAACAAATTTAGCGGATTCAGGGGAAGTGGGTGAAAACGTGCAACTGTTGGAAGAGAAACGTGGGAAAGTGGAGCTCTTCTAGTGTTGAAATTCTTCATCATTTCAACCTATAAATAGGTCTTTATCCTCTCATTTGAGGACACATTGGTTTTTCTCTGATCAAAAGGCAGCATTACTCTCAATCTTTATTCAGCTACTTAAATATTTTTGCTTTGTTCTCTCTACATACATAAAACTACTGTTGTCATTAGAGCAATCCTTGTATCAAATTCAGCCGTGGCTTAGCTCAAACGTGGAAGAAGGCTCATCTCTTTCATTTGAAGCACCATCCTTCTGCTCTTCAATACAATAAGCTTTTATCGCTTTAATTATTTATTTGTCGTTTGCTCATTTTTACTTTACTTGCTGCTCATATTATTCACTATCTTGTTACGTTCGATCTTATCAACTTATCATTGTTATTCTGGTCGCATAGGATAATTCACCAATTTGTTCACTGTTAAGTTACATCGGATACATTGCTGTTGTTACTTTATCATCACATTACTCGATCGAATATATTCATATTGCAGTCATTCATTATCGTATTATATTTGTTTGTCAGCGTATCTGTTATCATCATCGAGTTTGTCATCATAATCGCATCCATCATCATCATTAATCTATCGTTGTCATCATATTTGATTAAAATCGGGCATCTAATTAGGACGGAATCGTCTCAACGTAAACTATTTGATTGTTATTTACTTCGAATTTATCTGTTCATACTTGTCTTCGAGTCATTTATTTGAACCTGACATCGTTGACTGATATTTGACATCGAATCTGCATCTTTGATATTGGTATTAGAATTGCCCTCGAGTTAAATCGCTAGAGATCAACTGTTCCATTAACGTAAACTGTTTATCAATCGATCGAATTGAGATATAAAACGGTCGCCTTAGACTCAACTAAATATAAAATTAATTGTAAAACCTGATACATTTTTGGGAAATACAGTTGTTGTTGAAGAGTACTAATTTGACTAATCAACCCCTATTAATTCTTTAATCTTTGACCACATTAATCTATTTTCAACTTATAAGGGAGCTCTATAATTTTAGTGGGAAAAAAAATACGATTTTTGCTAGGAATGTGCTATATAAAGAAATTATTCGTAATTTAGTTTGAGACATTATCAAATCAATATAGTTTTAATATATTCATTAGGAGTATGTATTATTATTTTTCTTCATATTATCAAATTGTTTGTATCACATACTATAAAGTTATGATATTTTTTCTTACTTAGAAATTATTCGTTGATCATATGATTCGCTTCTTCAATTACATAAACTTTTTAATTTATCACAATGACAGTTGAAACTGACTTAATTGAAGCTCAAATTGACGCAAATAACCCTACTTTAACTAACAAAACTGACGATTGCAAGTTAATGTTGCAGTAACGGAATGTCCAGAAGAAGAGAAGAGGGCAATCACATGTGTCAACAGAACCAATTAGAAGGCACACAAATGAGGATTATCCCACAAATACTTACAATTAACATATTAATGCTCTGGATGTAAATGTCAAAGACCAAAAGAAAAATAACTTTAAAAGTAACAATGTTCCCTCCAAGCAAGTTTATATTCCTAGAAATGTAGAAAATATTACTTCTGTTGCCCAGGATCCATTAATAAGCTCTACTTCCCTAAACTTGTTGAATCAAAATGCTATGACTAATTTCGATGTCCTAATGGGTAATGGTGGAGAAATGTAGAATTTTGTTGCCAATAGAGAGAACCAGTAGGACGGATTAGAGATGTGGAGTAACTCGGATCTCTCTTGCCAGTCGTTCTAAGTCTCAACCAATTAAAATATTGTGATGCCGATGCAAGGTAATCAAAGTGATTTGTCTAAATAACTAAAAAGATGTTGCCTCCTCAGAGTGACAAACTCCTAAGTGTAAACCCAAGAAAAGGATGGCAATGAGAAAGCAAGTTGAGAGTGTTGAAGTTTATTAATCAACATGATAACAAAAAAACTTGAAGTTATTTCAGACTCTCAGAAGAACAATTGAATGTTTTAAGAACTATGTTGACAAAAGTAAGCAGACCTTTAAAAAATATTGAAACTCCCGAAGCTCAAAAGTAACTTAATGAACACAGTGCTACGGATCTATGGTTGCTAAAAAGTATCATTGAGGGGTTGGACGTTTGTTCACCTCAAATATAGTTACCAGATTCACTATATTTGAATAGCACCTCTGAACAAAATGGAAATGAAGACCTTGGTGACACTGATAAGGATTTAGATGGTCTTTATTCCTCTCAGAATAAAAATGACTTTAGTAAAATATCCATCGTTGAAGTATCCTTTATACCCTATGATTCATTTCTAAAGCAGCTTGTAAGGCCAATTTTTAAGCTAGCGCTTGGATATTTAGCTGAAACTTACAAATGAGCTTTTGAATAAGTTAGAAAAATAATTTTTGGATCTTGAAGTTGTGTTTGGAAGTGCATTTTACTTGAAAAAATGTCTGAAATTTTGTGAATGGACAAAAGCTTTTCTTCAAAAAAACTAGTCTCCATCAATTTCTGAAAATTTGGAGATTTGGTTTTCAAGATCTGTCAAAATTTGAATAAGTTTTACAAACAAACAAAATATTTGAACTTTTTTTGAAAGAAAAGCTCCCAAAGTTTTATGTCCATCAGCCCCATCCTTTTACCAAATCATGGCTATGGGGTAAACTGGGAGTCCAATGTAACAACCTTTGATTTCTCAGCGGACGACCATTCAAATGGTAAATACGAGAATCTGGAGAGAAGATTAGATGCAAGATTTGAGACAAAAGATATCGACAAGATGAAAAAGAAGATGTCTCGAGAGTTAAATTTGGCTTCTTCGGTGGAAAAGAATAAGGTTACAAACTTCGGCAAAAAAGAAAAATAAATATCAAAATGTAATCTTTATTCGATTAATAAAATTTAGTGATTTAGTCAACCATTTTAAAGAGAATTAAGGTTTATCTCAATCTTTCAATTTTTTTGCACATGTATATTGGTTATAATCCCTCTATATTTCTTTGTATTTTACTTTTGTTTTATGTGGTGGTATTTAAAAAATTGTTCAAGAAGATCAGGCACAACTTCCGTGAGAAAAATCCGGTTGCTGATTTGCTTGCCAAAGAGGCTATTAAGACTAAGTTAATGAATGTGTTATGTCAATTTCCAATGCCTCTTAATTTGATAATGGCGGCTCTTAATGCTGATAAAGCAGGGAAAACTACTACTTGGACCACCTCAAGTCAGACATATATATATAAAATATGATGAAGCGATAGAATTGCTTTTGAACAATTCGAAATGGTTTAATTATGCCACATGCTAATAGTTGGGATCTAGTATGCCATCGCCGTTTAAGTTTTGGCTAAAAATATCATTATTTCTAAGTTTTAGCTCAAACATGCCATTATCACTAACGACTCTCCTTTTCTTACATTGTAAATTTAAGAAAAACTTAACTATATTTTTGAAACGACCTAATTTGTCATTATGAGTTATATAACTTCGCTTTGTAAACAGACAGTTTCATTAGCTCTATTATGTCATTTATCACTCGCTTATAAATTTTGAATCAATTTTGGAGGTCATTTGATATGTTTTGGAACAAGTTTTTGATTTTAGTTTAATCGTCGATTTAAAAAAAAAAAAAAAAGACTTAGCGCGCTGTTTTGAGAACAAATGCTTTATTTATATGTCTAAAGTTTTGGTAGTTTAATTTGGAGATGTCATTTATAACTTGCTCGTAAAGTTTGAAGTCATTTAGATTTTATTTGGATGGGTTTTCAAGAAGATTTCATTTTCGGTGTCATTAATAAGTGAAATACGATTTTAGTGCCTTGTTTTGGGAAAAAGAGTATCGATTAGGAATCCATTGATTTAGATAGGTTCATACGATCATTTGTGACTTGTAGCAACTTTTAGAATGGATTCCAGGTTTATTTGGTCAAGTTTCAACACTTGAGCAGAATGGATAGTTTTCGGACATATGAAACCGACACCATTGATTTGTGTTCCCGAACTTATAATTCAATTTATTATTGGATGCGTATCAAAATTTGTGACTCATAGAAATAAGAATCATTATTCCGAGGTCAGTACAATATTTTTGGAGCAAAAAGGATGAATCTAAAAGTTGTTGATTTGTTGGTGCGGACTTTTAGCGACCAGCTATTTTCTACACATTTTGATATATACTCCCCCCGGTCAACCATAAGTGGCTATTTAACAATTCTATGTTTGTTCAAATAAGTGTTCATTTAGAAAAACAAGAAGAAATTAGGAATAATTATACTAAAAGACAAGCAAAAGACGAAAATTACCAAAATGACCCATATTTCGAATACCCGACCTGTCACCCTTTTCCTGAGATATCAGTCTGCCTCAAGTTTATACAAGTTTATACAATTTTATACAAATCTATACACGTGTATAAAATTGTATAAATTTGTATAACTGTGTATATGCAAGTGAATAAATCTGTATATTAAGGATATTTATATGAATTTTTTTTGTGTATATTTTTGTATTTCTACGCATTCATCTATAATTTATTTTTTGGGGGGAGATTTTTGTGTATAAACTTGTCCAAAGCAATGATTTAGATGCAATAAACAACATAAATTTAGTAAAATACAAAAAAGTAACGACACCATTGGCAAGGGAGGGTGTCTGCCGGTGACTTAGTAGCTGTGGAAGGGAGATTTGGTAGCTAGGGTATTTTTTATGAAGGAGTGCTAAAATTTGTAATTTTAGGGATGGGTGCTATGTATAAAAAAAATTATAATTTTAGGGATGGGTGCTATGCATAAAAAAAAAAATATGGCCTCCTGTTTGTAATTTTTTATAGTGGGTTGCCTATTTTTGAAAATTTCGCAAGAAACTAATACTTTTTTTCCAATATACTATTGCTTCGTTTATTATTCCAATCACCTTTTTTACAGTGTAAGAAAAAGTAAAGGTCAACATAGTAAAACAAACCCTAAATTATTACACTTTTTCAACTTTCTTAAGAAGTGTGCAAAAGCCAAAATGACTACTTATTTTGGACCTGAGAGAGTAGCAATTTCGCGAATTTCTCTATTTCTCTTCCATTTTTGGCTGAGAGGAGCTTGTTGACTTGGATTTTGGAGTGATATTTCTTTAAGGGCTTCAAGGTAATGATTCTCTATCATATTATGTATATTATACTCGAATTTGAATTGATCTCATCCGTTATAACTTGAGATTTATAGCCTAATTTGGGGCTTTTTAACTCTAACCTAAAGTGAAGCATTTTAGGGATTTGAAGGGGGGGGGGGGGGGGGGGGGGGTAATCAGAGTCAGATTTGGATAAAATTTATATGCATGAACTCGTTTTTGAATGGGTAACATGATTTTTTAATCGGATTTGGATTTGAAGGGTTGATTGAAAAAATAATTATACTTTTGGACTCATGGACTTACAGGTAATTCAAAATGTAATTACTTTCGGTATTCGGGCATGTAGGCCCAAGGTTTACTATTTGACCTATTTGTCCAAAAATTAACCGGGAAGCTTATATTGATTGTATTATTTACTTTTTGCATAAAGTGGACTTATTTGGAGGGTTTTGAGTGTGAAAAGATGATTGTGGGCTAATTAGAAATCCTCGGCTCTAGGTAAGTGTTTCCATCTCTTCTTTGACGGACTTTCTTCAATGGATGTCTAAGTATGTGTTCCTTACACGCATTGCTGCTGAAATGGGCATACTTATTATGCCAAGGCTGTTTGAAAAGTATGATTTACGTGGTTCATTATCAATTTAATTGACTTATTCTTATAGTAAGATGTAGTTCCATACATATTATTGCAGCACAATGTAGTTCTGTGCATATTATTGTAGTATAACATAGTTCCATGCATATTATCGATTTACAATGGAAGTGTTTTGGTACTTTGATGACTGAGTATGAATATTACATGTTTGTTAATTAAATAATTTTTATTTTTACTTTTTGTTACCCATGAGTTGTTTGGATTTTCATATATGTGCAACTTGTTATTTTACTTAGAGCCTCGTCTCCATTTATTGAGTCCTTTCGACTCAATCGTTTTCTATGTTATTTCTTATTGTTTTATATTCGGCAGATTCGATATAAAGTTCAATTGAGCATTGGGGCATACAGAGTTTCTAATCTTTGGATCCAACGGTCAATCACTCTTGTCCTATGGTGGCATCTTTCCTTATTTTTGATATTAGTATTAATGATTGTATTTCTTTCTATTCAAAGATGTATAGCTCTATTGACTCCTTAGATGTTCATGATTCATAGGAGGATGTAGAACATGCTTGCAAAGATCCTAGTTCCAGATTTAGTTTATATATAATACTCTACTTTTTATTTTATTTATTTAGTTGTTTTTTTAAAAAAAATTACTAGTTATTCACATGCAAGTTAAGTGTTGATTTAGAGCGGATTCGCCAGATGAGTTAGGTTTGGGTGCCTCTACGACATATAAGATTTTGGGTCTTGACAATTTTAAAAAATAACACATATCCACTAAAACCCCGACTCATTTTCGAACACCCCCACCCCACCCTAACTTTAATCTTTCCTTTTGGTGCAAATAATTAAAAAGATTTTGACCCCAAGTGAAAAAAAGATTAAAAAAAATCTATTTTCATATGAAACGCCTAGCCCACTCGTTTCAGTTATCTTGCTAATCCCTCCTTCTATAATATCTTAATTTGATTTGCTCACTTTAACTTCAACACCTCAACACAAAGTACTACTATTTCCAGTTCAAATTCCTCATTGCTCCCGCACTCAATTTTTTTCTTTTCTTTTTTTATTAATTTTTTTATTCAATAACATCTGGGTTTTCATGTAAGAACATGACATTTAAATATATGTAGTTTAAATTAGCTAAGGATCCGTTTTACATAATGCTAAATTACATTTAAACTTTGTTTGTTTTCTTACATTATTTTTGCATTTGGAGCTTGACTAGATTTGAAGCTTCAAACTTTGATTTTTCAGTTGATGGGGATGGTAAGTTGTAATATGGAACTGGATCTGAACCTTCAACCTTTAGTTCAAGTTTTGATTTTTCCTTTGGTGCGATGATTGGAAGCTTCAAGTATTTATTTTCCTTGAAAATCTAGATCAGTTTGATGTTATATATCTAAATACATCATGTACACACGGTGAGGTTGGAAGCAGCTATGTTGGGGTAAGTTAAAAGGAACGGAAAAGGGTCGAATTTGCTCCTCTACTATGCGAAATTGTTTAATATTACCATCCGTTATACTATTCGAACAAAAATATCCCTCGCTATTAGCAAAGTGGGTCAAATATAATCCTCCTCCATTAAGCTGTCCAAGATGGAGATCACACCAGATGACATGACATTAAATCAAAGACATGTAAAGAATAAAAATTTAAAATATAATGTAAGACTTCATCATCGAAAAATCCATAAACAACATTTTGTAGTTTCTTTATCTTCTTAAAACGTAACAATACCATTTCATTTGTAGCTCCCACCTTTTTAAAACCCAGCACCACCCTTATTCTCTGAAAAATAGTAAATCCTATCACCATTTTAAGTTTCTTAACCTTCTCCTATCACACAAAACAGCACACAACTGTAACTCCGTCGGGGTACCCCTCCCACTTTCCACCTTCACCCCAAATCCAAGCGAGAGAAAAAAAATAGGATAACCCGTAGTTCTCATTCAACTACAAAATCGAAAAAGAAACAAAGAAATGTATGGTCTAATTTCCTACATTTCTCGATTTTCCTGTCTCACAATGCAGTTTGAATATTTTAAGGTGAAATAATAAAGTATTAGACTGAATGAAATAGCAAAATAGAAAGGGAGATGATGCTAAAAATTCAGTTATGTGTGGTCATGGGGGTGCTAGTGTACTTATTAACATGCTATTTAACATGTATACTTATTGGCTTGGTTTGAGTTGTGCAACTCCATGTTCAATGTCAAGACTGTAGATCTACATTTTCTCCAAGACATGCCAATTTTGCTTATTCTTGAATTAATTTTACATATTTTATACTGGTCTAACTTTATTAAACTGTGCTTCAAAGGTAGGTTTGCTACTTAAATGAACAATCACTAATGAACTCAGTATTGTGTCAATGGTGTGCTTGAGTTAGCAAGAAAAGAGGAGAAAAAAGAAGAATTACTAGAAGATAATAAATAAAAATGAAAGTTACTCAAAGAAAAAGGACGAGTCTTCTGGAAAAAGAAGACCAACTAGTCTTTTTTTTTTTTTTTTCCTGAATTTCTTTGATTTATTTAATGTCAATGCCACACCATTAGGTTTGACCTCCACCTTGGACAGCTTTAACGGAGGAGGGGTATATTTGACCCACTTTGCTAACGGCAGAAATATTTTTGTTCGGATAATATAACAGAGGGTACCATTAAATAATTTTGCATAGTAGATAGGCAAATTTGACCCTTTTTCGTAAAAGGAAAGATGAAAATTAGGATTTGTTGGGGGGGGGGGGGGGTAGGTTTCGAAAAATAAGTTGGAGTAGTGTTTAATGGACATGTCATGTTCTAAAATTCTGCTATATTTTTTTTTTCCAGTTTACAATATAAATAGGGAGGTCGTTTAGAAATAATAGTATGTTTTGAGCCAAAAGTTAGAAATAATAATATTTTTAAGCCAACACTTAGACGACAATGGCATATTCCAACTATTAAGGATTGGCGTTTTTAAGCCATTTCAGATATTTCTGGGGCAAGTTTGGCCCTTTATATTATATAATATCCACAATTATTTTTGGTAAAGTGATATCGCTAGCACTCTACTACAAAATTTTCTTTGTTAGTAAAAGAAAGATAATAGTCACTACTAAAAAAAACTGAATCTGCGACTACCAAATCGGTCGCCGATCGGTCGCCAGGTCGACCGATCGGCGACCGATACGGGTAGTCAGAAAATTGATGGTAGCAAATAGCCCTGCGACCGAAAAACGGTCGATATTTCGACCACCATGCGACCGAATTTCGGTCGCACAATAGCTCACATACAGTGACCAACTGTGCGACCGATTTTCGGTCGCATACTTGGTCTCAGTTGTGGGAATTAATGGTGACCTTCTGTGCGACCGAAATTCGGTCGCACAGAATGTGCGACCGAAAATCGGTCGCATACATGGTCTCTGTTGTGACCGCTATGCGACCGAAATTCGGTCGCCAAACCTGTAAAAACCTGCAATAAAAATCCTGCAATCAGGCACATCGCAACAGCAAAAACCAGCAAAAAACAGCACCTGGACAGCAATAAACAGCAATAAAACAGCAATTTATCAACTAAGTAAGCACGTCACAATCAGCAAATGATATTACATAAATCATATTGTGTGTTTATGTACATTACAGTAGGTAATTAATAATAAACTACAAAGTACAAATTGGTTCAATCAACTTCATCATCCGATTCATAGTGACTAGCAATTTCATCCTCGGACGGCTCGTCACTATCTATGTTTTCATCAGCCTCGCAAGCCCTTGAAGTTCCTTCTCCAAAACTAGCCGGGTTTTTTGCACGACTAAATTCAGATGCAGCCACCGGGTCAAACGTCCCATCAATATGCCGCAAATTGTCTGCAAGTTCATTATCCGCTACCAATGGAACAGATGAGACCTCATTCTGGTATGCAACATCTAACCTATCAGGTACTTCAATTAATCCCACCGGTTTTCCCTTAAGAACCGCCCACCACTTGGATTTGGCCTTTGCTTTTGATGCGTTCTTCGTCCGAGGGTAAGGAACAAACCACACTTGTTTTACATTCTGTGCAATGATGAAAGGATCATAGTTTCCATATGACCTTCTATGATTAACCTCAACTAGCTTTGAACTCGGATCAACCCGCGTACCCCTGCTACCTGGATCAAACCACTTGCACTTGAAGAGAACCAATCTTTTCTGAGGCCATCCAACTCTATACTCAACCTCTAAGATCTCCTCAATCACTCCGTAGAAGTCAGATTCGGCCCCCTGGTCACCAGTTCCAGCACTCACGGACACACCGCTGTTGTAGGTTTTTTTACCCTCTGACCAGCTGTGTGTATGAAACTTGTACCCATTTACGAAGTATGTATTCATCTTTTTATACTCGTAATATGGGCCATGACATATATGTCGCAAAAAATCAAACTTGATGCCATTCACCGGATTGTTTACCTATATTAAAATTAAATGGATTAGAGTAAATTAACCAGAGTTCGATGACGGCAGTAATGTTTTTAAATCAAAGGAAAAATATATGAGTTTCCATAACACTTACAAATGCCGTAAACCAGTCTGTAAAATGATCAATGACTGCATGTGGACCAAATTCAGCAACAAAGTGACTGCGTTATGTAACGAACTACTTTACATTAGAAAGAATACTTATGTTAGTCACAATTTAGTGGTTACCATTAAAATAAAACATACTTGTAATAAGGAGTGACTTCGGGACAGTTCAACAACACATGTGTTGTAGCTGCTTTCCTATCCGTATCAGTGAACTGGTATTTTCTGGATGATAATGTACTTCCCCTCCCTGGTTGATTGAATATGGAGAATGCTGGGTAATTGGGATCATTATTATCTCCCACATCATGCCGATCCGGCCTAGTGCGCATACAGGGAACATCCTTGTCGAAGTAGTATGAGCAAAAATGTGAAGTTTCTCTTGACAAATATGCCTGGCATATCGATCCCTCGATTTGTCCTCTGTTCTTCACATCCCGCTTACACTTACCAATAATTCTACAAAAAGTAATCTGTTAGTACAAATATGTTGCGTAAAATAAATAGTACTTGAATAAGATATGAATAAATAGTACAAAAAGTAAGCTTACCTCTCGAAAGGGTACATCCATCTGCAGTGCACTGGGCCTCCTAGCCGAGCCTCGAAAGGCCTAATGAGGAAACCAACTTCTTTGTGAAGTAATAAGAAGTTGGTAAGTCCATGTTAGCCGGCTTTAGTTCATTCATGAGGCCTATGATGGAATCCATGGCAGCTTGAGAAATACTATAATCTGATTTGATACTCTGCAATCTGACAGCAACAGACAACTTGGAATGTACCGAGCCCTCATGGAATGGACGACTTGCTTCCTCCAACATTTTATAGAATTCACTTGCCTCGGCATTTGGAATGTGCTCAGTGTTAGGCTGTGATGTACCCGGCTGCATGGGATCATCATCCGGGTACATACCAAAAGCATCACGAACCATATCATCCATTCTATAATCATTACGGTCTGGTTCCAAAACCGGAGAACTAGTAGTGCCATGAATATTTTGAAGCATTTGAATGTGACCCTGCAAATCCCACGGCTCTCCATGATAACGCCAAATATAGTAATCTGGCATAAACCCCATTTCTAACAGATGCACTTGCACGGTCGTCATATCTTGGATGGTGCAACATTTGCACTTTATGCATGGGCACTTAATTGTACCAAACCTTATAAAAGGTTCGGTTGTTTTTGCTAAAGCAACAAATTCCTTAAGACCCTCTTCAAATTCAGGCCTTATCCCCCGCCGACCGGGGAAAAGTCTATTGTCCATCCACAAACGACGTGCATTATATTCCATATCTACACAAAAATTGCCAAATTGAGAACAATCCCAACATATCCCAACAATCACTATAATTAATCCCAATAATCACAACCCTATATTTCAAGTTCATCAACCCAAAACAACTTACTCGACATCACATTATATAGAATAAAGTAATTATAACTAACAACTAACATGTTAACAACATATATAGGCTCTCCATTATTTATAAATATATATATATATAATTAAATTCGGATTATTAAACCAAAAAAAAAAAAAAATTACCTCTACTTTGTATTGGATCCAATGGCAAGAAAGTATGAGTTACCAATGTGCTATCCACCAAAAAACTACAAAAAAAGTGCATTAAAAAGTCATTATATGAGTTTTTAAAAAAATAACAAAAATTACTAAAAAATGAAATTTACCTTGAATTTGTAGGGTTAGATCGTGTTAAATGGTAATATGGAGGTAATAGAGTAGTAATTTAACGTTATATGGGGTTTATAATGGTGGAAAGTTGATTATGGGGTTGGGGGGGTTCGGTTTTTAGGGATAAAAATGGGTTTTGGGAATTTTGAAATGGGGAAGAAAGGGGTTCTGCCCCGTTTTTAGTAACAGTTATGCGACCGACATGCGACCGATTGTCGGTCGCATAGCTGTGACTAATTTTTCAGAGACCAAAGTGGCGACCGATTTTCGGTCGCCACTTTTTTTCGTTGAGTGTGCGACCGATTTTCGGTCGCACAACTGTGGCGACCGAAATTCGGTCGCACGATGGTGGTCTCAGATTCAGCATTTTTTAGTAGTGAGTCTAAGTTTTATTAATACAATTAGATTCAGTATACTTAAAACAAATAGATCTAGGGAATCAATTTCATTCTCAGTTAGTTCCTCCAATAAAATCTCTGACATGAATTTTAATCAAATTTATGGTCAGATTTAGAATGTTAGGAGTTTTTAACAAATCAACAGGGGGAGGACTTAATTAGAATAATAGAGGTACTTACCAAAATAATAGAGGAGCACATCAAAATGTTCAACGACCTACTTTCTCTTACTAGTCAAGCAACAGTTGTTTTCCATAAAGGGTTGATTTTGGTTCTAGGAAGGACTTCTTCCGCAAATATGCTAAAATTCTGGCCATGATATGGACCACTGTGGCAAGTTTCATGGTTACCCCAATGAATCCCAATATAACATGAATAAAAATATTGCATCTTGTGTTCAGGCAGAGCCCTATTCATGGAAGGATCACATTTTATTCTTCCTTCAAATAATTCTAACTCCTCAAGTTTCACCCAAGAACAGTGTCAATAAATTCTCATTATAATCCAACAGGCATAGATCAACATTTCAAGGTTTCAATGCAAAAAATGTAGGGTTTTCTAATTTTGCAGGTGTGTCCTGCATTTCTGCAAAGACTTTTGAAGATTCTTATATGTATGCATTATCTCAGTTAGGGTCATATTTTTGGATTTTGAATACTGGTGCAACCAACCATATGACACTACACAAACACTTATTACACAACATCGAGCTACTCACTAAATCTTTCCTAATCACTATACCAAATGGGTACGAAGTCAAGGTGATATCAGTTGGATCATTTACCTTAAAGCTTGATATGCATGATGTACTCCTTGTTTCTTCTTTTCAATTTAATCTGATTTCCATCCACCAATTCATTAGACAATTGCTCTTCCACATTTACCTATGTTTCTTGTTGTTTGCAAGGTCTTTCACTGCTGAGGCCACTAGAAATTGGTAAGGCTGCAATGGATTGTACTTCTTCATCAATGTTGATGATCCTGGTAGCTCATTATGTCCATCTGCTTCTACTGTTCATGTTCCATCCGGTCCATCTACCCTCGCTGTAAATAATGCTTCTTGTAATAATACTTTATGCTTCCCATGATCCCCCTATCTCTATTTATATTGATAACTCTCAAGTTAATAAACTAGATCTATTTTGGTATCAATGGCTTAGCCATATGTCATTTCATAGAGTGATATCTAGTCCATATGTGTCTAATAAAGTTTATACCAAATAGACTTTTCTTTGTGCAATATGTCCTCAATCTGGACAACAAAGACTTCCCTTTATAGAGAGCTCTATCAAGTCCACATCATCTTTCCAACTAGTAGAAATAGTTATTTGGGGTCCTTACAACAAAATGACTTACTATGGTTTTAGATATTTTTTAACTTTTGTAGATGAGTTCTGTACAAAAGCATTGCACTTTCAATAATTAAGTACTTCATTAAGATGATTCAAAGGTGTTTTGGCACAAGTGTGAAGATATTCATATTCGATAATGCCTTTAGGTTAGGAAGTAGTTCAGAGGCTTCCCTTTTTTTATCTGAAGGCATCTTACGTCAAACTTCCATTCCTCACACTCCACAACAAAATACAGTGGCTGAAAGGAAGCACAAATATTTATTAGAAACTTTGAGGGCACTTCAACTCCAATCACACCTTTCCTTGAAATATTAGGGAGAATTTGTACTCGCTACATCTTGTTACCAGAATACGTTCATCTGTCCTCCAAGTATATTACCCTTTTAAAAAACTCTATGGTCAGCCTCCTCAATATGAGCACCTAAGATCCTTTAGTTGTATTGCCTTTTTAACATCTCACCCAAGCAAGGGAGGGACAAGTTCCAGCCAGGCATTCTTAAGTGTGTTTATGGGTTATCCTTCTGTAAGAAGAGATATAAACTTCTCAATCCCCAAAATCACTTGATCTTTACTCAAGAGATGAAGTATTCCATGGAACTTGTTTCCTTATCCCTCTTCTCAACCAATTTTATTCCAACTACCTCTACTCCATTTGTAGACTTACTACCTCCTGCTAATTCACCGAATACCGCTTCCATTGTGACATCCCAGCTAGGAGCATCCCATATTGACATAACACACGAGAGATGTTGGGTATATAAAGTAAGCATGTCTTACACCTTAGTGATGCGTTTTAAACCCATGCAGGCCTATGCCCAAAGCGAAGGATATCACTAGCGGGATGAGATTTTATAGATGGTATCAGAGCCACTTCGTGACAGCCTTGTTGATGTGGAAGAGAATTCAATGTTGAGTCTAGGTGAGTCCCGAGAAGACGGGGCAAACCTCAGCAACAACGCTGAGTCCATAAGGGGGGTGTATGTGACACCTCAGCTAGGAGTATCCCACATAGGTATAATACAGGAGAGATGCTAGTATATAAGTAAGCATGTCCTACACCCTAGTGACGCATTTTAAACTCATGAGGGCATAGGCCAAAAGCGGATAATATGACTAGCAAGCAGGTTTTTACATTCATTCCGTCTTGTACCCTACATACTACTCCTCTATCTCATCTTAATCACCATCCTTCACATTATGTGGGCAAAAATACGCCACCTAATATTACGGGAATATGAGTCCACCTGGCGAGACTAGACTTAGCATACAAGTCACCGGGCATAGAGGATACACGCCCGCTCCTTGAGCCACGGTCGTTCAGGTGGCGCAGTAGTAGGACACAGGGTATACATCCCACCGCCTTAGGGTTCAAAGTCTCCTAGTTAATGTTTTGTATATACCACCGCCTTGAGTACAGGACGATAAGCCTCATTAGTCTTTGTATTTTACCATAATTAGGATTGGGTAATATCTACTATAAATACCCCTCCTTACATTGTATTGTACATGAAGCGATTCACCACTTAATCCGGCTATTCTCAAGGAATAAAACTCTTAACTTTCTTGTCCTATCTTTCCTCTATATTACTTATTTTTTCATCGTATTTTATTGTATTATTTGTGACCCATTCATAAATTTAAGTGTTTAACCTAGTCATCCAATTTTAGGCATAGACAGTTTTTCGCCCACCGTGGGGCTCAGGAAATTGTCGGTATTCTACGAGGAAAAGGCGCAGTTATGTCAGACAACAACGACAACACCTCAAAGAACCACCGACGCAGTAGACGAGTTTGTACAGGACCCTGGCGATCCCAACGTGCAACCAAAGGATCTTACCAAGGAACCAGTCCATGTGCCCAGCGACGGAGAAGGCGATCAATCAGGCGAAGGTATTCTGAGCTTAGAGGTTTTCTTGTTGGTCTCCTCAAAACCCAGTCGGAATGGGTAGAGCAAAACTCGTCCAACATGGTCGAGGGCATATCTCAAAAGTTAAGAGCAATGTTTGCTGGATCGTCTCAGAGGCTAGCATCCCCGCGAGGACCAGCGCCCATGAACGATACACCAGCATCCGCTCCTAATCGTAGACTCAACATGGACGCTGCTTCTGGAGGCTCAACAATAGTCAATAATCAAGACCTCAAAGGAATACATGTAATTCAGAACATCCTAAAGGAGATGAAGGCCATCCACGATCGGATCAGTAACGTACTGGGTGCACCACCTCAGGTTACCAATGTAGATTAGCATAATTTTTATAAGCACGCATATAAAGCAAGCACTACACCGATCCACGTACAAAAAATACTTCTGCTTGCCGGATAACTTGAAGTATGACGGAACAACATATCTAGATAAGCATATTGCTGTGTACTATACAGCCGTCAAAAGTAACAAAATTTCAGAGGAAGAAATTCAGTCTGCTCTAGTGAAGAGGTCTGGCTCGACCTTGACTAAGGGTGCCCTTGATTGGTACACTTAACTACCGATGGGCTTGACCTTGACTAAGGGTGCATGCATGTCCTAAAATCTCCTTCTAAGAGTGGGCTAACGGTTGAGGCTGACTCGACCTATGCGGGATAGACCTGGCCTCACAACACAGTAGAACTGGCCATGACAAAACCAGGCAATATCAATATTCCGAACTAACTTTTGGTGACATGAAAGAAGTTTCAAAGAGTGAGGTAAGGGCAATGCCCTTCCTGCATAACTACCCGTAAAGCGGGTGCCTCGTGATGAAATCGAGGAGGTGAAAGAGAATTGACAGGCTCCCTGAGGGAAGAAATATGAACGGAATGCGGACTATGCACAAATAAAAACATGCTTCAATACATTCATTTACAACAATTAATTCTACGCATACAAACAAACAAAGAGTTAAGCTACGCAGACATACAATGAACACATGTACAAATAATGCACATTCGTTAAAATCTTTTGGTTAGAACCATTTGCGTATCCCCAACGGAGTCGCCACGCTGTTGAACCCTCCCAAAAAATGCACACAAGTGTGCATCAGGATGTATTTTCAACAAAATGGGACTCCAAAGGGCTTCTTTGGAGTCGCCACCTAATTTAAGGATTATTAGGAACCAATTGTTAATTAATGAGAGCATTTCTTCCTTATTTTAAAAGGAAAATAAGTTTCAGAGATTCTTAGGTAAGTGGTTCTTTTATTTCCGAACGTAGGTCTTTTTGTATTAAAAGAGCACTTTCAAAAATCCGCTAAAAGGGGTTAATCCAGCGATTTTCACGAATTTTAATAAAGATAAAATAATTTAGAATTTTAGGGAAAATATGGGATAAATAAGTAAATTATAAGTAAATAAATAAATGAGTAAGTGAATAGATAATAGATAAATAATAAATAATTAAATAAATAAATAACTGAATATGTAATAAAATAAGTAAATTGATAAATAAATAATTTAAATATAAATAATGATAAAATACAGATAAAAATTTAATTAAATTTTAATTTGCACTCATTAATTGACAAACAGTTCTTAATATCTTAAATTAATTGGCACGTCCCAAAGAAACGGGATAAGCAATTTATAATCAATCCTAAACATGCAATAAGATAATAATTCAATAAAGCGGCTATCCTACCAAGCTTCTAATCATGCAAAGTCCTAACCCTGTTTACGGGGATCCTAAAACATGCTTTCTAAAGGGGACGGGAGAGAAGGAGTTTAGAAGGTAGAACCCGGATAGCAAGCTCAATACAAGCCCTGTATTTCACAAGGGTCATTCATTCATATTTTAGGAAACTTGAACTCGGAGTGCAAATGCGAGGCCCGGACAACTCCAATGCCAATTAGGCGATCCCAATGTCGAGTTTTAACCAACTCGTCCCAAAGAGTGTTCATGCAAAAATAAGAATAAAATGAAGATTAGTAAATGTAATAAAAGAACAATCAGATGGGATGTAGTAAGTTATTTCAATAATCAAACAACCAACGTAAGCTCACAAAAATTTATTGGAACACTCCTAGAACACGTAGAGTCACCGAGGACCCTTTCATTTCTTCACGGACGTTTACTAATCACAGGAACTAGAATTTATAACTTTGGAATTAGACCCTTGATCAAAGCAAACCACACAAGGATTAAGTATAATGCTAGCTGCTACAAGGACTAGAGAAAACTGGAACAAGACCAGGGAGAAAATAAGCCGCAGACAATGGTATTGGAAAACTGAAAATGAATCCAGAGGACAACATCATCGCTCAAGGGAAAACAAAACAAGAAGTTAGAACAGGAAAGAGGGATAGCTTTACAAGCAGAATCAGAACATCTCCTTACACTATGAACCCAAACTACAAAGATAACAACCCCTCAACTACCGAAAACAACTATAGACTATCTGCCAGGCTCATCTTGCTTCACACCCATAACCAGGAAAAACAACTTGTTACTTCTCCCAATTATCAGGATATTCTTTCAACATCCATAAACGACAAACAAATTAAGCAATCTCCTGGACAAAACCTTAGGCAACCAGCATACTAATACCCTCCTTACACAAACTCCTTTAAACTAGCAGGGCACTCACCTCCACACTCAAACTATTCTCATAACCCCAGACCTGCTTGCAGCTTCTTTCTCTTCTCATACAACCTGCAAACAACTACACACCAACTTATCCTCTCAACATGACACCACCTCCTAACCAACCTGCAAACATCCAGGACCAAACCCCTCACTATCCTGATAAGCTTATTTTTCCTGAGGCTGATTCATCCTATTCAAATTTAGCTATGCTAATGGACGAGGAAAAGTTTTCAGATGAGATGGACCCCCAAGAGATGAGCGAGAACCCCCAATTGCTTAGGGGTCGCACTCTGTCCCGCTTGGTGGATGAAATCTTCTCTCCTTTTAGAATTCTTTCTCCCACACACCTTTTTTTCCCTCTTTCACTTTGCAACACCAAAAGACACTCCATAGACCACCCTTCTAAAACCCTTTATACACCCTCCTGAACCAACCAACAATAATTGAGACAACTCCACCCAAGAACTGTCTCCAAACAACAATACAACACCTAAAAATTAACCTGCAAACTCCTGCATTAACTACAACAAGCTGCTCTATACCACTTGTAGCCACAAGAGACAACCCCTGAACTCCTCTACTACCTGCAGCCTGTAAACTCTCATCCCTCAGCTTACAAAAACAAACAGACCTAGGAGCATCCTGCTACCTCCTAGGACAACATACAGACATTCACATACCTGCACACCTCCAAAACACCATAGCGGACTCCTATAAACTAACCTGATCTGACCAACCTACAAACCATGAGACCATCCCTCATTTTACAAGAACAAAACAGAGCTAAGAAACCATCTTACTATCTCACAGGACATCCTTTTTACACTCTCACCTCTCAAACTCCTGAACTTCCCACACCCATACTAGACCACCTGAATTCCTTAATAAATGATTCACCAGCACACAGAAACATACACAAGGGAACCAAGCAAAAGCTAATGCAAGCAGAAAGTAATCTCATGAAAGAAACTGAACTAGAGGAGCGGAACCAAGCTGGATACTACAGAATAACTCTTTCTAAGCTTGACTATTAACGAGAACAACATTTACTTTGGATATAGAACTGAAACTGAAAAGGGAACCTAAGAGGAGGTAGACATAAGCTGATGAGATGATTAATCTGGGAGAGGGTTTATTACCTACTTTTCAACACAGCAGCTCAATAGAATTACCAAAACTCAAAGAAACTCTTTTAAGTTAATGAGCAGGGCTGTTTTGAACCAAGAGATATCTGATTTTATTAAGCAGTTTTATACTTTTAACAAGCAGAAATAGAAAAGAACTCTTTACGTTTGTTAACAGGACCAAGACTATAAAAGACTTCCTTAAACATCAATCATATTTCAAAGGTAAACTACCTAATGTTCGAGCTTCAATCATCTAAACCACTCAAAGAATCAATCTTTATACATTCGAATCATGAAAGAACCAATCTTTATTAGCAGCTTTACTGTATAAATTCGATCAGTTTATACAACAGAAGTTTAGGTTAAAATGGTTCTAATCTTTACTCATATAATACATAACTTTCCAACGTAAAAGAAACAGAATGCAAATCACATAAACATGAGAATAAGGGTTCATATTTACCTTTCTATGAGCAGTGAAATGGGTGCGAGGATCCGAAAAACGTGCGACTCGACTAAGCGACGACTCGAGTGTTGAAACGACTCGAAAACCAGAAGCGACAAAGCAGAACACAAGAAAAACCAGAAATAGTAGCTGTGCCTTTATGAACTCAAAACTCCATTTGTGGTTTTGATGCTCCTTTGAATTTTAACAAAACCTCAACCTATTTCGGACATTTTCCTCACAAGATAAGGGTGAAACTTGTCCGAAAATCCTCAAATTCGTACAAGTCTCATCCTTATCTATAAGGTTATATCCGTTATAAAGATTCACGGCTAGGATCAAACAATTTGAAATTGACGCTTAGGATGTGGCCTTCGTACTATGGCACGCGTGGATGAGAGAGGATAAAAAATGGGGGGGGGGGAGAGGGGACCATGGTACTGATTTGGACGATTGCAAGGGTTTTGGGGGGAAATTGAATGGGACTCGCGGGTTTAGGGTTTGGGGAAACGGGTCTAACTGAGAATGGCTATGGGTTCTGATTAGGATTGTGTATATATGGAGTTTGCGCAGGCAAGCTAAATGTAAGGCTATGGAACGAATTTAGCCCCCATTAGAATTAAATTGAAATCAAGGTTTTGCGCGGGGTGAGTAGAATTAGGGCTGCGCATTGGGAAATTAGCCACTTTTCTTGAAATTTCCATTGATTTTCTTTTTCTTATTATTATTATTATTATTATTATTATTATTATTATTATTATTATTATTATTATTATTATTTTCACTTTCAACATTAATTATAAATATCGCAATAATTTATTAATTTTAAGAAAAATATCGGGAAAAAATTGGATGTCAACAGCTGCCCCTCTTTACCCGGAAAAGTATGAAAGAGTTTTTAGGGTAAAGAAGTTGACGGGAAACCAATTTTGTCACGACAAAGCCAAGTACTTCGATTCCAAGGACCAAAGTGCGGGGCTTATGGACATGGATATGGCCGAACTCCGGCTTTCGAGTTGCCTTCATATCTCGGGCTAAAAGAGAATCAGGTCATTTGTAGTTCAACGACACTTAGATACGAAGACTCGCACGATTGACAGAAAAAGGACGCACAAATAGGAAAGAATTCAAACTGGCGTCCTAATCCGGAACAAAAGATTAGGATAGAATTTGCTTGTTCGAGTGCGATTCTTCAGATCCTCGTTGACGAGTCTAGCTCATATCAACGATTGCCCCAGTTCACTGCTAAGAGAAAGTTCCACATTTTGCTCCAAATACTGCTGCGACACTGCTAAAATCTGTAACAATCTCGACAAACGGTAAGCGAACAGCTGCTAATAAACTGTAATAATTGGAATAAGAAATAAATAAAGTGATAATATAAAATTGTAAATGCGGGTTGCGATATCATCAATGAGTTCTTCTTTCGATCAATTGATGAGGCGCTTCGCCCGGAGAACCTCTAGGCTGATCATTATTCTGAAACAGTAAAGTAAAACAATAAGTAAAGCAGGTACGGATTGCAGAATACATGGCTATTACAAAAGAAATCAACTAACGAGACATAATGTCTCCATTTGACTTGTCCAATCTATAGTCTATGCAAGTAACATAACGTTTATTTATAGGCAAATGAGCCTAAAACGTTCAATTATAAGGCGAACGAGCCTAGAACGTTCAATTATAAGGCGAACGAGCCTAAACCATAAGGCAAGCAAAAGATGCAAAACTCATTAAAGCAGGTACTTCTTTAGACTTAGAAATATCTGCAAATCACAAAATGGAATTTTAGTAAACGTTCCCATAAAGCGAAATAGAAATGAAACGGATAGGCTTAGCAATTTGCAAGGAATATAGGAAATAGAAATGCCGCCTTTCAGAAATAAACCATGATAAAGCATAATGCTTTAGATCATGAAGAGGTAGTCTACAATGCAATCTCGGAATGTGCTCCATTCAATTGATAAAGCAATGAGGCGTCGGGTCTCGAAGCATCCAACATCCTAGCGCAACATGAAAACCTGCATATCCCATTTACGGGTGGGTTAGCCCGAATTGTTCATTTATAAGGTGAACAGGCCCAAAAACGTTCGTTTATAAGGCGAGCGAGCCTAAAACGTTCATTTATAAGGCGAACGAGCCTAAAACGTTCAATTATAATGCGAACGAGCCCAAAAGTGCGTAAGATAAAGCGAAAACACAAAACTCATTAAAGTGGGTACTTCTTCAAACTTAGCAATATCTGCAAATCATCAAATGAAATTTTAGTAAGTGTTCTCATAGTAGGATAGAAATGAAACTGATATTTTAGCAATTTGCAAGAATTATAGAACATAAAAATGCCGCCTTTCTGCAATAAACTATGATAAAGCATAATGCTTTAATGATCTAGTGGCAGATTGCGATTTAGTCTTGAATTGTGCTCCAATCACTTGACAAGGCTTGAAGCATCCAATGTTCCAAAGCGACTTGAAGTAAATCTGCATATCCGATTTACGGGTGGATGGACCCGGATCATTCATTTATAAGGCAAACAGGTCTAAAACGTTCAATTATAAGGCGAACGAGCCCAAAACGTTCAATTATAAGGCGAACGGGCCTTAAAAGTTTATTTGTAAGGCGAACGAGCCTAAAACGTTCATTTATAAGGCGAACGAGCCTACATCTGATAGCAGCCTGCAAAATAAAGTTGCAAATTGGCTTAATTAAGGTAAGATAATGCAAAGCAAATAAGCAGAGCTGGGTCGTATTGCTTGTATTGATAGTGCTGCAAAGCGTTGAATGTTGTCCTCGGTCCATATTGAATCCGATGTTCAATTCCTGCAAAATTTAGAGTAAATGCATTGGAAAAAGAGCAAATGGAAAATAAAGAAATAGATTCGCGCTGCATATGCGACAAGACGAATAATCTCCGAGAAACTGATGGTTGCTAGTTCTCTTCATTCTTCTGCTTTTTGTGGAACTCCTGCACTCAAAGAAAAAGTTGTGAGTTCTGAAAATATAAGGAGTCGTAACAATTTGCTTTGCTCCTCTTGTCTTGATGTTGAATTCTTCGGTAGCATGCAAACACATTTTGCCCCTGTTTCCAAAGAAAAAGATGTTAGTTTTTAAACAAATAGTGTTTGGCTTGATTGAACACCTAATGCGGCTTCAAATCTGCATCTTCTTGTATGACATTCAGATATATTGTTGCTGTGAGAGACTGATGTTCTTGAAATATCTCTTTTTGCACAAAATATATCTTCTAAACTTGCTTTGACTTGGTTTATTTGAGAAAATGGATTTCATTGTTTTCGGGATTAAAACCCAATAAAGGGTACAAGATAGCTCATTACATAAAACTTCAAAAGAGTAGGAAGATAATAAGATAGTCGGGCAATAATGCCATTTCAAAAAATAAAGTGTTGTCATTTGATCTTCTTTCTAAGCTTCACGCTTCCTTTTCAAATGCCTTGGTGCCAATTTTGATGAATCACCACCGATGATAATTGCATTTGCTGCGGGAGGATCATAATTGCTTGTTTGCCCTTGCTTCACACTTATCTTGCCCGTTTCAATCATATTCTGGATTTTGTGCTTAAGTACCAAGCATTCTTCTATGTCATGGCCTTGAATATTTGAGTGATATGCGCACCTCTTTGATAAATCAAATCCTTGAGGCGGATTTTTCTGGGATCCATCCCTTCCTTGCTTGCAATAGCCCTTTTACTTTCAATCTCTCGAATATGTCTGACAATGATTCATATAGAGGAGTGAAAGTACGAGGTCTTAACTTCTTCGTGCTTTGACGACCAGATGGTGCCTGATAAGATCGATGCTGACGACTTGAATTCTGCATATCATGATTGTAGTGCACTTGCGAAGGCTGGGAGTCTTGAATATTTTCATGTGCATCAGAACAATTGAAAACTGGCAATGTAGTGTCATAGTCAATCAACCTTCCGATTTGAAACTTTTCATCCAAAATCTTTGCATACCGGATTAAACTGAGAAAATCCTTTAAATTGGCAAAAACTAGCTTTTCATAAAATAGGCCTTCTTGAAGGTCAATGAAAGTCGCTATCAGCTCATCTTCAAGCAATGGAGGATGCATTTTAGAAGCCTCTAGCCTCCATCTCACAGCAAATTCTGCAACAGACTCATGCGGCATCTTCCTGATTTTACGCATATCAATTAGATAAGGATCTCTTACTATGTTGAACTTGTATTGTTCCACAAAGTCTCGAGCCATGTCTTCCCATGTGTGCCATTTGGTAAAATCCTGCTTAGTATACCATGCAAGTGCCATTCCTGATAAACTATGAATAAACAATCTCATACGTAAAGCTTCATCCTTGCCAATTCCAATATATCTGCTGCAATAATCTTTCAGATGTGCACAGGGGTCCCCTTTTCTATTGAAAGTGTTAAATTTTGGTATCTTATACCCACTTGGAGGCTTAATGTCAGGGTGAATGCATAAATCTTCATAGCATAAGCTCTGAATATTCCTAGAGCGCAATTCTTTTCCCATGATCTTTTTCAAAATCTGTTCATCTATATTGTGAGGGTAAGTTGTCTCAACTTCTTTCTCAGGCAATTCTGGTGAACGCACTATCAATTCATTTGATTGACTCCTCACATCAGGCATAGTGATAAAAGGTGGTTGGTATAAAGTTGCAGCTGGCCAACCATTTAGATTGGAAATATATTCCTGTGGGATTTGTGGATATATAGTATGTATAGGCATTGGGTAATTAGGCATTGTTAAGTAAGGTGGATTGGAGGTAAAGCTTGTATTTGGTAAAGGTTTGCTAGTGTTGACAAAGTTGATAATCCTATTCCTTTGGACCACATGTTCTTCAATATCATCATTCCGCACTTGCAAGATATCCATACCAGAATTGGTTGCTTGAAGCTGCTTTGCCATGTTGTTTTGTCCTTGATGCAGATTCTCAGCCATTTCAGTGTTCAATGCTAGCCAACCTTTAACAAATGAATTCTACACATTGAGCAAAAGCAAGTTAATACATAAAATGATGATGCATGCGTAAAATTTCAAGTGTAAAATAGGCCATTAGGCCGAATGGATGGGACCAAAATCCCGACTCAACAGAGGAGTAAAATATTTAAGAGTTCGAAACTCAATGATCAACAAAATTTGATTTTTCAAGGCGCGAATTGAGAAAAACAACTTTGAAAGTTTTTACTAAATTAGTATGCGTGCTAGACCATTTTGACACAAATTTCTAAAATGATCGGCTTATTTTGAACATCAATGCTTTGCTCGACTATCGATTCTTCCTTGCAAAATGACAGTCTGCACCAATCTTTGAAAACTGCTTCTAATAACGAACAAACCAACGCAATGTCTTCAACTTGCTTTTTGCAAAATTCTGCCCCAGTTATGACTCCAACATTTCAACTTGTTTTGCAAAAACTGCCCTAGTTATGGCTTTCAAAACTTCAAACTACTTAACAAAAGCTGGCCCGGTTGCAATCTCCCACGTCTTCTACTTGTTTTGCAAAATTTGCCCCCAGTTTCTATCTTTAGGAAAATTAAAATTTAAATACTAAAGGGTCGAGCCCGATGGAGGAGCCTACGTATCCCTCCTTGGGAATCAGACCGTGCGTAGTTCTGCTTACATAGAAGATATTTTCCAAACTCGTGTAACCGAAACTCGATATGAGTTGCCTACACTTCCCGCCTTGGGAAACCGGTTACCGTAGTTTGCTTACATAGAAATAGATTCAAACATTCATAATTTGATATTTTCCTTTCTTTTCTTTCAACAAAACTTACAAAAGGAAATTACAATAGTTGCTTCCTAATAATGCAAATAAACTAACTTCTACTTCTGCTTCTTCCACTCTACTGCTTTTATGGAACTTGATTGGGTCTAAATGCCATTCTTCGAGGGATCTCCCTTTGCATATGGAAGGATTGCGACAAAAGGTTTGCTAATGCCATTTGTAGCTAGAATTTTGACCTGGCCAGAGTTAATCAAACTTTCCACTTTCTTCTTAAATAAAGTGCATTCTTTAATACTATGCCCTTGCATCCCTGAATGGTAAGCACAAAATTTTCTCAAATTTTCAGGCTTGCGTGGTTCATACGGCTTTGATGCTATAGGTTGTACCAAATCGGTCCCCATAAGCCGTTCAAACAGTTTTGCATAAGATCCTGGTATCGGTGTGAATGCAAAAGCGGATCTTTTGGTGCGGCCTGATTGTAAACTTGGATTGATAACTGTTTGCTTGACTGCATTAGGTCTCACCGCTATGGCTAGCAAAGGACTTGGCATAACAGCTTTTCCTTTATCTTTGGACTGTGCCTCAACCAATTAACATTTTCTCTTGTCAGAAATTATTGCAGCTGGCTCTTCTTGAAGCTTTACAGATTTTCTTTTCAGTGGATTGCCCCTTGCAAAGGTCAGGTTTGGGAGTTCGTGCTGCTTGACAAAGTTACGAGCTAAGTCAACCCATGTGAATCGCTTTCCAAGATCCTGCATTGCAAACCACGTTAAAGCCGGCCCCGCGAGCGTCTTAACAAATAACCTTAGCTTGATCCCATTGCTTTTTCCAAATATTACCACCCAATCAACAAATGCTTTCAAATGATCATAAGTATCTCCTATCCCATCATACACTGGTGGATCAACCACGTCAAGAAAATTCACATTTTCCTTTTCTACTTCACCTAAGCCTGCTTGAGATGGTAGATCCTTCCTATCTGCCATTGTGCCAGTGTTCTCTTTAGCAATGGGAAGCCCTTCCCCGTTGCTTTTCTCATTGCTTGTTTTTTACGAGAAGCAACCAAATTCCTTTTCCAACAGGAATGCATGCAAATTAGGGAACTGTTGAGCATCCCACTCAAATGTTGGAGCTACTTGTACTGTAGGAGGTGCAACAGTATAAATAGGAGCAATAGGAGCACTTGGTCATGGGCTTGGCACATTACGCACTGGGTTGCGAGCATCCATGAGCGCGACAACCAATTCAGTAAGGCTATCAAGTCTCTTTCCAAACTTGCTACGGTTGCTTCAAGCTTGTTAACCTTGTCTTGGTGGGATCCATCATTTCCAGTCAAGTCAATCACAGCAATTTGACGAGCCATAGGTCCTAATATTGATGTTCAAATAATTAACCCTTTAGCAACGCATACCGAATTTAATAAATATTTATTAAAAATGAAACTGACGGGTCAAATTATTCCAAAATGGATAAATTGAGACCGTACAGAAAAGACCCAAAATTTAGAGCAAGACACTTATTTTGTTAAAGCAAACCAGACGCGGAAACGCTTGTTTAACTCTGAAATTATTTTCAAAAGGAAAACATACTTGCGAATACTTTAAAATATGACGCTAAACAATAGTTTGCAAAATGACAAGATTGGGGTTAAGATAAACAAAATAATATTTGAAAGGCATTTTAAATAAAGGTATGCATGAATTCAGATGATAAGTGAATAAACATCTTCATAAAACGGTTAACTTTTACAGAAGATAGATTGAAGTAACATAACGTTAAGCTTACCATACCGCCGAACAAATTCAATCACAGCGCAATCAATGCCAACAAATTTCGGGCAAGCAGCACATATTTAGCAAGTAATCGCATATTGGACAGATAATTTGACATGTGGCAACCACAAGTAATTGAGCGTAAATAAATATGCAAACGCGTCCTACCCTATAAGGTGCCTCTTTTGTGTGAGAGGTAAGCCTAATCGTCAAGTAGCAAACCAATGCGGTGGTAATAGATTGATCAAAACCGTTGCCAATGTAAATTTGGGAGATAACGGTACAATAAACAATAAAATTTAAAAGTTCGTTTTTTATTAAAATGTCTCCAATAATATAATGCCTTGAACAGAAATCCGACAACAAACCACTACAACGTGGTAATACACTATTTTTAAAAACACAATAAATAATAAAATACAATAAATCAATCCCAAAAGACTAAAACAACAACTGTTTGCTCCTTGCCAGATCAGATCTGTCAACTGCTAATTTTCAACTATATTGAACACATTGGCAAACAGCTGTGAGCATTACCTTATTGAACAAACGGCTATCTCCCTGCAAACAAAAGAAACCGTGAGACAAACTCCCAAATATGGCAAAGGCAAACCGGCATGGATCTGTCTATGGCCACCACATACCAAATAAAATGAAACGTCGTTGGGTTACAAGTACTCGTCGACAAAAGGGCGGTTTCTTAATTCCTGGAAATCGTACCAAGGACCGGGTCCAAACTAAGGTATATATGCATGCATGTCCTAAAATCTCCTTCTAAGAGTGGGCTAACAGTTGAGGCTGACTCGACCTATGCGGGATAGACCTGGCCTCACAATGCAGTAGAACAGGCCATGACCAAACCAGGCAATATCAATATTCCGAACTAACTTTTGGTGACACGAAAGAAGTTTCAAAGAGTGAGGTAAGGGCAATGCTCTTCCTGCATAACTACCCATAAAGCGGGTGCCCCGTGATGAAATCGAGGAGGTGAAAGAAAATTGACAGGCTCCCTGAGGGAGGAAATATGAACGGAATGCGGACTATGCACAAATAAAAACATGCTTCAATACATTCATTTACAACAATTAATTCTACGAATACAAACAAACAAAGAGTTAAGCTACGCAGACATACAATCAACACATGTATAAATAACACACATTCGTGAAAATCTTTTGGTCAGAACTATTTGCGTATCCCCAGCGGAGTCGCCACGCTGTTGAATCCTCCAAAAAAATGCACACAAGTGTGCATCGGGATGTATTTTCAACAAAATAGGACTCCAAAGGGCTTCTTTGGAGTCGCCACCTAATTTAAGGATTATTAGGAACCAATTGTTAATTAATATGTGCATTTCTTCCTTATTTTAAAAGGAAAATAAGTTTCAGAGATTCTTAGGTAAGTGGTTCTTTTATTTCCGAAAGAAGGTCTTTTTGTATTAAAAGAGCACTTTCGAAAATCCGCTAAAAGGGGTTAATCCGGCGATTTTCACGAATTTTAATAAAGATAAAATAATTTAGAATTTTAGGGAAAATATAGGATAAATAAGTAAAGAAGTAAATAATATGTAAATAAATAAATGAGTAAGTAAATAGATAATAGATAAATAATAAATAAATAACTGAATATGTAATAAAATAAGTAAATTGATAAATAAATAATTTAAATATAAATAATGATAAAATACTGATACAAATTTAATTAAATTTTAATTTGCACTCATTAACTGACAAACAGTTTTTAATATCTTTAATTAATTGGCACGTCCCAAAGAAACGGGATAAGCAATTTATAATCAATCCTAAAAATGCAATAAGATAACAATTCAATAAAGTGGCTATCCTACCAAGCTTCTAATCATGCAAAGTCCTAACCCGATTTACGGGGATCCTAAAACATGCTTTCTAAAGGGAACGGGAGAGAAGGAGCTTAGAAGGTAGAACCCGGATAGCAAGCTCAATACAAGCCCTATATTTCACAAGGCTCATTCATTCATATTTTAGGAAACTTGAACTCGGAATGCAAACGCGAGGCCCGGACAACTCCAATGCCAATTAGGCGATCCCAATGTCGAGTTTTAACCAACTCATCCCAAAGAGTGTTCATGCAAAAACAAGAATAAAATGAAGATTAGTAAATGTAATAAAAGAACAATCAGATGGGATGTAGTAAGTTATTTCAATAATCAAACAACCAACGTAAGCTCACAAAAATTTATTGGAACACTCCTAGAACACGTAGAGTCACCAATTCTTCAAAGACGTTTACTAATCACAGGAACTAGAATTTATAACCTTGGAATTAGACCCTTGATCAAAGCAAACTACACAAGGATTAAGTATAATGCTAGCTACTACAAGGACAAGAGAAAACTGGAACAAGACCAGGGAGAAAATAAGTCGCAGACCAATAGAATTGGAAAACTGAAAATGAATCCAGAGGACAACATCATCACTCAAGGGAAAAGAAAAGAAGAAGTTAGAACAGGAAAGATGGATAGCTTTTCAAGCAGAATCAGAACATCTCCTTACACTATGAACCCAACTACAAAGATAACAACCCCTCAACTACCTAAAACAACTATAGACTATCTGCCAGGCTCATCTTACTTCAGGATATTCTTTCAACATCCATAAACGACAAAAAAATTAAGCAATCTCCTGGACAAAACCTTAGGCAACCAGCATACTAATACCTTCCTTACACAAACTCATTTAAACTAGCATGGCACTCACCTCCACACTCAAACTATTATCATAACCCCAGACCTGCTTGCAGCTTCTTTCTCTTCTCATACAACCTGCAAACAACTACACACCAACTTATCCACTCAACATGACACTACGTCCTAACCAACCTGAAAACATCCAGGACCAAACCCCTCACTATCCTGATAAGCTGAATACACTTAGAACCTGAAACACCAAAAGACACTCCCTAGACCACCCTTCTAAAACCCTCTATACTCCCTCCTGAACCAAACAACAATAACTAAGACAACTCCACCCAAGAACTGTCTCCACACAACAATACAACACCTAAAAATTAACCTGCAAACTCCTGCATTAACTACAACAAGATGCTCTATACCACTTGTAGCCACAAGAGACAACCCCTGAACTCCTCTACTACCTGCAGCCTACAAACTCTCATCCCTCAGCTTACAAAAACAAACAGACCTAGGAGCATCCTGCTACCTCCTAGGACACCACACAGACATTCATATACCTGCACACCTCCAACACACCATAGCGGACTCCTATAAACTAACCTGATCTCACCAACCTACAAACCATGAGATCATCCCCTCATTTTACAAGAACAAAAAAGAGCTAAGAAACCATCTTACTATCTCACAAGACATCCTTTTTACACTCTCACCTCACAAACTCCTGAACTTCCCACACCCAGACTAGACCAGCTGAATTCCTTCATAAATGATTCACCAGCACACAGAAACATACACAAGGGAACCAAGCAAAAGCTAATGCAAGCAGAAAGTAATCTCATGAAAGAAACTGAACTAGATGAGGGGAACCAAGCTGGATACCACAGAATAACCCTTTCTAAGCTTGACTATTAACAAGAACAACATTTACTTTGGATATAGAACTGAAACTGAAAAGGGAACCTAAGAGGAGGTAGACATAAGTTGATGAGATGATTAATCTGGGAGAGGGTTTATTACCTACTTTTCAACACAGTAGCTCAACAGAACTACCAAAACTTAAAGAAACTCTTTTAAGTTAATGAGCAGGGCTGGATTGAACCAAGAGATATCTGATTTTATTTAGCAGTTTTATAACTTTTAATAAGCAGAAATAGAAAAGAACTCCTTATGTTTGTTAACAGGACCAAGACTACAAAAGACGTCCTTAAGCATCAATCATATTTCAAAGATACTACCTAAAGTTCGAGCTTCAATCATCTAAACCACTCAAAGAATCAATCTTTATACATTCGAATCAGAAAGAACCAATATTTATTAGCAGCTTTACTGTATAAATTCGATCAGTTTATACAATAGAAGTTTAGGTTAAAAAGGTTCTAATCTTTACTCACATAATACATAACTTTCCAACGTAAAAGAAACAGAATGCAAATCACATAAACATGAGAATAAGGGTTCAAATTTACCTTTCTATGAGCAGTGAAATGGGTGCTAGGATCCGAAAAATGCGCGACTCGACTAAGCGACGACTCGAATGTTGAAACGACTCGAAAACCAGAAGCGACAAAGCAGAACACAAGAAAAACCAGAAACAGTAGTTGTGCCTTTATGAACTCAAAACTCCATTTAGGGTTTTGATGCTCCTTTGAATTTTAACAAAACCTCAACCTATTTCGGACATTTTTCTCACAAGATAAGGGTGAAACTTGTCCGAAAATCCTCAAATTCGTACAAGTCTCATCCTTATCTATAAGGTTATATCCGTTATAAAGATTCACGGCTCGGATCAAACGATTTTAAATGGACGCTTAGGATGTGGCCTTCATACTATGGCACGCGTGGAAGAGAGAGGATAAAAAATGGGGGGAGGGGGGGAGGGGGGGAGGGAGGGGACCATGGTACTGATTTGGACGATTGCAAGGGTTTTGGGGGGAAATTGAATGGGAATCGCGGGTTTAGGGTTTGCGGAAACAGGTCTAACTGAGAATGGGTATGGGTTCTGATTAGGAGTGTGTATATATGGAGTTTGTGCAGGCAAGCTAAATGTAAGGCTATGGAACGAATTTAGCCCCCACTAGAATTAAATTGAAATCGAGGTTTTGCGCGGGGTGAGTAGAATTAGGGCTGCACATTGAGAAATTAGCCACTTTCCTTGAAATTGCCATTGATTTTCTTTTTCTTATTATTATTATTATTATTATTATTATTATTATTATTATTATTATTATTATTATTATTATTATTATTTTCACTTTCAACCTTAATTATAAATATCGCAATAATTTATTAATTTTAAAAAAAATATTGGGACAAATTGGATGTCAACAACGGTATACAACTATACTACTATAAAGATATGCAATGAAAATGTACCCCCACTCTACATAATTTATGAATGTACAATTTTACATATAAGGAAACCATAAAGGTAAATAGCAAAAGATTCGGTGTATCATAAAGGTATAAACCGGAAATGTACCCCTATCTTATCTAATTTATACATGTGCATTTTTGCATAAAAGTATATTATAAAGATATACAGTAAAAAATATAATATATCATAAAGGTATACAATGGAAATGAAGTATATCATAAAGGTCCTAGCTTATAGATGTACAATTTTGGATATAAGTAGACCATAAATGTACGATGAATTCAATATACCATAATTATACAGTAAAAATGTCCCATTTTTTAATCTAAAATTTAACTAATATAAGGAAATTAATGATTTGTCACAATGGTGTACAATATTACTGACAAAAATGACGTGTCACCAATTAATAAGGATAATTAGAAAAAACAAAATAAGCATCTCGAATTGTTTGTACTATTAAATACAAAAACTAAGGTCCCAAATGACTAATTGTAGGTTACATAGAGACAGTAACATAATTGTCACTAACTATTTACACTATTAGTGACGAGAAACTAGGTCACGAATACGTATAAATTTTTGTGATGAAATACTGGGATAAATGAAGCAAGTAAAATAAATGTTCCTAATTATTTACATTGTTGTTGACAAAAATTAAGGTCACAAAGTAAATATAAAATTTTGTAATTAAAATGTAAGTTAAATTGAGACAATAAACAATTGTATCTAATTCTTTTCGCTATTAGTGACGAAAGCTAATGTCATAGATTTCATATAAATGTTTGTGGCTAAGTATGATTAAATAGAGACCATAAAATAAATGTCCCTAATTCTTTATACTATTAGTGACAAAAACTAATGTCACTAATACGTATATACTTTTTTGGCTAAACTTTAGATTAATAGAGACAATGAAATAAATGTCCCTAATTCTTGCGCAATTCGTGACAAAAACTAATGTAACAAATAAGCATAACTTTCGTGGCTAAATTTTAGACGTAATAGAGAAAATAAAATAAAAGTCCCTAATTATATGCACTATTAGTGACAAAAAACTAAGGTCATAAATAATTATAAATTTTTGTGGAAAAAATATTCCCCATTTAACTACGAAATTTAATATTGTCACTATTAGGACAATATTCTTTCGTGACGAAATTTTTTCTTTCCAAAAAATTAACTAATAAAAAGACAAATAGTGAGTTTGTCATAAATTGGATACATCATTAGTGACGAAATAAAGTGTCACCAACAAATCTAATTTCGTGGCTAATCTTAGTCAATAAATGGCGCCAATCTTCTTTTTTTGGTGGGAAATTTTAGTGGACAAAACTTTTGCTACAATATTTGAGTTTCATCACTAAAAATATGTGATTTATAAATTTAGATACGAAATGTAAATTTTGTCGCTAAAAGTGAACAATTAGTGACGAATTTTTTAGCGTCACTAAATTTTTCGTAGCTAAATACCATATTTGTTGTAGTGAAGCTTTGGTTGACCTAGGAAGTAATGTGAACATTATTCAGAGGGAGGTACTACAGAAGTTAGGCCAAGACTATTAGATGATCCCGAGCCTTCACAGGATAATCAGCTTCAATGGCCTCCATGAAGAACAAGTTGGAGACCTCATATCCCGAGCGTGATGACCATAACCTCCTTACAGGTACTCACCTGTGATATGTCATATGATGTCATCCTGGGAAGGCCCTAGATGTGCAGCGTAAATGGAATACCCTCAACACTTCACCAAGTTTTTAGATACCTTACCTTACACGGAGTGAGCGGCCTTCGCTTGGAGACTATCCAATATCCAACAAAGGACACGACAAAGGACCGATAGTCGAGGTAAACATGATCGATGAGGAATCCTTCTGGTACGAGACGATGGAGCGTAAGGCCAGAATAGCGATTTGTGAGCCTAGGGAGAGGCTGTCAGAGATGAGCCAACTAATCCTCAAGGCAGCAGAGCTACGGTACCAGCTCACCGAGGTATTGGTAAAGCACAAAGGACTATTATGACTGATACACTGCTACTTGGTATTGGCCCGAGTCAAGGTGCAACTCTTGCAGCTTCTAACAATCACCAAGCCGGTCCAGGGAGAACACCTGTTGTTGTATGTTTCAATTTCAGAAGTAGCATGGAATGAAGTGCTCGCACTAGAAGAAAGTGGGAGACAACTTCCCATAAAGTATGCCGGCAAAGGACTTTCGTACCCAGATGGGCTTCTGCCTTTACTTGTTCAGATTATTGCGGCTGTGGTCATGGCAACTCAGGAGTTTCGTTCGTGTTTTCTTAGCCATACAGTCAGTGTGTTTTCTTGTGTACCATTACGGGCCATTTTATCAAGACCCGGGCTCACAAAAGGGTTGGTAGAATGGGCTGATTCAGTCACAAGCTTTAGAAGGCTTCACTTCGGATTTTGTGGAAGAATTAGCACTAAAGGCAGAAGAATCAAACCAAAAAAAAGGGACAATCAAGCCCGGGCACTAGAAAATCGGTATGGACATGGATCCCAAAGGAGAAGAAGCCAACCTCGATTTATAGATCAAGATACCCATTGAGAATGTCTTCTGCAAGGCCACAAAAGTTCCAAGCATCGAAACAGAATATGAAGCCATAACTCAAGCTCTTGACTTGTCCTACATATTGGGGCCCATAGAGGTCAACCACTTCAGTAATTCCCAGCTGGTGGTCAGTTTAGCGAATGAGGTTTTTACCGTGGAGGATATTTGTGCGCCAGGACGACAAGGAAAAATCAAAGTACTTTTGAAAAAATTTCACAAATGGGAGCTTGCCTATAAGGAGGAAAGATCAAACGAGGATGAAGTCCCCGAGGATTCACACTGGTTTGGATGACCAGCAGGTAGTGATTGAGTTGGCCTCCACGGACTTGATGAACCTTGAAGTTCCAAGTATGGAATCTGCCTCGAAACAGCGTCACACACTGATTAACTACTTGGACAAGGGAATACTCCCCAAAAATAAGGCACAAAGCAGACAGCTGCCGAGGCAAGCAGTTCATTATAGTTTAATCAACGGGGATCTATACCACCGGATTGTCAATGATCCGCAAGCTACATCTCGAGGCCCAGCACCCTCCGACAAGGGAGCACTGGCGGATACATCCGTTCAACGATGGAAGTACAATCCTTCTCAGTATTTACTTTAATTAAGTCTTTAGTTTCTTTTAATTTTGATTGCAGTATTTACATACTCATCAGTTATGTTTCAGGTTTTCACCCACAATAGTCCAGGCCCTGCACCCCTATTTTTCAATAAAACTACTAGTTTACTTGGTCAGTTTTACAATTTACAATTCAGATCCATCTACGATCTAAATATTCATAGCCCCAGCCAAACCTAAACTGAAGTAATACACCCAATTTTTGTTACAAAAGGTAGGGTAAACTACTCGCTTAGAGCTAGATCACGTCTAGCTCAGCCACCAGGCTTTTTTCGTTAGTTGAACTCGTCAATTCAATAAATTTTCACCTACATGTCGGTGGGGACGCCCGTCCGTATAGTGCAATAAATTCTTAAAATACTCGAGTAAACAAGAAACGACGTTCTGCTTCGAAACGCAAAAATTCTGAAACGACCTTAGATAGTCGTTTCGGGAGTTAGGACTTCGATTGGCGTGTCGATAATTTTAAAATATTCGTAAGGTCCATTAGGACCTGTCTGTAAAATTTGAGCTAAACCGGACTTCGTTTGGTAGGTATCGGAAGAAGATTTCAGTTTTTATTGTCGATAAATATTAAAAAGAGATTTTTGAGCTCAATTTTGGCGAATGAACTCCGATTCAAAATCCGAAAGTGCCGTTAGGTTCGTATGATTATTTTTGACTTTTCTGATCTTTCGAAAGTGAATTTCGAGGTTGTTCGGCTAGTTTCCGCTAAAATGCCGAAAGTTAAATAATTTGACCTTTTTTCATTTAATTTTCATATTGAGTTTTGGGAGTCCGATTTGAGATCCGCCTTAGCAAGTGTGTTACATATATTTTGCATAACTTACTTGAGAGATTCAGGATCATTTCGAATTTCGTAGAGTTCCGTTTTAATTTTCGTTCGCGAAAAGAAAAGAAAAAAAAGAAAAGAAAATAAAAGAAAAGAGAAAAGAAAACGGAAAGGAAATGAAAAAGAAAGAAATGAGGCGGTGGCGGGTCCTTAGCTTTTTGAAAAATAGAAATAGAAACAAGCAAAAGCAGAAGCGAGAATGGAACAAAACGAGAAGGAAAGAGATTACGCCGGGAAAGGAAAAAAATACCAGTAAATGAAAAAAGAGCCAGAAAAAGATAGAATTTTTACTCTGAAATATTCAGGTAATGATCTTAATGCATTATTTGAGTTTATTATGTGTGTTTGAATATATTTTAACGGCAAAACTTGGAATATTATGCATCGTTTTAATAAGTTATATTAATAGTTTAAAGGGTTAATTGGACCCTGATAATGGAATTGAGTGTATATTCGTACTCAGTGAGTTATGGGCAACATATAAATATAGTTTATTTAGGGTTTTCTTTCTTCTATCTTTCAAACACAATTTTTTTCATATTTCATATTTCAATTATCGCACAATGTTATAATTTTTTTTAAAGTAAATCCTTCCAATAGCATCCTCCTAGCCCTTTAGGCTCACAACACCACAAGAAACTCATAGATATTTAACACAAGAAATAGAAATCTCAATGACTAATAAAGAAAATGCTACATGCTCAAAAGGGTTAGCTAAGGCCAAATTTCACTGGTAACATCTAATTCTGAGGCTTCAAACAAATTGACTATGAAAGGAATGCCTATATCACTTCCTAACTGAGCAAATTTCTCATTTTTCTTTGCACACACACCCGGCAAGTTCTAGACATCGAGTATTAAACATGGAGAAAACAAAATCCTCACTCACACATGGCACATAACATAGTCAAAACGGCTTAATTCGTGCTCTTAAACAAAGCAAGGATAAGCAAACTCTCGAGAAAATTTAGAGTCAACATCATGATCATAGGTCTCAAATAAAATACTCATCGTTTTGCAAGAAAACTAGATCCTGACAAAATAAATGCATGGAGTTCACAAGTATCTACATAAAACTAGTTGAAGTAGAGCTAAGACTCTCCCATCCATTTATTAAAGTGTAATACTAAAAAAAAATATATATCTATACCCTGTTCAAACTACTTCCTTTGGAAAAGAACCGGTGCATAAAGAAAAATCAAAGGGGATTATTAATACAAATAAGAAGAATCCTCCACCCCATACTTAAAATCATGCATTTTACTCAATGCCTTAAAAATAAAATGAATGGTGATAGAGAAACTCCCTGGGGCTCTAAGCCCAAAGAACATCCTTGTAAACATACTTAGGGCACGAGGTAATCGGACTTCCCCCATAGCAAGACTTCATCTTCAAGCATGATGCATTTGCAGACACCCCATACTTAGACTCCAAACCAATCAAAACCTGCAAAACAAAGAAACTCATTAAGTAACATCCTTCAAAAGATAATATTTTTTTTTTGTATTTTGCTTTTTACTTGTATACAATTAAAATCACGGGTTGCCTCCTGAGAAGTGTCTAATTTAATGTCGTGGCGCGACATAACAAAGAGTCAATATTTTTTCCTCCAACTTGAGCTTATGAATCACCTCCCCAATTGTAACTTAACTCTCCAGCTATGCTCTTTGGGTGGCACAATCTTGCAAATCAAACATTAAGTATCTCCTTCGGCACGTTGCCGCCAACTTAAGAATATCCCCAAATTTTTGGCTATACTCTTGGCCAAGCACTAAATATACCATGTTGTATACACTGGCCTTCAAACGAGGATTTTTATTGTGCCTAGATGGCATCACAAATTTGAGAGTGTAAGCATCATACATCATCCTTCAACTCTTCAATCGGCTCAGAATGATCAATTTTCATGTCCCCTTCAAAAATCAATGTAAAAAATGGCTAGAATGCAGTGCAACCCGCTCACAGTTTGATTCGTTACTCACATCCTCTTTTTGGCACGACTTAGAGTCAACTAGAATTTCAGCTTCAATTTTATTGTCTGACTCTAGTACCACATCTTTATCATCGGCATCTTCCCACACCATATGGCTTGATGGTAGGCTTTGAACCCTTGTCTCCTCCAATGGAAATTCACGTTTTAGATCTTCAACTATAGCCAAGATTTCTTCTCCTAATTCTATGTCTTCTTAGCTAGGTTGTTGAATTCCCAATAATGCGGCCAACTGATTTACTTGAGCTTCTATGCGGCATGGTTGTGCTCTACGTCTGTCTCAAATCTTCTTCAATTTAGCTTCATATTTTTCCTCATCATCCTCCAATTCATTGCACCTACTATTATCATAAGAGAAAGAAAAATATCATAATAGGGGCTCGGGGATGAATGAGATGTATTAGCACAACCATAATAATGACCATCTTGATTACAGCACATATTACACATATAAGATTAATCATCACCTAGCCACATGTAATTTTCTGATGCTATAATTTTTTTTAATAAAGTAAACAAATATGTAAAGAGGCGAAGTTAATTAAACTAACAACTCAGCTATCCTAGAAGCTAGAAATACACCGTGTTCTCCGGCAAAGGCACCAAAATTTTATCATGCCCAACTACGCCCTATAAAAAGGGACTAAGTGGTCGTTGTAAATATAGCTCGGTACTTAAAATTCCAAGATCGAATCCAATAGAGAACACGACTCCTAGCAGTTAATCTAGCCAAACTATCAATCCAATCAACTTCAAGAGTATAATTTTGGTTTGGTTTGTTTCTACTAACTACTTAACAATAAAGTAAATAACACGTACCGAAAGATATATTTGATTCAAGAGATGGAAAGCCTTGGAATGATTTCCACAACTTCTAACTTGTGTTAAAGTATTGTGCTATCAATTTCTCCTAACTCTTCCTAATGAACAAGTGCTCCAAGTTTACAATTACTCACTTGCGTTAAATAATCATAACTTTCACTAATCAACTATTCCAATTAACTTATGAAGATAGGGAGGACTACACTTATGGTTCACAATAAGAATCAAAATTCCTAATTCACAATTTTGACAACCTTAATGACTTTATTTCAGGTTGAAATATTGCTTTGTGCTAAATCCTAACTCATGAATATATTCCCAGTAATCACAAGAATAAAGTGGACAATTAATTGGGGATCCTACCAATTAATAAGCATGAAATTCGTAAACAACATAGATAGGAAGAATTAACAAGGTTTATTCATAAAACAATAATTATCATTACACAAGCATGTGGAGTGGTTCAATCAACCCTAGAATGCATGATTTAGCCACTCATAGTCATATTCTAAGACAAGAAATAACTATAAGTATATAAAAATCACAATAAAATGAAAAAATGGATGAAGTAGAGCTTTGAATCTTGATCTCCTCTGTTCCTTGCCTCTTTTTGATGTAGAATAGGTCAAAAGTTATATTTTGGGGCGTGTTTTAGGGCATTTATACCATGCCCATAGACCCACACAAGTCGGGAATCCAAAGTGAAGTTGGAATTAAAACGTCAGGATTTTAAACCTACCGCGCCGCGCAGTGCATTGCATAGTGCAGTGCAGTTGGGCAAATTCTACAGGTTTTCGAAATTCCCATCTCTCTGGATCTCGCTCCTGTTGCGATGCACAGCGCATCGCCCGACGCGGCGCAACAGACTTATTTTACTGCTTGTCCAATTTTTTTTATTTTTCCTCCATCCCTTGGTTCCCGGTCAAGTCTCGGGCTTCTACTCATACTTCGAAGCTCTATTTCTTCTCATTTCAGCTCCAGATCTATCAATTTTCTCAAAGTACATTCCTACACGATTACAAATACGTAATAACCTCAAGAACACTAAGATATCAACTCATTCGATGCACAAAGGTCACAAATATGAGGCAAAACAAGACTCTAAACATACGTTTCTCGCTGCATATCAATACCCTACACTTGAACCTTTGCTCATCCTCGAGAAACTTATACTTTGAACTCAAGACTTAGCAAAGCAACTCACAAAATGACTTGGGTTTATACATGCACTTAACAAGTTGCATATGCACTAATCATGCTTTATTTGCAAAATCCATGCCAATATTATTTAAAAATAATCAAGTGCACCAAAATCAACCTCCCGATCCCACATCAACTCCAGGCTCACTCAAGAAGTCATGCAAGTACTCACTCTATTCAATAGACTAAAAGAGCTCGCTTATTGTAATCATGTGCCCTCACAATCAAATCAAAGTTTAGAGCAGGAATTCACTCAAGAGAATGATCATGAACGAAAATTTCACATATATATAAAACACTCACTCTCAGAAAAGAACTCACATACAACACAAGATATATCATAAGTTTGCCCTTAGTGTGGGACTCGATTATGTCCATCTACTCGGCTAAGATCAATAAGGACTTCTTTTGGTTGTAATGTAGGCAATGGGACGGGTAAGATGCATATAGATAATAATGACTAACCACCCCAAGCAATTTAATACACCACAATTATTTCAAATATCTTTTCTCCAACCAATCTTTCTTTTAACATCACAGAGACCAACTTTCACATACCTTTTTCTTTAAGCAAAGGTAGGAGCTAATGATAGGGACTACTTTTTCTTCTTTCTTCTATCTTTCACACACAAATTTTTTCATATTTCAATTATCGCACAATATTATAATTTTTTTTAAAAGTAAATCCTTCCAATAGCATCCTCCTAAGCACCTTTTATCTTCCTCCAACAACCATAAGTTTTTCACTTCATTAACTAGCCCTTTAGGCTCACAACACCACAAGAAACTCATAGATATTTAACACAAGAAATAGAAATCTCAATGGCTAATAAAGAAAAGGCTACGGGCTCGCTCAAAAGGTTTAGCTAAGGCCAAATTTCACTGGTAACATCTAATTCTGAGGCTTCAAATAAATTGACTATGAAAGGAATGCCTATATCACTTCCTAACTGAGCAAATTTCTCATTTTTCTTTGCACACACACCCGGCAAGTTCTAGACATCAAGTATTAAACATGGAGAAAACAAAATCCTCACTCACACATGGCACATAACATAGTCAAAACGGCTCAATTCGTGCTCTTAAACAAAGCAAGGACAAGAAAACTCTCGAGAAAATCTAGAGCCAACATCATGATCATAGGTCTCAAATAATATACTCAACGTGTCTCAAGAAAACTAGATCCTGACAAAATAAATGCATGGAGTTCACATACCCCAACTCAAGTATCTACATAAAACTAGTCGAAGTAGAGCTAAGACTCTCCCATCCATTTACCACAGTCTAATCCTTAAAAAAAAATCTATCTATACCCTGTTAAACTACTTCCTTTGGAAAAGAACCGATGCATAAAGAAAAACCAAAGGGGATTATTAATACAAATAAGAAGAATCCTCCACCAACACCATACTTAAAATTATGCATTTCGATCAATGCATTAAAAATAAAATGAAGGGTGATAGAGAAACTCCCTGAAAACATCTTTGTGAACATCCTTAGGGCACGAGGTAATCAGACTTCCCCCATAGCAAGACTTCATCTTCAAGCATGATGCATTTGCAGACACCTCACACTTAGACTCCAAACCAGTCGAAACCTGCAAAACAAAGAAACTCACTAAGTAACATCCTTCAAAAGATAATATTTTTTTGTATTTTCCTTTTTTACTTGTACACAATTAAAATCACGGGTTGCCTCCCGAGAAGTGTCTTATTTAATGTCGTGGCATGATAACCAAGAGTCAATATTTTTTCCTCCAACTTGAGCTTATGAATCACCTCCGCAATTGTAACTCAACTCTCCAGCTATGCTCTTTGGGTGGCACAATCTTGCAAATCAAACATTAAAGTATCTCCTTCGGCACGTTGCTGCCAACTTAAGAATATCCCCAAATTTTTGGCTATACTCTTGGCCAAGCACCAAATATACCATGTTGTATTCACTGGCCTTCAAACGAGGATTTTTATCGTACCTAGAGGGCATCACAAATTCGAGAGTGTAAGCATCATACATCATCCTTCAACTCTTCAATCAGCTCAGAAGGATCAATTTTCATGTCCCCTTCTAAAATCAATGTAGAAAAGTGGCTAGAATGCGGTGCAACCCGCTCACAGTTTGATTCGTTACTCACATCCTCTTTTTGGCAGGACTTAGAGTCAACTAGAATTTCAGCTACAATATTATTGGCTGACTCTAGTACCACATCTTTATCATCGGCATCTTCCCACACCATATGGCTAGATGGTTGGCTTTCAACCCTTGGCTCCTCTAATGGAAATTCACGTTTTAGATCTTCAACTATAGCCATGATTTCTTCTCCTAATTCTATGTCTTTTTAGCTAGGTTGTTGAATTCCCAACAATGCATCCAACTGATTTACTTGAGCTTCTATGCGGCATGGTTGTGCTCTACGTCTGTCTTCAATTTAGTTTCATATTTTTCCTCAACATCCTCCAATTCATTTCACCTACTATTATCATAAGAGAAAGAAAAATATCATAATATGGGCTCGGGGATGAATGAGATGTATTAGCACAACCATAATAATGACCACCTTGATTACAGCACATATTACACATAGAAGATGAATTATCACCTAGCCACATGTAATTTTCTAATGCCATAATTTTTTTAATAAAGTAAACAAATATGTACAGAGATGAAGTTAATTGAACTAACAACTCAGCTATTCTAGAAGCTAGAAATACACCGTGTTTCCCGGCAAAGGCGCCAAAATTTTATTATGCCCAACTACGCCCTATAAAAAGGGACTAAGTGGTGTGAAAAATATAGCTCGGTACTTAAAATCCCGAGATCGAATCCCATAGAGAACACGGCTCCTAGCAATTAATCTAGCCAAACTATCTATCCAATCACCTTCAAGAGTATAATTTTGGTTTGGTTTGTTTCTACTAACTACTTAACAATAAAGTAAATAACAAGTACCGAAAGATAGATTTGTTTCAAGAGATGGGAAGCCTTGGATTGATTTCCACAACTCCTAACTTGTGCTAAAGTAGTGTGCTATCAATTTCTCCTAACTCTTCCTAAGAACAAGTGCTCCAAGTTTACAACTACTCACTTGCGTTAAATAATCATAACTTTCACTAATCAACTATTCCAATTAACTTATGAAGATAGGGAGGACTACACTTATGGTTCACAATAAGAGTCAATATTCCTAATTCACAATTTTGACAACCTAAGTAATGCCTTTATTTCAGGTTGAAATATTGCTATGTGCTAAATCCTAACTCATGAATATATTCCTAGTAATCACAAGAATAAAGTGGAAAATTAATTGGGGATCCTACCAATTAATAAACATGAAATTTGTAAACAACAAAGATATGAAGAATTAACAAGTTTTATTCATAAAATAATAATTATCATCACACAAGCATGTGGAGTGGTTCAATAAATCCTAGAATGGGTGATTAGCCACTCATAGTCATATTTTAAGACAAGAAATAACTATAAGTATATCAAAATAACAATAAGATTGAAAGATGGATGAAGTAGAGCCTTGAATCTTCATCTCCTCTCTTCCTTACCTCTTTTTGATGTAGAATAGGTCAAAAGTTATATTTTGGGGCGTGTTTTAGGGCTTTTATATAGTCCCCATAGACCCACATAAGTTGAGAATCAAAAATAAAGTCGGAATTAAAACGTCAAGATTTTAAATCTACCGCACCGCGCAGTGCATTGTGTAGCGCAGTACGGTAGGGCAAAATCTGCAGGTTTCTGAAAGTCCCATCTCTCTGGATCCCGCCCTTGTTGTGTCACGCAGCGCAATGCCCTGCGCGGTGCAGCATGCTTATTTTGCAGCTTGTCCAATTTTTATTATTTTTCCTCCACGCCTTGGTTTCCCGTCAAGTCTCGGGCTTCTACTCAGACTTCTAAGCTCCATTTCTTCTCATTTCAACTCCAGATCCATCAATTTTCTCCAAGTATGTTCCTACACGATTACAAACACGTAATATGCTCAAGGACACTAATATATCATCTCATGTGATGCACAAAGGTCACAAATATGAGGCAAAACAAGACTCTAAATATACGTTTCTCGCCGCATATTATTATATACTACTGTCTTGAGTATAGGCCCATGAGCCTCATTAGTCTTTCTATTTTGCTATAATAAGAACTGGGTAATCTCTACAATAAATGTCCATCCTTACATGTTATTGTACATGAAGCGATTCACCGCTGAATCCGGCTATTCTCAAGGAATAAAACTCTTTACTTTCTTGTCTATTATTTTCATCTCTATTTACTTACTTTTTCATCGTATTTTACTGTATTGCTTGGGACCCATTCATAAATTTAAGTGTTTAACCTAGACGTCCAATTTTAGGAATAAACACACATGTGTATTAGCCTGTATCACATGTTCGCCAACCTTCTAACCCTCATTACAAAGACATTCTTCTTGGGTCAGTAATCCCCCATCATACTGAAATGACTATATTTGTTCTTCCGTTCTACCTATACCTTGTGCTCCCAAATCAAAATTATAATTATTGAGCTCTTTATGCATGATCCTCAATATTACCCATAGGCAATCTCCAATCCTGCTTTGCAAGAGGTAATTCTAAAGGAATTCATCGCTCATGAAACAAACTAGATATGGGACATAGTTTCACTTCCTCCATATAATAAGGCTTTACCTGGTAAATATGTTTATGAAATTAACAGAAAGCATATGGCTCCATAAAAAGATACAAGGCTAGGCTTGTTATCAGAGGAGACACCCAAAAGGTAGGCATTGACTGCACGTATACATTTCCCCTGTGGTAAAGCTGACCATATTCAAATGTCTTCTCACCTGTCAAGAATAACTGGAAGGTTAAGAGTGCATTCTTGTATGGTAAACTTCATGAAGAGTTTACATGAAGATTCCTCCTGGCTTGAATGTTGCCTCCAGTTCTTCCTCCGCTTCTTTGAGTTTCATACTCAAGACGTCTTTGTATTGCCTTAAACAAGCCTCCAGACACTGGTTTTTAAATTGACTAAAATCAAAAGGCTACGTCTCCACCAAAAATGATCACTCATTATTTATGAAACATGCTCCATTTTCTGCAGTGTTGGTGGCTATGTATGTAGATGACATACTATTAGCAGGTAATGATGTTGTTAAAATGATTTCCCTCAAGCTACTTTTGACAACAAATTCAAAATTAAAGATTTGGTCTAGCTCACTATTTCCTTAGTTCGGAGTTTTCTACTCATTCACAAGGTTATGTTATCAGTCAACACAAAATACACCAAGGACTTTCTTGATGAGTTTCATTATGCCAACTTAAACCCTATTTCTACTCCCCTTGATCCAACCATTAAACTCACACCAAATAAGGGACAACCTTCTACTAATCCAACACTTTTCAAAATGCTTATTGGGAAGTTAAACTTCTTCAACATACCGGACATGATATTTCTTTTTCTGTCCAACATGTAAGCCACTTTCTAAACTCATCCCATGTTCCTCATATGATGACTGCTATTCATGTACTAAGGTATTTGTCAGGTACTTCAGATTAAGCGATACGACTATCTGCTTCGTCTGATCTTTTTTTGTTGGTTTATTCAGACTCCGATTAGCTGCTTGTCCAATAAGTCACAGATCTATGACTTGTTACTTTATTACACTTGGTGACAGCCCTATCTCTTGAAAAAGTAAAAAACAAACCACTATTTCCTTATCCTCAGCTGAAGCTGAATACAGGGCCTCGCGCAAACTTGTAGTTGAGATCTCCTGGCTTTTTAGATTTTTGGTTAACATAGGATTGTTCATTTCTTCACCAGTTCCTATATCAGCCAAGTAGCACTTCACATAGCTCAGAACCCTATCTTCCATGAGAGGACGAAGTCAATTGGCACGATATGCGTGATTGCTTTTTATTTGGAGTAATTTCTCTTCATATTCGTTCTCACAACAAACATCTTGCAGATCACTGAGCCTCTCCCTTGGACCATCTCATCATTGCCTTTTTTGCAAGCTTAGAGTGATCTTTCCCTCTAGCTTAATGAGGAGGGGAGGGTGTTTGACCTCATCAGTCTTAAGTCGCAGCCCAAGAAGTCTTGGTTTGCTTAGTTAGTTTATTTAGCCCGTTCAGGGCCCAATGTGTAACTATAAATAGTGTACTAGCAGGGCGCTTAATAACTTTTTTCCATTTTATCAATTTATAGAAATAATATCTCTTCCTTTCACTTTAGAACCGACCTAGGGTTCATATGAAAATCACTTTGCGATCTTGAGTCTCTTAATCGATCAATGAGTGTGGGTGTTACAAAGGAAAATTCTTTCATGTCTTGTCTGTAAAAGAAACACTAATTAGGATATTATTATTTGGAATTTAAAATGAAAACCTTTGTTTGATAAGTTGGATAAACGCGTACTTAAGGAAAAAGACTATAAACTTCATATAAAATCCCCAATACTTAGACAAGACTAGATTGTTGCGGTGTCTCGAGATCATCCCTTAAGTTCATGTTGGCATTTTTCCATTTTCGATGAACTTATGTCTAAGTTGAGAGATGAAAATTGTATAAAGAAGAGACTTTCCACTTGTTTCTATTACTATCTGGCAAGAGTGATAAAAAAATTCTTATTTAAGCAAGTCACCTGTGTTAAAGAAAAAGAAAATCTATGGCAGTAAAATCTTTTGTTGTTTCAAATGTTTGTACATTTGATTGTTCGTACGAGATTGTATGTCTCTTTGTTCTTAATGTAAGATTTTATCTTATTAATGTGGCCCAATATTATGTCAACCCATAACTTATATTTAATATTTAATAAAGGGTAAATTCCGTCCGTTCAATACTTACTTGATGGACGTACCAGATTAAATGTTAAACATCTATAAATTGGTCCTCTCCCCACCTATTAGGGTTACTACCTCAAAAACACTCTTCCGTCACTAACGCAGTAGTAACATAAGAAAGGGCAAGGGGCGAGAAACCAATTTACCAACAAGGCTTTGTGGTTTTCTTTTACAGTAACAATATCTTTCGCATCAGGTACGCTCTCTTTAATGTTTCTATGTAAGATTATTGTGTTCAAAATCCTGATTTTAGTACATATATTATTTATTTGTACTATAAAGAATTTAAGATGTGGTACAAGAGTCTGAATATTTGAATCGATAATCTTCGCTTATGAAAAAAAATTTCAATAACGGATAAGTAACTTAGAGGACTCGTTTATGCCCTTCTACGTTTTTTGCCTTTTGATACTTGAGAATTAAAACTTATGATTGACTGAAAGTTCATGTTCATCCACGTATAGATTTTGTGACTCGTTTATGCCCTTCTACGTTTTTTGCCTTTTGATACTTGAGAATTAAAACTTATGATTCACTGAAAGTTCATGTTCATCCACGTATAGATTTTGTAACAGAGCTTTGACATTTAAGTCTAATGTATGAGGCAATCGATAACTTTAAATTTTGTTTCTTCTATGAATACTTGTTGTAAAAGTTTTACTACTTTAGTGCCCTAATATCTTAATTACATCTAAGAGTATTGCAGAATATTTTTGCGGGCCCAGTAAATGAACGATTGTATAATTAGTTTTTCTGCCATTATAATTTGACCATAATCTTTGGTTTTGGCTATTCAATATTCTAGATCCTATAATTTCTATAGTAAGTTTTGAAATTTGCATATTAATCTCATGTTATGAGACTTTATTCATTGATTAAAAGCGAGTTTTTGCAATAATTGTTGTATGTGTTTAAAGATATTGTATAGTTTGTTAGTCACCAAAGTGGCCAAATTAGAATGTTGAAAATATACACATACACTTAATTTTATGCATGTATTAAGGTTTATATGTAGTTTGTTAGTCAGCAAAGTGGCCAAACTATAGAATGTTTAAAATTACATATGCGTAAAATTATCTTACATTTATATATGCATTTATGTTCATATAGTTTGTTAGTCACCAAAGTGGCCAAACTAGTACTGAAAGACATGCATATATTAAATTATCAATTATCCATGATAATTATAAAATGCCTATCATTGAAGATTGAGTGAATAAATTGAGGTTTCACGATTGCTAGAAATTAATTATTCTATGAATAGTGGACATGATGAGGTAAATTAATATTTTAGTCAAATATATTTGTATATCCAAAGATGTTATGTATCTTTGATTAAGAGTCCTTGGGATGAAAGTGGATGACTCCTTCTTGGTTCAGTTTATTCTGAACTCATTTCGTCTTGAGTATGGACCAGTCCAAATTAACTATAACACTATTAAAGATAAGTGGAATGTTAGTGAACTATCCAATATGCTTACTCAGGAGGAGTCAAGGCTAAAGAAATAATAAAGTCATTTTATTAACCTTATGGGATATGGATCTGGGAAAGGACTTAAGGTTAAGGCCAACAAGATGAAGAAGGTAAGGAAAGCACCTGCTAATGTTTCACAGGATGCAAAGAAGGAACAAAAGGCAAATGTGTGTCATTTCTGTGGAAAGGAAGAATGCTATCAGAAAGATTGTCTGAAGCGTTAAGCTTGGTTCGAAAAGAAAGGTACTTGTAGTACTTTTGTATGTTTTGAATCAAATTTAGCAGAAGTTCCTAATAATACTTGGTGGCTTGGTTCTGGTGCAACTACTCATGTGTCTACTATATTGCAGGGATTCCTTACGATCCGAACCACAAATCCAAATGAAGATTTCTTGTTCATGGGAAACCGTATGAAGGTTCCAATTGAAGGCATAGGCACTTACCGTTTGATCTTGGAGAATGGACACCACCTTGATCTTTTACAGACACTTTATGTTCCTTCAGTTTCTAGGATTTTGATTTCTCTTTCAAGACTTGATGTTTTTGGATTTAATTTTAAGTTTGGACATGGATGTTTCGATTTATACAAGAATATTGTTCTTTATGGTTCTGGTGTTCTTGTTGATGGTTTATATAAATTGAAACGTGATAATAAGTTTTTTGAATCCCTCATTACTGTGCATCATAGTGTATGAATTAAACATAGGTCACTTGATGAAAAATCTGCTTACTTGTGGTATAAACGTTTGGGTCATGTATCCAAAGAAAGGTTAGAAAGATTATCTAAGAATGGGATTTTCCCAAATCTATATTTTACTGATCTTGATATATTTTTGGATTGCATTAAGGGAAAATAAACTAAATATAGTAAGAAATGTGCCACAAGAATCACCTAGCTTCTTGAAATTATACACACCATATTTGTGGACCCTTTGATATTCCATCTTTTGGTGGAGAAAAATATTCTATCACCTTCATTGACGATTTTCACGTTACAGATTTGTCTATTTGCTAAAGGAAAAAAATCTCAAGCTACGGGCGCTGTCAAGGTGTATGTTAATGAGGTTGAAAGACAATTAGACAAAAAGGTAAAAATCATTAGGTCTGATAGGAGTGAATATTATGAAAAATATGATGAATTAGGATAATGTCCAGGTCCATTTGCAAAGTTCCATGAGGAACATGGCATATGTGCACAGTATACTATGCCAAGCACACCTCAGCAAAATGGTATTTCAGAAAGGTGTAATCAGACACTTATTGAAAAGGTTAGGAATATGATGAGTAACTCCTTATTACCCAAAATTTTTTGGATGTATGCTCTTAAAACCGCTGCATATTTGTTAAACAGGGTTACTAGTAAGGCAGTTCCGAAGACCCCTTTTGAACTGTGGACTGGAAGGAAGCCTAGTTTAAGGCACATCCATGTTTGGGTTTGCCCAGTGGAAGCTAGAATTTATAATCCACATGAAAAGAAATTAGATTCTCAAACAATAAGTGGTTACTTTATTGGTTACCCCGAGAAATCTAAAGGGTATATGTTTTACTGTCGTAACCATAGTTCGAGGATTGTTGAAACAGGTAATGCAAGGTTCATTGAGAATGGTGAAGTTAGTAGGAGTGCTGAATGTCATAGTGTGGAATTAAATGAGGTTAGGGAAAATGTTTCATTGCCCTTAAATGTGCCCACTTCCACGCCTTTGACAAATGTTGTTCCAGTAGTCGAAGAACAATTAGAAAACAATGAATAACATTTGGATGAAGCGCTTCATGAAGAAGCTAACGAACCAGTACCTGACAATAATGAACCACAAGGAATGTCATTAAGAAAATCTCAAAGAGAAAGAAGATCAGCTATTTCGAATGATTACGTGGTTTATTTACAAGAGTCAGATTTTGACATTGGACTTGATAAAGGCCCGATTTCAATTTCACAAGCCATAGAAAGTAGTGAGTCTGAAAAATGGATTGATGCCATGAAAGAAGAGTTAAAATTGATGGAATACAATAAATTTTGAGATCTAGTCGAATTGCCAGAAGGGCCTACAAGAATTGGGCGTAAATGGGTCTTTAAGACCAAACGTGATTTAAAGGGCAATATCGAACGATATAAAGTAAGACTTGTTGCCAAGGGTTATTCTTACCAATATGGTGTCGATTACAATGAGCCCTTTTCATCAGTCTCAACAAAAAAGTCATTAAGAATTATTATGGCTTTGGTGGCTCATTATGATTTAGAGTTACACCAAATGGATGTGAAAACTGCCTTTCTTAATGAACACCTTGAAGAAGAAGTGTATATGGACCACCCGAGGATTTCAAAATTGACGGAAAAGGTCAAATGGTCTGTAAGCTAAAGAAGTCAATATATGGACTCAAACAAGCCTCACGACAATGGTATTTTAAGTTTAATGATACCATAAGATCTTTTGGGTTTATTGAAAATATAGTTGATCGATGTATATACCATAAGATCAGTGGGAGCAAGTTTATATTCTTAGTCCTATATGTTGATAACATCCTACTTGTTGTTAATGATTTAGGCATATTGTGTGAGACTAAGGATTTTCTCTCTAAGAATTTTGAAATGAAAGATATGGGTGGGGCATCTTATGTGATATGGATAGAAATATTCCGTGATAGATCACATGGACTTTTGGGACTATCTTAGAAAGGTTATATTGATAATATTCTAGAGAGATTTAATATGAGCAATTGTTCTGGAAGAATTGTCCCAATTCAGAAAGGGGACAAATTTAGTTTCGACCAATGTCTTAAAAATGATGTAGAATGAAAAGAAATAGAGTCAATTCCTTATTCTATTGTTGGCAGTTTGATGTATGCTCAAACCTGCACAAGACTGGATATTAGTTTTGCAGTTGGGATGCTGGCAGATATCAAAATAATCCAAGAATTGACCATTGGAGAGCTGCAAAGAAGGTTTTGAGGTATCTTAAAGAAACAAAGGATTATATGCTTACGTATAGGAGATCAAATCATTTAGAAGTGATTGGATACTCGGATTCACTATAGTAGATGTGCTGACACTAGAAAGTCCACTTTTGGATATGTGTTCCTATTAGCTGAAGGAGCAATATTATTGAAAAGTGCCAAACAGGAATCAACTGCTGGATTCACCATGGCAGCAGAATTTGTGGCATGTTTTGAAGCCATAAATTATGCAAAATGGCCATGGAACTTTATTTCAGAACTTGGAGTTGTCGACATCATTAGTAAGCCGCTGAAACTTTATTGTAACAATACCTCAACAGTATTCTTCGCCAAGAATGACATTAACTCTAAAGGTGGAAAACCTATAGATTACAGTACCTTGTCCTCAAGGAGGAGGTTCAAAAACAAGTTGTGACAATCGAGAATATTAGAACTAATCTCATGATTGCAGATCCTCTAACGAAAGGTTTACAGCTAAAGAAATTTAAATAACATGTTGTTAGAATGGGTCTTGGTTGTATTTATGATTGATGTGCTTAGATTATTTTGACACTACGAGCTCATTTATGTGTTTCTGACATACATTGATGAATTTCTCGTTTCTCATAATGGTGTACACATTATTGTTTTGAGATATAACAGGATAAGTATCAATGAGACATTATTGTGGACCATAATGATAAGTATTTTATAGCTTATGGACCAAGTATGAGAAGGAGCTGATGTTGTAGTATATAGAAGAGAGTATGTAGCAAATTATGTAGAACCGCCATAACTCGCATTTAGTTGTTTATCATATTATGGTATTTATGATGGACATTATGAAAGAGATTTATGTTGCTCCCAACGCACACGCAAGTATACGTGGTCGACAAGTAATAAAGTGATAAGTAGAGTATCGTTCCCACGAGGACTATTCAGACTGAATTCTAGCAAGCAATTTCCTAAAAACTATTCAGGGATCTTTTTCCAATGGTTGAGATTTTACTAACTAAATGCAGTAATTAAAACAAGTAATTGAAATCAAGTAACAGAGCAAATTCTAAGTTGTTATCAATAAAAGATGACGGTCCCGGGTCAGAGTTAACAATCCAGTTGAGTTTTCCAGTTGATTCTACTTCTTGATTTCCTAGATTGCTAACTACAGGTTAAATGTACCCATGAAAACCTTTCGATTCTTCACGGTCTATGCAGGCTACTCCAATCCCTATATGTCTATGGGTTGAATCACGTGCACGCATTAACGAATTCTGTAATGAGTTAAACTAGCCGAGCAAGTATATGTCTATCCTACTCACAAATTGGTTCCCCGATGCCCGGGTTCACAAACTAGTCCTATTCTTTCTTATTGCGTAGTTAAATTCCCTCTTTCGAGTTCAATCTAAAAACCATAGATAGTGTTCAATTATCACGCCTCAATAATCAAACAATTATGATCAAGAAAGAATAAACAATCCGTAATGGTAAATCAATATATAGAAATCAACTTTCAAACATCAACCTTCATGTATTTACTCTAACCCTAGAACGAACAAACTATAGAATTAAAGAGAAGAATAAGAGAAAAAGAGAAAGAACTTGTTAGAAGACATCTAGGGCTCCTCCCCTCTCCTCCAAACTTGCTCCAAGGTCTGAACACCCATCAAAAACTAAGTAAAAGAGTATTTATAGGGTTTACAAACACCTAGTAATAAGTTACACCTAATTCTAGACGAAATAGGAAGTAAAAACCGCTCCAGGGGCGCTATAACGGGCGCCCCGCGCCTCGTAACGCGCTACAACAATCAGAACCCGTCGAACTTGGCACGCTTTTGGGGCGCGGCGCATGGCGAACCGCGCCTGGGGGTGGCGCGCGCTGGAGGGCGCGGCGCATGGCCCACAGCGCCCAGCCATTTTTCTGTTCCGTTCCTCCTTTTCTCGTTTCGTGTTGTGCCTTCGTGTGCTCGATCCAATCTTCAATCAACATCCAATCAATTCTTGCTCAATCAAGCTCCTAAAAGCTCCAAATGTACTGCGTAACAACCTACACACGCACGACATAAAATCAGTGTAAAACCACATTCATGAACTATAAAACGAGCGAATAACAAGCTCAAACATGCGGAAATATTAAGGAAATATAGGCATAAAATGCCAAACATCAATTTATCTTGTGCGCAACTAATGTTTACTATATTAAATATTGATGTTATGTAGTTGTTGGGCCAAGTGGGAGAATGTAAGATTTTATCTTATTAATGTTGCCCAATATTATGTCAAGCCCATAACTTATATTTAATATTTAATAAAGGATAAATCTCGCTCGTGCACCGGTTACTTGATGGACGTACCAGATTAAAAGTTAAACATCTATAAATTGGTCTTCTGCCTACCCACTACTAAAAAACAGGCGTTTTCCCACCGCAAAATTCAGACCGAATTTTTGTCGAAGAAGCTATCCGATCGACGCGGTCGAATAAATCAATATATTTTTTAATTATAAATTTAAACTGTAAAGTGTTCGACCGTGGCAGTCGAACAGTATTAAAATTAAATTTTATTTTTTTGTTATCCCACCGCCACGGTCGAAGTATATTAAATTATTTTTTTCCTTTATCCTACCGCGTCGGTCGAACAAAAAGAAAGAAAAACGGGAACAGACCCCATTCTTTCCCATTCTCTTTCTTCTTCTTTCTTTCACCCTCCCTAAACCCATCTCCCCCAACCCGTCCCCTACACCCAAATCTCACCAAAACACTTATTTTTTTCCAATAACCACTAAATCTTCACCCACTAATCCTTTTAGGGTAAATATTTGTTAAAATTTTTATATTTTCTATTTTTTTCATCCCAAACTTTACAAACCCTAACCTTTTTTTTTTTTTTTTTTTTTGCAGATCCGGCGAGATAACACCGGACCCTCACGGAGCAGTGAGCTTTTGAATCGCAGGTTTTTTTTTTAATTTTTGTATTTATGTTTTTATGAAAGTTTTAAGTTGGTATATAAAATGAACATTGATAGTTGTAAGTTGGTATATAATAGTTGTAAATTTCCATGGCAACTTGTTGGATTAGTTGTAAATTGTTGTTTTGGATTTTAATAGAAAAATGGAGAAAAGGGAGTTGTTAGCGCCTTTGGATTAGTTGTAAAATGTTGTTTTGGGTTTTGGTTAGCCTTGGAGTTGTTATGGAAAGTTGAATTGTTAACTTTGTAGGCGAAAATTGATAACGAGAAAGAGAAGAAATGATGGGGATATTGTTGGAGTTAATATTATTGTTTAATTGAAATAAAAAATTAGATAAATTGAAAAGTATATCATATAGTCTTGGTGTTGGGGTTGATATTGTTAGATAATTTAAACTTTGTTGTTGTATCAAAGAGAAGTATAATGTAGATATTAAAATAGGATTAAAAGTTGTTATGATGTGCTTTATTGAACTAGCTAATAGTTCGAGAGTTAGGTACTTAGGGAGAAAGTTAGGTTCTTATTTTCTACTAAATTGCTTAAGTTTGAATCTTTCTAATCATTAGCTATAAGTAATATAGTGAACACTACGAGAAGTGCTATTAATTACTAAACGATAATCCTAGGGAATAAATTAGTTAATAATATAAAATAATTGACTTAGATATAAAAGTAATATAAATGTACTTAATATTTTTCAAATTGGTAGTGTTTTTAGAATAAATTATTTTTTAGTAATTAGTCTTGAAGAAGAGAATAGCAAAAAATTGATGAAATATTTTTAACTATTTGTTTAGAATAAAATATTTATTTTACAAAGGGACAAATATAGAACTTTCTCGTAGCATAAATTGTAAGTAAATGAACTACTATCACACTTAACAATAACTTAAGAGACATTAGCTTTAAGTAATATAGTAGTTACACAATTTAAAATGTCTTAATTATTTTCATTAATTCATTTAAATAAAATAAATTATTTTTAAATATTCATCGTTTAATCTTTTATTCTAGTTCATTTGATTCTTGAGAAGTGTTACTAATTACTAAATGATAATCTTAGAGAATAGATTAGTTAGTAATATAAAAGTAATTGACTTAGAAAATTATACAATTACTTAATCTGATGAAAATTGGTAGAGTATCAAAGTAATTTTCTTTTAATCTTTTCAATTGAGTATGTTTCTCAAACTTGCAATGTTTATATAGATATGGATTATGGAAGTCGTTGTTGGATGTATAATAGAAATAATCCCAGGCGGCGGGGATGAGGGAAGAATTTGCTATAGGTGTTGCAGAATTTACTGCTAAGGCAAAAACACATGATGATTTTATAAGGAATGGCCAGATTAAGTGTCCTTGTGTGAAATGCAAGTGCACAAAAGGAAAGAATTTGGATGAAGTAGAAATGTATCTTTATGAGAAAGGTTTTATGCCAAATTATTTTGTTTGGGTTTATCATGGAGAGTCTCGTGAGATGCACAGCAATGTTAATTTTCAAAATGTTTGTGGTGGTGGAAGTGATCAATTTGTGGATACTGATCTTGATAATTATCGAATGAACGATATGGTTAATGATGCCTTTGGGATGTACCTGGATGAGCCATCACAACCAGGTGCATCGCAGCCAAATGTTGAGCACGTCTCCAATAATGAGGCAAAGCTCTCCTATAAACGGTTGGAGGAAGCTAGTCGTCCATTGTATGAAGGCTCGGTGCATTCCAAGTTGTCAGTTGGTGTTAGATTGTTAAGTATTAAATCCGATTTTAGTATATCTCAAGTAGCCATGGATTCCATCATTGGCCTTATGAATTCAATCCGACTAACATGGTATTACCAACTGATTATTACCACACTAAGAAGTTGGTTTCCATGTTAGGCCTTTCTGCACAGAGAATTCAGTTGTGTCAACGGTTGCATGTTATTTTATAAGGATGATGCAGAATGAGAGACTTGTAAATTCTGTGAGGCGCCTCGTTACAACCCGGTTCTAAATGCTAAAAAGAAGTCGATCCCTGTTAAGTCGATGCATTACTTACCCCTTATACCTAGGTTAAAGAGGTTGTATGCGTCGATGAGCTCTGCTCCTCATATGAGATGGCACCATGATCGTACAAAGCAGCCGGGCATTCTATGCCATCCGTCAGATGGTGAGGCATGGATACACTTTGATCAGGTGTATCCATCATATGCTAGTGAACCAAGAAACATAAGGTTGGGTCTATGTTCAGATGGGTTCACTCCTTTTGATGTCTGGTCTACACCCTATTCTTGTTGGCCCGTATTTGACACTCCATACAATCTTCCGCCCGAAATGTGCATGACTAGTCCTTATCTGTTTTTGAATTGCATAATCCCATGTCCACATAACCCGAAAGCCTCGATTGATATATTTTTGCAGCCTTTGATTGATGAGTTAAAGTTACTGTGGTATGAAGGTGTGGAAACATATGATATATCAACGAAACAGAACTTTCAACTGCGTGCTTCTTTGATGTGGACTATAAATGACTTTCCAGCTTATGGAATGTTGTCTGGGTGGTCCACTGCAGGTAAGCTCTCTTGCCTTTATTGTATGGAAGATACAAAAGCCTTCACTTTGAAAAATGGCGGTAAGAACACATGGTTCGACTGTTGCCGTCGATTCTTGCCAATGGACCATCCTTTTAGGAATAACACTAGTGCATTTATGAAGAATCAGGTTGATTTTGAGGAGCCTCCGCGAAGGCTGTCAGGAGTAGAAATATGGGATAGGGTTAAGGAGTACTCTAAGGTAACTGACCAACGGCCATCTAAAGCACCTGGTTATGGTATTGATCATAATTGGACTAAACAAAGTATCTTCTGGGAGTTTCCTTATTGGAAGGGTAATATTCTTCGACAATAATCTGAATCCCATGCATGTTGAGAAGAATTTTTTCGAGGCTGTCTTTAATACTGTGATGGATGTCAGGAACAAGACAAAGGATAACGTGAAGGCCAGGTTGGACCTTCAGGAACTTTGTAGGCGACCTGAGTTACACGTATCTCAAGTAGGCAACACGATTTGGCTGCCCAAGCTAGTTACACATTCGAATTAGATGAGAAAAAAATTATTTATGAATGGGTAAATAATTTGAGGATGCCTGATGGACATGCGTCAAACCTAGAAAGGTGTATTGATATGATAGACGGTAAGTTGACTCACATGAAAAGCCACGACTATCATATCTTCATGAAAAACTTGCTCCCAATTACATTCAATGGTTTGCATGATAAAGTTTTGAAACCCCTCACAGAGACGATCCTATTTTTTAAGGAGCTGTGTTCTAAGACATTGAAGGAAGAGAATATTAAGTCTTTGGAAAGTAACTTTCATGTTGTCGCGACTAAGTTGACAAAAATCTTTCCCCCTGGATTCTTTACTGTAGTGGAGCATCTTCCAATTCACCTCGCGGAATAGGCACGACTGGGAGGCCCGGTGCACTGTAGATGGATGTATCCTTTCGAGAGGTAAGGTTCCTTCTATTACTCAGTAGCTTTGTTTTTTAATTCATCTTAAGTAAATTAATTAATACAATGATTTTTGCAGAATTATTGGCAAGTGTAAGCGGGACGTGAAAAACAGGAACCAAATTGAGGGGTCAATATGTGAGGCATATCTGGCTAGAGAAACTTCTCATTTTTGTTCGTATTATTTCGATCAGAATGTGCCATGTTTGCGGAATAGACCGGATCGGCATGATGTCGGAGACAACAATGATCCGAATTACCCACCATTTTTTATATTCAATCAACCTGGGAGAGGAAAGTTAACGACTGAAGTATGCAAGTTCACTGACCGGGACAGAAAAGCAGCTACAACACGTGTTGTTGAATTGTCCCGAGGTTACACCTTTTTACAAGTATGATTTATTTTGCATTTATGCCTAACATTCAAGTTTCATCATTATTATAACTAATGAGAATTTCTTTGGTGCATCATCCAGTCACTTTCTTGGTGTTTTTGGTGCTGATGCTGTTTATGAAAAGTTTTCAGATTGATTTAGAGAATCTGTAACTGTTATATAAATAAATACTCATTTTTTTCCAGCTATATATATATATATATATATATATATATATTAATGTGTACGACTATATTGAATTTGTATATAGGTACTCAATACAGATAATGGCATAAACTTCTCATTGTTGCGTGATATATCTCATGGGCCGTATTATCAATACAAGAGGATGTCTAAGTACTTCGTTAATGGGTACAAGTTTCATACTAAAACATGGGCTGAGGGGAAGAAAACTAACAACAGCGGTAGGTGTGTGAAAGGTGGTACTGGTGAGCAGGATGTAGACTTTGATTACTATGGTGTGATTGAGGATATTTTAGAGGTAGAGTTTACAGTAGGTTGGCCTCGTAAAATATTGGTACTTTTTTGGTGCAAGTGGTTTGATTCGAGTCCCAGTGGTATGAGGGTAGACCCATGTTCTAAAGTAGTTGAGGTTAATCACAGAAGGTCATATAGACATTATGATCCTTTCATCATTGCCCAGAATGTGAAGCAAGTGTGGTACGTTCCTTATCCACCGACAAAGAACAAAGCCAAATCCAAAGTCAAGGCCAATTGGTGGGCTGTTTTAAAAGGCAAGCCGGTGGGAAGAGTTGAAGTAGATGATGTATTAGATGTTGCATATCAAAATGAGGTTTCAACTGTTTCCTTGATTGCGGATATTGAATTAGCCGACCAGTTGCAATATAGTGAAGGCATCTATGAACAGTTTGATGAATCGATGGTTAGACGTAGAAAAAACACGACTAATTTTGGAGAAGGAACATCTAGGGCAAACGAAGAGGATGAATATATGGATGATGTTGAAAAAACCGAGGAAGAATTTGTCGATGACGATGAGGAAAGCGAGGAAGAAGAAATAGCCGATGATCTTGAGACGAATGATGATGAATGACATGTTCGTAGTAAGCCGGTTGTCATGTTACTACAATTAATAGCACTACTTTATAAATGTACTCCGTTCTAAATTTATATTTTGTTTTCAAGTTGCTAATTTATTGTGCTAATTTATTGTGCTAATTTTACAGATATGGCATCTACAGGGAAGGATAAGGGGGAAAAAAAGGGTCAAAGTACCTCTTCTGCTTCTGGTCATGTTACTCCTCCTGCTTCTGTACCTCATATGCTTCCTATATCTCCTCCGTCGACATATGATCCTGGATTTTTCACTCCACCCGGATTGTTTCCCCCGGGCATGCCACATCCTACATCGTCCGGTTATGTTGTTCGTCTGCATGGCTGCCCAAGTTCTTCCATGCCTTCTGGATCTTCCAGTCCATCTCCGTCCCCTTCATCATTTACTCCTTTTGGATCTATTGTACCACCTTTTGATACATTTAGCTGTACTGTACCACCACAGACTGTACCATATTGGCATGCGAGCTCGCCCTATTACATTGGTGAAGCAGGATCACATGATGGAGGCTTGGTGATTATTTATCCTGAGGGTAATAAAGAGTAAGTATTATTTTTGTAAGTTTTTAACTATTTAATTTTGCTTTGAAGTTTAATTTTTAGTATATTTATTAACTTTGAAAATTTTTTATCTAGTTTTACTCCCTCGCACATGGCTACGCCCATAGTCACAACATGCATAAGATCTAGCTGGACTGATGCGTGACCATCTTGGGGTATGGTACCTTTCCCGGTAAAGCTGAACATGTTTGAAGATTTTAATGTAATAACTATGCATAAGATTTATTAATATATTTAGTTAAGTTTTACTTATGTTTAAATCTAATATTTTTAATTATTTCAGACAAAGTGTAAGTGGCATGTTGCATTTGATAGCGTTATCCGTAACAATTTCCTCAAAAAATGCGGTGATCTAGTCAAGGGCTCCTTGTATACTTGTCGGGATAGAGGACAGAAGCCCGATTGGATATTTGAGCAACAGTGGCTAACACTGATGAAATACTGGGAGAGTGATGAATTCAAGAAGAGGAGCGCCCAAGGAAAGGCATCGTGAGCCTCCGAAAAGGGTGGATCGCTGCACACCGGGGCTCAGTTAGTTGCGCGACTCAGCGGATGCTATTGGTAAAGATCTTTATTTTATATATATTGTTTATAATGTAACTCTCGTTAATTTTCTATTTAACTTGTCCTCTTCTAATATTTGTAGGAAAAGAAAGAAGGGTGGACAGTACCCCAGCCCGAAATGTTTAAGACTAGACATATCTACACGAACAAAAAAGGGGAAGAAGTCTGGGTCGAGCCGCGCGCTAAAGAGTTTTGGGTAAGTTATTAAATTAAAACTTCTTTGTATAATCCTTCAATATTTATACATCTAATTTTATTATTATTATTTTTTTCAGGAAAAGGCTTCAGCGGCTTATGAAGCAAGGTTGGCAAGTCAAGCATCTGACTGTGGAAGCAGTACCCCAGCTCCAATGACCCTTGAGGAGGAAACCGCACTATGGTTGGAGGTGAATGGAGGGCTAAAGAAGGGATGTGTTTACGGTCTTGGTTCGCAGTATGCATCGGATCGTCTGAATCCAGGTTTGTTTGGCTCTTACACTTCTACTAGCTCAGTTAATCCATCCGTGGAAGCTCGACTGCTCAATGAAATTGAAGAGCTTAAGAGAAAGAGCGAAGAATAACGTTTGCGCAATGAGGCAAATATGAATGCCATGTGGGAAATGATGCAAAACTGGATGGCTAGTCATTCTGAGAAGGGAAAGAAAAAAGACAAGGGCGAGAGCAAGAGGAGTAGCAGGAGGGGGGGGGGGGGGGAGGCAAGACCAAACGTCGTTACAAATTGTCGTCTGAGTCTGGATCCGAGTCTAGTTCTGAGGCAACAGAGTAGTATAATGGATTGCTCATGATGTTAGACATGTGTTAGACTTGTGGATAGTGTTTGTTAAGCTTCTTTGATGATTGTAAGACTTGTAGTTGATTTGTTTGACTTGTTTAATCGTTGTGAAGTCTTGAAATTATGTATTTTGCTAGACTTTTAGTTTAAAGTCAAGTTTAGACTAATATTAAGGCTTGGTGAAGCCTATTGTTTATATGGTGCTGGTACTTTCTGCGTTTACAGGTGGTATAGCTCTAATTAATGCTTTTATATTGCAGGTTTTACACAGAATTTCGACAGAAATTTCGACCGATTCGGTCGAAAAATTGAAAGTTTTTTTTCCAGAAAATCATCTGTTCGACCGATTCGGTCGAACATATGAATATTATTTTTTCAGAAATTTATCTGTTCGACCGCTTTCCCACCGAATGTCGGTCGACCCTTCGACTGAAGCGGTCGAACAGACTTCTCCGACCATCAAATCTTCGACCGCCTATTTTGGTCGATCATCAATTGGTTGTCAGACCAATATCCGACCGTTTTGGCGGTCGAAAAACCCCTGATTTTTAGTAGTGACCCATTAGAGTTACTACCTCAAAAACACTTCCATTACTAACGCAGTAGTAACGTAAGAAAGGGCAAGGGGCGAGAAACCAATTTACCAACGAGCTAGGCTTTGTGGTTTTCCTTTACAGTAACAATGTCTTCTGCATCAAGTACGCTCTCTTTAATATCTCTATGTAAGATTATTGTGTTCAAGATCCTGAGTATAGTACATGTGTTGTTTATGTGTACTATTAAGAATTTTACACTTAAGTCTCTCTTGCCTTTATATTATTCTTTCTTCATGTTAGATTGTCATTTAATTTTCTTGTTGTTTTAAGCTACTCCATCTGTTTCGTTTTATGTAAATTTGTTTCATATATTGTGGCATGCCTGTTAAGTTCCCAAACGTTATTCACGGGTTATTTGATTGAGTTGAGCAATTTAGGAAGTAAAATTCTGCAATCTCAGCATGGTTGAAATCTAGACGAGTGAAAGAATCTAAGGGAGAAGAGAGGTTAGGAGAATTTATGCATATTCCCTCAAATAAGAAGAGAGTACGTTATAAACACTAGTATAATATAATAACCAAACAAACCTGCATACATCAAAGAGGAAATCTTATAAGGACGACGTTACATATATATGACGCACACCACCAGCTAGCATTCAGAAATGCAGCTAGGAATTTATTCTACAAGTAAAGAAATTACAACACGCTTCAACCACTTTCACAATATATGGTGATGAAGTGGAGCTTTAATTTTATCATAGTATATAGGAATTTAGGTGCTCAACATTTCATATATATTCCTCCAAGCTTTATTAGAACACACATCGGTAATGTTCTGGACCGAATAAGGAAGGATCGCTCAAACACTTTGAACAGACCCAAGCATCATTGCAATCGTTATGCGAAGTGCAGTCTCTACCACAAGTAAGCCTATCATATAAAGACGTTATTAGTCTTCCTTGAAGTGCTATTACTTCTTCAGCAGGTATCTCTCTCATTGCCATTATTTGCCATCCAGTCAATAAAACTAACACATGAACAATCAAAATGAAGTTCAAAGTTAATTTTCACATGTTGTACCCAATATAAATACACGCCAACATGCAGTGTGAAAATAACTTTTATCTTATTAGTGCAATTTAACTAGTTACATCATGTTATTATTCTAATTTTCCGGGTTATCTTATAAAACTTGTTATTGAAAACTTTATGTTGTGATAAGCTCAATTTGACATGACGATGTAAAAAAATCTACACATCTAGATTTTAAATACTACAAGGGGCGAACTGGGAGAAAGGAAATTCAATTGAATCCCTTGCTGAAATATTATACTGTGAAAATTAAAACTATAATTATTTGGTTATATTAGGCTTTCAAATCTACTTTACATGGGATTAATTCTAGTACCGTGATAAGTGGGGTTAAAACATGCTTTAGGTTAGGCCATGGGTTTGAATCTCATGGGTGACATTTTTGTGAATTATTTCTTTAAAATTCTGGCTCCCCCAGTGTGTACTAATATCAAATTCATATATGTACTGCATGCAAGCTATGCTAAATTTGTACGGAAGGCAATACAGTGTGGGGGGGGGGGGGGGGGGGGAGAGAGAGAGAGAGAGGCACTAACCTGTTACCAGGAGAATTTTGAAAACCAAATTCAAGTTAATTGACAAAGATGCTCTAGCCATGCCAACACTTTGGAAAGGAAAGAATGCTGTCTTGGTGTTGCCAAACTTCTCCTTCAGAAGACCTGTATTTATAGGGCTCTAGCGATTGAATCTGTTCTTGGCCTTCACTTTCTCATTTCTAAGTAAGTACTGTACTATTTTTGATGAGGCCCTGATCATTTAAGCATAGGTGTCCTACCAAATAATGCTACGAAATGATTTATTGCACGAAATCTCGTTAATCCAAATATGCTAATTTATATGATTTTGTTTGAGTCAGCACAAATACTAGGAAAAAGTGAAGAATTTTAAAATTTGTAGAAATAAACATGTCAAAAATATTTGTGTAGCTATATTACTAGCTAAACTTGTGATTTACATATAATAGTACTAACATTTTTTGTAGCTATAAAAGTATGTTATAACAATTAAAGGAGAAGTTTAAAATGTAAATTTTATTTTTACGTAAAAATATATATAGTTTTTAAATAAATCAAAAACAAAATAACATCACATAAATTTGGTGAATACTTCAATTGTTATTAACTCTTTTATTACTCCGTAGTTAACTCTCAAGTCTAAATTACAATGCATTCTCCATGCTTTTCTTTTTCAAGTATTCGTTTTCTCGTCCAACGTTTAAACATGTAAAAGGCTATATACCATCTCCCATAATAGATTGAAGGTTTTTTTCTTTCAATAATACAAATTGATAGTTAAATTTAACTTTTCTTCTAAATCATTTTGAATGAAAAATTTGGTAGTCAGGTGTTTGCTCATAGATATAAAGAAAAAAATTGTTGCAAAAGAGAATCTGAAGTTGAGTTAAAAAATTATACTGGAAAGTTAAAGTTGTGTTTGGACATGCATATGTATTTGTGTTCTGCTACTTAGACAGTTAGACCTCTGACCAACGACTACAGAGATGTTACGGCCATCATGTTGGGTATATCTAACACCAACTAGTTACGTAAGCTTGTGCAAACACATGCTCAAGTCCAATATAGAGTTTCATCCTTATCTATTTTAAATGTGATTTGTCTTAATTATTTACGGTTAAATTTTGTATAAACGATTGCTTGAGGTATTATTTAGATTAATTTCTTTACTTTTTTACCAACCCGATGACATTACTCATAAATAATAGAGTAAGATAATTCAAATTTTGGATGATATTGTTCAAGTAATAGCGGTAAAAGCAGTTCTTTTGTTGGCAAGCTATGCAAAATCTATCTCAAAGTTATACTTACAACAATGTAAATTCTAGAAAACTTTTATGAAGTATGTTAAACTACTTAAATATTCAGGAATTTTAATTAGTAAAATAATTGGTTATATTTTAATCTAATAACCTTAAAAGTGGGTATTTAGTTGGCAAGCTATACAAAAGTAACTTTATATTCAAAGCAGCCCTAAAGTGGCTACTTGTTTTTGCATATTTAAGTAATAGCTCTAAAAGTGGCTGTTTAGTTTGTGGACAGGGCAAAGAATAGCTATATTTTCATTAGTTATCGTAAAAGTAACTAAATAGCGAACTGTAGGCTTCGCAAAAATCTGGCCACCGCTTCAACTGCAAACCAATAAGTTGCTATTTAGTTCAATCGGTGGCGCTACCCAATAGGCAGCACGACCCCAGGCAGATCCTCTCGACCTTTCTGTAATAGTAGTAGTAGTAGTAGTAAAATAGTAGTAATTGACGCATTTGAATCAACAGTTCATATACGTAATCAATAAATTCAAGAGCACATTTTACGAAATTAACGTAGTATTCAGATCTAAAGGTTAAGGTCATTTGGACAGTGAGAATTGACATTTTAGATGTTAGAAAACAAAACTCTAATCCTACACATATTAGAGTTCTTAATCCGTATCAACCACATAGTAGATTAGATAAACCAGTAACTAGATTTTTTATTTGAATTATTCAACTTTTATATGCCAATGTTGTTTTCCTTCCAAATTCTTCTATCATGCAATGATAAAAGCAAAGATACTTGCAATATTATTGGCAGAGGTGTCAATAGTTAACGATTAATCCGATTATGAGTTTTTTTAATAAAATCGTAGGTTTAGATTTATAATTTTAAATTTAAAATTATAACCGTACCAAGCAAGTAGGTTAGATTTTATTATTTAAAAAAATTAAATCAAAAAATACTTAACTGAACCAAATACTATATATTCATAAACATGTTATATATATATATATATATATATATATATATATATATATATATATATATATATATATATTTTTTTTTTTTTTTTTTTTTTTTTTTTATATTATAAGTTTCGAAATAAGTAAGTGTAAAATATTTCCACATTTTGGCTTGAGCCTTGGAGTGGAACTGATAATGCTCAAAGTATCAACCTACAGTACTACTAGCTACTACAAAGCTGATTTGCTTCAATAATAAAGTGGCCTTTCGACTATTTTTCCATTCCAATCTCATTAAAATGTAGTTCTCGTAGAAGTGACGGTGACATTCTTTCAAGAGTGTTACAGTTATTTGTATTGGTCTTATAAATCTTTTTCATTTTGGATAAAAGTTTAATTTTTTTTTAAATTTATGCCGGCTTATTTCAAATTGAAATTTCATTAGTGTAGAACAATAGACAATAGTCAAATATCTATTTGAGAAAAAAAAAAAAAGAATGAACATGAGTTTGATAGTCGAAACAATCTAAATATTTGTAATTCTTTTCGGACTTTTTATTTATGCATTCTTGAAAGTTTACATTTTAAAATATTTTATGCCCCTCATACTGGTCGTGAGTCCCAGTTGGGGACGTCTCGTCAAATATTCCACTTGAATATAATATCATTATTGGTATGTCATATCATTCACTTAATCAATATGGAATCAATGTGAAACGACCTCGGTCAGTCGTTTCGGGAGATAGGACTCCGATTTGCGTGTCAATAATTTTAAAATTTTCATAAAGTCCATTGAGACTTATCTGTAAAATTTGAGCTAAATCAGACCTCGTTTTGTAGGCATCAGAAAAAGATTTCAGTTGTTATTGTCGATAAATATTAAAAAGAGATTTTCGAGCTCGGTTTTAGCGAATGAGATCCGATTCGAAATCCGAAAAGCGCCTTAGATTCGTATGATTATTTGTGACTTTTGTGAATTTTCGAAAGTGATTTTCGAGGTTGCTCGGCTAGTTTCCGCTAAAATACCGAAAGTTAAATAATTTGACCTTTTTCTATTTAATTTGCATATTGAGTTTCGAAAGTCCGATTTGAGATCCGCCTTAGCAAGTGTGTTACATATATTTTTTATAACTTGCTTGAAAAATTTGGAATTACTTCGAACATCGTAGGGTACCGTTTTAATTTTCGTCGCGAAAAGAAAAGTAAAAGAAAGGGGAACAAAAATGGAAACAATACAGAAGTGAGCAAAGAGAAAACGCGCAAAAATGAAAAAAATACCAGAAAATGAGAAAAGAGCCGGAGAAAGATAGAATTTTCACCCAAAACATTCAGGTAATGATCTTAATGCATTAATTGAGTTTATTACGTGTGTTTGAATATATTTTAACGGTAAAGATTGGAATATTAGTCATCGTTTTAATAAGTTTAACTGATAGTTTAAAGGGTCGATTGGACCCCGATAATGGAATTAATTATATATTCGTACTCAGTGAGTTATGGGCAACATATAAATGTAATTTATTTAGGATTTGGTTATGTGACTTTAAACCCTGTACATAGGCCTGGCCTACGTATTGCGTATGCGAATAGGATTTCAGCTAAGATGTGGGGAATGAAGCTTTTAGCCTTATTTGATATAGTTTTCTGCTTATTGAATGCACCATGATCGTTTGGCAGTGAATCCAAAGGATAAAGCAGTTGTTGAGTAACTGTGCAAACTTTGTAACAAGGTAAGTTTTTATATCCATTGCTTTGGAGGCACTTGGCCTCATGGATTTTCTTCCACGTGTTCCTTACGTGTGTAGCTGCCGATAGGCATACTCATTGCACCGCATAATGACTATTGTGTGTATTGTATTGTGTTTTATGTATGCGGTATGTATACTATGTCGTGGACATATCTCAGTTTGCCTATGTATTTCTGGCTCTTATTCTGGGTTGCGGGGATCGGGTTGCATGTCGCAACGGTATAAATATATGGATCGGGTTGCACGCTGCAACGGTATAAATATATGGATCGGGTTGCACACCGCGATAGTATGAATATATGGATCGGGTTGCACACCGCAACAGGATGTATTTCTGTTTGTTGATATGTTCGGGATACCTATATGTTCTGGCTATCTTACGTTCCTGGTTGTTAATGAGTTTGTGACTCCATACGTGTTTCTAGTTATTACCTCGCTCTGCCTTTTTATAATTTAAATTAGAGGAATTTTGTTTATCTGTTTTTTTTCTCCCTAGCTACCTATCCTATTCTTTGAGGTGGCTAGTCTGCCCCACTTATTGAGTCTTTTTGACTCACCCTTGTTTGTTGTTTGTTTTTGTCTATTTATTTCGTTTCGGCAGGTTCGCTCCAGGATTGAGTTCGCTACGTTGTGAAGGAGCGAAGACGACTTCAACTGTCAGGGTGAGCCAACTTTTATTCTGGATGGCCACCAGTTTATTGGTTATTATTTCAGCTGCATTTTGCTCCCTTCAAGAGGTATCTGTCTTCTTTTGTACTCTTAGATGTCTAGTCTGGATAGCCCTAAACCTAGTATGTTGGATAGTCAGCTGTAATTTCTTTTGTACAGCTTAGGGGTATCAGTACGTCTGTGCGTTTTCTAAGTCTTGTTCTTATTTATGAATTGAATTATATTTATTTTCCTAATTTAATTGGTAAGGGTTCGCCCGACGGGTCTAGAGGAGGATTCGGGTGCCTGCACGGCCTAACTGGTTTCCGAGTCGTGTCAGTTGGTATCAGAGCCAGGTTTAGAGTCTATCCAGACTAAGACAGTGTCTAGTAGAATCTCGCTGATGGGTACGTAGACGTCCGTACTTATCTACGAGAGGCTATGATGGAAACTTCCTTTTTTTTTTCTGATCGTGCGTCGATCTAGGATGCAAAAATATTTTCATTAATTCGTTCGTGGTAATTGTGAATCCTCGTGTGACAAATCAGCAAACGGTAGGAATTCAGGACGAAGTAGTCTAGCCTGGGGCTAGAGCTACTCAAGCCCCAAAATTTGTGGATCGTGCTGATGATCCAGTTGCGCAGGCCCCAGCTATACAAGCTTGTGATGGGCAAGGGAGCATGGCCTTGTGGTTCCCTTGGCTCTCTACGATGCTTTTACGAGAATCTTGGCGACGCAGATACCGCAAGAACCTATTATTCGATTGGCAGCTTATCAGGTTGCCGCAGATGGAGACGTTTGGTCTCAGGGAGCTCTTGTTCCAGTTCCAGATGTTGCCCCAGTAAATTATGTTCCAGAAGCAGCATGTGTTGCACCACCAATTGTTTTGGCTAGTTAGCTAGCTGAGGTAACAGTTCGGTCCGAGTGCCCAAAGAGGTTGCATTATTTTATGCGGTTGAACCTTCCGATATTCTTAAGCATTGCATCAGATAAACCTTGTGATCTTTTTAAAATAAAATAATGTCAGTGTATCCTTCAGGATCTTGATTATATCGAGCAGTATGGTGTTGATTATCCTTCTTTCCAGTTTCAGGGGTCCAGCCTTGAATTGGTGGGCCGCTCTCTTATTAGCTAACTTGGTTCAATTTTTCTTCTAAATTCGTAGAAAAGTTCCTTTTGCACAGTGAGCGAAATGAAAAGAGGTGGATTAGATAGGGTAGCTTGTCGAATTTTAGAATATTTGATTAAATTCTTTAGGATGGCTGGATATGCACTAGAACTAGTTTATGAACCTTCCGAGAATGTTCAAGGATTTATTGGTGACCTTTCTCCTTCTTTGAGATCCCAGATGGCTCGAGAAATTGAGATTGGGACTTCATTTATGTTGTTCTCAAGTGTTAGGCATACCATAAGTTAGAGCGGTAAGAATTAGAGTGGGAGAGCAAGAGATCCCGTGGCCCTAGTGGGCAACTATGGTACCTCATTTGGAGGTAAGAGTTCTGGTTATTTTGGGAAGTCACCTTCCAGGTTATCTCAGCTTGCGTCACGCGATTCTTAGAGTGCGCCAGTAGTTCGTCAATATCAGACCCAGTTTTTCTCTTTGTAGCTATCAACAATCTGTCCAGCATCCATTTTTAGCCTAAAGGTATTATCACTATTGTGAGCCGGTCATCTTTGGAAGAGTTTTTCCTTACTCCGACGAGTAGGCAGTCATCTTTTCTCTCATCATCAGGCACCTGCACAGTCGTAGGAAATTTCATTTAGTCTCAATCAGCAAAAGAAATGTCACCATCCAGTAGAGGTTGAGAGTGTGGTGGCAGTGGTTCTTCAGAAAATGATTGTTGGGGTAGTGGCTCAGCTCAGCTGCAGAGGCGATTCTATGAACTGCTAGTCTGGCAGGATGCTGAGGTATCCGATGTAATAGACCCTGGGATTTCTTCTTCTCTTAAATGTGAGTAAGATTTGATTCTTTCGATCGATCAGGAAATGGTGTGTCTTATCATGTTTCGATTGTTTCCTTGGATGTCGTTTCTATTAAGAATCGGTTGCTGTAGAGGGGTGAGCTTCTGATATGATTTATTCCTTGCATTTGTGATGACCCTACTAGTTTATCTGGTTTAAATGTGAGAGATTTCTGAGTGGGTATCGGTATTATTTGCTTGGCATCTTGTTGTGCCTCATTCTGTTATAATGTCAAGTTAGTCTACCTCTCTTTGGAACTCAGTGTCGGTAGGATGATGGGATACTTATTCATCACTATGAGAAAGTGTCATTGTTTCTTCCGGTGTAAAGTGATTAGTAAGTAATACTCTATCTACGTATCTCCTCATGGTTCTAGGCGCTAGTAGAGTCATGTTATTCTATGAGCTTGTCTCGGTTATAAAAGGGTTTCTGGTAAATTGTCAGAGTTTTCTTCTTATAGGAAGGTTAAATTGACATAGATGTTGTTTCGTAAAGCTTATTTAATGTCTATCTCTTCAATTGCGATTCTTTGTTCAGCCTGATTCAGAAGTAGTGTATCTCTAGGAGCCAAGCAAATAAAAAGATGAGCTTCCTGAAGCTCTAATTATTTCTATCCTCAGTCCATTGCCATCCCTTCTTTGTTAGGCACTGCTGAGCTTAGGCGGTCAGTAGCCTCTTGTGATGTTCCCTGTATTGAGCCAGAGTGCGTGTCAAGGTGGCCGGGTAAGCACATTTTTGTTTTTCAAGGCTACTAAGGGTAATGAGAGGCGTCATTTGACCTTTGATTTGATCCATTAGGCGGTGGTGCTTATAGAAAATGTATAGAGTTGCGAACTCGAGAGTTGCAGCTATTTGGCAACTCGAGAGAGTAATTTGGTAGCTCAGGTCTGAGCCGCATTCTCTATTTAACTAAGTCTTCCGTAATCCAGCAGGTTGTGCGAGGATGACTATTTCTTTTCAAATTAGTTGTATGAGTTTATGCTCTAAGTGGAGGAGTCTTCCTCCAATTGATAACTGAATTATAATATTAAATCTCTAAGGCGTTGCTGAAGCGTAAGCTAATTCTATGTTTCATCGACTTGTTCTATGTCAAAAAAGTATATCGACGAGGTAATTCACCGGCAGAATCATGTTAATCCATCCAGAATTCCATGTATCTTTGTTTCGAAAATGTAGAGCTCTCCTCTCGTGATCGAGTAAGGATCAGCTTAGTCAGAATAAGCTAAGCAATGGCGTTATGATATTATCAAGATATGTTTATTTCCAAGAGTTTGGTGTGCATGTTATAATTCTGATTCTGTAATCATGAGATAATGTCTGTGGTGTAGTTTATGAAGGTTGTGCAAGTTCCCTTGTTATCTGCGTGAATCTTGCTTTAGACTTAGGCACGTTCGAGGACGAACGCTAGTCTAAGTGGAGGAGAATGAAACGACCTCGGTCAGTCGTTTTGGGAGATAGGACTCTGATTTGCGTACCAATAATTTTAAATCTTCGTAAGGTCCATTGGGACTTATCTGTAAAATTTGAGCTAAATCAGACCTCGATTGGTGGGTATCAGAAGAAGGTTTCAGTTGTTATTGTAGATAAATATTAAAAAGAGATTTTCGAGCTCGGTTTTGGCGAATGAGATCCAATTTGAAATCCGAAAGCGCCGTTAGATTCGTATGATTATTTGTGACTTTTGTGATTTTTCGAAAGTGAATTTTGAGGTTGTTCGGCTAGTTTCCGCTAAAATGCCGAAAGTTAAATAATTTGAGCTTTTTCCATTTAATTTGCATATTGAGTTTCGGAAGTCCGATTTGAGATCCACCTTAGCAAGTGTGTTATATATAACTTTTATAACTTGATTGAGAGATTTAGAATTATTTCGAATATCATAGGGTACCGTTTTAATTTTCGTCGCGAAAAGAGAAGTAAAAGAAATAAAAGAAAAAGGAAAAGATGAAAGAAAAGAAAAAAGGATAAAATGAAAGAAATACAGGCAGTGGGGGAATAGAAATGGAAACAATACAGAAGTGAGCAAAGAGAAAACGCGTAGAAATAAAAAAAATACCAGAAAATGAGAAAAGAGCCGGAGAAAGATAGAATTTTCACCTCGAAACATTCAGGTAATGATCTTAATGCATTATTTGAGTTTATTACGTGTGTTTGAATATATTTTAACAGTAAAGATTGGAATATTAGACATCGTTTTAATAGTTTAACTGATAGTTTAAAGGGTCAATTGGACCCCGATAATTGAATTAATTATATATTCGTACTCAGTGAGTTATGGACAATATATAAATGTAATTTATTTAGAGTTTGGTTATGTAACTTTAAACCCTGTACATAGGCCTGGCCTGTGTATTGCGTGTGCGAATAAGGTATCAGGTTCCTAACAGGATAAGCTTAAGATGTGGGGAATGAAGCCTTTAGCCTTATTTGATATAGTTTTCTGCTTATTGAATACAGCAGGATCGTTTGGTTGTGAATCCAAAGGATAAAGCAGTTGTTGAGTAACTGTGCTAACTTTGTAACAAGGTAAGTGTTTATATCCATTGCTTTGGAGGCACTTGGCCTCGTGAATTTTTTACCACGTGTATAGCTGCCGATAGGCGTACTCATTACGCCTTAGCTTTGAATTTACATTGTATATTGTATGTTATGCTCTGTTATTGATATTGCATTGAGCATATGATCATTGCACTTTGGTTTTGAGCATTGCAAATACTTTCCGGTAATCGATGAGAGTCCCGAGCCGGTGAAGGGTCATTATTGCATATACTTCCTGGTAATCGATGAGAGTCCCGAGCCGGTGAAGGGTCATTATTGCATATACTTCCCGGTTGGCGAAGAGAGTCCCGCACCGGTGAAGAGTCATTATTGCATATACTTCCCGGTTGGCAATGTGAGTCTCGCACCGGTGAAGGGTCATTATTGCATATACTTGCCGGTAATCGATGAGAGTCCCGAGCTAGTGAAGGGTCATCATTGCATATACTTCCCGGTAATCGATGAGAGTCCCGAGCCGGTGAAGGGTCATCATTGCATATACTTCCCAGTAATCGATGAGAGTCCCGAGCCGGTGAAGGGTCATTATTGCATATATCTCCTGGTAGACGATAAGAGTCCCGCGCCGGAGATAGGTATCAGACATATGTGATTGCATTGAATCGTACCGCATTCATCCCATATCATTGCACCGCATACTGACTATTGTGTGTATTGTATTTTGTTTTATGTATGCGGTATGTATACTATGTCGTGGACATATCTCATTTTGCCTATATACTTCTGGCTCGTATTCTGGGTTGCGGGGATCGGGTTGCATGCTGCAACGGTATAAATATATGGATCGGGTTGCACGCCGCAACTGTATAAATATATGAATCGGGTTGCACGCCGCGATAGTATGAATATATGGATCGGATTTCTCGCCGCAACAGGATGTATTTTTGATTGTTGATTTGTTCGGGATACCTATATGTTCTGGCTATCTTACGTTCCTGGTTTTTAATGAGTTTGTGACTCCATACGTGCTTTTAATTATTATCTCGTTTTGCCTTTTTATAATTTAAATAAGAGGAATTTGGTTTATCTGTTTTTTTTTTCTCCCTGGCTAGCTATCCTATTCTTTGAGGTGGCTAGTCTGCCCCACTTATTGAGTCCTTTTGACTCACCCTTGTTTGTTGTTTGTTTTTGTCTATCTATTTCGTTTCGGCAGGTTTGCTCCAGGATTAAGTTCGCCACGTTGTGAAGGAGCGAAGACGACTTCACCTGTCAGGGTGAGCCAGCTTTTATTCCGGATGGCTACCAGTTTATGTTTATTATTTCAGTTGCATTTTGCTCCCTTCAGGAGGTATTTGTCTTCTTCTGTACTCTTAGATGTCTACTCTGAATAGCCCTATACCTAGTATGTTGGATAGTCAGCTGTTATTTTTTTTTACAGCTTAGGGGTATCAGTACGTCTGTGCGTTTTCTAAGTCTTGTTCTTATTTATGAATTGAATTATATTTATTTTCCTAATTTAATTGGTAAGGATTCGCCCAACGGGTCTAGGGGAGGATGTCGGGTGTCCGCACGGCCTAACCGTATTCCGGGTCATGTCACAATGTCTTGATTCGGTCACCAGTTCATTTGAGTTTTGTCACAATGTCTTGTTTTAATAACGTTTAAAAATAAAAAATTAACCGAAATGTACCAATACCAAAGAGAAATAGAGATGATTGGGACGGTTAAAAAATATAAATTATGGTTACATATTTTAAAATAATCAAAAAAATATTATGATACAATTTTTTTAAAATAACAAACCGATCCAATTAACACCACTAATTATTGGCTAAATTTAGAGTTGATGAACAAATCATATTGAAATCCAATGAATTGTTCTTGATTTGGCTCACCAGGTTATTATGATTCAATGAAGGACTATGAAATCTATGAAAGCCCCGTATTTTTTATTCACATTGGGTACATTATTAAGGTTATAGTTACATTTGTTAATTTTTTGCTGTATGAGACTAAAGAAAAAGAAAAGGAAATTGATGAAAAAGCCAGATCTTCTAGTGATTTTTAGGTCCTTCTAGCAAGCAATCCTGCTTAGGGTAGTTTGGCAAATGGGACAAATCCCAACTTTCACGTGATCCGCGTGGACATCAATTTTAACTTTTTTTGTAACCTTAGTTATAATAGTATTTGTTTAAAGGATGAAGGCTAAAATTGCTATTAAATTATATAAAAAGGTTTAAAAATGCCATGTATTAAATTTATGGTATCAAGATGCCACTACCGTTTACTTTGAATTCAAAAAAAGCCATCACTTATAAATATAGGCTCATAAATGCCATTATGTTTGACAGAACATTTTTTTCTATTTTTTATTTTTTGAAAATTTCTACAAAATTTTAAAACATGACACGTGGCAATTAAACTCCCCCACCCTAACCTTAATTATAGGCTCCCCACCCGCAACCCAATTATTTACTTTACCATTGTATTTTAACCTATTTCTCTTATCATCTGAGCACCAATCCCTAAAATTAAAAATCTCCCAAAATTCTTGTATACTAGGGTTTATGTATTGGATAAAAGCTGACAGCACTTGAAAAGTCGACATGTGTCCACCACGTGGCATGAGCAGAAGTTCCAACGGACAGACATCTAACGGACAGACATTTATCATGAGCAGACCCAAAAGGGTTATGAAACATTTCATCAGCCAACCCGGTCTAAGTGAGCAGTTATTAACCTGATCACCCACGATCATTCAATTAATGGTCTTAAAGGAAATCATTACAACCCAGCGCTTATGCATCCAATGGATACGTGCCCAGCAGTTACATATCCAGACGGACCCATGCCCAGCGATTACGAATTCCAACGGGTGCCTATTAGACTTATAAATAGCATTTGCTCTAAATCATTGTAACACAACTTTACTTCCGGTCTACAATATCAATAAGAATACTCTCTCACTCTTGCTCAGATATTCCTGTTTCCTCATATTCGCTTAGTATTTTAGTTCTTTGATCCTCTAAGAACGACTGGTATCGAAGAACTCTCTCCGGGGATAAGCGATACGACACGGTTACTTCTCCTTATTTCTGTCTATGCTTTATCTTTATTAATTCATACTTATATCTCGCTCTCGTATTGTTTGCAAGTCTACCACCACTTTGGTTCGTCGTTCAAACTCTTAATCTCAACTATTGATCGTGACTCCGCAAATATAAATTTAATTGTTAATTGAAAACAATTTGGCGACTACATTGGGAGCCAGTCAATAGCCTTCGTAGGTTAATAGTTTATCTTTTCTGATATTACACCTCTTTTCGTCAGTCTTTTTGTTCTATAACTAACATGGCAGAAAGCAATTCACAACGAACTATCGTAGGTGGAAGTCAGGTAAATACTCCTGCAATCAGTCCTAATTACTCTTCTGATTAATCTCCCGATTACTCGTCCGAAGGGCAGCAACAATCTTCCCAAGGACCGGTCAGGCAGCGAAATAGGCGTGTGCGCTCTCAGAGCACTACCCCACCTAGGAGACGACGCCATAGGAGTCTCTCCCCTCGCCAAGGGAACCTCCAGGAAACACTCTTTGGTTTCATGCAGGAACATGCAGAGGTGAATCGAGGAATAAATGAGGCACTCACTTCTCTCCGAATGAGTAACCCTTCAACTGCAAGGGCTGATGCTGCAGCACCTGGTCGTGACGCTCCTTCCTCACATACTTCGAGGCAAGGTGGAGAGCGGAATAACTGAGGGAATGCAGATCCAACGACCCAAGTCAACCAGAATCAGAATGGATGGTCCATGGCGCATACATAAGTGAGCCTTGTTGAGGAAGCTCTTACCAAACAATTCAAAGAAAGCCAGGAAGCACTTCAAATGTCTCTTAAAGAGAGAATTGATCAGATACCGGGCGCTCCACCCACGCTGAAGAAATTCGATGTCCAACGATATTCCCAGCGACCCTGGAAGAAGGAGGCAGCCCCAAAGGCGATACCTAAGACGTTCAAGATGCCAAACATTCCGAGGTACCACAGAACGTCTGATCCCAACGACCACCTCATGATGTTCAGCAACTTTATAAAGGCTAGCGATCTCACCGTCGAGGAGATCGAATATGTTCAATTGAAGAAGTTCGTGGAAACCCTAGCAAATGGAGCTCTACGATGGTACTCAATGTTGCCACCTAACTCCATTGGGTCTTTCGCAGAGATGGCTGAATTGTTCGTGAAGGAACACACAGGCACCCAGAAGACAGAAACCCGTGTAGAGGATATCTTTGAGATCAAGCAAAGACCCGACGAGTCTCTCCGCAAATACGTGGATCGCTTCTAAAGAGAGCATATGATGCTCCCCAAAGTACCAGACAGATGGGTAGCGATCGCGTTTACCAACAGCTTGGATATTAGGAGCTCAGAAGCTACGTGCAGACTTTACGAGTCTCTTCGCGAGTTCCCAGCAGCCAGTTGGTCAGACGTCTACAACCGTTACAATTCAAAGGTACGTATCGATGAAGATAAATTAATGAACAGGTACTCGAGGAAGGGCTCAGGCACGCAATAGTGGATACTGCGGGAAGGCAGAGAGCAGACGTACGTTATGAACCGTACCCTGATCAGTCACGCAGCCATTCCAAAGGACGCAACCGCAACAACAAAGGATTGTCCCGGAGGGATGATTTGGAGTCAAGCATCCGTGGAGCCCCAAACCTGCCAAGCTTCAACGCGGAAATGACTGAAGTAGTGGCAGCACTCAAAGACATGGGAGAAAAGGTCAAATGGCCAAAGGACATGAAGACCGACCTAAGCAAGCGAAACCAGGACCTGTGGTGTGATTTTCATCGGGACCATGGTCATACCACCGAGGACTGCAAGGCCCTAAGGTATGAAATTGCTCATTTGTTGAAATAGGGATTCTTGAAGGAGTTCTTGACCGAGAAGGGGAAGCAGACTCACGCAAAGGCACAGCAGAACAAACCTGGCCCTCCACGAGCATCCTCTCCAAGGAGGACAGTTAATGTTATTTCAGGTGGAATCGAGGTGGACTCCGTTACCTTCACAGCGAAGAAGTATGCAAAGGTCTCCATCACAAACAACAAACGCCCACGATCAGAAGAAATAATAACATTTGGGGATTCTGATGCAGACGGCTCGCAATTCCCACATGCTGACGCATTAGTCATAACGTTACGCATGGCGGAATTTGATGTCAAGAGAGTACTCATTGATGCGGGCAGTTCTGCAAACATTATCCAATCACGGGTTGTAAGGGAGATGCAGTTGTCGGACAAGATCATACCCATATCTCGAGTTCTCTCCGGTTTCAACAATTCAAGCGAGAAGACTCTCGGTGAGATTACTCTGACAACCCTCGCCGAAGGGGTAGCGAAGGAAACAACTTTTCATGTTGTTGATGCGGATCTAGCCTACAACATCTTTTTGGGAACACCTTGGATCCACGACATGCAAGCTGTTCCTTCAACTTATCATCAAGTATTGAAGTTCCCATCCGAATGGGGAATACGTGAAGTCCGAGGAGAACAACGCTCTGCCCGAGATTGCTATTCGGTGGCTCTCAAACTGCCCGAAGAGAACAAATAGCAATTACAGCGACCGGGACCAGGTATACCACATGAAGAAGCTAAGTACAAGGTCCCGGAATTCATCACGAAGATGGACGAAAGAGAAAACCACATGCCGACCGTGGAAGCTTTGGAACCCGAAGAATTGTTCGCCGATAAGCCGGAACGGAAGGTATACTTAGGGACTGAATTGAGCTAGCGCCTACGGGGAGATATCCTCCAGTTCCGCAAGGAGCGGCAGCAACATTCGCCTGGTCCCACGCAGATATGATAGGTATTTATCCCGACATCATTACTCACAGATTGAACGTCGATCCATATCGCTGCCCGGTGAAACAGAAGACGCGCCAGCAAGGAGCCTTTCGGAACCAGGCCATCAACGACGAGGTCGACCGGCTGTTGAAGATTGGGTCAGTACGTGAAGTCAAATAACCAGACTGGCTAGCCAATGTGGTCGTTGTACCTAAAAAGAATGTTAAAAGGCGAGTCTGCATTGACTTCACGGATCTAAACAAAGCCTGCCCGAAGGATTCATATCCCCTTCCCAGGATAGATCAACTGATCGACGCAACAGCCGGACACGAGATACTCACCTTCCTCGATGCGTATTCCGAAGATAGCCAGATATTGATGGACCTTGAAGATCAGGAGAAAATAGCATTCATAACCTGTCGAGGTACGTATTGTTATAAAGTTATGCCATTTGGACTAAAAAATGCAGGTGCAACATATCAGCGTCTAGTCAATCGAATGTTCCATGACCATATCGGAAAGACTATGGAAGTGTACATCGATGATATGTTGGAACAAACAATAGAGCAGAGGACCATCTGGCGCATCTGAAAGAAGCTTTCCGAATCCTAGATCAGTACAACATGAAGCTGAACCCAGAGAAGTGTGTATTGGGAGTCGGGTCGGGAAAATTCCTGGGCTTCATCGTTTCCCAGAGTGGAATTGAAATTAATTCCGCTCAGATTAAAGCCATTGAATCAATTCCAGATGTACTCCACAACAGGAAAGACGTCATGAAACTGATGGGGAGAGTGGCAGCACTACGGAGATTCATCTCCCGATCGTCCGACCGGTGCAAGAGTTTCTTCGATGTCTTAAAACAAAACAAGGAGTTCGAATGGACCCCTGAATGCCAACAAGTATTAAAGGATCTAAAAAAAATACCTATCCAATCCACCACTGCTCTCCACACCTCAGGAGGGTGAGCAGCTGCTGATCTATTTGACAGTCTCAGAATCGTCGGTAATCACCGTTCTAGTTCGGGAAGAAAAAGGTAAACAACTTCCTATCTATTACATTAGCAAAGCTCTAATTGACACAGAAAACACGCTATCAACCCTTAGAAAAATTGGCGTTGGCACTAGTAACTGCTGCTCGTAAGTTACGCCCTTACTTTCAAAGTCATTCGATAGCTGTGGTTACAACCTTTCCTTTACGAAATGTTTTGCACAAACCTGAATTTTCAGGAAGGTTAGTAAAATGGGCTATAGAATTATCTGAATTTGATACCACCTACCAGCCTAGGGTAGCAATAAAATCACAAGTTCTAGCGGACTTCGTGGCGGATTTCAGCACTAATATATACCCTAAAGCAGAAAAAGAAGCTATTCTTTATGCTGGGCAGGCTCCTGGCACGTGGACTCTTCACACAGACGGCTTCTCGAGCGTCAAGGGGTTCGGGCTTGGATTGGTCCTCGTTGCTCCATCCGGTGAGACGGTAAGGCAGGCTATAAAGTGCCCATTTATTACTAACAATGAGGCCGAATTTGAGGCCGTTATTGCAGGATTAGAACTAGCCCGAAGTTATGGAGCAACCATCGTCAAACTAAAAAGTGACTCTCAGCTGGTGGTCAATCAGATAAATGGAGGCTTCATTGCACGAGAATCCAGGATGCAAGTGTATCTCGCCCGAGTGAAAGAGCTCCTAGCACAGTTTGACGAATGGGAAGCATTTCAGATCCCACGGGAAGAGAACCATGAAGCCAATGCTCTCATAAATATGGGATCGGTGGCAGAGATAGGGGCAGCCAGCTCTTCAGCTGTTGTTCAACTCCTCTACACGACCATGGACAGAGAAAAGTTTGAATTCAACACCATGAACGCTACTTGGGACTGGCGGAATGAGATAACAAACTATCTTATCCACGGGACTCTGCCCATAGATACAAAAGCTGCTCACAAACTCCGAATAAAAGCTGCTCGGTATACAATTCTCAACGGCGAACTCTACCGCAAAATGTTTGCAGGATCTCTCGCAAAATGTCTCGGACCGAGTCAAATCAACTATGTGATGAGAGAAGTCCATAAAGGCTGTTGTGGAAATCATTCCGGGGGCAAGGCATTAACCCGGAAGCTGATTCGCGCAGGTTATTATTGGGACAAAATGGAGAAAGATACGAACGAATTTGTCAAAAAATGTGACAAGTGCCAGAGGTTCGCCCATCTTCTCCATCACCCAGCAGAACCACTCCATTCAATAATCTCTCTGTGGCCCTTCATGAAATGGGGGATGGATATAGTCGGTCCTCTTCCCACCGCGCCGAGAGGGATGCATTTCTTATTGATCATCACTGATTACTTCACCAAATGGGTCGAAGCGGCAGCGTACACAAGGATACGACAAACTGAGGTTGTCGACTTCCTCTGGCGCATCGCTTTGGAGCACCTAAGGAAATAGTCATGGACAACGGCCCGCAATTTATCGGCCAAAAAGTGACTAGGTTCCTCGATGATCTGCACATCAAGAGGATCACTTCCTCTCCATACCACCCTATTGCCAATGGACAGGCAGAATCTACCAATAAAATCATCGTTGAATCCCTTAAAAAGCGCCTCGAGAAGGCAAAAGGATGTTGGGTAGAGGAGTTACCTGGAGTACTATGGGCTTACCGCACGACGATAAAAATGAGTACTGCAGAGACTCCTTACTCATTGATATATGGTGCAGATGCTTTAATCCCAGTTGAAATAGGAGAGCCTAGCCTGCGATACGCACATGCCACTGAAGAATCAAATTCAGTCAATCTCTCCGAAGAACTGGACCTCCTCGAAGAACGAAGAGAGCTGGCCCTTATACGAGTAGTCGCCCAGAAAGAATGAATTGAACAATATTACAATCGGGGACTGCGCGTGCGAAGTATCCAGGTTGGAGATTTTGTAATCAGAAAAGTCTCCCAGAGCACACAAAAAACAAATTCAGGGAAGCTTGGCCCTAACTGGGAAGGCCCCTACAAAGTAATTGCTTCAATCGGCAAGGGATCTTATCGCTTGGCACGACCAGATGGCTCCACTGTCCCGAACAGTTGGAATGTGGTTCACCTCAAAAGGTATCACTTTTAAGTGGTAAAACGGTTAGTTATCTTATACTTGCCTTTTATTTTTACGAAAATTCTTTCCTTTACTATATTTTCTCTCTAAATGGTACTAACGACCTTAAAAAGGTCAGATCTATTTAGTTCAACTGGTAGAGCTCGAAGTTCTTCAACTTCGCGGCTGTGGGTTCGAATCCCACAACGGACACACTCCTTGTTTGGTTATATGTGTTCTATATGCAGCTCACCTCAACTCTTTTTATGTTATCACTTCCCGTGCTCCATCATAAAAACAAGGAGGGTGGTGAGGGGCCCCCGTAGGCCAGGTAAGACCTTCATAAAGGCAAAAGACCTTGCCAAAAGGCGAATTTTTAACCCGTAGGCTAGGTAAGACCTTCATAAAGGCAAATGACCTTGCCAAAAGGCGAATTTTTAAAGTTTTTTCAAAAACTATTACGTGACAAGACTTCCACGAAAATAAGAGAAGTCGTTCACAAGGCCAGCAACTCGGCCAGAGCCAATCTACAAAGTCATGCAATAACTTTCAATTATCAAAACGATAAGCAAAGTTATACGCAAAGAACAACGATTCGGCCAAAAAGCTAACGACCACGATTCGGTCAGATTATTCACAACTTACGGCCTCTTCCTAACGAAAGACTAAGTTAAAAACATTCGGGAAAACTTCTGGAGACCAGAACTTAATAAAGTTCAAACTTGGGAAATTCCCAAACATAAGGCACGAAAGCCACAACACATGCAAACGAAAGATCAAAAGTTCAGGCTAAATATAGTCATTGAATGGATCTAAAAGCATATATACATTATCTTGTAAAACGATAAGATGCCGAAAACGGCTGATAGAAGTTTACAGAGTGATCAAAGGCCAAATGAAACCGGCCATACAAGAGACTAGAGAGTCTTTACCAGACCTCTGTCCACAAACAACCAAATCTGGCTCTCGCCAGATAATAAAAAAAATCAATCAAAGATTGGGGAAGGGCATCAACATTTGGGGCTACGACCAGAACCCGACGCACCAGCTCCGTCGATTCTGCCATCGTCCCCTGAATTCTTGTCATCGTCTTCGTCCTCATCTTCATCTTCACCTTCAGACTCCTCAGGAGAGAGATTCAGTGCTTGTCTTATTCTGCGAACAGCGTTTTTTTTCATCTGCAGCATCTCTTCAATATTAACTTGTTTAGCTTGAATCTGCACGAGAAATAAACGTTTAGCCTCAAGCGCGGCGAGCTTGGCCTTAATCTCAGACTGATCGCGCAGGTTTGCCAAGTCTTTGGTTAGTGCGGCCTGAGCACTCATCAATTGAGCAGCCTGATCCTTGGAAGCCTGAAGCTCAGCTCTGGCCTTAATGGATTCTTCGTTGGCTCTTTGCAGATTCATCTCAAGGGATGCACGATCATCAATAGCACTGTTCAAAGAAGCTGTACATTCTTCAAGTAATCTCTCTAGACCCTGAGCAGAGCGTGCGAACCATTATTTTTCTTCAAGAAGAAGGTCCTTCTCCTTGGTGAGTACGTTAATATGCTCGAGACGTTCATTGTTACCATCAGTTAGCTGATTAACCTCACTCCCTAGGAGACTATACTGCTATGTCAAGATCTTGTTCTCCTTCAGAGCATCCAGCAACTCTTTCTTTACCTCAGGTACTTGATCCACGTTGTTGATCCTGGAGCGAAACATGAGCTCAGCAGCCAGCATACTTGACTGAAAAAGTAAAATAAGCGAAAATTAGAAGTCTGAGGCTAATGTTATCCCCAACACAAAGCGGTAAAAACTTACCCGGGCAGAGTAAGCAGCAATCTGAAAGGCCAACTCCTCGTCACTTAGCTCCCTCAGCACCCACTCTTCACGGGGACCGATGAGCGAAAAGACAGCCTTAGCTAAACCACCCGGTCCGATTATGAAGTTAACATCAGGGGCAAGTTTCAGGGTGTGCTTTCTCTCACAGTACTTGGGTTCCCAAGCCTGCTCAGAAGGATAATTTGGCCCAAACATGTAACGAACACCTCTGATATCCTTCAATTCTGTTTGGCCGCCGATGACTGACCACCAGATGAACCTTGTTGATGAAATGTTCGAATCACCTTCCACTCCAGGATTTATCGTCTCGCACTCACGAAGACCGACAGGCGTCGCCCCCACAGTAGCAACATTCTCCAGGTCCTCGAAACGAAAAACACGAGGACCTCGGCTACCCTCTTGGGGAACTTCTTCCCTTACTTCTTCCTTTTCTTCTTCTTCTTCACCCACCTTTCTTTTCCCCTTGTCTACACGAGAAGGAGCTGCCTTCACCTCGTCATCAACTCGGGGACTCCTCTCTGGAGTACGGACAGCCTCCTCCTCAACTCTCCTTTTGTATTTTCGAAGGGGTTCATCATCTTCGACTTTAGAACTGCGCACCAAGCCCTTGCTCCCGTGCATCCTGGCATTCACATAGCCATCTTTAAAAATTTGTATACTGCACAAAGAAATAAAATGTTCGTATCCAAAAGATTGATCAATGTCCGTGGCAAACCAATCCAAAAGTGTAACTATTCTGTATATACTGGGGCATAGTTGCCCCGGGCAGAGCAAGTACTCCCTGCAGAGCCTCTCCAACACAGGGTGCAGGGGTAACCTACATCCCATTGTGAAAGGATAGGTGCACATTGCTGTCCACCCAGCCCTGTAGGAAGTAATATTCTCCTCCTCGGAGACCAGCAGGAGGGGAATCCCATCATCCCAATGACAGTTCATCCTCACCTATGGGATCAACTCCTTCGTGATCCCAGACCTAAACCTCTACGCCGGCCAGCTGCGTGTATCTCCCTGATGATTATTAAAGGACTTGATGTTATAGTCCGCCTCTAATTCACCCCACTTTTTGGGGATAATCTCCGCAGCAGTAGCATGAGTAGCCCTGGGCCTAGGAGTAGCCGCTGAGGAACTACCAGCCGCGTCGACGTTTTAATTCTTTCTAGCTCTTGAAGTCATGATTTTAGAAAGGTTATGAAGTTAGCAAGAAGAATTCAAAGCTGATTCAAAGGTTTTCAAAGAACAACGGAGAAGAAATAAAAGCAAGTAGAAGGTTTCTCATCCAGCAAACCCCTATTTATAGTTGTGGAGATTCAGCCCCTCAAATTCCTTCGGAACACGTGGAGGCCATCCAAGAAACTACAATCAGATCTGGCCGTCAAAAGGAGGAATAGGTTTTACCAAATTTTATAGCGTCATCATTACCCTGAAGTGCAGCAGTCACCTCGGGATCAACAGGCGACGTGTGCACGTGATTGGGGCGGTTAAAATCATTATTTTTACTCTAGGGACGTGCAGTAGTCACTTCAGAATGGACTGCAACCGCGCAGGCGTGCCAGCTGCAATTACTTTTTTATACGGCGCATTAAATGCGCACGTTATAAGGGCTTGTCACTTAGCTGATAAGGTACGTACGTCACCAAGCCTCGTCACACAAAGATAAAAGTTTACAAAGCAGAAACTCCCGCCAAAATTCCTATCCACTCCTCGAACAGATACTCTGCTCGAGAAGTGCGGGGACTATCTGTATTGGATAAAAGCTGAGATCACTTGAAAAGGCGACACGCGTCCACCGCGTGGCACGACCAGAAGTTCCAACGGACAGACATCTAACAGAAAGACATTTATCAAGAGCTGACCCAAAGGAGTTATGAAACACTTCATCAGCCAACCCGGTCTAAGTGAGCAGTTGTTAACCTGGTCACCCACGATCATTCAATTAATGGTCATAAAGTCAATCATTACAACCCAGCGGTTATGCATCCAACGGATACGTGCCCAGCAGTTACATATCCAGACGGATCCATGCCCAGCGGTTACGAATCCCAACGGGTGCCTATTAGACTTATAAATAGCATTTGCTCTAAGTCATTGTAATACAACTTTACTTCCGGTCTACAATATCAATAAGAATACCCTCTCACTCTTGCTCAGATATTCCTTTTTCCTCATATTCGCTTAGTATTTTAGTTCTTTGATCCTCTAAGAACGACTGGTATCGAAGAACTCTCTCCGTGGATAAGCGATACGACACGGTTACTTCTCCTTATTTATGTCTATGCTTTATCTTTATTAATTCATACTTATATCTCGGTTTCGTATTGTTTGCAAGTCTATCACCACTTTGGTTCGTCGTTCAAACACTTAATCTCAACTATTGATTGTGACTCCGCAAATATAAATTTAATTGTTAATTGGCCTAAAATCGGATCTAGGTTAAACAGTTTACATTTGGGCCACTATACTAACAATAATTTCAGGTTAATATAAAAGATTCGACAAATATCAACCATATGATTATTTCTCCCGCATTATTTCGACATGTATTTATCACAAAATCAAAAAAACTATAAGAAGGAATGTGAGTTTAATGAATCATGAAATACTAAGTATGCGTGTCTCTTTAAATAAACAATAACAATTGAAAAGTGGAGTCAGATAATTAAGAAATTTTCATTGATAAACCCACTAATAGTATAATTAAAAAGTGTGTTTCACTCCCACGAGTAATTAGTTAAAATATAATGGGTAAAAGTAACTAATAGGGTTGGTGGTGGGGGTCTGTAATTTTGGAATTAGGCGATTTAATTAACATGTGTCATTTTTTGAAATATTGTAGAGGTTGAGAAATAGAAAAAAATAAGCTCCGTCAAATATAATGACATTTGTGAGCCTATATTTTAAGTAATGACATTTTAAAACTCAAAGTATGACGACAGTGACATCTTAATACTATATTTTTAACGCGTAGCATTTTCTGACCTTTTTATATAGCTCAATTGCAATTTTGACCCTCCATTCTTGTTTAAATTATCCTTTATCTCTGTAATCACACTAACCATTCCGTTTAATCAACACTCCAATACTTAGTAGTAACAGTGTAATATATATTTTTTTGTAAAGAGAAGTAATAAATACTCCTAACTCATCCTTATTCTGAAACATCAAATTTTGAAACTAAAACGACATCGGTCAGTCGTTTCGGAAGTTAGAACTCCGATTGGCGTGCCGATAATTTTAAAATATTCGTAAGGACCATTGAGACTTATCTGTAAAATTTAAGCTAAATCAGACCTCGTTTGGTAGGCATTGGAAGAAGGTTCAGTTTTTATTGTAGATAAATATTAAAAAGAGATTTTCGAGCTCAGTTTGGGCAAACGAACTCCGATTCAAAATCCGAAAGTGCCGTTAGGTTCGTATGATTATTTGTGACTTTTGTAAACTTTCGAAAGTGAATTTCGATGTTGTTCGACTAGTTTTCGCAAAAATGCCGAAAGTTAAATAATTTGACTTTTTTTTATTTAAATTTGCATCTTGAGTTTCGGGAGTCCGATTTGAGATCCGCCTTCGTAAATATGTTACATATATTTTGTATAACTTGTATGCAAAAGTTGAAATTATTTCGAATATCGTAGGGTACCGTTTTGATTTTTACCGTAACAGCGAATCTTAAAGGAAAAAGAAAAAAAAAAAGGAAAAGGACAAAAGAGAATTGAGAGGTGGTGGGCCTAATGGATTGTATATAATCCATTAGCAATCAGTAAGCAGCATATGAAAATCGAACAGAAACAGAGAATGCAAAAGTTAACGCAGAGAAATGAAAAAATGCCAGAAAATGAGAAAAGGGGCCGGGAAAAAGTAAAATTTTCACCCTGAAACATTCAGGTAATGATCCTAATATATTATTTGAGTTTATTACGTGTGTTTGAATATATTTTAACGGTAAAACTTGAAATATTAGACATCATTTTAATAAGTTTAATTGATAGTTTAAGGGTCAATTGGACCCCGATAATGAAATTGATTATATATTCTTACTCAATGAGTTATGGGCAACATATAAATGTAATTTATTTAGAGTTTGGTTATGTGACGTTAAACCCTGTACATAGGTCTGGCATGCGTATTGCGTATGCAAATAGGGTATCAGGTTCCTAACCGGATTGCCCTAAGGTGTGAGGAAAGAAGCCTTTAGCCTAATTTGATATATTTTTCTGCTTATTGAATAGAGTGGGATCGTTTGGCAATGAAACCAAAGGATAAGGCAGTTGTTGATTAGCAATGATAACTTTTGGAAGAGGTAAGTGTTTGTATCCATTTCTTTGGAGGCCCTTGGCCTTGTGGATATTCTACCACGTGTTCCTTACGTGTGTAGCTGCCGATAGGCGTACTCATTACGTCTTAGCTTCGAATTTACATTGTATATTATATGTTATGCCCTGTTGTTGGTATTGCATTAAGCATATGAGCATTGCACTCTGGTTTTGAGCATTGTATATACTTCCTGGTTGGCGATGAGAGTCTCGCACCGGCGAAGGGTCATTATTGCATATACTTCCCGGTTGGCGATGAGAGTTCCGCACCGGCGAAGGGTCATCATTTCATATACTTTCCGGTTGACGATGAGAGTCCCGCACCGGCAAAGGGTCATTATTGCATATTCTTTCCGGTTGGCGATGAGAGTCCCGCACCGGCGAAGGGTCATTATTGCATACACTTCTCGGTTAGTGATGAGAGTCCCGCACCGGCGAAGGGTCATTATTGCATACACTTCTCGGTTAGTGATGAGACTCCCGCACCGGCGAAGGATCATCATTACATATACTTCCCGATAATCGATGCGAGTCCCGTGCCGGAGATAGGTATCGGAATATGTGACTGCATTGCATCATACCGCATTCATCCCATCTCATTGCACCGCATACTGACTATTGTGTGTATTGTGTTGTGTTTTATGTATGCGTTATGTACACCATGTTCTGGACATATCTCAGTTTGCCTATATATTTCTGGCTCGTATTCTGGGTTGCGGGGATCGAGTTGCACGCCGCAACGGTATAAATATATGGATCGGGGTGCACGCCATGGATCGGGTTGGACGCTGCAACGGTATAAATATATGGATCGGGTTGCACGCCGCAACGGTATAAATATATGGATCGGGTTGCACGCCGCAACGGTATAAATATATGGATCGGGTTGAACACCGCGACAGTATGATGTATTTCTGATTGTTGATATGTTCTGGATACCTATATGTTCTGGCTATCTTACGTTCCTGGTTGTTAATGAGTTTGTGATTCCATACGTATTTCCAGTTATTATCTGGCTCTGCCTTTTCATAATTTAAATAAGAGAAATTTGGTTATCTGTTCTTTTCTCCCTGGCTAGCTATCCTATTCTTTAAGGTTGATAGTCTGCCCCACTTATTGAGTCCTTTGACTCACCTTTGTTTGTTGTTTGTTTCTTGTCTATCTATTTCGTTTCGGCAGGTTCGCTCCAGGATTGAGTTCGCCACGTTGTGAAGGAGCGAAGACGACTTCAGCTGTCAGGGTGAGCGAGCTTTTATTCTGGATGGCCACCAGTTTATTGGTTATTATTTCAGCTGCATTTTGCTCCTTTCAGGAGGTATCTGTCTTCTTTTGTACTCTTAGATGTCTAGTCTGGATAGCCTTAAACCTAGTATGTTGGGTAGTCAGCTGTAATTTCTTTTTTACAGCTTAGAAGTATCAGTATGTTTTTTAAGTCTTGTCCTTATTTATGAATTGTTATATTTATTTTCCTAATTGCATTAGTAAGGATTCGCCCAACGGGTCTAGGGAGGATGTCGGGTGCCCGCACGGCCTAACCGGATTCCGGGTCTTGTCAGGTGGTATCAGAGCCCGGTTTAGAGTCTTTCCAGACTGAGACAGTGTCTAGTAGAGTCTCGCTGATGGGTACGTAGACGTTCGTACTTATCTACGAGAGGCTATGATGGCATTTAGGAAGTTTCACTTCCTTCTTTTCTTATCGTGCGTCGGTCTAGGATGCAAATGTATTTTTCTTAATTCCTTCGTGGTAATTGTGAACCCCCGTGCGACAAATCAGCAAACGGTATGAGTTCAAGACAAAGCAGTCTAGCCTAGAGCTAGCACTGACGAAGCCCCAAGAGTTTTTTGATCGTGCTGACGATCTAGTTACGGAGGTCCCAGCTGGACGAGCTCGTGATGGGCAAGGGAGCAGGGCCTTGTGGTTCCCTTGGCTTTCTACGATACTTTTACGAGGATCTTGGCGATGCAGAACCGCAAAAACCTATTATTCGCTAGGTAGCTTATCAGGTTGTATCAGATGCAGATGTTCGGTCTCAGGGAGCTCCTATTCCAGTTCTTAATATTGCCCCTGTAAATATTCCAGTTCTTAATATTGCCCCTGTAAAATATGTTCCGAATGCAACATGTGTTGCGCCACCAATTGTTCTGGCTGGTTAGCTAGCCGAGGTAACAGTTCGGTCCGAGTGCCCAAAGAGGATATATTATTTTACGCAGTTGAACATCCCGATATTCCCAAGCAATGCATCATATAAACTTCGTGATTCTTTTAAAAAAAATAAAATGATGTCAGCGTATCCTTCAGGCTTTTGATTATATCTAGCGGTATGGTGTTGATTATTCTGCTTTCAAGGTTCAGGGGTCCAGCGTTGAATTGATGGACCGCTCTCTTATTAGCTAACTTGGTTCGATTTTTCTTCTAGATTCGTGGAAAAGTTCCTTTCGAGTAGCGAGCGAGATGAAAAGTGTTGCCAGTTTGAGTGGATTGGACAGGGTAGCCTGTCGGTTAGCCCATTGTTGTTTCAGAATATGAGATTGAATTCTATAGAATGGCTGGATATGCATTAAAACTAGTCCATGAGTCTTTCGGGAGATGTAAAGATTTATTGATGACCTTTCTCCTTCCTTGAGATCCCGGATGGCTCGAGAAATTGAGGTTGGGACTTCATTTAATGTCGTTGTTGATATTGCTCAAACGTTCGAGGCATACCATAAGTTAGAGCGGGAAGAGTTAGAGCGAGAGAGCGAGAAATCCCGCGGCCCTGGTGGGCACCATACCTCGTTTGAAGGTAAGAGTTCTGATTATTTTGGGAGGTCACCTTCCAGGTTATCTCAGCTTGTGTTACGTGATTCTTAGAGTGTGCCAGTAGCTCGTCAAGATCAGAATCACCTTCCTGGTGGGATCGAGTTGCACGCCGCAACGGTATAAATATATGGATCGGGGTGCACGCCATGGATCGGGTTGCACGCCGCAACGGTATAAATATATAGATCGGGTTGCACGCCGCAACGGTATAAATATATGGATCGGGTTGCACGCCTCAGCGGATCGGGTTGAACACCGCGACGGTATGATGTATTTCTGATTGTTGATATGTTCGGGATACCTATATATTCTGGCTATCTTACGTTCCTGGTTGTTAATGAGTTTGTGATTCCATACGTATTTCCAGTTATTATCTGGCTCTGCCTTTTCATAATTTAAATAAGAGGAATTTGGTTATCTGTTCTTTTCTCCCTGGCTAGCTATCCTATTCTTTAAGGTACCACTTATTGAGTCCTTTGACTCACCCTTGTTTGTTGTTTGGTTCTTGTCTATCTATTTCGTTTCGGCAGGTTCGCTCCAGGATTGAGTTCGCCACGTTGTGAAGGAGCGAAGACGACTTCAGCTGTCAGGGTGAGCCAGCTTTTATTCCGGATGGCCACCAGTTTATTGGTTATTATTTCAGCTGCATTTTGCTCCCTTTAAGAGGTATCTGTTTTCTTTTGTACTCTTAGATGTCTAGTCTGGATTGCCCTAAACCTAGTATGTTGGGTAGTCAGCTGTAATTTCTTTTGTACAGCTTAGAAGTATCAGTATGTCTGTATTTTTTTAAGTCTTGTCCTTATTTATGAATTGTTATATTTATTTTCCTAATTTAATTAGTAAGGGTTCGCCCGACGGATCTATGGGAGGATATCGAGTGTCCGCACAGCCTAACTGGATTCCGGGTCGTGTGAGAAACAAATCATGTTTGCCAAAACGATTAACATTTGAAATTGGAGGGAGTATTTCATATCACATTATATCAATGTGATATGATTTGACAAGGGTCTCATTTTCAAAGCTGAAGTGCTGCTCTTCCCTCTCTCAAGTAAACCAAAATTATAATATTGTAGCATATCAATATGATTAGGGTGGTTGGCAAAATGGGACAAAGTCATTTTAACTTATGTTCATTAAGTATTTTGACTTTATTAATACCTGGATAGTCTATAATAGGAGACTTCGAATCTAGTAATAAAATGAAACAATTATTTGATGGGTGACCGTTCATATAAAGGATAACGAAATTTGAATAGTACTTCCTCTTTCTCTCAGGTCCGAATTTACTCCATTAAAATTTACTTTATTAAATATCAATATATGTCTGGATTTTGCCATGTGGATTCTTATACTTGAAAGGATATTTTTGGTTAAAATTCTATTAATAATAAGCCAGTAATATTTTAATAATAAAATAGGAGGGATTATTTTAAATAAAGAAAAATGGGGAGGAAGATGAATCCCCTCTTTTAAAAAAAATGTAATGTTAACAAATTCCCATTATTTAACTAAAAAAAAAAAATAATGCAATCTTAACCTTTCAAGTACAAAAAATTCACATGACGAAGATCTAAGCTTACATTGATATCTAATGGAGTAAATATCAATGAAGCGAATTTGGATCTCTAATTTCCCAATTGATTGTCATGTTATGCTTTTTAGATGAGAGATGTGTGGGCATACTAAGATAGATAAGATTAGCAATAAGGTCATTGGAAACGAGGTGGGAATGTCCTCAGTGGTGGACAAAATGCGAGAAGTACGGGATGGTTCAGACATATGAAAGGAGCTAGGAGCACAAATACATCAGTAAGAAGGTACGAGGGGTTGATAGTGTTCGGTCTACGGAGAGGCAGAGGTTGACCGAAGAAGAATTGGAGTGAGGTGATCAGGCATGATGTGGCTGACCTCCAAATTATCGAGGATGTAACCCAAGATAGAAAAGCATGGAAGTCGAGAATTAGGGTAGAATTTTAGATGTAGTCGAGCGATTTCTACTGTATTAACAGTAGTATTACATTGGATTTTTGTTTAGTGTTTATGCTAGTATTTTTCTTACCGTAGTATTTACATCTTATTTTTTCAAAAATATTTTCTTTAGCCGGGGGGAAAAATGCTTCTCCATCTTGGTTAAGGTTTACATCTCACCCTCCCAATCAGACCCCACTTATGAAATATTACTGTGTTTGTTGTTGTTGAAGAGTACTAATTTGACTAATCAACCCCTATTGATCTTTTAATCTTTGACCATATTAATCTATTTTAACCATAAACTCTATAAGTTTTAGTTTATGATTCTAGTGGAAAAAACACAATTTATGCTAGGAATGTGCTATATCAAGAAATTATTCGTAATTTAGTTTGAGACGTAATCAAATCTATAGTTTTCAAATATTCATTAGGAGTATGTATTATTATTTGTCTTGAATCATATTATCAAATTGTTTGTGTCACATACTATAGAGTTATGATATTTTGTATTACTAAAAAAATATTTGTTGATCACATGATTCTCTTCTTCAATTGCATAAATTTTTTAATTTATCCTTGCGTAGAAAATACAATGACAGTTGAAACTGACTCAATTGAAGCTCAAATTAATGCAAATAACCCTACCTTAACTAACATAACCAACGATTGCAAGTTAATGTTGCAGCAATGAAATGTCGAGAAGAAGATGACAATCACATACTGGATCAACAGAGCCAATTGGAAGGCACACTAATGAGGACTATTCCACAAATAGTTACCATTAGCATACTAATGCTCTGGATGTCAATGTCAAATATCAAAAAAAGTAATAAATAAATAAATAAACTTTAAAGGTAACATTGCTCACTCCAAGCAAGTTTACATTCCGATGTAGTAGACCCATGTATTTCTTCTTCCATTAAATGTAGGTAAGATTTGATTCTTCCGGTCGATCTGGAGATGGAGTGTCCTATCATGTTTTCATGGTTTCTTTTGATATTGTTTCTATTAAGAATCAGTTGCGGTAGAGGGATGAACTTCTAGTATGATTTATTTCTGGTATTTGTGAGACCTACTAGGTTTGAATGTGAGGGATTTGGAGTGAGTGACGGTGTTTTCTGCTTGGCATCTTACTGTGCCACATTCTGTTATTATGTCAAGTCAGTTTACCTCTCTCGTCGGAATTCAATGTTGGTAGGATAATGGGATCCTAATTCGTCACCATCAGAAGTATTATCGTTTCTTCCGGTGCAAAGTGATAAGTAAGTAATATGCAATTTATGTGTCTTCCTTTTGTTCAAAATGCTTGTAGAGTCATGTTGTTCCAGGAGCTTGTCTTAATTATAAAAGGGTTTCTGGTAAATTGTCAGAGTTTCCTTCTTATATGAAGGTTAAATTGATATAGATGTTGTTCCATAAAGCTTATTTAATGTCTATCTCTTCAATTGCGATTCTTTGGTTAGCCTGACTCGGAAGTAGTGTAGTTCTGAAAGCCAAGCAAATAAAAAGATGAGCTTCCTGAAGCTCTAATTATTTCTATCCTCAGTCTATTGCCATCTCTTCTTCTTCCGACACTAGTGAGCTTGGGCGGTTAGTAGCCACATGTGATGTTTCCTCTCTTGAGCCAAAATGTGTATCAAGATAGTTGGGTAAGCAATTTGCTGTGTTATAAGGCTACAGGTAACAGGGAGTGTCGTCCGACCTGTGAATTGAGCTTTCGAGCGGTGGTGCTTGTGGAAAAAGGTCGGGAGCTGTGAACTTGAGAGTTGCAGCAGTTTAGCAACTCGAGAGGGTAATTCGGTAGCTCGGGTCTGAGCCGCGTTCTGTTTTAGCTAAGTCTTCCTTAATCAAGCAGGTTGTGCTAAAATGGCTATTCTTATTCAAATTAGTTGTATGAGTTTATGCTCAAAGTGGAGGAGTCTTCCTCCAATTGATACCGAATCATAATATTAAATCTCTTAGGCGTTGCTGAAGCATAAGCTAATTCTTTGTTTCATCGACTTGTTCTATATCGAAAAGTATATCGACAAGGTGATTCACCGGTAGAATTATATTAATCCATCTAGAGTTCCGTGTATCTTTGTTTCGAAAATGTAGAGCTCTCCTCTCGTGATCGAGGAAGGGTCAGTTTAGTTAAAATAAGCTGGGCAATGGTATTATCATATTATCTAGATATGTTTTATTCTAAGAGTTCGGTATTCGTGTTATAATTCTGATTCTGCAGTCATGAGATAATGTCAGTGGAGTAGCTTATGAAGGTCGTGCAAGTTCTTTTGTTATCTGTGCGAATTTTTCTTTAGACTTAGGCTCGTTCGAGGATGAACGAGAGTCTAAGTGGAGGAGAATGAAACGACATCGGTCAGTCGTTTAGAAAGTTAGGACTCCGATTGGAGTGCCAATAGATTTAAAATATTCATTATGTCCATTAGGACCTATCTGTAAAATTTGAGCTAAATCAGGCCTCGTTTGATAGGCATCGGAAGAAGGTTTTTCAGTTTTTATTGTCGATAAATATTAACAAGAGGTTTTCGAGCTCAATTTTGGCGAATGAACTCCGATTCAAAATCCGAAAGCGTCGTTAGGTTCGTATGATTATTTGTGACTTTTGTGAACTTTTGAAAGTAAATCTCGAGGTTGTTCGGCTAGTTTCCGCTAAAATGCCGAAAGCTAAATAATTTGATCATTTTCCATTTAAATTCGCATCTTGAGTTTCGGGAACCCGATTTGAGATCCGCCTTAGCAAGTATGCTACATATATTTTGTATAACTTGTATGCAAAAGTTGGATTTATTTCGAATATCGTAGGGTACCGTTTTAATTTTTGTCACGAAAAGAAAAGAAGAATATAAAAATAAAAGGAAATAAAAGAAAAAGGAAAAGAAAGAAAAAGAATAAAACAAAGGCGGTGGGCTAGGGAACTAATCCCTTTGCCATCAGTTCCAAAATGAACGAAAAACGAAACGGAAACAGAGAGGAAATAGAGATATTGTAGGAGAGAAAATTTCCATAAAATGAGAAAAGAGTCGGAAAAAGAAATTTTCACCCCAAAACATTCAGGTAATGATCTTAATGCATTATTTGAGTTTATTACGTGTGTTTGAATATATTTTAATGGTAAAATTTTGGATATTAACCCTCGTTTTAATAAGTTCAATTGATAGTTTCAAGGGCCAATTGGACCCCGATAATGGAATTGATTATGTATTCGTACTCAGTGAGTTATGGGCAATACATAAATATAATTTATTTAGGGTTTGGTTATGTGACCTTAAACCCTGTATATAGGCTTGGCCTGCATATTGCATATGCGAATTGGGTATCAGGTTCCTAACCGGATTACCCCCAAGATGTGGGGAATGAACCTTTAGCCTTATTTGATATCGTTTTCTGCTTATTGAATACAACATGATCGTTTGGCAGTGAATCCAAAGGATAAAGCGGTTGTTGGGTAACTGTGCTAACTTTGTAACAAGTTAAGTGTTTATATCCATTTCTTTGGAGGCCCTTGGCCTTGTGAATATTCTACCACGTGTTCCTTGCGTGGGTAGCTGCCGATAGGCATACTCATTACGCCTTAACTTTGAATTGACATTGTATATTATATGTTATGCCCTGTTGTTGGTATTGCATTGAGCATATGAGTATTACACTCTGGTTTTAAGCATTGCATATACTTCCCGGTTGGTGATGAGTGTCCCGCACCGGTGAAGGGTCATTATAACATAAACTTCCCGGTAATCGATGATAGTCCCGGGCCAGTGAAGGGTCATTATTGCATATACTTCCCGTTAATCGATGAGAGTCCCGAGCCGGTGAAGGGTCATCATTGCATATACTTCCCGATAATCGATGAAAGTCCCGAGCCGGTGAAGGGTCATCATTGCATATACTTCCTGGTAATTGATGAGAGTCCCGAGCCTGTGAAGAGTCATCATTGCATATACTTCCCGATAATCGATGGAAGTCCCGAGCCGGTGAAGGATAATTATTGCATATATCTCCTGGTAGACGATGAGAGTCCCGCGCCAGAGATAGGTATCATGCATATGTGACTGTATTGCATTGTACCGCATTCATCCCATCTCATTCTTATGTGACTGCATTGCATTGTACCACATTCATCCCACTCATTGCACCGCACTGACTATTGTGTGTATCGTGATGTGTTTTATTTATGTGGTATGTATACTATATCGTGGACATATCTCAGGTTGCCTATATTTTTCTGGCTAGTATTCTGGGTTGCGGGGATCGGGTTGCACGCCACAACGATATAAATATATAGATCGGGTTGCGCGTCTTCACATCGCAACGGTATAAATATATGGATCGGGTTGGGCCGTGACAGTATGAATATATGGATCGGGATGCACGCCGCAACAGGATGAATATATGGATCGGTTGCACGCCGCAACAGGACGTATTTCTGATTGTTGATATTTCGAGATACCTATATGTTCTGGCTATCTTACGTTCCTGGTTGTTAATGAGTTTGTGATTCCATACGTGTTTCTAGTTATTTTCTGGCTCTGCCTTTTCATAATTTAAATAAGAGGAATTTGGTTTATCTGTTTTTTTTTTCTCCCTGGCTAGCTATCCTATTCTTTGATGTGGCTAGTCTACCCCACTTATTGAGTCCTTTTGACTCATCCTTGTTTGTTGTTTGTTTCTTGTGTATTTATTTCATTTCGGCAGGTTCGCTCCAGGATTGAGTTCGCCACATTGTTCAGGAGCGAAGACGACTTCAGCTGTTAGTGTGAGCCAGCTTTTATTCCGGATGGCCACCAGTTTATTGTTTATTACTTCAGTTGCATTTTGCTCCCTTCAGGAGGTATCTGTCTTCTTTCGTTCTCTTAGATGTCTAGTCTGGATAGCCCTAAACCTAGTATTTTGGGTAGTTTGCTGTAATTTCTTCGTACAGCTTAGAGGTATCAGTATATCTGTGCTTTTTCTAAGTCTTGTTCTTATGTATGAGTTGGATTTATATTTATTTTCCTAATTCAGATGTTAAGTGTTCGCCCGACGAGTCTAGAGAAGGATGTCGGGTGCCCGCACAGGCTAACCGGATTCTGGGTCGTGTCAGGATCATTTTTCATTACACTTAGACAACTCATGCTGCCATCAGATAGTGTCAAAATATCTTCTTTGTAGATATTTCCATGCCTATTTCTCTGAAAAATAATCTCTCCAGAAGTTTGATTAGTCACAGTGCAACCAGTAGAAGAAAAATTAACATTATTACCTTTATTACACAATTGAGATATACTCAATAAGCAATGCTTCAAACCATCTACTAGAAATACATTATCTATGTTGTATGAATCAGACCTACCTACCTTTTCAATGTCAATTATTTCCCCTTTCTTACCATTACTGAAGGAAACACTTCCTTCTTGAAAAGCTGAGAGTGAATGGAACAGTTCCTTGTGTCCTGTCATGTGCTTTGAACAACCACTGTTCATGTATCATTTTGTGGCTCATCACTTTCACTCCTGCCTGCAAAAAGAAAACTAGGGGTTAATTTTAGGAACCCAAACTAGTTTGGGTCCTTTCCTTTAACAAAAAGGTTAATTAAATCTCTCCTAGTCCAGAATGGCAATGCTTTCTTTGTATGAACACTATTCTTAGCCACATATTTTTTGACATGTTTATAAGACCTGTTCCTTTGTGTAGCTTTTTCAAAAGATTGACATTTTCTTTTCAAGTGACCAGTGTTTCCACACTGTGTGCATAACCAATTTTCAGGAAAAGTTGGATACATACTCTTTGGATCCCATTTGGGCAATGACTGAGATTTCATAAACCCAATACCTTTCCTATTACTACTTTGATTTTCATGTAACCATTCTAATGCTTCAGAAGACTTGTTCCATTTAACAGTTTTGTTCAGTTCATCTTTGGTTTTGATCAAGTCCTCTTCCAAAGTTCTTATTTTTTCATTTTTCTTGTACAGTTCATCAACTGTCACTTTCAACTTCTCTTCAGCAATAAGCTGGTGAGAATTTGCACTGCCCTTACCTTTACCAACTGTATCAGTTTCTAAATTCTTATTTTTCAATTCATGAACAGTTGATTCAAGTGTAAGGACCTGTTCCTTTATCATGCCGTTTTTCCTTTTCAAAATGTCATTTTTTATTACAACCTTTTTCTAGTCAGTTTCTAAACTCTCAATTTTATTATGTAGTTGATCTTTACCATCCCTAAGAGATTTAAATTCATTTAGCACAGTGTGAAATATTTTAACTAATTTCTCTCTAGGCATATTTTTCACATCCTTTTTGAGTTTAGAAACAAATACCTCGGCATCTTCTTCTTCATCTGAATCTTCAAGAGAAATTAGAGCCAGCTCATCATCCAGATCATCATCAGACTGCTCATCTTCACTATCTTGCAAGCCAGCAACCATTGCTTTGGGAGTTCCATTCTTCTTTCGGAACTGTTTCTTAGCCTTCCTTCTCTTTTCAACATACTTCTTTCTTCATTCTTCTTCCATGACTGGGCATTTGCTAATGTAGTGCTCCATTCTTCCACATTTGAAGCATTCTCCTCCCTGTTCCATGTCAGAAGATCTACCTTGTCTAGTAGATCCCTTTTTCTTGTTCAGGAATCTTTGGACACTCTTGGCTATAAGGACCAGTTCCTTCTCATCATCAACAAAATTGTTAGCAGCACATAAAGCTAAATTAGGTTCAGTTTTAATTGGTTCTCATATGTTCTTGACTTTTTACCTCAGTTCATATGTTCTTAGATTACCTATAAGTTCATCTAAGGAGAGAGTACTAAGATCCTTGTTTTCAATGATAGCACATGCTTTAATTTTCTAAGAATCTAGAAGTACTCTAGTCAAGATCTTTTTAATCCAGATTTCCTTACCCGCAACATCATTTAAAAATGGTGGCCTAACATTGGATTGACCCTCGGAGTTTTCTTGTGGTGCACTCATTCTAATCCTAAGGTGTTAGCCTCTTCAAGGATAACCTGCTCTGATACCAATTGTTATTTCCCAAGACACACCACTACGGAAGGACCAGATCCTTCTATGTGTTCCTTTACCGATTAATTGCGGAATCAAGTTAAACAAGAATAAATGAACATTGATTTTAGCGTGGAAAACCCCCTTGAACTCGGGATCAAAAAACCACGACCTACTCTCTTAAGTAGGATTTCAACTTGACTATTTGAAAGACTCACTCGGTTACAAGACTTCTCTCTTACTAACCTAGGACTAACTCTAATCCTATAGTGGCCCCTTTCACAATCAATGAAGTTCCTCCAAGTAACAAGACTTGAATGGCGCGTACTCTTACAGAGCTTATATGAAAGCAAATAGTACAATTTGATATACCCTACTACAGATGAACTAAGACTGAACTTTGACAAGACTCAATCTAAGGAACAGGTTCTTCACTTAGTTCCCTGTAGCTTAATGACTACACAAATACAATTTCGACTCAACAATGCTATAGCTCTTTTTTCTCTGTATTTGTGTGTAACTTCAACAGCTGAAATGCTCATCTTCTTATAGCTTTGAAATCTGAGGAGTCTTGAGCAATTAGAACTCCAAAACCTCCAACAGTTTGAGTCCTAATTAAACTCTTTGCTTATCTTCAAGCCTTATCCTAATCTTATGCAATCTTTTCTTATCACGTACAACTCTGCATAATTATCAAGATAAACATTAGACAATAGGATAATAATTAATTTTTTCGCTTAATTGATTTTCATAATTATTTATTCAGCTGCAGTGATCCAAAGGAACAAGTCCTTGGATTTGTTCCTTCATTATCAGTCAAAACTTCCAAGCTTATTCGAGCTAACAAATGATAGCCTCCAGCCTGCAGATGTGGATCACTGTTGGACCTGGCTATGGAGGCCTAGCTGAGCCCTGAAAAACTGGAACATGTGCCAAAGGTGGGCCATACTGCCCCTATGGTAGAGGTGGTACGTGAGGACACCTTTCAGCTTCATTTGTTACACCAGGGACAGGACCAGAACCTGTAGGATATATCAGATCCTCAGGTGCCGTAGATGTGTCCGGTGCACGCAAGATAGCTGGTTGTACGACCCTATCTAGGGTAGATGGCTTGGGGGAGGTGCCTGTCCCATGTTTACTGCGTGATGCATGTCAACCAAGAATGTTTTCAAGCTTTGGACCTCCTCGTTCAACCTTTCACATTCTAGTGCCAAGATTTCCTGGGCACCAGTCTCACATCTCTCTCCGCCGGATGGCATGGTTGAAAGTGTAGTTAAAGGTCCTTTTGATCTACTTGTGTAATGCCAAAATGATTGGTAATCTCTTTTGTATGCAAATAGAAAAGGTTAGAAAAAACACATTTCACGAATGAAGTGCGCCTAGAAGCCTAAAAGTCATCATGCGTCATCCCGAAGTGGTTTGGATTAGATTCCCAAGTGTATTGTTCGATTTTATTTTTTTTTTCTTTTTTTTATTTTTTTTTTCAAGAGAGACCAGAGGGTAAAATAAATTGATACATAAAAAATAAGCAAACGATTTCCATTACTAAAAAGAGTACAAAACATACAGTTCTCTAAGGCACGACCAAAGAAGCATACAAATGACCGAATATAGAAATAAATTACAACTGCTACGTTCAAAAGCAACATAAAGTACAACATGCTAAGATGCTAAATAAGTAACAAAAACCAATAATCTGCATCATCTCGGACTGATGTATCTACTATGGTGACCAGGGCTCAAAGTCAGCTGGCTTCTCTGGGTCAAACTCGGGTGGCTCCTGCTGACCCACTGGTGGGTCTCCTGTCAAGTTGCGATGCAGTCCACCCAAATCTGCCACAACTCTGGTGACAAATGGAAGCGCCTGTGTAAGTAGGTCCTCTGGGGGCAGCCTCCTATAGTCAATGATAGTCTGTGCAACATACACGGCGGAGTCATAAACCTGCCGATAAACTACACAGATGATCTGTCCTGCATCCTGCACATCCCAAAGTCGGACATGTGCTAGCTTTCTAAGCTTCACTCCCTGCTCCAATGCCCTGTCAAGTCGAGCTCGAGCGTCTATGGCATCATGACGGTGATGATCCTCTCTTCTCGTACTCCTGAGTGACCTCTCTTATGAGGCCATTCGGAACCTGAGTCTCTTTTGTGAGGTGACGCCTAGTGTCCTGCAAGTTCAAAATCTTACCCTTGTGGTAAGCAGACCTGGAGGATAAACTAAGACATAGGCACTCATATCTTCAACTATCGGGACCACCTGTCTTCGGCCCAACTGTTTGAGTACTTACAGAGGGGCATAAGGCTAGGTTTCTTCCAAACCCATCAGACCTAAAAAGGGGCGCTCGATGCATCTGTGCACAATCTTCTCCATATGAAGCCACTTATACCGCCACAACATCTTATCTGACACGACCCGAAATCCGGTTAGGCCGTGCGGGCACCCGACACCCTCCCCTAGACCCGTCGGGCGAACCTTTTCAAATTAAATTAGAAAAATAAATATAATTCAATTCATAAATAAGAACAAGACTTAGAAAAAGCACAGACATACTGATACCTCTAAGCTGTACAGAAGAAATTACAGCTGACTACCAAACATACTAGGTTTAGGGCTATCCAGACTAGACATCTAAGAGTAAGAAAGAAGACAGATACCTCCTGAAGGGAGCAAAATGCAACTGAAATAATAAGCAATAAACTGGTGGCCATCCTGAATAAAAGCTGTCTCACCCTGACAGCTGAAGTCGTCTTCGCTTCTTCACAACGTGGCGAACTCAATCCTGGAGCGAACCTGCCGAAACGAAATAGATAGACAAGAAACAAACAACAAACAAGGGTGAGTCAAAAGGACTCAATAAGTGTGGTAGACTAGCCACCTCAAAGAATAGGATAGCTAGCCAGGAAGAAAACAGAAAAACCAAATTCCTCTTATTTAAATTATGAAAAGGCAGAGCCAGATAATAACTAGAAACACGTACGGAATCACAAACTTATTAATAACCAGGAACGTAAGATAGCCAGAACATATAGGTATCCCGAACATATCAACAACCAGAAATACATCCTGCTGCGGCGTGCAACCCGATCCATATATTTATACCGTCGCGGCGTTAAACCCGAACCATATATTTATACTGTTGCGGCGTGCAACCCGAACCATATATTTATATCGTTGTGGCATGCAACCTGATCCATATATTTATACCGTTTTGGCATGCAACCCGATCCATATATTTATACCGTTACGGCGTGCAACCCGAACCATATATTTATACCGTTGCGGCGTGCAAACCCATCCTCGCAACCAAGAATACGAGCCAGAAATATATAGGCAAACTGAGATATGTCCACGACATAATATACATACCGCATACATAAAACAAAACACAATACACACAATAGTCAGTATGCGGTGCAATGAGATGGGATACATGCGGTACGATGCAATGCAATCACATATGCCTGATACCTCTCTCTGGTGTGGGACTCTCATCGTCTACCAGGAGATATGTGCAATAATGACCCTTCACCGGCTCGGGACTCTCATCGATTACCGGGAAGTATATGCAATGATGACCCTTCATCGGCTCGGGACGCTCATCGATTACCGGGAAGTATATGCAATGATGACCCTTCTCCGGCTCGGGACTCTCATCGATTACCGGGAAGTATATGCAATAATGACCCTTCACCGGCGCGGGACTCTCATCGCCAACCGAGAAGAATATGTAACAATGACCCTTCACCTGGGCGGGACTCTCATCGCCGACCGGGAAGTATATGCAATAATGACCCTTCACCGGTGCGGGACTCTCATCGCCAACCGGGAAGTATATGCAATAATGACCCTTCACCGGTGCGGGACTCTCATCGCCAACCGGGAAGTATATGCAATAATGACCCTTCACCGGTGCGGGACTCTTATCGCCAACTGGGAAGTATATGCAATAATAATCCTTCACCGGTGCGGGGCTCTCATCGCCAACCGGGAAGTATATGCAATAATAATCCTTCACCGGTGCGGGACTCTCATCGCCAACCAGGAAGTATATGCAATGCTCAAAACCAGAGTGCAATGCTCATATACTCAATGCGATACCAACAACAGGGCATAACATATAATATACAATGTAAATTCAAAGCTAAGGCGTAATGAGACGCCTATCGGCAGCTACACACGTAAGGAACACGTGGTAGAATATCCACAAGGCCAATGGCCTCCAAAGAAATGGATATAAACACTTACCTTGTAACAAAGTTAGCACTGCTAATCGAAAACTGCTTTGTCCTTTGGATTCATTACCAAACGATCCCACTCTATTCAATAAGCAGAAAAATATATTATTAGGCTAAAGGCTTCATTCCTCACATCTTAGGGCAATCCGGTTCGGAACCTGATACGCTATTCACATACGCAATACGCAGGCCAGGCCTATGTACAGGGTTTAAGGTCACATAACCAAACTCTAAAAAAATTACATTTATATGCTACCTATAACTCACTGAGTACGAATATATAATTAATTTCATTATCGGGGTCCATTTGACCCTTTAAACTATTAATTGAACTTATAAAAACGATGTCTAATATTCCAAGTTTTACCGTTAAAATATATTCAACCACACGTAATAAAGTCAAATAATGCATTGAGATCATTACCTGAATGTTTCAGGGTAAAAATTCTACTTTTCTCCGGCTCTTTTCTCATTTTCTGGTATTTTTTTCATTTCGGCACGTTTTCTCTTTCGTTTCTCTGTTACTTCTTGTTTCACAAATTCAAACCAAAAGAAAATTACAGCATGTTATAATACAAGCCCTAAACCTTTTAATTTAATCCAAAATCTTTGTTTCTAAATTGCAATTAACACATGAAAATTAATATATTTTTCGAATGTTAATAGAGAGTGATGAAAAAGTGCGGTATCCCCTAGTTTACAATGGAGAACCTATAGTTGTGTAAGTTTTGCTCGAGTATTTGGGACTCTTGGTGAAGATCCGGAAGGAAGTAATGATTTTGAAAAGTTATAGCACCTGATGTGATGCCAAGTATAATGCCATATAGTTGCGGATTACTCAAAAATGATAAATTGAAAGACACATTGAATGTGTACAGTAGCTCTAGGATGATGAAGACAATGAAAGTAAGGTCCCAGAATTGAAGATTTGTAGAAATAGCCACTTCAACCATGGAACTTGACCCACAAGCCATTTTTGTAAAGTGAACTTGCCCGTATTGACAATGTATCTTTCACGTATCTACATTATATCTATAGTGTATCTACTATCTCAAAGTCGTATCTGTTGTATCATTTCATTTATTTTCTTCTTATTTTTGTATATCATGTTGTTTCTATATGGTATTTAATATTGTACTGGTTCATTTATTACTTTTTATTATTTTTTACTTTAATGTATCTACACTGTATCTTTGTATCTAATTTTTTTTTAATCATTCTTCTTATTTTACTTCTGGTATTTTTTTCATATTTTTTATTTTATCGTATCTCACTGTATCTTCACTGTTTCTGCACCGTATCTAACTATTTTTGGACTGTTTCTGCACTGTATCTAATTGAATCTGGATTGTTTCTGCACTTTTTCGTCATTTATGCACTGTTTCTACATTATTTCCGCATTTTTGCATTTTTTTACAATGTTTCTGCACTGTATCTAACTGTTTCTCCACTGTTTTAGTTTTTCAACAATATTTCTGCGTTTCTATATTATTTCTGCACTGCATCTCGTTGTATCTTCACTATTTTTAATTGTTTTAGCACCGTTTTAACTTGTATTAGCACTGTATCTAACTATTTCTAAATATTTTTGCACTGCTTTTGCATACCCGGACGGTGGCAGAGTCAGCTCGGTGGCAGCAATAGGCGGCAGGGGTGGTAGGGGAGAGCGATGTGAGGTAGAGGCTAGAGGTTTCTCTTTTCTAGTTGTTTATAGCAACTTGTAATTTAAAAAAAAATAATGTTATATTTTGTAATATCAATAATATTGCTATTTTTTTGTAATCAAGGCTCCAAAATTGTATATAAATATAATTCCCCCTAACATATATGGCAGTGGTTTTATTCTTTACTCTACTTAACAAAATCTTAAGAAAATAGTCTCGTGGCATAAGTTTTAATTAATCTAATGGTATCTGTCGCCTATTAGTTCTATGTTTAATTAGCTCAAATTTTGCCGAATAGGCAGTAATTCATACGACATTTACTTTCTGTAAATTGTGAAATGTATAAGAGCCTGTTTGGCCAAGCTGTCAAAAACTGCTTATTTTGAAAAGTAATTTTATCAGAAATACTTTTCAAATAAGTACTTTTGAAGAATAAGCAGTTTGTGTTTGGCCAACTCATTTGAGAAGTGCTTTTCTTAAAAGTTTGTGCTTGGATAATCTTTACAAAACGTATTTTTGAGTGTCAAATTACGAAAAAGTGCATTACTAAGATTCATTATGCTACTCATATTATTTAAATGTATCAAAGATTTAAATATTTTTTCAATAGAAGAGTTGATTTAATATTTTATTTTCATTTAGTTAAATTATAAATATAAAAGGAAAATATATAGTATTACTTTTAATCAATAAAAATAAAGTTAAATCAAAAGAGGGAAGCAGAATACAAAGTTTTATTGATATTTAAGAAATATATTGGTTAAAATAATTAAATATAGTATGGTAAATAAATATTTTTGGTAAGGATATTTTTATCTTAAAAAATTAATAAACTGCTTCTGCTTCTGCTTCTGGGGAGAATCAGAAAATTGTATCTTCTCCCCAATAGCAGAAAAACTGCTTCTGCTTTTTCTCAAAAGTACTTTTTTCTTTTGGCCAAACACCTCAAAATTCTTTAAAAGCGCTTTTTTTCTTGAAAAAATACGTTGGACTTCTGAGGAAGTTGATCAAACAGACTATAAAACTCATGACTAATAGTCAACACATCAATTATGCCTAACAGACAATAAAGGTCATTTTATAAAAACAATTTAGTGGGCCTAAAAGTTTAAACCAAATTTTATGGGTGTCTTTTTTTCCGTTTTAACCGTTCATAATTACTAGGGATTTTTTATTTTAAAAAATAGCATTTCAAACAAAGTAAATGAAAAATGAAGAGTCATATTTTTCTTACCTGACAAAGCACACCTCTTATATTGAAATTTTTACTCGCCAAAAAAAAAAAAAAAAAAACAAACAAACAACCTAGTTGTCACTTTCCCCTCTCCCTGCCACTAACACGTTGGCGCCGCCGATGGTCGAAAAATGTAAAATTGCCGAAATTTTTTTTATCTTTTCACTGGAGTGACTTTTTTTGCTTCACCTGAGTTATTTTTATCGATTTTGTTTATATCATTACTTTAGACAAGTTTATACACATAAATCTACCCAAAACAATTAATGATACATAATTATACATAGATAAATGCATAGGCGATGTGAGAAAAATAAAAATAAACATATAGAAACTAAAACTTTATACTAAACATCCATAATAGGCACAAATCTGAAAATTTATACAACTTTAATCATTGTACATTAACACGAATACAGATTTATACTAGTTTATACACGTTTATAAAAGTGAATAAACTTATATAAAAATATGTATAAATTTGTATAAACACGTACAAAAAATCTTATACGGTGTTTTGGGTAGCTTTTGCATAAAAGCTTAACAAAAACATCATATCTATACAAATTCCTACAAGAAAAATACCAGATCTAAATATTATAAAAAAGATTCAAAAAAAAAAAAAAAAAAAAGTAGATCTCGCTGGATCTTTTGAAAAAAGTGAATAAAGGGACATGAGAAACAAGCTCTCGCCGGAGCTTTGACCAGAATTTACTTTGGGTAATCAGCATTATTTTTCAAAAAGGGGAAAAAACAATGGCAGGTGGAGATACACGGTGGCGACTGGGAGGAGTAGGGGTGGAGGAGATGCGCTGGAAGGGGTGGGGGAGGAGGCGGCAGTGGCAATGGGTGAAGGAAGAGGGAGGAAAGAGTTAGGGGCTAGGATTTTTTGTTGAGAGTGGGCTAGATTTTTTTTGTGGAGAGGATGGCTATGAGTGTAATTTTTGTTTCAAAAAATAGCACAAGTGGGCCTGTTCAGGAAAGAATTGAAAATAACGGCCAATAAAGATAATTTTGTGTATTCCTTGTCTCTTGTGTAAAAATCCTGAAAAGCATAATTGAGGGAAAAGTGCACGAAAGGCCATTTTTGCCACTGGTCTTTGGGTACATGCCACTAATTTCAAAATATTTAGTTTGTAGCCACTTTCGCTTAAAAGATAGAATTTCAGTCCAGGAGCCGGATTGAAGTTCAGTCCTTAAAGACAGAACTTCAGTCCAGGGCCATGTTGACTGAAGCAGTCAAGGCCATATTGACTGAAGTTCCATCCTTAAAGATGGAACCTCATATTGACTGATTGAAGTTCCATCATTAAGGATGAAACTTCATATTGACTGAAGTTCCATCCTTAAAGATGGAACCTCATATTGATTGACTGAAGATCATATTGAGTGAAGTTCCATCCTTAAAGATGGAACTTCATTCAAGGGCCATATGGACTGAACTTCAGTCAATGAACAGAACTTAAGTCAATGTTTATTTAGTAAAGGCCCAAAAGTTGCCTCTAGTGTAAGACCAAAGAAAATAGTGGCCTCAAACCAAATACCGGTGTTAAAAGTGGCCGCTGGGCGAAATTTTTACCATAATTGAGGGTGATCCACATAAAATAGCATGTTTTTATCTAGTTTTTTGTATGAAATAGACAGATCTAGCGTCGCTGTTAATGTTTTAACCTTCATAAGAAAAGTCTCACATTTTTCTCTCGTCAGGAAAAGTTACTGGCAACGGCCAGAGAGAAACTCATGGCAGTCGCAGATTATGCTATTAGTAATATCTGGTGGTGAAAGACATTTTTTTTTGTGGCCAAATTTATAAGATTTTTTTTTCAGGGGCCAAATCTGTGACGGCGTCCCAGAATTGTGATATTCTATTTCATCTAGTTTTTTATAGTATTATTTAGTTCGAAAACAACAACAACAATATACCGAGTGTTATCCTACAAGTGGGGTTTGAAAAGAATGAGATATAGGCCGGTCTTACCTTCATCAAAGTGGAAATGTTGATTACGATGAACCCTCTGCTAGGGAAAAAAAATATTTAAGTCGCAGCCAATTTTTGAAAATGTTTGGGAAGTTTGGCCACTTTAACATTTAGGGGCCGTTCGGTTGGGCACTTGAATAAGCTAATATCCACATTAAATTCGGCACTAGTTAGTACGTTATTTGGTTGGTGATTGGATATTTGCATAAAACCTTTCATAAGTAATAGATTATTTGGTTTGGTTTTGTGCTTCCTTCATACTAATACATGTATTAACTCACGAGGAAATCTATGTATTATTTTATGCGGGATAGAAGATGAAATAATAATGCGGGTATTAGCAATACGTGTATTAAAATTCTAAATGACTAAACTAATCCTCATAAGGGTAGAATTATTTTTCTATAATTTATTTTAATAATAAACAAGTATGTAAAGTATACATTGTATATTAATTTGTGCGATATCAGTGATTCAACAACAAATAATTAATGCATTATAATCTTTACTTTATTTAATCTCCACATAACTATTACATGCATAACTAATACCTGCATTACTAATCTCTGCATAATTGATACATGCATTATTAATACTCGCATAACTTATCTTCGAACCAAACTACCCGTTAATTTCTTATAGTTGAAGTTAGGTTTGAAGGGGTTCTCTTTTTTTTTTTTTTTTTGGACTGAGTTGTCCTCAACTTTAGGTTTTTTTGTCTAGTGCTAAGCCAAATTCAGGCCCCGTGTCTGAAAGAAGTTTAGTGGTGGCAATCTTGCACAATCTTTTTGATGGTGGTTGCGCCTTAAACCGTGCTATCTGGCTCAAAAATTTACCAAAATTAGTGAAGTGGCCCGCGCTTCGCGCAGGCTTGAAAATCCTCATCAATCAATATATAAAATCATAATATTGAAAATCTTTTGAGATAGAACGAAAATAAATTAATTTTGGTCATTCTTTTTATTTTAGTTTATGTTAGACATCCAAAAATCAATATTAAATGAAATTATGATATAAGTTAAACTCATACTAATAAAGAACTACTTCATGTATAAATAAAAGAACCCAACAGTCAAACGGCTTGAATCAAAAAATTTCACCGCGTGCCCTAAAGAGTGGTTTTGCAAATATCCCGCGCTAAGCAATGTTTTAGCAAAATACCTTTTTTAGCCCAGAGGCAAGAGTTCAAGGCAAAAATCTTGTAAGTTTTGGCAATTGCCAATACTTCAAGAGCAAGTACTATTTTGCCAATACTTCAAGTTATATGGCGAAAAAGACTGGAAGGGGCAAGTCTTAGCAATTGCCAAGACTTATGATCAAGTGCGGCAAGTGTTGCCTTTTGCCAACACTTTAAGAGTAAACATTGGCAAATAGAGAGGGGTCACAGGCAAGTCTTGGTCTTTGCCAAAACTTACGACGAAGTGCGGCAAGTATTGCCTTTTGCCAACACTTGAAGGAATAAGTGTTGAAAAGCAGAGAGGTATAAAGGCAAGTCTTGGTCCTGACCTATTTGACAAGGGTGTTTCCGTCCAGATTTTTTTCATTAAACCTTAATGAGGGCAGTTTTGCAAAACTCTTATTAGCGCGGATAAAAAGGCAAACCATTGCTTATGATGTCATATTTTTGCAAATAGGCGGGCTTGAGTCATCTGAAGTTAGTCAGAAATCTATGAAATAATATATTGAAGATCGTAACTCTCATCATGAATAATACCATAAATTTGATTGGATATTATAAGAGTGAGTAAAAAAATTGTAACAAAAAATATATAAATTTCAAACAATCTTAAAATAGAATGTTCAGTCCCTGTTTGCAAGGTGATGGATCAATTTTGACGGATTGTGAATCTTATATTGTGTTCAAGAACAATAATGCAAATGGCAATCACACGATGTGGTAACTCTGGCTTGAAATATAAGCAACCATGCAGTATAAAGTAAAGTGTTCTAATAAAAAGAATAGAGAATAAAAGGCAGTGCAAAAGGGATAAACATTTAGAAGTACTATAAAAGTGATGAGATAAGTCAGGCATCTTGCAATCCCTTCTATGCATCCTCACTAAAAAAAAAATGTCATCCACAGATATTGTTATAGTCGACCAAATATTTACTTCACAGTGAGCTACAAACATAGATAGGATTTCAAGGAAATGTACTAACAATTATGAAGCATCTGTTAAAATCTGCACTTTCGAAATAAATAGAAATAGAAAGAGATGAAGTAGAAAATTCCGAGCCAACAGTATACACTGCCTGTCCTTAAGAAATCTAATCCCCTCACAGTTATCCAAGATTGTGGATTAATTTCTCTCAGGATAGAACGGAATTACCCTTACTGTGATAGCGGTAATTCAAATCACAGTAAACAACGAACTCAAATTCGGTAGCAAATCACACGACTCTAGAAGAGAGGAGAAATATCTTGTTGTGTATATCTAAAATGAGGAAGTGTCTCACTATTTATAGACCAAGAATGGGTGTAATGAAAAGGTGTGATACCTTTTCAACTAAGAGGTGCTTATGGTACCTTTTCCCATTCACAACTATTCAAAAACCCCAACAATCCCCCACATGAATGTGCAATGGCTCTATAGTGAAAAATGTGCAGAAAATTGTGTGATTTGCAAGTAAGAACTAATTGCATCTGGATAAGTAGGTTTCCCTTTGAACTTTCCGTAGTGAACATATATCGGATATACTCGGTCAATCGGTAGATTTGATATCTTTGAACCGTCGAACTTTGGTGTATACCTAGACAACATATGTCACACAATTAATCCTTGGCCGTCTTTGGTTCTCATTGTTGTGTTCGTTTCAGCCATGAACATCGCCTGGTTCATGAGTGCGTAGAGAATTGGCCTTACAGAATTCTTCTTGAAGCGGCTTCCACTTCACACTCACATAGGTGATTTCTAAACATGTAATCCCGTAGATCTACACAATTTGATAATTCCCGTATCAAACTTAGATAATCATTAAAAAATGTCTTTAACATTTTATCCTTGGTACTGAACATTGTCTTATTAAGAGGATGGGTTGAGTTGTTTGACAATGTTGGAGCGGTCGTACATAAATTTGTTTGAGCTCCTTGAACCTAGATCTTGGGATCTCCAGTCTTCTAGGTAGAATTACCACCATGATGACTTGTCCTCGGCCATAGTCCCATTCTCTTCGATGACCTCTACTACCTCTCTAGTTAGCTTTTTGTTAGCGGATCTGACACATTATCACTTGACCTTACAATATCAATATTGATAATCCCCTAGAGAGTAGTTGTCAAACAGTTTTATGTCTTCGTTGTATGTAACGATTTTCCGTTATACATATTGCTCCGAACCCTTCCTATTGACGCTTGACTATTGCAATGTATGCAAACCGCTGTCAACGGCTAGAGCCAAAATTGAATATCTTCCAAAAATCTTGGAGTCATTCAGCTTCCTCATTGGCCTTGTCTAACGCTATGAATGCAGCTTCTATTATAACATCAATAGCTTGAAATGGTTGCATCAGTTGTGCGTACAACTTTTTCATATTCAATGTATTTCTCAACCATTTCAGCTTATTCTTAGCATTTGTATGCTATTATTTATCATTCCAACATGGAATATAAATCTAAGTGATGCTCAAATTATAGCACCTTCATTCATTATATAAATCCAACTCAATATGGAATTTATATTTATAATTGGTTTGTTCACCACTCAAATCCAACTTGATATGAATTTTACCATTAATATCAATAATTGATTTAATATTTTATAGACCAATTAAAACATCCGTTTGAACGGTCATGTCTTTACAAAATGTTATCTTTCAACCGATACATCTTTTCATGAAAAGTCACAACCTTTCGAGTGACATTATTCATGAATGGTCACAACTCTTCTAAGAAGACATGAACTCACCATCAAATTGGTAGTATCACTGATTAGTTATCACTAAGATGAATATATTGTGAAATTTACCGACTATCATATTAATATCCACAAGAATTTTGTGGGAGTTGAAGAGTGCAAAATTTTACATAAATTATGTATCTCAAGTTCTTAATATAAACACTTCTCACTTTGACTTTTGTCTTGGATGAACCAAATGCCCCAATATTTCAAATATTTAATGTTTTTTCTATATCCATAATATCAGTCATACGGTCAAAGAAAACATGACAAACCTTCACCTTCTTAATTTACTGGAAACTCCATTAGTTTCCAACGTGCAGAGGACAACATAATTTGACAAAGCCACATATAATTTATGCATTTAGTTGTTCACACATGTTAGTCCAAACCATTCATATTTCAAAGTTTTGGACTACCGTTGTCTTTAGACAATAGAGACACCTGATTTCTCTCGACGACAGCCACAACCAGTCGATAATAATGACCAGAAAAAATTCTTTTTCTGGTACAAGACCAAATTAATTTTGAGATTTGGAATTTACCCACTAAGAAACTAATCTCTTTTTTTCTTACTTTCTCTTTGCAAGAGACAACGATCAAAATTTCACTCCAATATTTTCCTCTTTATTGGAATATGACACAACCATATATATATTCACTAGCGGCGAAGTTTTTAATCTTCTAAGCTGATTCAATATAAAGGCGAAGTTTTTAATCTTCAAAGTCAATCCAATACAACGGCGAAGTTTTTAATCTTCAAGCCGATTTAATACAACGGTGAAGTTTTTAATCTTCAAACCGAGTAGAAAAAAGAATAGAAAATCACGAAGATTTTAATCTCCAAAACATGGGAGTAGAAAATCACGAAGATTTTAATCTCCAAAACATGGGAGTAGAAAACCACGAAGATTTTAATCTCCAAAACATGGGAGTAGAAAACCACAAATATTTTAATTTTCAAAAATAAATTATTAGAAGAACACCCCATAGCCAACACCATTAAGATTGTTAGAATCTGCACTTTCGAAATAAATAGAAATAGAAAGAGATGAAGTAGAAAATTCCGGGCCAACAGTATACACTGCCTGTCCTTCAGAAATCTAATCCCCTCACAGATCCAAGGTTGTGGATTAATTTCTCCCAGGATAGAACGGAATTACCCTTACTGTGATAGCGGTAATTCAAATCACAATAAACAGCGAACTCAAATTCGGTAGCAAATCACACGACTCTAGAAGAGAGGAGAAATATCTTGTTGTGTATATCTAAAATGAGGAAGTGTCTCACTATTTATAGACCAAGAATGGGTGTAATGAAAAGGTGTGATACCTTTTCAACTAAGAGGTGCTTATGGTACCTTTATCCATTCACAACTATTCAAAAACCCCAACAACATCCTGCTGCAGTGTATAAAAACTAAAGCATAACATGGTTATCATCATTGTATTCACAGCTACCATACAATGATGATATAATCAACAATAATATTTACTAAAGCTAAAGCAATCCTATAAAATTTAAAAAAAAAAAAAAAAAAACACAACGCAAAGATCTGATGAATCCATAAATTTGAGCTAAAGCATTTTCTAAATGATATTAGGATAATATTTTTTATCATAGAAAAATGGAACGGAGCAAAAAAAAAAAAAAAAAAAAAAAAAAAAAAAGGGTAGTAGTATCATCAAATAGGTACATAACAATTATTGTAAAAGAAAAACCTCTTTTTTCATTCATTAAAGGATTGGATTTACAATAGCTGTGTTTCATCTCCTCCAAACAGATGAAAAATTAAAAAAAAAGTCATACAAATAAACAGTCACATCCACATAAGCGGTACTAGCAACAAATCCAATTATGAAAAGTCAAGGTATTATGCATACCAGTTAGGAAATTCTGCCAAAGATCAAAATTACCAAAAATTGATATCTTAGAAAGGTTAAAACATAATGCCACTGCTGGAAATCTGAAGATATATGTAAAGCTAAATTGTTTAGATAATTTATTGAGCTTTATGTCTTATTTGAGCCTGAACTACCGGCGACCCGGCGTAGTGGTTAGGTAGATAATATCCCTCCGAGATTGGTGGAATACCTGAACAGACTGGAAAAGAACAGTCATTAGTTTCTGATGTGTCTATACACAGTACCACCAATGCAATTTTAAATTTTTGAAAGACACGATGCTCACTTGAAAATAGTCTTATTAAGGCAAGTGATGCCCAAGAAGTCCTACATACTCTCCTGCATTTTTCATGAAGACCCCTGCAAATACAGAAATAGGAAAAACAAACAACTCTCCTGTGTTATATAATAGTGTGAAGTCAAAGTTGAATAAGGTAGTCAAGTACCTTCTCAATAATCAGAAATTAGATGGTGGTATCCAGGAGCTCATAATTTTCATAATAAGAATCTGCCTACAATATACATTAGTATGGTACCTCCATTTCAAAGTTGATATAAGATACCTACAATCCACATGTTAAAGGCCAAACATTAATGAAAGATCATACAACGTACCTGAATTATATTATAGTCTCTGTAATTTCTTCTTTTCACTGATAACTAATAAGAAGTAATAGGCAAATTAAGCAAGGAAACTTATCAAAAGTTGTCTACAAAAGGTGTTAGGCACATTAGGATCTTCATTGTTGTAGGCAGCTTCCAGATTCACCTACTCAAGGTGAAGCCCAAGGACCATTCTTTTCAATTGTTATAAGGAGGATTGTTGTAACACAAGTCTTTGTAACTGATGGGGTGTGGTAAAATGAGTAATTGAGAAATAATGGGAGGTGACGTGGTTGAATGAGTATATGAGAAATTATAATGGGAGGTAATTAATGAAATTAAATTGATGAAGTGGTATAACAATAGTATTTAAGTTTCTAATGAGTATGTACAATTAATGAGAAAAAGGGATATTATGCGAAAGAAGAGGATGAAGTTGTTAAAAAATCAAAAAAAAAAAAAGATAAATGTAATTCTTGCTTAAAGAGATGTGCCATGTCACTATTTTTAGGCCTTAAATTATATTATAGATAGATAGATAGATAGAGATTGATGTCGCCCCTCTTTATGTCCCGAGCAATTCCACTTTCTCTTCTCTTATCATTAAATCAGCTTATTTATCAATGATATAAATACATTTTTCAACTAGTATCTGGGAAGCGCAACTATGATTTGCTAATTTTGGTTAATGTAACTTGATCGAATTTTTGGCTGAATATATCATCAAACTATGGGTCAAAACTAAGTTTTATCATCCAAATTCTAAATTAAACAAAAAACATCACCAAACTATTTAAAAGTTAGCAGGACTCATACTGTATTTAAACCAACATTAAAAACTAACATTCCAGCACATCACGTGCAAATCACGTGACTTTTATATCTCCTCTCCAAAAAAATCTTATTCTGATTCAACTCTTAGAACATAGTTCCCGCCTCTAAGGAATTAGGGATTTAAATTTCCTGCCTCTCCTCCATCTCCCTCCGTACAATCATCTTCTCTCACCTTCTTTGTCCTGCTTATCGATTATCACGTACTCTGGATTGAGAAAAAAATCAGAATGTTGACTCGAAGTTCTAGTGGCAGATCCTCCACACCCAATTATGGTATTGCTAAATTCAATACTTTTCTAAGATTTTTTATTGAATATACAACCATCTTATTTAAATATGCTTTAAAGGTGTCTTATTTAAAGTGAATATGGTGATATGACATTATTTTATACATAAAAGTCAGACGTTAATCTATTTTAAAATTTGATGAACTTACGTTTAGATAAAAGTTTCAAATGTCAACGATTCTTATGTATAGATTTTATGTGCAGATCCTGTCGCATAGGCCTTCTTTTTCACGGTTAAAGCATACCATGGTGGATCATTTGTGTTTAATCCTAAAAAAAGCTATGTAGATGGAACGATTGAATACTTCGACTATGTAAATAGAGCAACAATATAATTATCAGACTTTAAAAACATGGCCGAGATATGTAGTTATGAAAATGAGTCTATGATTTTTTTTAGCACAAATATAGCTTAACTCATGATAAGTATCGACTAATTGGAAGTAATATTGAAGCTGCTCGAGTTGGTAATTCTGTTCTGAATAATCGAGTAATGGAAATACATTTTGAGCACCTGAATTTGTATGCCGACAAAAATCAATGTCGAGAGAAAACTGAAAATGTAAATCCGACAATGCCAACAAATGATGTTACATCAGGCAGTGAATTTGAAGACGAAGATTATAATTTCGAGGAGATGCTTAAAAAGATGCAAAATGAGGAGGGTGACTCAGATTGCATCGACTCTGATGATACAAGGAGCCCAGAGGATGATTCAGAGAATGAAGATGGTTAAGTTTCTAAGCATAATCCAAAGCTCGATGGCCTTGAGCCTAAATTAGAGTTGGGGATGATATTTGGAAATAAAATCTCAAGGAAGTCGTGGTTGCACGTGAAATCAAAAAAGGAAAGTCAATCAAGTGGAAATTGGATGGAAAACAAAAGCCAAGGCTGTATGCAGACAAACTGATTGTAAGTGGAAAATTTTGGGGTTCAGTAATGCAGAGGAATACATGTTTCCAAATAAAGGTTTATATTTCGGATCATGATTGTCTTGGGTAGAACTATAATAATAAGACTATTAACTCTACCTGGATAGCTCGAAAATATGTTGATAAGGTGAAATCTAATAGAAATTGGAAGATATCTGAATTTAGAGATACATTGAGTAAGGAACTAAAATTACACGTCATGTGGTATCAAGCTAGAAGGGCAAGAAATAAGGCTATTCCACTGATAGATGGTGATGTAAAAGAATCATTTGGTATGCTATTGAATTATTGCAACGAGATTGTTAGAGCTAATCCTGGAACATCTGTTTTTATGAATCTAACACCAAATGAAAATCCTAAAAAGCCGATGAGGTTTCAAAGATTTTACATTTGTTTGCTACTTGTAAAGAGGGTTTTAAGGTTGGGTGTAGAAAGATTGTAGGCGTCGATGGTTGTTTGTTGAATGGTACTATGTATAGGGCGCAATTACTCACCGTTGTTACTTTAGATGGGAATAATAAAATCTTTCCAATTTCTTATGCAATCGTTGAGAAGGAAAAAAAAGAAACATAGCAATGGTTTTTTAGCCACTCGATAAATGACATTGAGATAGAAGAAGAACACTTGTGGACATTTATGTCTGACAAGCAAAAGGGGTTTATTGAAGCTTTTGAAAATGTTATGCCTAATGTTTCTCATAGATTTTGTGTGCGGCATTTGCATAACAATTTTAAGAGAGCAGGATTCCATGGGAATGCTTTAAAAATTGCCCTTTGGAGAGCTGCTAATGCAACAACAGTTGAAGGCTTTACTGCTGCCATGGATGAATTACTTAAGTTAGACAGTGAAGCTTATGAATGGCTTTCTAACAAGTTGCCTAGTGAATGGTCAAGATCACACTTCTCAACTTTTTCGAAGTATGTCATTTTACTAAACAACCATTGTGAGGTGTTTAATAAGATGATTCTTGATGCGAGAGACAAGTCAATATTAAATTTATTGGAGATCATTAGACCTTTATTTGTGGCTCGAATTGATGCAAAAAAAAGAAAAAGCTAACCAATGGAGTCTGGTTGATATTTGTCCTAATGCTAGGAAGAGATTGGATAAAAATATGATGGATGCGGCTGAATATATTCCAAAAAAAATCCAACATATGGAACTATGAAATACTTGGTCCGTCAGATTCGCAATTGGATTGTTGATTTGTATAAGAGAACATATAGTTGTAGGAGATGGGATCTTGTGGGAATTCCTTGTAAGCATGCTATATCAGCAATATGGATGAAGAAAGATGAGGTTCTCGACTATGTTGATGAGTGCTACAAGGTTGATACATATAGAAAAATTTATGAAGGTTCAATATTTCCTATGAATGGGTCTGATTTATGGCCAAAATCCCTAAATCATCCATCATTGCCTCCCTCGTACCTGAAGAATAAGAAAGAAAGGAATAAAAAACTAAGAAGGAAAGAGGACGATGAGCCAGAAGCAAGCGAGACAAGGTTAAAAAGAAAACAAAATTCTGTTGATTGTGTAAATGTAAAGTCCTGGTCATAATAGAAGAACATGCTCTTTATTAGAGGCTACTAAGATTGATCCATCGTATTACCAATCAAGTTCTCGTAATTTTGGATAATTACTGATAAGAATCTTTACTTAAGTTTTATTTAGTATTGCTTATTAGAAAAAATCTCTTACTTGACATTTTATATTTTCTTTCAAGGTTCGAAGAGGTCCATTTCAAGAAAGCGATAACAACTAAAGAAAAGAAATACTCTTTTTGGTTCTGTGTTTTATCAATTTTATCTTTTGGATTACTAGTGTAACGCCTAGCTCTTTTAGTGTTCATTGTCTTGACTTTTTTGTGTATGTTCAGTGGAACCAATTAGTTCATTAAATGTGTTTTATGGCATTGAAGTATTATTTTTATCAGGGATTTTACTATGTTGTTTTGTTTATTGTTTTTTGTTGGTGTTTATCTTTTAGAATATTCTCCTTCTCAGTTAAAATTATTTGCATTTAAGCCAATTTCTTAAGTTTGACTGGTGTTTAGCTTACTGATTATGGTGTAGAGACAAATCCAAAGTTGGATTGGTATTAGCTTACTGTATTTGGTGTTTCGCTTGATTTTTCTGGTGTTTGGCTTAGTGTTTCTGGTGTTTGTTTTACTGTTTATGGTGGAGGTGTTTGGCTTAGTGTTTCTGGTACTGGAAAAATTCATCGCTACACCTAGACTAATGGCTGCTGAAGAGTGATGTTGGAACATGTAAAGGAACAGGTCCAAGAGGTGAGAAAGTCCTGCTCCAGGTAAAGAAACAGGTCCAAGAGTGATGCTGGAACATGTAAAGGAACAGGTCCACAAAGCTGCTGCAAATGATACTATAACTGGTGTTTGGCTTAGTTTTTCTGGTGTTTGGCTTAATGTTTCTGTTATTTTGTTTACTGTTTATAGTGGAGGTTTTTGGCTTAGTGTTTCTGGTGTCGGAAAAATTCATCGTTGCACCTAGACCAATGGCTGCTGAAGAGTAATGTTGGAACATGTAAAGGAACAGGTCCAAGAGGTGAAAAAATCCTGCTCCATCTAAAAGAACAGGTCCAAGAGTGATGCTGGATCATGTAAAGGAACAAGTCGTGTATAGTAGTGAATATATGAGGTCAAAGAGACAACAAACAGTACATGTGGTGAAAGTGTATGTCGACTGACTAACAACAACTACTTACTGAAAAGTGAATTCATTTTTATGCAAATGGGTAAATGACAATTCTGCAAGAATTAAAGTAGAAGTAAAAGAAGCCAGCAAATCAAGGAAGCTGGTCATTGCAAAAATATAGGACAACAAGGTTCTTTCTAAGTCTACTCATGGACAACAAGGTTTGGGTTGATGTTTCTTGTCCTGATATATACCAAAGAAGGGACAAACATATTATGAAACGAACACCAAAAATCCTCATCAGCTGTCAGTTCTTTGGTGCGGAACATACTGTAGCAATTGCTTTCTTAGACAATACATCAATGTTAAGAGCTTACATGAAAACTAGGAACAACTAGCTATTAAATTCCACGATAGATGGAAGAGAACAAAATCTCCAGTGAAAGAATTAGCAAAAGCGTCTTACATTACAGGTCCAAAGTCAATAAATTTACATCGTACATCGCAATCGCATATAATCATGCTTCAAATCGCCAATTTCATGTTAGATATTATAAAAGCAACGAAAGCGCATATGACAACTACAATCAAATAGTTCCTAGTCTTGTGATTGTACAATTCTCTTATCAATTCTTTTTTCTCCTCTCGGAACTTCTCAATTTTTTCTTTCAATTTCAAGGCTTTACTTTACTCTTCTCCCAGAATGATCACTAGTTTTTTTTTCAAAACCATTCTCATTGTTAAAACGATCTTCCAATTGTGCTTCAAGTCCACCTAATTTATTTGATAATTTTCGGATCACGTGAATGGATCTCGTGTTAATTTCTTCATCTCTCCAATTGAAAAAATTACACGATCTCGGACCCTACACTCCAAAAAATATTTTGTCATCATTAGCCATTGATAAACTGAACAAATAAAGAACAACATATATAATACTTACCCTAAGAAAAGGACATGCCCAATATCGTCTCCCAGTATTGTGTTCCGACCAAGATGCTTTTAGTGACAATAAAATATTGTACTTACATCGAACATCAAAATGTAACATCGGATCGCTCCCATCAAAACATAGTTTACTCAAATCAATACAAAAAAAAAAATTATTTTTATTTTTCATCATTGTTCAAACAAAAGTATAGGTCAGTTTGAAATATCCAAGAATTAACCAATAAATTCCCAAAAAATGGTATAGCTGATGCAGTCCAAATTGAGGATGGTTCTAAGATCGGGCTAAGGAGTTATCGGACCTTCATCAAGCTTGGATGATAGCTTGGAGAAGATTTTTTGGAGAACATTTGTTCGAGCAGCATGTGAGAAGAGCCTTGGAATTCGTTGGTTAGCATTGGAGAAGGGGCGTTCTAGAAGAATGCTTGGTGCGTCGTACTCGCGTGGCACGCGGCCTATATTTTTGAGACAATTCAGCCGCGTGGAGGGCTCGTTTACTGGCCTTAATGCGCTGTATTTTTCACCATCTTTTCATGCTTTTGCATAGCTAGACTTATTTATTTTATGGTGCTTATTTAGCCCTATGCGGCTATTGACATTTACCCCACTTGGGGCCTATTTCTTTACCTTTTAGGCGTGTGAGGCTCACCTATATAAGCCTAATACTCAGTTTATTTTTACCACCTTACATCATAAGAAAAACAAACGCAGCTTTTTGCTAAACCTAGTACATATTGAAAAACTTGTTCTTTTTTGGTGAATTCGAAATTGAGCTTGTTCCAATTCTTGATCATTCAACTTTCAATTCCTAGTTGTCTTGAGGGTTGTTGCATAGAATAGGTCCTTCTTGGCTTCATCAAGAAGGTAAGTAGACTAGTTCCTACTTGCAATTCTTGGTAGATCATTGAGTGTCTTTCTTTTTATCCTTTATTTTCGTTTTTCGTTGTTAATCTTGCATCAGTTGGTATCAGAGCTTGGAAAGGGTTTGTTTCCACAATCCCAAACCTATTCCTCGTGCCTTAGATTAGGTTCTTAGTTTAGGTTTCCTTTTAATTTTGTTTTTGTTTTTTTAAAAAAAAAGTTACTGTTCACCGTTATTATTCACGGGTACTGTTCACGGGGTACTGTTCATCCACACAATAAAAAAAAATGCGAAAGAGGGAGAAAAGCCGTGAATTGTTTTTGGTTGAAGTTGTTAACACATCTAGAGTTGAAATCTTGAAGTTCTTGATTGTTAGGAGCCGTTCTTGAAACCCTAGGTTGGAGTCTTGAATTGTTTCTAGGAAAATTTCAGCATATTGGTGCGTTCTTGAATTATTCTTGAAAACCCTAGTGATTCTTGAAGTGTTTCTTAAAGTTCTTGGTGTGTTTGCTTGAATTACCAATTGTTTTTGCTTGAATTCTTGAGTATTCTTGAAGGAGATTCTTAAAACTTAGTAAACAACGTAGTTGCAGCGTGGTCTTGAGTGTGGTGACGTGTGAAGGCTGTTCTTGAAGTAATTTTCCTTGATTTATTGAAGTTTTTGGATAACAACTTGTTGTTCTTGAGTAAATTTGATAAGAGGCTGATTGCTCTTCAACATTTTATAGTCTTGCACGTTAGAATTGTTGTTAAAGTTGCTGAAGTTTAGTTGGAATAGAGGAGAGAAAAATCTGCACTTGTTAGGAAAAAGAGAAGAAACCCTAAGCCTAATTCAAGAGGGAAACAACTTTCAATTCAAAAGGGAAAAGTTTACCCACTTTCATATAAGGAAATTAGCTTTTCTTAGGCCTTAGGGAGAAGGTTTACACGTTCAAAGCAAGAAAAATTCAGCAAGGGTGTGGCGTGTGAAGGTAGGTGAAAAATGGGTAAAAGTTCTCCAAATCAGAGTTGGAAAGCAAGGAAGAAGGAGGAAACTTATTCAACTCTAAACATGAGAGGGAAAAACGTGTAGGAGTGTGGAGTGTAAGAAAAATGGGTAAAGTTTTCCAACTTTGAGCAGGAAAGCAAGGGAAAAGAGGAAAAACTTATCCTACTCTATAAAGGCTTGTCTTTTGCGCCTATTTAAGGGTGTATATTCAGATTTTCTCTAGGATTTCCTTATTTCTTTGTGAACATCACTTCTAATTAGTAATTCTTAGGTAATTTTTCTACTCAAGTTAATTACTAATTTTTGAGCTTGTAGGAATTCGTGCTAAAACTCTGAATTTTCAACTTTCGTAGTTAATTCTTTGGCTTCCCATGCTCACTTTAAAAGTTGTCCGCCTATAGAGTCTCATAAATTCACTCATCCCGAAGAGAACTAGTGAACTTTGTGAACTTGAAAGGTCGTTGAGGAACTTGATCAATTCGACGAAGCCATTTGAGACAAGTTTGAGTGATCCTACCCTAAAATTTGAGTGAACCCGAGTGTCATTCAAAAGTGAAGGAGTGAGTGAGGTATTTTGCTAATCTTAACATATTTTGTAGTCTTTGTTTGTGTGCAGGTTCATGGCTGGAGTAGTAGATAAACAAGAGGGTGTTCCCGAGCTTACTTTCGCTGATCTTTGGGCCGAGATGAGAGTAATAAAAGCGAACTTAGGACAATATATTGACAGAATAGGAGCCCGAGTTTATAATCTTGAAAAAGAGCAGCCATTTTTTACTCCAAAATCTTCTTGCAATGAGTCAAACTTGGGCAATCCCCAAGTACTTATGCCGAAATCGAGGTTCCATAAGTTGAAGATGAATGTTTATGGTTATAAGGGCTTCAATCTAGAACTTGACGACTTGAGTGAAGCCATGCTTATTTCTCCAAAAGTGGTTAATCTTTTTCACTTAACATGGGTGAGACGAAGATATCCATATCTCTATTATGGATATAAGGTTGAGTGGAAGGTCAAGGTAATAGTGTCACGAGGAGAATACCTTGAAACGGTTTAGTGTGATGTGTATCCTCTTCAAACATGTGACTTGTGTTGTGGGCAGCCATGGTTCTTACATCGCAATGTTCCATATGTGCGATATTGGATAAGGCATGTGGTGGACGATGAAGGATAGCCTCTAATGTCATTCCCGCTTACAAAGAAAAGTCCTAATAGTGTCTATGCCTCTTTTATGCACGTAGAGGAGTGTAATAATCAAAAGGGAAAGTTTGGGGTGATGACACGACCCGAAATCCGGTTAGGCCGTGCGAGCACCCGACATCCTTCCCTAGACCCGTCGGACGAACCCTTACCAATTAAATTAGGCAAATAAATATAATTCAATTCATTAATAAGAACAAGACTTAAAAAAAATACTGACATACTGATACCTCTAAGCTGTACAAAAGAAATTACAGCTGACTACCCAACATACTAGGTTTAGGGTTATCCAGACCAGACATCTAAGAGTACAAAAGAAGACAAATACCTCCTGAAGGGAGCAAACTGCAACTGAAATGATAACCAATAAACTGGTGGCCATCCGAAATAAAAGCTGGCTCACCCTGACAGCTGAAGTCGTCTACGCTCCTTCACAACGTGGCGAACTCAATCCTGGAGCGAACCTGTCGAAACGAAATAGATAGACAAGAAACAAACAACAAACAAGGGTGAGTCAAAAGGACTCAATAAGTGGGGCAGACTAGCCACCTCAAAGAATAGGACAGCTAGCCAGGGAGAAGAAATAGATAAATCAAATTTCTCTTACTTAAATTATAAAAGGCAGAGCCAGATAACAACCGAACACATGTATGAAACCATAAACTCGTCAACAATCAGGAACGTAAGATAACCAAAATATATAGGTATCCTGAACACATCAGCAATCAGAAATACATCCTGTTGCGGCGTGCAACCCGATCCATATATTCATCCTGTTGCGGCGTGCAACCCAATTCATATATTTATACTGTAGCGGTGTGCAACCTGATCCGTATATTTATACCGTTGCGGCGTGCAACCCAGTTCATATATTTATACTGTAGCGGTGTGCAACCTGATCCATATATTTATACCGTTGCGGCGTGCAACCCGATCCATATATTTATACTGTCGCGGCGTGAATCCCGATCCATATATTTATACCGTTGCGGCGTGCAACCCGATCCCCGCAATCCAGAATACGAGCGAGAAATATATAGACAAACTGAGATATGTCCACGATATAGTATACATACCGCATAGATAAAACACAACACAGTACACACAATAGTCAGTATGCGGTGCAATGAGATGGGATGAATGCTGTACGATGCAATGCAGTCACATGTGCCAAATAGATGGAGCGGAATCCTCCTGCTCCGGGGGCGGAATCCTCCTACCCTCAATATGATGCAATGGAGCGGAATCCTCCTGCTCCGAGGGCGGAATCTTCCTACCCTCAATATGATGCAATGGAGCGGAATCCTCCTGCTCCGAGGGCGGAATCCTCCTACCCTCAATATGATGCAATGGAGCGGAATCCTCCTGCTCCGAGGGCGGAATCCTCCTACCCTCAATATGATGCAATGTGCATACGAATGCAACATGATGCAATAATAACCCATCACCAGTGCGGGACTCTCATCGACAGCTGGAAAGTATATACCAACTCACAACCAAAGTACAATACTCAGATTCTCAATGCAATACCAATAACAGGACATAATATATAATATAGAATATAAATCCAAAGCTAAGGCGTAATGAGTACGCCTATCGGCAGCTACACACGTAAGGAACACGTGGTAGAAAATCCACGAGGCCAGGTGCCTCTAAAGAAATGGATATAAACACTTACCGTATTCCAAAGCTAGTCCTGTTACTCAGCCACTGCCTTTTCCTTTGTATTAGTTGCCAAACGATCTCTTTCTATTCAATAAGCAGAAAAATTATATCAAATAAAGCTAAAGGCTTCATTCCTTATGTTTTAGGGCAATCCAGTTAGGAACCTGATACCCTATTCGCATACGCAATACGCAGGCCAGGCCTATATACAGGGTTCAAAGTTCCATAACCAAACCCTAAATAAATTATATTTATATGTTGCCATAACTCACTGAGTATGAATATATAATCATTTCCATCATCGGGGTCCAATTGACCCTTTAAACTATCAATTTACGTCATTAGGGCGATGTCTAATATCCCTACTTTTACCGTAAAAATATATTCAAACATACATAATAAGCTAAGATAATGAGTTAACATCATTACCTGAAGATTTGGGGTAGAAATTCCACTATTTTTCCAGTCCTTTTTCCCTTTTTCCCTCTCTCTTTTCTAATTTTTCTTTCTGTGCGTTTTTTGCTCAAATGTTCTGTATGTATCGCTACTTGCTCTGGCCGACAATCACTTTGACTTTTTCTCTTCTTTTTTTTTTTTTATAATAAATTCGCTACGACGATTAAAATTAAAATGGAACCCTAGAGAAGTCGAAATAATCCCAAATTTCTCAAGTAAGTTATACAAAATATATGTAACATACTCGCAAAGACGGATCTCAAATCGGACTCCCGAAACTCAAGATGCAAATTTAAAGGAAAATGGTCAAATTATTTAACTTTCGGCATTTTTGCGGAACTAGCCGAACAATATCGAAATTCACTTTCAAAAGTTTATAAAAATCACAAATAATCATACGAACTTAACGGCGCTTTCGGATTTCGAATCGGAGCTCATACGGCAAAAACCGAGCTCGAAAATCTCTTTTAATATTTATCGCCAATAAAAACTGAAACCTTCTTCCGATGCCTACCAAACGAGGTCTGATTCAGCTCAAATTTTACAGACATGTCCTAATGGACATTACGAGTATTTTAAAATTACCGACATGCCAATCGGAGTCCTAACTTCCGAAACGACTGACCAAGGTCGTTTCAGGTGAATAATGTGGTTGGGCTGCCACCAAAGAGACAAGAGGATGTAGTTGAAAAGAATATGAGAGAAAAGAAAGAAGAAAAGAAAAGAGGGGAAGTTTTTCACTCTAACACTTATAATTCTTCTTTTTCCTCTAGTTGTTTAAATTCTCTTGCAGGTACCATTGGAAACAAGCTTGGCAGTGAACACCACTTATTGGAAGTGCAAGAAGAAGGTATTTTAGGGGCTGCCCATGGTGATGTAGGGTCTGCCCGTGTTGACTCTAAGCTTGAGGAAGACAATGGAGGTAAACAAGGTCAATCTTGTGACCTTCAAGGTAAGTCTACTACACTCAATACTCTAGAAGCTAGTGAAGAACTAGTTAATGATGAGAGTATGAGTAGTGGTAATTTTTGTTTGGACCCTAAATTTTCGCTGCCTTGTAATGGACATTTGGATAAGATTTGTGACGATACACTACTTGATCTTGAACGTGCTCCCAAATTAAAACTACTTGTGAGTTTGATGTAATAAAAACTAGTGTTGACACTTGTGCTGAGGGTCTAGGTATTAAAAATAATGCTTCTAGGGATGTCATTGATGAAAGATTGCATGCTGTCCTAGAGGTAAAATTTAAACATCACTTGTTTGATCCTGGAATTGAAGGTGTAGAGTCTTTTTCGAGTTCTTTTGATGTAAAAATGGACCATGGTAATGAGACTTAATTATGTGATGAGTTTGGTACTTTTGACGTCAATGGTGATGTGAATTTAAGTGAGACCTTGCTTGTGAATCTATTCTTACGTAGAGATACTTGTTGTTTAGATAGTGAATTTGAATTTCTTAACATTCCTTCTTGTGGTGGAAGTAACTCCTTGTTTAGTAGTTCACTTGGTAGAGGGCATTGTCATGAGAAGGGAAGTGTGAATCTTTGTTTAACTCCAGCTTCTTCTTTGTGTTGTCCAAATATTGGCATTGAGCTTGGGTGTATACATGTTTATGAAAATATGTCTTTTGTTGTGGAGACCATTGATGAAGTTACACTAAGAAACACTTTTCTTTACTATTTATTTACCTATGATGAGGGTCATGAGGGTGTTAAGAGTTCTTGTGGGAAGGATGAAAATTCTGATTGTTACACATGTCTTGATGCTTTTGCTTACTCTAGGATAGAGGATGGAAAATATTTGTATCTCATGATTCATGCTTTTCTGGTATACTATTGTGGTGATTGGATACATCCTTGTTCCTACAGCTTGTTGTTACAATATGAATTTCTTGAGACACGTGTCATGTTTGATGTGTTGACCTTGTTGGTTTTTGACCCGGGAATTGAGCTTAAAATTGGTCACTTACTTGACTTAATGGCTTTGGAATGGGCTGGTAAGATGTTCCCGAGTTTTGATTTGATATGTCCTCCTAGTGTTATGTGTAACCTTAGAAAACACTCCGTGTGTTTGAAAGTAATGCAAGTGGAGGACTGTTGGAAAGATACTCCGTGGGAGTTATTGTGGTATACAACCGGAACTTGTAAACTCCATGAGCACGGTATGTTTTCTTGGCTTATGCTTATATTTGGGCTTTCTAAAGCCATGGTGATTAGTGTTATCATTTTTGGACAGTTTGATGGCGCACTTGTGCCATCTCATGGGTGTGTTATTGTGGGGCTATTTGTCTATTTCCTGATTGAGACTTGGGAGTTATCTAAACTCATTGTTGTCCGTGTTTTGCAGGAATCAGATTCGAGGACGAATTCTTCCCAAAATAGGGAAAATGATGTAGATGTAATCCATGGAGGAGAGAAGATAAATATCCATTGTTGTCGTGTTGATGATGGTTTGATTTCGAGGAAGAAATCCTTTCAAGAAAGGGAGGATGATGCAGTCCAAATTGAGGATGATTTTAAGAGTCGGGCTAAGGAGTTATCGGACCTTCATCAATCTTGGATGATAGCTTGGAGAAGATTCTTTGCAGAACATTTGTTCGGGCAGCATGTTAGAAGAGCCTTAGAATTCGTTGGTTAGCATTGGAAAAGGGGCGTTCTAGAAGAATGCTTGGCGCGTGGTACTCGCGTGGCATGCAGCCTATATTTTCTAGACAATTCAGCCGCGTGGAGGGCTCGTTTATTGGCCTTAATGCGCTGTATTTTCAGCACTTTTTCATACTTTTGCATAGCTAGACTTATTTATTTTATGGTGCTTATTTAGCCCTGCGTGGCTATTGACATTTAGCCCACTTTGGGGCTATTTCTTTACCTTTTAGGCATGTGAGGCTCACCTATATAAGTCTAACACTCAGTTTATTTTTACCACCTTACATCATAAGAAAAACAAACGCAGCTTTTTGCTAAACCTAGTACATGTTGGAAAACTTGTTCTTTTTTGGTGAATTCGAAATTGAGCTTGTTCCAATTCTTGATCATTCAACTTTCAATTCTTAATTGTCTTGAGGGTTGTTGCATAGAATAGGTCTTCCTTGGCTTCATCAAAAAGGTAAGTAGACTAGTTCCTACTTGCAATTCTTGGTAGATCATTGAGTGTCTTTCTTTTTATCCTTTATTTTCCTTTTTCGTTGTTAATCTTGCATCAATAGCTATAATAACCAAAGAATATGATTTTTGCAATTAAAGCAAATTATTCGCGTAGGTAATTTAGCAATCGGGTAATATCTATTTTACATCTCACTCATCAAAAGCACTAATCTTGAATTAAAAGAAATGTTAAAATGCCAACCAATGGAAAAAGAAATAAGAAAAGGTTGATGTAGTACCTGATCTGAGAAGATTAAAGTTGGGAGAAGATGGTGATGTTCAAGATTGTAGAGAGAAAGAATACTTTTAGTGTCCTAATTTCAAATTGAGCGTGAATTGAGAAAGAGGGGGGGAGGGGGGAGGGAAGATAAAGTCACCTGATTTGCACGTGTAGTGCTGGAACGTTAGTTTTTAACGTTGGTTTAACTACAGTATGAGTACTGCTAACTTTAAATAGTTTGGTGATGTTTTTTGTTCAATTTAGAGCTTGGATGATGAAACTTAGAGGCGGATTCAGGATTTAAAGTTTCTGAGTTTAGGGTTCTAATCTTTTCAAGTTACTGGGTTCTAAATTAGTAATTTCTACATATTATATAAATTTTTTAAGACAAATACATGGTATGGACCAAAGTCAATAGGTTCTGTCGAACCACAGAACCATAGTTAGATCCGCCACTGATAATTTTGACCTATAGTTTGATTATGTATTCAGCCAAAAATTCTAACTTGATCTGTACTTAGTTTTGTGTAGGCCCATAACTTTATTTAGAAAACGAAAAGAAGAACCAAAGAGGGGGTGCTTGGTGGCCCACGAACTAACCAGACGGAAAGCTTGCTGAAATAAGATTGCTTCAAAACTAGTAAATTGCACATTCGATTCTCTCTTTAAAAGGAAAAATGCATTATGTGCCTACTACGTACTTTGTAGCGCATAGCTTCTTGTGTGCTATTCACACGCCCTAAAATTCAAAGGTAAAGAACATATAATACAATAGTCCAATGATTAAAAGGTCAACTTTAAGTAAACAAGTTCAAATTTTACTGTTTTCATAGGCAATTTCTTTCGCTTACATCTTTTATAAAATATGCAATGCATGTGCAAAATTTTAATGGAATTTTCCCTAATTCATAAGATCTAGACCCAAAGTTTTATTCTTTTTTCGTTTTCTCCACCTCTTAGCATATGTAACCACGATAATCTACTCATTCATGTAATAAGATTAAATTGAAAATGTTCACTACTAATATTTGCAATGAAATTCGCAATGAAATGATAAAGATTCTCCCACTTTTTATCAAAAGATATAGGTTCGAGCTCCGGTACTAGAGTCCTTTTGGATACAGAGGTGTTAAAATCTTTGTACTAATCTTGAAAAGTCAGACATTACTCAATGTAATGTTTCAACTAAGGGCGTGCACTACATTCTCAAAATGGAAGCGTGGGCATCCTTCAATCAACAAGGACAAATAAAATCTCACTTTTGTCTCCTCTCGATTTGCTTTACTTTTTCATTTTCCAGCTTCTTAAACCCCAGCACTTGTGGTCCTCATTACTCTCAAAACTCATTCACAACCAATTAAATCAATGAACCTAAATAGTACACTTCCTAATATACACCATAATACTTCACCACTACCCATGGCCTGGACAAATGACACTTCCCATGTCCACACAAAGAACCATCTCTGGCACTTGCATTTCTATTGGGGCAGAGACACTATTTTTCTTTTTCCAAATTGGCCTGGAAATAGCAAAGGAATGTATGCTTTGGGTTTAATCTTTGTCTTTGTCTTGGCTATTCTTGTTGAGTTTTTTTCCAACCTTAAGTTGGTAAAACCTGGTTCTAACAGGGCTGCATCTGTTTTCTTCCATGCTGGGATCCAAGGTATTCGGGCTGGGTTTGCTTATATGGTAATGCTTGCTGTTATGTCATATAATGGAGGAGTTTTCATTGCTGCCATTTTGGGCCATGCAGTTGGTTATGTATTTTTTGGAAGCCCAATTTCTAAAAAGGATTTCGATAAATAATTATGTAGCTTATAGTATTATTTTGATTACAAAGAAAAAAAAACAAGTGAGGAGATACAGAGTGAGAGAAGTGGAGAAATGTGCGTTGATTATTGTTTGTTATTGTATGTTTTGTATTTCCAGTTTCTTGATTCGTTTTTGCTGTGCACATTTTTTAAATAAGAGAAATGTGAAGCACTGCTTATCGATAAATGTTGTGTGCCTAACATGAATAAGACTTTTGATTTTGTTTGGATGAATTCTTCGGGGAGTGTAAGAAATGAAAAATAAACTGATTGTTTTTGGTTAGATGAAATGTATGTTTAGTCACAATTAGAAGATGACTTTACAAAGATAGTATGTATTAGTAGCCAATTTCCTTTGCTATCTTCTATAGCTTTCATGTGAAAAAAACTTAAATAAACAGGATAACTAAAATCAATTTGTGCTCATTTAACTTTAGCTTTGCACTAGTTCTTTTTAGGCGAAATACACATAGAGCCCCTTAAAGTTAGCTCCAACTGTCAGTTTGACACGTTAACTTTGCAAATGACCATTTAGACACTTTTACTTGATAGAAATGTGTTCGGCAAATACCTCGGGCTGACATGTTAAAACACGTCTTGCGCGTGAAGTTTTCATTGCTACCATTTTGGACCATGCAGTGGGTTACGTTAGCTTATATTATTTTAGTTACAAAGTAAAAAACAATTGAGGAAATGTAAATAAAAAAAATAAAAGACCAGACAAAATTCTATCGGCGCACGATAGTTTGAATTTCTAACGTACACCACCCTCGCCGAAAAATGCCACGAGGAAGACCACCTAAGAATAAAATGATGATGCGATCTAGTAAGATCAGTGACCAGAGTAGGAAAGGATCCAAAGGCAAAACAATTAAAGTTGACTCTACTACTCCTTATCTTAGCTCAAATGAGGAAGAGGAACCTGCTGTGGAATGGCCGCTGCTAGCACAACCACAGAGGGCGAGTGATACACCACCAACTATGGTGAGTTCTGTAAGTCATCCTAAAGACACGATCCTAGAGAAGAACCCTATTGAAGCAAGACAGGAACAAGGATCAAGCTCAGGCACAAAACTGGCTCCAGGTCCTAGCTCAACTCAGAGGAAGCTGCATCTCACACCACCGGAGGAAAAAGCTAAGCAGTGGAATAGTCTATTCACTGAAAATAAAATGGCTGCAAGAGATATGAATTTAAGCTTTATTGCTCCAATTATTAAGGATGGGAAAACAATTGTGGAACTTAGTAAAACTGAAAATTAAGGTTGAAACTCTTAGATGGAAACATGTTTTAATTGTGTATGTCATTGGTAATTCACCAACCATTGTAGCACTTGAGAGATTTATGGCTACCCACTGGAATTTTGTGAGTAAACCTGTGGTGTACTACCATAATGATGGCTATTCCCTGATTAAATTCAAATCTATAGAGGATAGGGATGTTGTGTTATTCTCAGGGCTATACACATTCTATAATAAGCCTATTATCATACGTATGGTCTCCTGACTTTGATTTCAGCACTGAAATACTACAGACATACCTATGTGGATTACATTGCCTAATTTACCTCTAAACTGTTGGGGAGTTGATTCTTTGAGTCGAATTAGTAATGCATTAGGTGTTCCAATCTATGCTGATGAATGCACTACCAGGGTTGAGAGGATATCCTATGCTAAGATGTTAGTGGAGATGGATGTTACTAGGCCACTACCAAGTGAAGTTAGAGTGATGGATCCTAATGGTAGGGTGTTAAACCAATCAGTTGAGTATGAACGGGAACTAGTGTGTTGCCCAACATGTCTGCAAGTTGGACATAAACGCAAACATCCTAAGAAGAAACCAACTTAGCAGAACAAGCAACCAGCTAGAGAAACTCAACAGAAACAGGTGTAGATGGGCAAAGCTAAACAAGACACAGGGAACGAGCAACTTAGCACCATGGCTCAAGATCAACAGGGAAGAAGCAGAAAAATGTGATCAACAATGATGCAATAGTGCAGGCTCCTACCAAAGACCAGCAGGAGCAGACAGATGCTACTGAAGGCTGGCAAGAGGCCAAAGGAAGATCAGCTACTAAAGCTAGAACAAACAGTCGGCTCAAACTTGAGTGGTGCAACAACCAATGGTTTCAATGCTCTAGCTGAAGACATGGGCAACAAGAGAGATGGAGACCCTAGCAAAATGATGGAACAAGCTGAAAGGGTTAGGGACGAAAGAGATAGAGGACCACCTCAAAATAATCCAATATGCATATAGTAGTCTGGAATATTAGGGGCCTCAATAAGTTGTATAAACAAAAGAGGTCAAGCTATTTCTTAAGAAGAATAAGGTAGGCTTAATAGCAATAGTAGAGCACAGGATAAAGGAGAAAAATCTAGTAAAAACAACAAAAAGAATTGAAGCTGAATGGCAATGGTGTGCAAATTTTAGGCAGAGCAGCAGGGGAAGAATACTTGTCATGTGGGACCACCAACAAGTTGAATTCACTGTTATTTAGGAGTCAGTGCAGTGCTTACATGGAATGGTCAACATCAGGAGTAAAAGCATAAGATTTGCTTTCACTATTGTGTATGGCTTGCATATAGTTAAAACAAGGAAGGGCCTATGGGTTGAACTACATGCTATTCATAATGCTACTGCAGGTCCATGATTAGCTATGGGTGACTTTAATGCTGTGAGATCAGCTGAGGAAAGGAAAATGGGGACACCTGTATAAGACGCTGAAATGAAAGACCTAAGAGAATTCCTATAGGATACTAGCACTACTGAGTTGAAGAGTGTAGGCAGACTATTCACTTGAACTAATGGCCATGTGCTTAGTAGGCTAGATAGGGCGCTGGTTAACAGCCAATGGATGATGGGAATGAAACATCTAGAAGTTTGTGTCCTAGAGCCAGGGTGTTCTGATCATTCACCCCTGAGCATGAAATTTGAAGATGTCAACACAGCTGGTCCTAAGCCTTTCAGGTTCTACAATTACTTAGAAGAACACAGCAAATTCAAAGATGTGGTAAAAGATGCTTGGAACTCACAATGCCCTAATGCAATGAAGAGAACCTGGTACAACATCAAGCAAGTAAAGCAGGATCTTAAACAGCTTACAAAGAAAGAATGTGATGGGATTGATAAGAAATTGGAACTGTGCAGGTAAAGGCTATCAGAAATCCAGAACCAGCTAGTAGATCATGTTAACATAACCCTCTCAGAAGCTGCTTAGGAAGCAAAACAGGATTTGGAGAAATGGTCACAATTGAAGAAAGCATTGCCAGGCAGAAATCGAGAGTACAGTGGCTTAAGTTAGGTGACTCTAACACATCTTATTTCTATGCTAGCTTGAAGAATAGAGTGGCACAAAATACCGTATGCACACTAACTACTGCTATGGGGAATATGTCTACTACACAGACTGATATTGCAGTTGAAATACTGGGCTTTTACAAGCAATTGTTGGGTACTGCTGCACAGGCTATACCTGCTGTGAATCCCACTACAATGCAGGATGGTAATGTTCTCACTAGACAACATCAGCTAAGCCTCATCAAACTGTGGCTATTGATGAAGTGTATAATGCTCTTAATGGTATTGGTGACCTGAAAGCACCAGGCTGTGATAGAATGAATGCATGTTTTTTTCAAGAAGGCATGGCCAGTAATAGGTCAAGAAGTGAGTGAAGCAGTGATCCAGTTCTTTGAGACAGGGAGACTATTTAAGCCAATTAACTGTACCTCTATTACTCTAATTCCTAAAGTCAAAAATCCTGTAAGGGTGACAGAGTTCAGGCCAATTTCTTGCTGCACTACATTGCATAAAATCATATCCAAAGTGCTTACAAATAGGTTGCAAAATGTCATGGACTACCTAGTGGATGGGAGCCAGTCAGCATTTGTTCCAGGTAGACATATAGCTGACAGCATCTTGCTGAGTCATGAATTGGTGAAGAGCTATAAATGGAAGAACATCTCATCAAGATGCATAATGAAGATTGACATGAGGAAGGCTTCTGATTCTATAGAATGTCCATGCTTACAACAAGTGCTGCAGTATCTGAATTTCCCTGAAACCTTTGTTAAATGGTTAATGGAGTGCATTACTACAGTATCTTACTCTATCATTATAAATGGCAAGCCCAGTGAACCTTTTCCAGCAAAGAAAGGCCTTAGACAGGGTGACCCCACCTCCCCCTACTTATTTGTTTTGGCTATGGAGTACCTCACTAGAGTACTAAAACAGCTCAGGAGGAACCCAAACTTCTGAAATGCTAAACATAGTTCAGCTCAGCTGATCTCTTACTGTTCTGTAGGGCTGACCTAATATCAGCTGAGCTACTGTATGAGGCATTTATGGACTTCTCTAAAGCATCAGGACTACAAGCCTATAATGACAAGAGTTATGTGTATTTTGGGAGTGTTAGTAGGGAGGTTCAGAATGATATACTAGAAAGGCTAAGTTTTGTCAAAGCAGACCTGCCCTTTAGGTACGTGGGAGTGCCAGTTAGTATAAAGAAACTGAAAATTTCCCAGTGTCAACCATTACTGGATAGGATGCTGCAAAAAGTGAGCTCCTGGACCACTAAGTTTCTTTCTTATGGAGGGAGAATCCAGCTGATAAGAAGTGTTGTTATTTCTATTCAAGCCTATTGGTCATAAATATTCATTCTTCCTAAAAAGATTATGCAGCACATTGAAAGTATTTGTAGGAAGTTTCTTTGGACAGGGAATGTTAATCCATCAAAGAAAGCATTGATAGCATGGGAGGAATTATGCAAGCCTAAGTCAGATGGTGGTATTAATCTACAGGACATACGTACAGGTCTGGAACAAAGCAGCTGTGGGGAAACTGTTATGGAATATTTGCCAAAAGAAGTACAAGTTATAGGTTCAATGGGTACATCTGTATTACATAAAGGGTAGGTCTGCGTGGGATACTGAAATGAAGCAAGGGTCCTGGATGCTCAGGAAAATCTTAGCTGCAAAGCAACTCTTACACCAGATAGGACATGATGAAACAAGTCTTGCAGGAATGAAGTCCTACTCTATTAGGGAAGTCTATAACCAAGCAAGAGGGCAATTTTAGAAGGTAAGCTGGAGAAGATTAACTTGTAACAACATGAGTCCAAGTAAGATGCTATTTATCCTGATCTTAGCTTTCCACCAAAGGTTGAGTGCTAAAGATAGGCTGCTCAGATGGAAAGTAGTAGATAATGTTGTATGCCCATTATGCAATGCACAAGATGAAAGCCACTCTCACCTATTCTTTGCGTGTGCTGCTTCAAGAGCTATTTGGGAGAAGATGTTGCAGTGGATGGGGATCAAAAGACCAACTCTGCAATGGCAAGATGAAGTATTATGGGCAGAACATCACATGAAGAGGAATAATGCACTGGCTCAAATATACAAGATAGGCTTAACAGCTACTGTGTACCAGGTATGGAGAGAAAGAAACTGCAGGGTGTTCCAGGATACAAAGAAAAAGCCTGACCTTATAGTTAGGCAGATCATTCAGGATATTCACCATAGAGGCTCAATGCAAAGTCGACTGAAGAACCAACTCCTGAAGCTCAACTTCTATCCTAACTGTGAGCTAAGTTCCTAAGCTGAGAATGGATGTATTAGATTAGTAGGAATACTGATGTAATAGGTGCTGCATACTAAAGTGATGAAACTGTTACATAGTGTATGAAGAACTGAAGTATAGCAAGATGGGTCTGTCCATGCTTGCTTATTTGTTGCACTTAAATGTTTATTTGGTTATAAAACTATTTAATTACCAAAAAAAAAAAAAAACAAGTGAGGAGATAAAGAGTGAGAGAAGTGGACATGTGCATTGATTATTATTTGATCTGTTTTCTGTTTTCTGTTTCTAGTTTCTTGATTTGTTTTGGCTGAGTGCACACCTTTTAAAAGGAAAAATGTGAAGCTTACACATCGAACAAAAGTATTGCGTGACTAATATGAATAAGAGTGTTAATTTTGTATGGATGAATTCGTCAGGGAGTATAAGAAATGATCTATGAACTGATTGTTTTCTAACCAGATAGAGCAATAAATAGTATTAATTTTGTATAAATGAATTCGTCAGGGAGTGTAAGAAATGATTATGAACTGATTGTTCTTTAACCAGATAGAGAAATAAATATACTGGATATAGAACTCATCTAGATTTAATTGAGGAGATTGAGGTTCTAGCTAGCAGGGGCGGCACACTAGTTGGTTAGATGAAAATGATCACTTATGATTAGTTACTAGAAGTAAAAATTTCTTAACAAAGATCTTATGTAGTATTATATTAGGCTTAGCCAACTTCCGCTGTTATTTTTTATCGATTTCATGTGAAAAATCTCATAGAAGTCGTATAACTAACATAACATCTGTAACGAGTTCTCAAAAAATTGTCAAAAGACAATCAATAATTTCAATTGGGGAGCAAACACAAAAGAGAGAAGTGAAGATGCAGCCACATCTCCACATATTGTTGTGGATTATACACTGTATATTCTATTTTTTTTTTTGTTCAATAAACCAAATGAATGATCACTAATAGTACTAAATAATTTAAGTATTATAATCTCATTTTTGTAAGTCGCAATAATTAATACATTAAAAATTTCTGCATAATTTTATCCATAAACCAACCATCTCTAAAGGATAAACAGATGGAGTAATAACACTTTTGAACCAACAAATGATGTTAAGGTAATGCTAGTAAATTCAAAAAAGGGCAACCACACAACTTTAATGAACAAGGTTGTTTAGTTGGTGGGCAACCACTAAAACTGAACTATAGAACAAAATCAGAGTCATTTTTTTATTAGAATCCCGATCAAACTTCATGACTCGGGGAACTTTATTCATTTTCTCGAGGACGAAGAGAGAAAAGGACGTAACTACAGACGAATTTCCTCCTATAGTTTCCTCATGCAACATCCATTCAGAAGGAAGAAGGTTTTCCGGGATTATCAAACTAGGATCAAAGAAAAGCATTTTTTAATGAAGTTTTTTCATTATCATAAGAAATTGCTGAAGAAGTAAAGTATTTTCTGAAGGGTGGTTTATGATTTTACCACTATCACAAAGTCCCTATTTATAGGCGGAAAAAAGATAAGGTTGATGCAGATTCCATGCACCTTTCAAAAAACTGCTATTAACTGCTCCGAATCGGTGGGTGCAGAGAATGGACATATATCTTTTGACTTTAATCCTCTCTTTCTCCTTTTGGATTTTGTATACTCACTGACAACAAGTAACTAAAGAGAATATAGTAATATTCAACGGACCACAAGTATTTGTTTTTCAATTTTCTCCTCTCCTGATAGTATATGCGTTGACACCCAATTTTATCCCTCATTTTTCTAAAATTGACCATAATTCAATTTAAGGGTGCAATGTGACTATTTGTACAAAATGTGCATTAGAAATCATGCATTTACGTGTGTTATCCTCTATTTATATATTATATACTTAAGTGTGGCTATATTATGTAACTTTTGCATCATTTAGGCTATTTGTCAAAACTGTGACTATTTGTGAAATTAGTACATTCATAATATTAATGGCTATATTATATAATTACGTCATTTAGGCTACATGTCAAGTTTATTTTAATTTATAATTATTTGTGCAAATTAGTAATTATTTGGGATTATATATATTTAAATAATTTAATTTGAGTTTATTTAATATTTATTTGTGCATTTTATAATATATGTATATCTATATTTCATTTTTTACACCTTTAAGTTAAATATTGGCCAATTGAAGTATCCAAATTCCTTTTTATTATTAATTCTTCCATATTTCAAAATTACTACCCAAAATTCTTTATTTATCTTGATTTATTTTTATTTATTTACATTTTACTCTGAACCTAGCCAAATTTCCTAACCAAATACATCCTTATTATTTGAATTTTTAAATCTCAAACCTTCTTCCTAATTCTACCTTGAATCTAGACCAAATAATAGTCTAGATACGTCTTCCCGTCCAAGTTCATTTTCCAAATCTAATCCCCAATTTTTCTCCAATCTCCATAAATCTCTCCCTTGATTCACTCCCATTCACAATCTCCCTAATTCCTCTTCTTCCTAATTTTAGGTCACCCTTTTCCCCACATTCAAGTCTACATACATTATTGAGGAAAATCATTCAAATCCCCCTCAAATCATTCCCCTTAATCTTATCCAATCAAATCCCTCCCATTAAGCCTAAATTCCCCAATCACCTCCCATTTTCCTTAACCACTCTTTTTCAAAAATATTATAAATACACTTACTTCTCACATTCATTCAGGACTTACTCTCATCTTCTCCTACACACATCTTCTAACATATTGATTCATCATCACTTGCAATTACATCTTCTATACACATTCCAACATTCTCACTTCTCACAACTTAACCACATATTTATCTACACTTCTTTTATCCTTTAACACACCACTCTATTTTTCATTATTTTATTGGGAGCCACATTAAAGACTTGCCCAGAAGCTCGTATTGACAAAAGTTATCCATTCATTGGAAGGTAACTTGTATTGAACTTTTCTTAGTATTTTGTGCTACCGTTGCAGGTACAACTACAACTATATATAAGTTACTGCTATGTAATGTGAATATTTGGTTAAGCAGGGGCCACCTTCTACCCTCTATTTATTTGTTGTGTGTTGAAATGAGTGAAATCATAAGATATATTGAGAATGTGAAGTGCTACTTGAAAACTAAAATGTTTTGCGTGAATCTGAAAAATTGAGTTTTACTTAGTTAATGCATGACATGTTTTCTTTAGATTAAATTAGTGCAGGGAGCTGGCTTATTTCTGCAAAATTGAGAATTCTGAAAATTTAACAGTAGCATGAAGGCTTTGCATCTTTATTACAACTTAGTTGTTTTAATTTGGAGGCCTATTTTAAAGCTTTTAAAATTATTTTGCTTACATGATATTATTTGACTTGTGTGATTTGCATGACCGTACTCTTTATGTGACGACTAGAAGAGTCTAGATTGGGGCATTAACACAATTAGGGAGTATAGACATTTTACATTTATATTAGTAGTCTCAATGGCCTCCGAGACATTAAGTGGGACGCTAGTAAACCTTTAGGACGTTTAAAATATTAGCTAGAGCTTGAGTCAAATACTTAAAGAGGGTATGGGGGTTAAAGGGAACTAAGCCCCTCGGAAGTGATGAAATTACCCGAGCTATATATTGATAGTGGATTTTGAAACTATCGTCCCTTACGAAAGCGGGGTTCTGATCCGAATAGGATAATAAAACCTAGGGTTATTCAAACGTTTAATTAGTTAGCTATTTATTATTTTGTGGCTATTTGTACAACATGATTACGGTTTCAATTTGTTTATGCAATACATTAAATTGCCTATTTTACTTACTTTGTACCCCATATCTCTTTTGTCTATTTTATTTAGAATTTATCCTTTTATAAGCAATATGTTAAATCCAATATAGTAATCGGCCGGGAACCACGTTTAGTGGAACTTAGGAGGTGCCTAACCCCTTCCTTCTAGGTTATTTCGAACACTTACCCGAATCCCTAACTCGTAGACCAACCCGGAGTTAATTCTTTAAATGGAATTAGAAATTAATAGGTGACCTTATACGCCTAGGAAATTTATTAGGTGGCGACTCCAAATCTCTAACTCCAAACGAGTTCAGCCAGTCAAATACGAAACCCGACTCGCTTCGAATTGAGTCCAAAATCAGGTACGACAGAATGGCGACTCCGCTGGGGATTAAATGTTCTAACCATTACGATTTTTATATTGGGTTTACTATTGCTTTTATTATTTTATATTCAATACTAATTTTTTCTCTTTGCAGGTGGGTAGCCTTTTTTGCAGTTTTTGATTATATAATATTTAGTATATTATTGTACTATTTATTTCATTTCGTTCATACTTCCCCCACTCTTGGACAATGACACTTTGCACACACGGGCGATTACGTGGATCTCACGGTCGCTTCACCACAAAAATCCTTTTAGGAGAGACATTTTGGAATATAGTTGGTCCGTAGTACAACCAACAATTTCAAATGGTATCACTCCTTGGCCGTCCGCCTTGGGGAACCTTGTCTAGATTACCCCACTCTTAGTCTAGAAATCATGCATCATGTCATATTTAGGACCATTTTGACTTCGGCTCATGTCTAAGTCTACTAGTTCACCATATTGGAATGAACCAAACGGGTTTTCGACCCTAAGGGACATTTAAATGTGTTATATGTGCATTTACTTAAAGTTAAACGTGTCTAATGTAGACCATTTGTTCTCAAAGTGTGGATCGTCCAATTATTTATTTTTGTTGGGGGATGTCACGAGCCACGAAAATTTGGAAGATCAAACAAAACAGACTTTAAATTGATTTTTCTACTTTTGTGCAACAAAATCAATTAGTTATTTCTATAAAGGGAAATTGTTATAAAAATCATTATAGAAATCAGTTATTTATTTCTATTTACGTATGAAATTTTTTTTACATTCATACAAAACCAATTATTTTATAAAAGTATTTTTGGGTTATGAACGAGATTAATTTTTCTATTTTTGAAAACCAAATCATAGACTTTAAATTAATTTTTCTACTTTTAATGTAGCAAGATCAATTAGTATTCCTATTTACCCAAAAGATATTATTCTACATTTATACAATAAAATCGATTATTTTATAAAATTATTTTTTCTACTAATTTTAGGTTATGAGAACAAACGGGATGACACACGATACACGCCCAATTTTAAATATCATACTCCAACTTAGGAAGACTTAACATCCTTCGCATGTTAAAGTCCATTAGCCAACTCCGTCCAAATGACGCCTATCATGCATCTTATATGTATTGATCTTGTTAGGCCTACCTTCGATACAAGAGAGGTCCCTTGCATTATAAGGAGTGATATATTTTGTATTTGGTAATTATTACCTTGAAACTAACTTATTGTTTTCGTGTTTAAGTTTTACTCCCACTCCTGAGGTTGACTTGTGCATTCTGGCCGAGCATCAGTACCGGACGAGAACCAAGGGACCAGATACAACTCCTCCCCCCTCACAAACTAGAAGAAGAGGAAAGCGAAACATCATGACTGAGTTGAATAATGCTGCTCTTAGTGACGATAACATTGGGAATAATGGTACCCCCGGCAAACTTGCCTTGGTTGGGTATGATGAACATGTTGCTACTTTGGAGCAAAGGATTAAAGAACTTGAAGAGAAACTGACAATGGCCAGTTTACCCGTTGTTAACTCCGCCCATTCAGGAAAGCCTGTCGATGCAAGTGGGTCAGCCCGCCCTAACGGAAAGGACCCTATGCACCCAACTGATCCACTTATTGTTTACCAAACAATACCACCAGCCACATACCAAACAGCGCCACCTACTACTTACCAAACGACACAACCAGCTCCTTACCAAACAACACCACCTGCTAATTACCAAGCAACCCTACCCACCACTTATCAAGCACCACTCCCTGCATATCCTACTCACCCAAACACAAGCCTACCTCACACCAACACCGCATACCCACAGCCTTACAATCCAATGTTCACTGCTGAAACCAAACAACTCACTTCGCCAGTCAAAAACCATGAAAATTATGAATGGGCGGAGGATGAAGCCAATGATGATGGGACAAAAGAGAAAGTTCGTAAGCTGGAGGCAGCCTTTAAGAAGTTTGAGTTAGGCAAGACCACTAAAGGTTTAGCTTATGAAGACTTGTGCATCTATCCTACTTTGAAACTGCCAGACGGATACAAGATACCAAAGTTCGACCTGTTCAATGGCACTGGAGACCCTATGGCACATCTGATAGCATATTGTGACAAGTTGATTGGAGCAGGGGAAGACGAGAAAGTACGAGTAAAGCTATTCAGTCGGAGCTTGACTGGAGAGGCTTTGAGTTGGTTCTCTAAGCAGAAGCCTGGCACATGGCTCGGTTGGGAAGACATGGCAGCAGATTTCGTAGAACGATTTGGGTACAACACTGAAATGGTACCAGATCGTTTCTACCTGGAAAAGTTGAAAAAGAAACCCACTGAAACGTTTAGAGAATATGCTACTAGGTGGAGAACAGAAGCTGCCAAGGTATAACCCGCTATGGATGAAAAAGAAATAGTGAACATATTCATCCGCATTCAAGAGGAAGTCTATTACGATAAGCTGTTGCATATGAAAAATCAGAAGTTTGCTGATGTAATATTGATGGGAGATGATGTAGAAGAAGGGCTGAAAAGTGGAAAGATTATTAGCCTAGCCGCACTACAAGCTACTAATAAGGTTATCCTGTCAGGAAATGTGAGTCTCTCCAAAAAGAAGAAAGACGAAGGTCTTTTTCTGCAACCATTCAAGCCCCTGCTTTAACCCACTATTACCAAACACCACCACCATACCGTCACATACCACCTGAATATCCCATTTACAATGCTCAACCCACTCGGCCTATATTCCACACCCTAGCACCAAGTCGTCCATCATACCAGCAAAATACTCAGACCAACTACCGAAATGAATCACCATACTCTCCTAGGCCTCGCCCTGATGCAAACCAAAAACCCAAAAGAAACTACACTGCATTAGTTGAATCTCGCACCCAATCGTTCGAGAGATTGAGAGCTGCTGGGCTTATTGTCCCAATCCCTCAAAAGGTGCCAGACAATCCTTCACCACATTTTTATTACAGCAAAAGGTGCGCATACTACTCAGGTGGACCGGGGCATGAGACGGAGAGATGTTTTGCATTGAAAGATAAGATTCAAGACCTAATAGATGAAAAGGTCATTCACTTGAAGACACCAAATGTGCACAATAATCCACTACCTAATCATGGAGATGAGAAGGTAAATATGATTGACTTCGGCGAAGAGTGCAATCTGGAAGGCACGATTATAAAAGCAAAAACAGTGTTTGATAAACATAAGTTTGGCATGGGGTACGTCTTGGTTTGCAAAGAAAAAAGTATTACAAAAGATACAAGAGGTTATCATTCACTAGAGCAGTTTGTTCCAACTCTGAAACAAGCATCCATCTTTTCAAGCTACATGAAAACTCTCGAGGGAGAAAGACTCGCCGAAGGTGTTCATGATATAGAAGATGAGCTGGCCGGTCTAAAAGAACTATTCATGGAAGAATATGATGCAGCTCTTGAAAAGCATACTGAAGCCCTGAACATCTAGAAAGCTGAAGCTGAACAACTGAATCTACAGCACATTTCGAGCATGCCGAGAACCTTAGTGGAGCTGGGGCATTAGTTATTTTCATAAATAAAACACGACTCCGAGTCGTTAGCTTTTGTTTTCTTTGTTGTTCAACTTTGTTGCATCATTGTTTCCTTTCGAAGACTTTTTCTCAAGTCCAACAATAAAATCATTTCCAGTTCTATTTTAAGCATGCATCATTCACTTTCAGCGAAATTATTTTAATTCCATTTGAATCTGCGACTGCGATGTGAGGAAGCAGTCCAAAACGACGAGTACAAACCAGGCTATGGTGATTTGACAAAAGACATTTGAGGAACTTCATGAAAATCTTATAGCAGACAATTAAAGCAAGAGCATCAAGAAGATATTGAGAAAAGACTTAAAGCGACACAGTAGAAATACATATAAGGAGCAGAATTGGACAATCCCAAATGGGCCAAAAACATACTGGAGCAAGTGACGGACAAAACAAGAAATATAAAGGCAAAGGAATTTAACAAGGAGTTAGCAAATTATAGTTGGCCCTGAAGTAGATTTCTCTAAATCGATAAAAATGAACATGATCCTTTGAGATACAATCAAGAGATACTACAAATCGAGCAACATTCATCTTTATTGGATTTGAACTACGTAGCGACCTGATTCCCAAAAGGGGATACGTAGGCAGCCTACTCAAGGCACGATCACATCATAAGAAAATTTTATTAGACACTGGGGCAGAATTTTTTGAGGTATCCTCAAAAAATTCAAAGAATACATTACAACACACTGGGGCAGAGGAAAATACAAGCAGCACACTGGGGCAGAAATTTTGAGCTTCCCTCAAAATTTCATGATGAAAGATCTTTGAGCAGCAAACGGATATAGAGGAGATTATATCCAGACAATGCGTCGCGGTGTATGATTCAATGGAATAAATTCACATTACACTTTAAACATTATTTTTCTCAAAACACATGCATATCCCTTTTTGTTATCCCTTTTGCCCACAGCTCAACTTAGGTTTGATACTCGAAAAGAGAGATATTACAAAGGAAACAATTATACAAGATGCAGCAGCAGAGTGCAGTACCACGAATGTGCAAGTCAACCTCCCAAAAAAAAACTCACAATTTTTCTTTGATTGCAGATTTACACAGGTACCAAGTATACCTAACAACTCTTGCAAAGCAAAATCTATCAATTTGACAAGCGTAGGATCCACACCTGTAACGACCCTCAAATTGTCGTTACAGGATCCGGGACCTTGATTTGCGTGTCGACAGTCCCAAAAGCTCTGTTAGGTCATTTATGACCCGTCTTTGAAATCTGAGTCGAAACGGAGTCCGTTTGATAGGTTTTCGAGAAAAGGATCCGTCTATGAAATTCTGGAAAGGAATTTGGGGTTTCGATAGGTCGTTTTGAGTAAACGAACCCCGATGGAAAATCCGAGCGCACCGTTAGGTCCGTCTCGTCATTTATGATATGTAGCAACCTTCAAAATTGAAAACGGACCTCGTTTGATAGGACTTTTGATAAAGTCCCCGTTTCGGAAGTTTAAAAGAGTTAAAAGAGGTTTCCGAGCTCGATTTGAGCAAATGAGCTCCGATGAGAGATCCGAAAGTTCCGTTAGGTTCGTATAGTCATTTGTGACTTGTAGCAACTTTCGGAATTGGATTCCGAGGTCGTTTGGTTAAATTTCGCTATTTTGGCGAAAGTCGAAAATTGAACCTTTGCCGTGGGACCCACTTTTTGAGTTCTGGAGGTCCGAATTGAGTTCCGTCTTGACGAGCATATCACCCAAGTATTTTATGGCTTTTGTGCAAAATTTGGGATCATTCCGAGCTTCGTAGGGTCCCGTTTTGTCCCTAAAACAGTAGAAAATCTGGTGCGACTTTTCTGTTCTATTTTGGCGCAAATAGCCGGATAAAAGCTGATTTTCCGGCCAATACGTAAGGAATTAGGAAAAACTCAAAACATGAAAGTTGTAGCCCTTTGCGTTGTGGTTCTAATGGCACCAATTTCAGGTCATTTGGAGATTTCTATCAAAAGTTATGATTTTTTCAAATGAAGCTGTTACAGAGGCAAAAAAAAAAACTGCTATAAAAAGGCCATTTCGGGCCATTTCGGTTCATAACTTATAAAAATCATTTGGTGAGCTCTTGAGGCGATTTTTGGGTATTTCTTGAAGACCCAATCATAGTTACACTTAAGGTAAGCCCTTTCAATCCATCTTTATGTTGATTAACACAAGAATCAAAGGGTTGATTCTTGGAAATGGGTTAGAACCCTAGATTCTTAAGAATTGGGGAAAGACATCGAGCAAGGCTCGCATGTGGAATCTAAGTGTACTTTTAGACTCACGGGAGCGTGGGGAGTCCGGAAAAGTACATTTTGTAAATTTAGGGCTCGGCCCTACCCGGGGGCATTTTGGTAATTTTTACCCTAGGATGCCTATAGGCTTAAATAGCTATAATTGAGCACTCATATGTGCTATATCTTGTCTTAATAGACCTAGTGGAGAGTCCTTCGCGGACAAGGCGAGCGGGAAAGGAGATTATTCCCGGCATTTGAGCCCGAATTTCGAGGTAAGTGAGACTTGACCTCTATTGTGCTTGTGGACTCTTCCTTCATGCTAGTATGCTTCATGTACGCATATATATACCTAACAATGGTTAGGATTAATGATGTGAATTACTTGCTATTATTGTTTGTTATAAATAGCGAGATTGTGACTCGACCGAGGTATGTGCCGGTCTAAACGCTATGTCGAGGTAGCTTAAATTTATATCGTAGTAACGCTTGCTACACCATGCTTAGATAGCAAGAACTTGGGACATGGCCGAGGATGTTGCCGGCATGTCATTATAAATGTCTTGCCGAGGATTTTGCCGGCTTTTGTATGATATTGGTACTTGATTTGTTCACGTGCCGGGTTTGGTAGTGCTGTCTATACGTAACCTTGGGTTGGACGACATGGGAGTAGGGATTGTACCCCCAAACTGTGGTCGGGTTAACCTTCGCCTTACGTTCAGCTAGCATAACCAACCTGGGTTACGGTGACTGTGAAATATTATCGTTATTAATATTTCTGTTATTATTTCTGTTATTGTTATTAATGTCGTGGATATTAATACTGTAGAGGGACACTTGACAGGGGGTGTGGTGTCGCCTATACTATGAGATATGTCACACTTGACAGGAGGTGTGGTGTGGACACTTGATCTTTGAGATGTGACACACTTGACAGGGGGTGTGGTGTGGTCACTTGATTTATTGAGATACGACGCACTTGACAGGGGGTGTGGTGCGATCGTAGACAGATTTGAGATGAGCCAACAACTACGGGTCGTTGGTCTACTTATTCATGATTGTGATAGTGACTTCGGGTCACGGTATATGGTTGATACTTAGTAGTGGTGTTGCTAGTCCATCGTAGGTCTAGGTTAGTCGGCACGGGAGTAGAGATTGGACCTCCAAACCGCCGCTGAGTTGACCTATGCCTTACGTTGGATGGGCATAATCCTTGAGACTTCTGGTTACTACTTGTGTGTATGGAATGTGTTACATCTATTTGTGATTTCGCTACTTTATTGTATGATTACTATAGTATGTTGTTGCTTATGATGCATGCAGCGACTTGTCCCGCAAGGGTACCTTAGCGGGCCTGTCGGTGATCTTACTGGGCTTCGGCTCATAACTTACTCTGCTACGTGCGCAGGTCCTTCATCCAGTCAGCAGCCCGGATGTTAGCGGTTCCCGAGGCTTCTGAGACTTTTGATTGAGGTGAGCCGACCACACAGACCGTGGTGGCATACCGCCGGAGTCACTTAGAGATAGGACTCAGATTTCTTTGATGTATATTCATACTTTATTGAGTCACTCTTAGAATGCTCCAATTCTTTTGTGGATATATTCTTTTGGACTTCACCCTTTTATATTTATATATCTATTTATGATCTTTTCACATTATTGTTCTTTTCCGCATCTTGTTTCATTGGTTCGCCTAGTCAAATGTTGTTTAGGTGCCATCACGAGCCCTTGGAAATTGGGTCGTGACAGTTTGGTATCGGAGCCCTAGGTTCTAATTCGAGTCCTAGGAGTCTTGGAGCAGTGTCTGAGTAGAGTCTTGCTTATGGGTATGTTGTCGACCATACTTATGAGCGAGAGGCTACAAGGGCATGTTAGGAAATGTTTTCCCTTCGTTTCATCTCTATTCGTGCTGAGTAGCTTATATAGGTGCTGACCCTTTTTCGTGTATTGTATCAGATGGCGAGGACGCGAGCATCCTCAGCCAGGAGGGCTGCATCTTCTACACCCGCGTCTGCGGGAGAGCCATCAGCACCTACGCAGCCGCCAGCTGCTAAGAAGACTCGGGCAGGTCGCCCGTCAGCCACTAGGCAGGACACAGCTATCCCTGCGGTGTCCGCAACGACTCTGTCAGCATCTATTCCCCCTGTGCCTGCTGTTGTGCCAGGCACCGTTGTGATCTCTTCAGAGGAGTATATGAGACTGATGGCCTTGTCTAGCCATCAGGTCCCTGTCAGAGATGATGTTGCAGCTCCTGTTTCGGCTCCTCAGCCGACCACACCTGTTATGAGCACGCCTACTTCTGAGGCTGCTCCTGATCATATTGCCCAGCCTTCTGCTTCTGCTCCTCAGGCAGGTCCTGTTATTTCTACTCCTCTTATGGGCACTGAGGAGGTTGCCAAGAGGATAGAGTCATTCATGAAGCTTCAGCCTCCAGAGTTCGACGGTACCTCAGCTACATGTACTGCCCAGAGGTACATTCAGAAGTGTGAGAAGATTTTGACAGTTCTTGGTACTAGAGACACCTTAGGGGTGCAGTGTGCTTCTTTTAGATTATCGGGAGATGCGGAGACATGGTGGGTCTCCATGATGCGGCAGAGGTCTAGTGACCTCCCTCCTTTGTCTTGGGCTGAGTTCGTGTCTATGTTCATGAGCAGGTTCGTGCCCCAGAGTCAGCACGATGCTCAGAGGCGCGAGTTTGAGGGGTTGAGGCAGGGAAACCTGTCTGTTTCAGAGTATGACACCAGGTTCTTGTGGTTGTCTCAGTTTGCGCCGGCTATGGTGGCTCATGAGAGGGACAAGGTCCTCCAGTTTGTTGAGGGTCTTCATCCCCGCTTGCAGGTAGCTGTTGCCCCTGATATGGGCAACAAGTCATATTTTGAGATAGTTGATGTGGCGCGGCGGATGGAGGATATCTTCGCCAGGGCTGACGCGGAGAGGGCGGCCAAGAGATCGCGTCAGTCTGGTGGGTATAGTGGATCCGCTCAGAGTGGGTGCGAGGGATATATTGCTTCAGTTCGGGATGTCCGGGCAGAGGAGTTATCCCTTGATAGAGTTCTGGTTGTTTGTGAGTATCCGGATGTGTTTCCTGATGATTTGCCGGGTTTACCGCCTATGCGGGAGATAGAGTTTTGCATTGATCTATTGCCAGGCACTCAGCCTAAATCTATTCCCCCGTATCGTATGGCTCCTGTTGAGTTGAGGGAGCTCAAGGAGCAGATTCAGGATTTGCTCGATAAGGGCTTCATTAGGCCCAGTGTGTCTCCATGGGGTGCCCCAGTATTATTTGTGAAGAAGAAGGATGGCTCTATGCGGATGTGTATTGATTACCGGCAGCTGAATAAGGTTACTATCAAGAATAGGTATCCTTTGCCGCATATTGATGATTTGTTTGATCAGCTTCAGGGTGCTACCTTCTTCTCGAAGATTGATTTGAGGTCGGGGTATCATCAGTTGAGGATTCGGTCCGAGGACGTTTCCAAGACTGCTTTTCGTACCCGATATGGCCACTATGAGTTTCTGGTGATGTCTTTCGGGCTTACGAATGCCCCAGCTGCTTTCATGGATCTGATGAACCGAGTGTTCAAGGCCTACCTTGACTCCTTCGTCATTGTGTTTATCGATGATATCTTGGTTTATTCGAGGAGCAGGGAGGAGCATGAGCAGCATTTGAGAGTTGTTCTTCGGACTCTGAGGGATCAGCAGTTGTATGCCAAATTCTCCAAGTGTGAATTTTGGCTCAGTTCTGTATCTTTCCTAGGTCACGTGGTGACCAAGGATGGGGTGTGTGTTGATCCGAAGAAGATAGAGGCCGTTCAGAGTTGGCCTAGGCCTACTTCTCCTACAGAGATTCGGAGTTTCTTAGGCTTGGCAGGTTATTATCGGCGGTTCGTCGAGGGGTTTTCTTCTATTTCAGCACCTCTGACGAAGTTGACCCAGAAGAATGTTCTTTTCCTGTGGTCCGATGCCTGTGAGTCTAGCTTTCAGAAGCTTAAGACTCTGTTGACTTCAGCGCCAGTGTTGGCCTTGCCTAGTGGATCCGGGGGATTCACCGTATATTGTGATGCTTCGGGTGTTGGCCTGGGTAGCGTTCTGATGCAGGAGGGTAAGGTGATAGCTTATGCCTCAAGACAGCTGAAGGTCCATGAGAAGAATTATCTTGTCCATGATTTGGAGCTGTTAGCTGTCGTGTTTGCACTGAAGTTGTGGAGGCACTATCTTTATGGCGAGCCATGTGAGATATTCACCGATCATAAGAGTCTCCAGTACTTGTTCACTCAGAAGGACTTGAACGGGAGACAGCGCCGCTGGTTAGAGCTGCTGAAGGATTATGATCTTTCTATCCGGTATCATCCCGGAAAGGCTAATGTTGTAGCCGATGCCTTGAGTAGGAAGTCCATGGGTAGCCTCGCCTATCTGATGCTGATATGAGGCCGTTGGCCCGTGAGTTGCAGGCTTTGTCCATTAATGGGGTTCGGTTTGATGATTCTGTTCCAGGCCGGGTGCTTGCATATGTGGGGTCTCAGTCGTCTTTAGCTTCCCAGATTCGGGAAAGGCAGTTCGAGGATCCTTATCTGAGAGATCTCCGGGACAGGGTCCTGAGTGGGGGAGTGTCCTCGTTCGTGATTGGTGATGATGGTGCTTTGCGGCTTAATGGCCGAGTATGTGTTCCAGCCATTGTGGAGCTGAGGCAGATGATTTTGGCAAAGGCTCACAGTTCGAGATATTCCATTCATCCGGGTACTGCGAAGATGTATCATGATCTTCGAGAGCTGTATTGGTGGAAAGGGATGAAGAGGGATGTTGCTGATTATGTATCTCGGTGTTTGAATTGCCAGCAAGTGAAGTATGAGCACCGGAGGCCAGCCGGGGTGACCCAGTCTATGCCCATTCCCGAGTGGAAGTGGGAGCAGATCACTATGGATTTCGTAGTTGGTTTGCCGCTGACCGTGGGTAAGCATGATTCGGTGTGGGTAGTAGTTGATCGACTGACGAAGTCGGCTCACTTCATTCCAGTGAGGACTACTTATACCTCGGAGCGTCTGGCTCGTATCTTCATTGAGCAGATTGTGAGATTGCATGGTGCTCCTGTTTCTATCATTTCTGACCGAGGTGCTCAGTTCACAGCTCAGTTTTGGAGATCTTTTCAGAGAGAGCTGGGTACTCGGGTCGATCTCAGCACTGCATTTCACCCGCAGACTGATGGCCAGTCTGAGCGGACCATTCAGATCCTGGAGAATATGTTGAGGGCGTGTGCTATTGATTTTGGAGGCCATTGGGATAGCCATTTGCCGCTAGCAGAGTTTGCGTATAATAATAGCTATCAGGCTTCTATCCAGATGGCTCCGTTTGAGGCATTGTATGGTCGGAGATGTCGCTCGCCTATCGGTTGGTTCGAGTCTGGTGAGTTCCAGGTGTTGGGGCCCGATTTGGTGCAGCAGACCTTAGATAAGGTCCGGGTTATTCAGGATCGACTCCGCACGGCTCAGAGCCGGCAGATATCGTATGCAGATCGGAGGCGGAGAGATCTTGAGTTCATGGTTGGGGACCGGGTATTCCTCAGAGTGTCGCCCATGAAGGGTGTTATGAGATTTGGGAAGAAAGGCAAGCTCAAACCTAGGTTCATTTGGCCTTTTGAGATATTGGAGCGCGTTGGCGCCGTTGCTTATAGACTGGCTTTGCCTCCCTCTCTGTCTGTTCATCCGGTGTTCCATGTGTCCATGCTCCGGAAGTATGTTCACGATCTGTCTCATGTGATCGATATGGCTTCCGTGGAGGTAGATGGCGACTTAGCTTATTCGGAGGAGCCTATTGCTATTGTGGCTAGAGAGGTCCGTAAGATGAGATCGAAGGTGATCCCGCTTGTGAGAGTTCAGTGGGGGCATCACTCCATTGCCGAGGCCACTTGGGAGCTTGAGTCCGAGATGCGTGAGAGGCATCCGCGCTTGTTCGATGATTCAGGTATGAAATCCTTGTATTTTCTAAGCCTGAATTTGGATTTTTAAGTTTTATTGATTTCGGGTGGTACCGAGGGGTCCTCGAAATCCGTGCCAGCTCCGTGGCTAGTGTGTGGATCCTACCTTAGACTTAGGCTCGTCCGAGGACGGCCGAGAGTCTAAGTGGGGGAGAATGTAACGACCCTCAAATAGTCGTTACGGGATCCGGGACCTCAATTTTCATGTCGACAGTCCCAAAAGCTCCGTTAGGTCATTTATGACCCGTCTGTGAAATCTGAGTCGAAACGGAGTCCGTTTGATAGGTTTTCGAGAAAAGGATCCGTTTATGAAATTCCAGAAAGGAATTTGGGGTTTCGATAAGTCGTTTTGAGTAAACGAACCCCGATGGAAAATCCGAGCGCACCGTTAGGTCCGTCTCGACATTTATGATATGTAGCAACCTTCAAAATTGAAAATGGACCTCGTTTGATAGGACTTTTGATAAAGTCCCCGTTTCGGAAGTTTAAAAGAGTTAAAAGAGGTTTCCGAGCTCGATTTGAGCAAATGAGCTCCGATGAGAGATCCGAAAGTTCCGTTAGGTTCGTATAGTCATTTTTGACTTGTAGCAACTTTCGGAATTGGATTCCGAGGTCGTTTGGTTAAATTTCGCTATTTTGGCGAAAGTCGAAAATTGAACCTTTGCCGTGGGACCCACTTTTTGAGTTCTAGAGGTCCGAATTGAGTTCCGTCTTGACGAGCATGTCACCCAAGTATTTTGTGGCTTGTGTGCAAAATTTGGAATCATTCCGAGCTTCGTAGGGTCCCGTTTTGCCCCTAAAACAGTGGAAAATCTGGTGCGACTTTTCTGTTCTATTTTGGCGCAAACAGCCGGATAAAAGCTGATTTTCCGGCAAATCCGTAAGGAATTAGGAAAAGCTCAAAACATAAAAGTTGTAGCCCTTTGTGTTATGGTTCTAATGGCACCAATTTCAGGTCATTTGGAGATTCCTATCAAAAGTTATGATTTTTTTAAAAGAAGTTGTCACAGAGGCAAAAAAAAAACTGCTATAAAAAGGCCATTTCGGTTCATAACTTATAAAAATCATTTGGTGAGCTCTTGAGGCGATTTTTGGGTATTTCTTGAAGACCCAATCATACTTACACTTAAAGTAAGCCCTTTCAATCCATCTTTATGTTGATTAACACAAGAATCAAAGGGTTGATTCTTGGAAATGGGTTAGAACCCTAGATTCTTAAGAATTGGGGAAAGACATCGAGCAAGGCTCGCATGTGGAATCTAAGTGTACTTTTGGACTCACGGGAGCGTGGGGAGTCTGGAAAATTACATTTATAAATTTAGGGCTCGGCCCTACCCGGGGGCATTTTGGTAATTTTTACCCTAGGATGCCTATAGGCTTAAATAGCTATAATTGAGCACTCATATGTGCTATATCTTGTCTTAATAGACCTAGTGGAGAGTCCTTCGCGGACAAGGCGAGCGGGAAAGGAGATTCTTCCCGGCATTTGAGCCCGAATTTCGAGGTAAGTGAGACTTGACCTCTATTGTGCTTGTGGACTCTTCCTTCATGCTAGTATGCTTCATGTACGCATATATATACCTAACAATGGTTAGGATTAATGATGTGAATTACTTGCTATTATTGTTTGTTATAAATAGCGAGATTGTGACTCGACCGAGGTATGTGCCGGTCTAAACGCTACGTCGAGGTAGCTTAAATTTATATCGTAGTAACGCTTGCTACACCATGCTTAGATAGCAAGAACTTGGGACATGGCCGAGGATGTTGCCGGCATGTCATGATAAATGTCTTGCCGAGGATTTTGCCGGCTTTTGTATGATATTGGTACTTGATTTGTTCACGTGCCGGGTTGGGTAGTGCTGTCTATACGTAACCTTGGGTTGGACGACATGGGAGTAGGGATTGTACCCCCAAACTGTGGTCGGGTTAACCTTCGCCTTACGTTCAGCTAGCATAACCAACCTAGGTTACGGTGACTGTGAAATATTATCGTTATTAATATTTCTGTTATTATTTCTGTTATTGTTATTAATGTCGTGGATATTAATACTGTAGAGGGACACTTGACAGGGGGTGTGGTGTCGCCTATACTATGAGATGTGTCACACTTGACAGGGGGTGTGGTGTGGACACTTGATCTTTGAGATGTGACATACTTGACAGGGGGTGTGGTGTGGTCACTTGATTTATTGAGATACGACGCACTTGACAGGGGGTGTGGTGCGATCGTAGACAGATTTGAGATGAGCCAACGACTACGGGTCGTTGGTCTACTTATTCATGATTGTGATAGTGACTTCGGGTCACGGTATATGGTTGATACTTAGTAGTGGTGTTGCTAGTCCATCATAGGTCTAGGTTAGTCGGCACGGGAGTAGAGATTGGACCTCCAAACCGCCGCTGAGTTGACCTATGCCTTACGTTGGATGGGCATAATCCTTGAGACTTCTGGTTACTACTTGTGTGTATGGAATGTGTTACATCTATTTGTGATTTCGCTACTTTATTGTATGATTACTATAGTATGTTGTTGCTTATGATGCATGTAGCGACTTGTCCCGCAAGGGTACCTTAGCGGGCCTGTCGGTGATCTTACTGGGCTTCGGCTCATAACTTACTCTGCTACGTGCGCAGGTCCTTCATCCAGTCAGCAGCCCGGACGTTAGCGGTTCCCGAGGCTTCTGAGACTTTTGATTGAGGTGAGCCGACCACACAGACCGTGGTGGCATACCGCCGGAGTCACTTAGAGATAGGACTCAGATTTCTTTGATGTATATTCATACTTTATTGAGTCACTCTTAGAATGCTCCAATTCTTTTGTGGATATATTCTTTTGGACTTCACCCTTTTATATTTATATATCCATTTATGATCTTTTCACATTATTGTTCTTTTCCGCATCTTGTTTCATTGGTTCGCCTAGGCAAATGTTGTTTAGGTGCCATCACGAGCCCTTGGAAATTGGGTCGTGACAACACCGATGGATATATAAGGTCCGCGTATGTGGACACAACATCATTTTGACAAGCATAGATCCATGTCGGTGGATATATAGGATCCGCGTTTGTGGACACGACATAAATTTGAGAAGCATAGGATCCGCGTAGGTGGATATATAAGGTCCGCGTCTGTGGACACGACATCAAGAAGCATAGAATCCATGTCGATAGGTATATAGGGTCTGCATCGGTGGATATGAAAAGCATAGGATCCATGGCGATGGATATATAGAGTCCGCAGCGGTGGACACGACATAAATTTGAGAAGTATAGAATCCATGTCGGTGGATATACAGGGTCCGCAGCGGTGGACATGACATCAATTTGAGAAGCATAGGATCCATGTCGCTGGATATATAGGGTCCGCGTCTGTGGACATGGCATCATTTGACAAGATCATAGAATCCATGTCGGTGGATGTATAGGGTCTGCATCGGTGGACATGAAAAGCATAGGATCCATGTCGGTGGATATATAGGGTCCGCAGCGGTGGACATGACATCAATTTGAGAAGTATAAAATCCATATCGGTGGATGTATAGGGTCTGCATCGGTGGACATGACAAGCATAGAATCCATGTCGGTGGATATATAGGGTCTGCATTGGTGGACATGACAAGAATAGGATCCATGTCGGTGGATGTATAGGGTCTACATCGGTGGACATGACAAGCATATGATCCATGTCAGTGGATATATAGGGTCCGCAGCGGTGGACATGACATCAATTTGAGAAGCACAGGATCCATGTCGGTGGATATATAGGGTCCGCAGTGGTGGACATGACATCAATTTGAGAAGTTTAGAATCCATGTCGGTGGATGTATAGGGACTGCATAGGTGGACATGACAAGCATAGGCATGTCGGTGGATATATAGGGTCCGCAGCGGTGGACACGATATAAATTTGAGAATTATAGAATCCATGTCGGTGGACATGACATCAATTTGAAAAGTATAGAATCCATGTCGGTGGATACATAGGGTCTGCATCGGTGGACATGACATCCCTAGAATCTGCGTCGGTGGATATATATAAGGTCCGCGTTTGTGGACAATTCAGCAATTGAAGGTATAGGGTCCGCGTCTGTGGGCATACTTCAGCGATCTGAAGCAGAGTACGAATCTGCGATTGTGGATTATGGGGTCCGCGTTTGTAGGCAGTTCAACACAGGATCCGTGCCTGTGGATACAGTTCAACATTGAAAGCACCTTAAGTATCGAAGAGACATATGATCTGTGTCAGTGGATAGAAAGTTTGAAGTCCATGTTTGTGGACGACATATAAATCAAACAAGTGCAAGACAAAACAACCACTCGGCTCAACAGGGAAGTTTACCTTAGTTTATCTTTATATCCACTGCATTTATCATGATTTTGCTGCAGGGTACTCCCCAATCTCTCGACAAACCCCTGTGCCATGCTCTCACGCCTGTTCCCAACATGACTACCAACAACATAGAAAGCAAAGCCCAACCCTACAGACAATGCCTTTTGCTAGACGCGCAAGCTACCTATGTTGGCGAATTCCAAGCTACAAGTCCATACTCGTACCTGTGATCTACCTAATCTCCCTTGCCGATTGGGTATCAGCTTCGTATTCCTTCCTATTCTTGCCTGCCTATTTGAATCGTGCATATTCATCATGCTTTACTTCTCAATATCTCTCAGCTCATTCAAGGCAATATTGAAGGCAAGATGACTCATTTATCGAGATGAAATGGAAACTAGGTACATATAAACTCCTCTTTATGGGTGTGTAGCGCGCCCCATTTTCATAACTAGGACGATTATAAGCCTTTTTTCCCACGATCGACCTACTGATGTTATCTCATCTTCAATAGTACCCTTACTTTAGTCATCATTCATTCCGCCGAAAAGGCAAAGCATACGCGTATCTAAACTTTACATACTTGGATAAGTTTAGTCTTTACATCCAAATCGTGCGTCATAAATATCTCACACAGGCAACATGCCATTATAGAACTACACACAGCCTGATTCTCGTGAAACCCGAGATATGTAGGCAACTCAGAGACCGGGATTCGGCCAAAAACACCCCAAAACTCCCATTCTTTCCCTTTTAATATTCTGCCTACTAGTCGTGATAAAATTGGCTGTTCCGTCAACTATCTTTACCCGAAGACTCTTTCATCCTCCCCGCCCAAAGAAGGGCAGCTGTTGACACCCAATTTTGTCCCTCCTTTTTCTAAAATTGGCCATAATTCAACTTAAGGGTGCAATGTGACTATTTGTGCAAAATGTGCATTAGAAATCATGCATTTACGTGCGTTATCCTCTATTTATATATTATATACTTAAATGTGGCTATATTATGTAACTTTTGCATCATTTAAGCTATTGTGAAATTAATACATTCATAATATTAGTGGCTATATTATATAATTACATCATTTCGGCTACATGTCAAGTTTATTTTAATTTATAATTATTTGTGCAAATTAGTAATTATTTGTGATTATATATATTTAAATAATTTAATTTGAGTTTATTTAATATTTATTTGTGCATTTTATGATATATGTATATCTATATTTCATTTTTTACACCTTTAAGTTAAATATTGGCCAATTGAAGTATCCAAATTCCTTTTTCTTATTAATTCTTCCATATTTCAAAGTTACTACACAAAATTCTTTATTTATTTTTATTTATTTACATTTTACTCTGAACCTAGCCAAATTTCCTAACCAAATACATCCTTATTATTTGAATTTTTAAATCTCAAACCTTCTTCCTAATTCTACCTTGAATCTAGACCAAATAATAGTCTAGATACGTTTTCCCGTCCAAGTTCATTTCCCAAATCTAATCCTCAATTTTCTCCAATCTCCCTAAATCTCTCCCTTGATTCACTCCCATTCACAATCTCCCTAATTCATCTTCTTCCTAATTTTAGGTCACCCTTTTCCCCACTTTCAAGTCTACATACATTATTGAGGAAAATCATTCAAATCCCCCTTAAATCATTCCCCTTAATCTTATCCAATCAAATCCCTCCCATTAAGCCTAAATTCCTCAATCACCTCTCATTTTCCTTAACCACTCTTTTTCAAAAAGACTATAAATACACCTATTTCTCACATTCATTTAGGACTTACTCTCATCTTCTCCTACACACATCTTCTAACATATTGATTCATCATCACTTGCAATTACATCTTCTATACACATTCCAACATTCTCACTTCTCACAACTTAACCACATATTTCTCTACACTTCTTTTATCCTTTAACACACCACTCTATTTTTCATTATTTTATTGGGAGCCACATTAAAGACTTGCCCAGAAGCTCGTATTGACAAAAGTTATCCATTTATTCGAAGGTAACTTGTATTGAACTTTTCTTAGTATTTTGTGGTAACGTTGCCGGTACAACTACAACTATATATAAGTTACTGCTATGTAATGTGAATATTTGGTTAAGCAGGGGCCACCTTCTACCCTCTATTTATTTGTTGTGTGCTTAAATGAGTGAAATCATAAGATATGTTGAGAATATGAAGTGCTACTTGAAAACTGAAATGTTTTGCGTGAATCTGAAAAATTGAGTTTTACATAGTTAATGCATGACATGTTTTTTTTAGATTAAATTAGTGCAGGGAGCTGGCTTATTTCTGCAAAATTGAGTATTCTGAAAATTTAACAGTAGCATTAAGGCTTTGCATCTTTATTACAACTTAGTTGTTTTAATTTGGAGGCCTATTTTTAAATCTTTTAAAATTATTTTGCTTACATGATATTATTTGACTTGTGTGATTTGCATGACCGTACTCTTTATGTGACGACTAGAAGAGTCTAGATTGGGGCATTAACATAATTAGGGAGTCTAGATATTCTACATTTATATTAGTAGTCTCAATGGCCTCCGAGACATTAAGTGGGACGCTAGTAAACCTTTAGGACGTTTAAAATATTAGCTAGCGCTTTAGTTAAATACTTAAAGAGGGTATGGGGGGTTAAAGGGAACTAAGCCCCTCGGAAGTGATGAAATTACCCGAGCTATATATTGATAGTGGATTTTGAAACTATCGTCCCTTACGAAAGCCGGGTTCTGATCCGAATAGGATAATAAAACCTAGGGTTATTCAAACGTTTAATTAGTTAGCTATTTATTATTTTGTGGCTATTTGTACAACATGATTACTGTTTCAATTTGTTTATGCAATACATTAAATTGCCTATTTTACTTACTTTGCACCCCATATCTCTTTTGTCTATTTTATTTAGATTTTATCCTTTTATAAGTAATATGTTAAATCCAATATAGTAATCGGCCGGGAACCACATTTAGTGGAACTTAGGAGGTGCCTAACCCCTTCTTTCTAGGTTATTTCGAACACTTACCCGAATCCCTAACTCGTAGACCAACCCGGGGTTAATTCTTTAAATGGAATTAGAAATTAATAGGTGACCTTATACGCCTAGGAAATTTATTAGGTGGCGACTCCAAAACTCTAACTCCGAACGAGTTCACCCAGTCAAATCCGAAACCCGACTCGCTTCGAGTTGAGTACAAAATCGGGTATGACAGAATGGCGACTCCGCTGGCAATTAAATGTTCTAACCATTACGATTTTTATATTGGGTTTATTATTGCTTTTATTATTTTATATTCAACACTAACTTTTTCTCTTTGCAGGTGGGTAGCCTTTTTTGCAATTTTTGATTATATAATATTTAGTATATTATTGTACTATTTGTTGCATTTCATTCATACTTCCCCCACACTTGGGCAATGACACTTTGCACACACACGGGCGATTACGTGTATCCCACGGTCGCTTCACCACAAAAATCCTTTTAGGAGGGACATTTTGGAATATAGTTGGTCCGTGGTACAACCAACAATTTTCGAATGGTCTCACTCCTTGGTCGTCCGCCTTGGGGAACCTTGTCTAGATTACCCCACTCTTAGTCTAGAAATCATGCATCATGTCATATTTAGGACCATTTTGACTTCGGCGCATGTCTAAGTCTACCAGTTCACCATATTGGAATGAACCAAACGGGTTTTCGACCCTAAGGGACATTTAAATGTGTTATATGTGCATCTACTTAAAGTTAAACGTATCTAATGTAGACCATTTGTTCTCAAAGTGTGGATCGTCTAATTATTTATTTTTGTTGGGGGATGTCACGAGCCACGAAAATTTGGAAGATCAAACAAAACAGACTTTAAATTGATTTTTCTACTTTTGTGCAACAAAATCAATTATTTATTTCTATAAAGGGAAATTGTTATAAAAATCATTATAGAAATCAGTTATTTATTTCTATTTACGTATGAAATTTTTTTTACATTCATACAAAACCAATTATTTTATAAAAGTATTTTTGGGTTATGAACGAGATTAATTTTTCTATTTTTGAAAACCAAATCATAGACTTTAAATTAATTTTTCTACTTTTAATGTAGCAAGATCAATTAGTATTCCTATTTACCCAAAAGATATTATTCTACATTTATACAATAAAATTGATTATTTTATAAAATTATTTTTTCTACTAATTTTAGGTTATGAGAACAAACGGGATGACACACGATACACGTCCAATTTTAAATATCATACTCCAACTTAGGAAGACTTAACATCTTTCGCATGTTAAAGTCCATTAGCCAACTCCGTCCAAATGACGCCTATCATGCATCTTATATGTATTGGTCTTGTTAGGCCTACCTCCGATACAAGAGAGGTCCCTTGCATTATAAGGAGTGATATATTTTGTATTTGGTAATTATTACCTTGAAACTAACTTATTGTTTTCGTGTTTAAGTTTTACTCCCACTCCTGAGGTTGACTTGTGCATTCTGGCCGAGCATCAGTACCGGACGAGAACCAAGGGACCAGTTACAACTCCTCCCCCCTCACAAACTAGAAGAAGAGGAAAGCGAAACATCATGACTGAGTTGAATAATGCTGCTCTTAGTGACGATAACATTGGTAATAATGGTACACCCCGCAAACTTGCCTTGGTTGGGTATGATGAACATGTTGCTACTTTGGAGCAAAGGATTAAAGAACTTGAAGAGAAACTGACAATGGCCAGTTTACCCGTTGTTAACTCCGCCCATTCAGGAAAGCCTGTCGATGCAAGTGGGTCAGCCCGCCCTAACGGAAAGGACCCTATGCACCCAACTGATCCACTTGTTGTTTACCAAACAATACCACCAGCCACATACCAAACAACGCCACTAAAGAGAATATAGTAATATTCAACGGACCACAAGCATCTGTTTTTCAATTTTCTCCTGTCCTGATAATATATGCGTTGACACCCAATTTGGTCCCTCCTTTTTCTAAAATTGACCATAATTCAACTTAAGGGTGCAGTGTGACTATTTGTGCAAAATGTGCATTAGAAATCATGCATTTACGTGTGTTATCCTCTATTTATATATTATATACTTAAGTGTAGCTATATTATGTAACTTTTGCATCATTTAGGCTATTTGTCAAAACTGTGACTATTTGTGAAATTAGTACATTCATAATATTAGTGGCTATATTATATAATTACGTCATTTAGGCTACATGTCAAGTTTATTTTAATTTATAATTATTTGTGCAAATTAGTAATTATTTGTAATTATATATATTTAAATAATTTAATTTGAGTTTATTTAATATTTATTTGTGCATTTTATAATATATGTATATCTATATTTCATTTTTTACACCTTTAAGTTAAATATTGGCCAATTGAAGTGTCCAAATTCCTTTTTATTATTAATTCTTCCATATTTCAAAATTACTACCCAAAATTCTTTATTTATCTTTATTTATTTTTATTTATTTACATTTTACTCTGAACCTAGCCAAATTTTCTAACCAAATACATCCTTATTATTTGAATTTTTAAATCTCAAACCTTCTTCCTAATTCTACCTTGAATCTAGACTAAATAATAGTCTAGATACGTCTTCCCGTCCAAGTTCATTTCCCAAATCTAATCCCCAATTTTTCTCCAATCTCCCTAAATCTCTCCCTTGATTCACTCCCATTCACAATCTCCCTAATTCCTCTTCTTCCTAATTTTAGTTCACCCTTTTCCCCACTTTCAAGTCTACATATATTATTGAGGAAAATCATTCAAATCCCCCTCAAATCATTCCCCTTAATTTTATCCAATCAAATCCCTCCCATTAAGCATAAATTCCCCAATCACCTCCCATTTTCCTTAACCACTCTTTTTCAAAAATACTATAAATACACCTATTTCTCACATTCATTCAGGACTTACTCTCATCTTCTCCTACACATATCTTCTAACATATTGATTCATCATCACTTGCAATTACATCTTCTATAAACATTCCAACATTCTCACTTCTCACAACTTAACCACATATTTCTCTACACTTCTTTTATCCTTTAACACATCACTCTATTTTTTATTATTTTATTGGGAGCCACATTAAAGACTTGCCCAGAAGCTCGTATTGACAAAAGTTATCCATTCATTGGAAGGTAACTTGTATTGAACTTTTCTTAGTATTTTGTGCTAACGTTGTAGGTACAACTACAACTATATATAAGTTACTGCTATGTAATGTGAATATTTGATTAAGCAGGGGCCACCTTCTACCCTCTATTTATTTGTTGTGTGTTGAAATGAGTGAAATCATAAGATATGTTGAGAATGTGAAGTGCTACTTGAAAACTGAAATGTTTTGCGTAAATCTGAAAAATTGAGTTTTACTTAGTTAATGCATGACATGTTTTTTTTTAAGATTAAATTAGTGCAAGGAGCTGACTTATTTCTGCAAAATTGAGTATTCTGAAAATTTAACAGTAGCATGAAGGCTTTGCATCTTTCTTAGTTGTTTTAATTTGGAGGCCTATTTTAAAAGCTTTTGAAATTATTTTGCTTACATGATATTATGTGACTTGTGTGATTTGCATGACCGTACTCTTTATGTGACGACTAGAAGAGTCTAGATTGGGGCATTAATACAATTAGGGAGTCTAGACATTTTACATTTATATTAGTAGTCTCAATGGCCTCCGAGACATTAAGTGGGACGCTAGTAAACCTTTAGGACGTTTAAAATATTAGCTAGCGCTTTAGTTAAATACTTAAAGAGGGTATGGGGTTAAAGGGAACTAAGCCCCTCGGAAGTGATGAAATTACCCGAGCTATATATTGATAGTGGATTTTGAAACTATCGTCCCTTACGAAAGCCGGGTTCTGATTTGAATAGGATAATAAAACCTAGGGTTATTCAAACGTTTAATTAGTTAGCTATTTATTATTTTGTGGCTATTTGTACAACACGATTACTGTTTCAATTTGTTTATGCAATACATTAAATTGCCTATTTTACTTACTTTGCACCCCATATCTCTTTCGTCTATTTTATTTAGATTTTATCCTTTTATAAGTAATATGTTAAATCCAATATAGTAATCGGCCGGGAACCACATTTAGTGGAACTTAGGAGGTGCCTAACCCCTTCCATCTAGGTTATTTCAAACACTTACCCGAATCCCTAACTCGTAGACCAACCCGGAGTTAATTCTTTAAATAGAATTAGAAATTAATAGGTGACCTAATACGCCTAGGAAATTTATTAGGTGGCGACTCCAAAACTCTAACTCCAAACGAGTTCACCCAGTCAAATCCGAAACCTGACTCGCTTCGAGTTGAGTCCAAAATCGGGTATGACAATATGTTTAGGAGTGCATATATGTAAAATCGAATACGCCAAGAAACCAAACCCGTAAACCGAACACACTCGCAAAAGAGGAATAAGATTTGGGCGAAAACTCTTGCTTTCATTGATGAAGGGAGTCCCCTATTTATTAAAGAGAAAACCTAGAGAAAACCTAACTTAGGAGTCAAGTAAACTTAACGGGCTTGGCCCAATATACAATTTACATAACTAACTATTTACATATCTAATCTATTCACAATATAACCTTCATTACCCCCCCCCCCCCCAAGTTGGATCGTGAGGGTTCCTTATGGCCAACTTGTTAAGGAAGTATTCGAACTGGGCACGTCCCAGCGCATTCGTAAAAATATCAGCCAGTTGTGTGGTCGTAGGCACATAGCTGGGACGAATGACTCCTCCGATAATTTCATTCCGAACAAAGTGACAGTCGACTTCGATGTGTTTAGTGCGTTCGTGAAAGACAGGATTTCGAGCAATATGTAACGCTGCTTGACTGTCACACTTCAAATTCATCGGAGAGGTGTGATCGATTCCAAGGTTCCATAATATCCCTGTTAACCACTTCAATTCACACACAGTCATCTCCATCGATCGATACTCTGCCTCCGCGGAGGAATTCGACACGATCTGTTGCTTCTTCGTTCGCCAAGATATCGGTGAGTCCCCTAACGACACATACCACCCTGTTAACGATCGACGCGTTAACGGACAACCTGTCCAATCGGAGTCACACCACCTGTGCAACCTTAGATCACACTGAGAATTAAATACGATGCCTTGTCCCGGACAGCCTTTCAAATATCGAACAACTCTAAGTGCCGCTTCCATATGCTTAACACGGGGACTCTGCATGAATTGCGACAACACATGCACACTATAGGACAAATCCGGTCGCGTAAAACACAAGTAAATCAATCTTCCAACCAGTCGCCGGTAGTGTTCAGGATCTTTGACAAAACGACCAATCGCAAGTGCCAAGCGATGGTTTTGTTCTATCGGTGTACCAACCGGTTTTGCTCCCAACAGGCCTGCTTCTGATATGATATCCAATGCATACTTCCTCTGACACAATAAGATTCCCTTCAGAGCCCTTGCCACTTCAACTCCCAAGAAGTATTTCAAGGCACCTAAATCCTTCATATGGAAACATGTCGAAAGATACAACTTAAAATTTTGAATTGCCTTCAAATCATTACTAGATATGATTAGATCATCCACATAAACGAGCACATTCAAATGCACATTTTCCTTCTTCATCGTAAATAATTAGTAATCCGAATATGATTGTCGAAACCCATATTGCTTAAGAGCAGCAGACAACTTCGCAAACCAACACCTGGGAGCTTGTCTTAAACCATACAATGATTTTCGAAGGCGACACACAGTTCCTCTCCCAGTCATGCGATGTCCCGATGGCAATTTCATATACACTTCTTCGTGAAGATCACCATGCAAAAATGCATTGTGCATATCCATCTGATGCAATTCCCAATTTTTGGCAGCTCCTACGGCCAGAAAAACTCGGACAGTCACCATCTTTGCAACCGGTGCAAATGTCTCCGTGTAATCAACTTCTTCGATTTGATGATTCCCAAAAATCACTAGTCTTGCTTTGTACCTTTCAATAGTTCCATCCGAGTTGTACTTTATCTTATATACCCACCGGCATCCGAGGGCCTTCTTCTCCGTAGGTAAGCGAACTATCTCCCAAGTTTTGTTCGCTTCCAATGCCTTCAATTCTTCCCCCATGGCTGTTCTCCATTTTTCATTTTTCACCGCCTCCGAATAGGAGGTAGGCTCAGGTCCTTGCGTTATAGCTGCAAGGAAGCTCACATATTTCGAAGAGAAATTATCACAATTGACATAGTGTGCTACAGGATAGGGCTTACCAGAGAGTTGTTGAGAAGCGGATGAACAATCAGACTTTCGAACACAGGACGATACCCGGTGACTCATCTTTTGGACGGTATTAGTAACAAAGTCTCTCAGCAAGATATTCTCTTTCTTAGTTCGTTTTCTACGACCCATCTCTTCGGGTTCAACTTCGGGAACAACTTTGGGTTCAACTTCCGGAGTCACCACTTCGGGTTCGATTTCCGGAGTCATGACTTCGGGTTCAACACCCCCCCCCCTCTTCATCGCACACTCTCCTCTTCCTCCTCCAATGCTACGGTGACAGGAACCGTATCTTGTCTCCGTTTTTCGTCCTTAGTATCCTTGGATGCGAACGGAAATTCCTTTTCGTAAAAAACCACATCCCTTGAGAACACAAACTCCTTTGCCTCCAAATCATACACTTTCCATGCTTTCTTCCCATTTGGATAGCCCAAAAACACGCATCGACGACTCCTACTTTCGAACTTGTCACTTGTTCGTCCTTGGTTGCGAGCATAACATAAGCAACCGAACACCCTCAAATGATCATAATTCGGTGTCACTCCCATCAAGATAGCGTAGGGTGTCTTCCCATTCAACAACTTAGTGGGTGTCCGGTTAGTCAAATAACATGTCGTCATCACGCATTCTCTCCAGAAGTCGATAGGTAAATTGGCTTGAAAACGTAGCGCCTGTGCCACGTTTAAGATATGTCTATGTTTTCGTTCAACTCTATCGTTTTGCTGGGGGTGTCCCTACACAAGAATTTTGGAACATGATCCCTTGTTCGAGAAAATACCCTTTCAGACTTACAAATTCGGTTCCATTATCACTCCTGAACGCACTTAACCCGTTTATTGAATTGTCTTTCTACCATTGCAAAGAAACCTTTCAATTTTTGTCCGACCTCTCTCTTATCAACTAACAAGAACACCCATACTCCTCGTGAACAATCATCAACAACAGTCAAAAAATATGATGCACCACACGAAGACTCAGTTCTATAAGGACCCCACAAGTCACAATGAACTAAATCAAAAGGTTCAGCAGCTTTATTATTACTCGAAGGAAATACATTTTTAGTTTGCTTTGCCCTAAGGCATACATCATATGGTTTTTCTTCTAAGCTACCTTTCCCACTATCTTCTAAAACTGAAAGAGATTTTGTTACTTGTATCGAAGGATATCCCAACCTTTGATGCCACAAATCTACCACATCAATCTTCACAGCTTTCACCACAGGTATCGTCCGAAAGTAGTAGAGTCCATTCTTTTGTTCACCCGCTCCAATCAACTTCCCCGTAGCCCGGTCCTGCATAACACACAAATCATTAGAGAAATTTACATTGCAACCAACTTTATCAATTAATTGAGACACAGAAATCAAATTGCAAGTCATTTCGGGTACATATAACACTCCGTGAATAACCATGTCTTCGTTAAATCTAATGGATCCTTCCTGAGTCACCATCGTACTGCTTCCGTTCGGTAAACCTACCGGACACTTTGGTATTGTTCGTAAATTCTCCAAAGCACTTATCTGACCGGTCATTTGATTTGACGCCCCCGTGTCAATAATCCATGAAAGATGAATTTTCTTACCGATCGATGGTTCACTTGTGCTTGCCTTCTCCTTTTTCAGCAAATTGAACAGCATTTGCAACTGATCACCTGTTATTCCGGACAAGTTAGTTTGTCCGGGCACACTCATGTGTCCGTTTTCTCCATTCTCGAGCTCAGCTTGAGCAGCATTTGCTCGATTATTGCCACGTCCTCGACCAACATTCGAACCAAACTGTTGATGTCCACGTCCTCTTCCACCTCTGTTACCTACAGCTCTTCCTCTGCCACGTCCTCCATTCGAAGAACTTTGCTTCGGATAATGCACCCACCCCTCGGGATAACCAATAATTCATAGCAGCGTTCCGAAGGATGTTCTCCTCGATCACACAAGTGACACTCCTTATAGCCTGTCTTCGGTGGCTGTGATCATTGTGCAGCAAACGCTGTCACCTCCCCTCGCTCTTCCTGAGTTCGTGCCATCCCTTTGACCCGTTCATCTTGGATTACCTTTTGGTAGACTTGATTTATCGATGGCAGCGGATCCTGAGCCAAGAGATTGGAACGGAGGTTCCATAGAGACTTTCATCCAGACCCATAAGAAATAAGTGAACCCTATCATCTTCCCTTTTCTTCTCCAGTGCAACCGTTAGATTGCAAGTGCAGTTTCTACACGAACAAGTTGGAAACTTGTCACAATTTCCTAGTTCTTCCCACAACATGGCCAGTTTTTTATAGTAAGCAGCAATAGTTAATCCCTTTTGCTTACAACCGGCCAAAGCTGCTTTCAATTCTTGAACCCGAGGTCCGTTTCCCACGGAGAAACGTTCTCGAATACTCTCCCACAGATCTTTCGCCACTTTCATGTGTGATATAGTGGTCCGAAGAGTAGGCTCGATCGAATTCTTAATCCACGATACCAGAAGAGAATTGATAGTCCACCAGTCCTCATAATCGATCGACTTTTCATCGGGCATCTTGCTCGATCCGTCAACAAAACCAAACTTCTTCCTTGCACGCAGTGATCGTTCTAACCGACCAGGCCCATTCCTCATAGTTTTCACTGGTCAACTGGACCTGTGTGATAATCAAACCAGGATTATCATTCGAGGTGATATCGTACGGAGAGATTGTCTTCCGTACGACTGCAGCATTACCTTTTGGAGCCTCCATTACTTTTCTACTTGAAGAGTTTCACGATGGCTCTGATACCATGTAAAACCGAACACGCCAAGAAACCAAACACGTAAACCGAACACACTCACAAAAGAGGAATAAGATTTGGGTGAAAACTCTTGCTTTCATTGATGAAGGGAGTCCCCTATTTATACAAGAGAAAACCTAGAAAAAACCTAACTTAGGAGCCAAGTAAACTTAACGAGTTTGGCCCAATATACAATTTACATAACTAACTATTTACATATCTAATCTATTCACAATATAACCTTCATTTAAAAGAGTATATAGGCAGATATGTAGCTAGATATTTAGTGGGTGTTTGGCCATAAATACCAAAAAAATCTTGAAAAAAGTGTTTTTGAAATTGAATTAAAAAATTATACTTTAAAGTTGAAAATGTGTTTGGACATTCATTTTATTTGAAAAAAGGTTGAAGGTTTGTGAGTGAAAGATTTTTTTTTTTTCCAAAAACATACAAGTTTTCATGGACAAATACTTTTGTCAAAATTTTTTTGGAGAGAAGGGAAAAAAATTTATGGCCAACCAGCCATTAGTATTTCCACTCAAACTACTGAGAATAAGTTAAAAAGTCGGGAAGCGGCAGAAGAGAAACAAAACAAGTGGGCAAAGTATCAGCCGTACTAGCAAGGGGGAGTATCATAGGTTTTATAGTCCAACATAGGCCTGGGCATAGAGCTGAGCCAGCTCGGAACTCGGCTCGGCTCGATTGCCTTTAACTCGGCTCGGCTCGGCTCATTTTGAAAAGAGGCTCGGCTCGGGCTCGGCTCGGTTTTATTCAAAGTTTGGCTCGGTTCGGCTCGGCTCGGTCAAAGCTCGGTCAAGCTCGGCTCGGTCAAAGCTCGGCTCGATAGAGCTGGCTCGGCTCGGCTCGGTTAACTTGATTTATTATGTAATTTTCTCTTTAAAATATAACTTTCATTCATTAGTCTCAATTACTAATTTGAAGTCTACTTAATATTTAATATAATTAACAATTGATAAACTTGTACTCTTATCCTTATTTATTTGACATAAGCAAATTTATTTTCTCATAATGTAAAGGTTAAGCCTACTAAATAGCTGATACTAAAAATCAAATGCAATTCATATTTTTAATTTAACTATTTAATTATTAACATGGTAAAATTATAACCATAATATTGAATTTCTCACCAAAAATAAAATATATATTAATAGGATCTAAAATAATCATAGAAAAAAATGTGTATTAAATTAATCACACAAGCTTAAAAAAGTCATGAAAATATTTACTAACGCAATATTGTTGGTGAAAGAAAATCTCCAATTATAATAGTACAATAAATAATAAATTAGAAAGATCCTCTACTTCAAGTGTATCTTCTATTGTTTCCAGTGCAAATAATGATCCTCTAGCACAAATTATTAGTAATAAAAAGAGAGCTGCTGCTTCAAGTGATATGGCTATAAATACAGAATTAAATTTATTTTTAAACAGTGAACAAGTGTATGATGCAGACAATTTTGATATTTTGGACTGGTGGAAAAATTGGCAAAAATCATATCCAATTTTGTCTACCATGGCCCGAGATTTGTTAACTCCTCCGGTGTCTACTGTAGCATCGGAATCTGCTTTTTCTGCAGGTCGAAGAGTATTAGGAGACACAAGACACTCAATGACAGCAACTTCAATAGAAATGTGTGTAGTTTTAAAAGATTGGCTAGATGCTGAAACAAGAAGTCAAAACCTAGTGTTCGATGTTGATTTTGTTTCCAGTGATGAAGAATCTTTGTCTAGCTTAGAAGCTTAGAGTATAAAATTGTTATTATTTTATTTCTTATGATGTATCAAAGTTTTAAGCAAAGACTTTAGAATAAAACTGTTTTTAACTACTTATCATATTTTTAACATCATCTCTAAAACTGTTTTTTTTTTAATGATTATGATGAAAAAAAAAAATAAATATTATTTTTTATATTATTAAGTATGAGGACACAAAAGAAAAAGAGTCAGCTCGGGCTCGGCTCGGGCTCGGTCAAACTCTAGCAAAGCTCGGTTGAGCTCGGCTCGAGCTCGGCTCGGCTCGGTATAGTTTAAAGCTCGGTTCGGCTCGGCTCAGGCTCGGCTCGACTCGGTAACATAGTAAGCTCGGTTGGGCTCGGCTCGGGCTCGGCTCGCTCGCTCGATGCCCAGGCCTAGTCCAACACATGAGAAATAGCAACACGCCATATATACAAATTAATCTAGATGATTAAACACTTATGCGCTGTATATTTACATCAAAATATATAATTTAACCTTATTAGGAAAAAATCAAAACTAGATAATATTACTCGACCATTGTCAAGTGACAACCATGGTGTTTACATGACTTGCATTTCAGTGGTATCACTAAGATTAAATCATATTATATGTGAGTTTAATTTCAATATTTGATTTTTCCTCCCGTATCCAATCTACCATATAAAAAACTAAAATCAGAGAGTTAAAATGGAAATACAAATCATTGGGAAAAGAAAAGTCAAAGAAAGAGCATCTCCATTTCCAAAAGTCTTGGTTGAATGTCCTAAAGATCTTGTACGAAGCATTGCACATTTCTCCATAGATAACCCCTGTTTCGTGCTCGACTCTTCCCCAGGTTTAATACGTAAAATGAAAAGACAAAAGAACACAACTAAGCTTTTATTAAAACGGCAGAACATACACCAAGAACCAAAGGGAGGCTCATGAACAACCACAATGGCCGAAATGCCAGCGGTCCAAGGCATGTGCTGTGATATGAGAAAAGATCTTAGGCATGTTCTTCCAAAAGGAAGTCTTTTCATGATGGATAAATTCAAAGAGTTTGTCGCATGGTTAAAAAATTAGTGGATGAATTACTAAACTCCCTTTTCTACCTTTGACTTACATATAAGGATTTTATTTGGTTTAGAACTTAAACTCTTAGCATACAGTTAACTCACATATCACTTAGGGGTCGTTCGGTTCGGCGCATTAAAGATTAATACCCGCACAAAACTCAGCGTTAATTTAGCGCAGCGTTCGGTTGGTTTTTGTGGAATTTTAATACCCGCATAAAATTAGTGCAACGTTTGGTTGCGTTTACGTATATTCCGCGTTATTAATACCCGCATTATTAATGCGGGAATCTATGTATTATTTTATGCGGGGTAGAAGGTGGTATTAATAATGTGGGTATTAATAATGCAGGTATTAAAATTTAAAATGACAAAATTAAAATAATAAGGATATTTCTAAATTTTATTTAAGGAGTAAATAAATGTTTTAAATAATAATATTTTTTGTCAATTTGTAATATATCATTGATTCAACAAATAATCCATACGTTATAATATAATACCCACATTATTAAACCCTACATAACTAATACCCGCATTATCAATACCTACATTATTAATACACACATTATTAATACACATATTATTAATACCGGCATTAATAGTTAATACCCGCATAAAATAAACCCCAAACCGAACGACCCCTTAAACTCTTAACATGCACTAAACTCACGTCACTCTTTACTATGCTTTCAAAACATTCAACGAATCACTGCACATTTCCCTATTAGTCACCACCCTTCACTGCTTGAATCTTTCCAGTCTTGAATAAATATTACTCCTACTACTACTAGAAAGTAGAAACAAACGAACCTACAATAGTACTTACTCAAACGGCAAAAGAAAAGAATGGAAGAAAAGTTGGTTCAAGGACTACCACATATGTCCAATGTCAGTGTTCCGAGGCGTGACATTACAAAGAATCCAAAGTAAATATATGGCAAATGGATAGAAACCAAAAGGCTAGTATGTACCAGCAATCAGTAAATTAATGGTATACTTATTTGATTAATTCCCCGGCCATAAATCTATGATAAAACTGAGGAAAAAGGGGGGTTACATTTCCAGTTTTCCACCCAAAATACGAGCAACCCCACATTCTCTCCATTTCTTGACTTGAGACTTTTATTTTGTCATAACTAGTATAATAATCTACTAATCTAACCAAACAAAAGAGAAGCTCCAAATCTAGCATTTTTCTTGAATGTAGAGCCTGTCTGCTACCTAATTCTTCTTCCCTTGAAGACTATGAAACCAGTTTATCTTAAACCCTAATACTACCCCCAAAAAGCATTCCTTATGCGGCTAAACAATCTTTATCATCTCCTTCTGAAAACTTCTACAACTAAACTAAACACAACTTTTTACTGCTTCTAAAACTTTCAGCATTCGCTATAGCAAATCCTACTCAAAAATCATTACTGGGTCAGTAAGTCCACTCCTGAGGAAGCATTATTTCTTGGGACATTGCCACCGGCTGTGTTCTCAAATTTCGCCTTTGTTGATCCAGCACATTATTTTGGTACTTCAAAATGTGACCTAAACACAAAATAGCTTAAATTAGAAAATGTCCAAACGAATAAACAAAGAGTTTAACATATATACATTACAACAAAAGATTATTAAATACTTCCTCTGTCCCACTTTGTTTGTCATACTTTCCTTATTAGTCAGTCCCAAAAAGATTGTCATACTTCTAAATTTGGTAATAATTCAACTCTAAAGTTACTTTTTGACTCATTTATAGCTACACAAATATCCATGGCTTATTTTAGACCACAAGTTTCAAAAGTCTTCTAAACTTTGTGTCACTTTGTGTGAAGTCAAACTATGACAAACAAATAGGGACGGAAGGAGTAGTTTTTACCATTGTTGTACTTGGGCTGAACTTGAGGCTGAGGACGACTGTCCATGGCATCCAAATTCAAATTCAGGGCCTGGACCACCCTATCTGGAATTAAAACTGTCGAACAACCTGGTAACCACAAACAAAATTTGACAAGACACAAAAGCACTACAGAACAAATTGAATTAATAACATGAGAAAATGTGAACGCCACAAAGCATATACTAGGAGATTTTTGTCATACAGATCGGATGATACTATTTGAATCTTTTCTTTACAGTTCATATCCACTAAAAACACACACATAATGTGACAACCAGACAATTGAATTAAAAACAGAGCCGCAACAGTCCAAATTTCCAGTCAACTTCCACTACTCAAACGCTAAGAAAGCAAAATTAACATAATAACATACGAAAAAAGCTTAACTAACTCCTAAAATCACGGCGTTTCTGTATACACATGTAAAAAGCTGTGGCGGAGAGATAATTTCCATCATTAATCAGAAGTTTCGACTCTCGAGCTACACTAAGTGTAACTTCTTGACACTAATCCAAATTAGTCAGAAATTAGGTTCTATTAATAGTAGAGGTCTCGACTCTTGAGTTACCATAAAGTGTAACTTCTTGACGCTAATCCAATTAGTCAGAAGTTACCCCAAAAGTGTAATTTCTCGACGCTAATCCAAATTAGTCAGGCTTTAAAGAGGGTATCGGAAATAGGATAGTAACCAAACAAAGAATAATACACATGCATTTCCTTATTTAATGATGCAATTAAAGTTCATAAAACAGAGGAAAACAAAAGGTACCTTGTTTCTTCCTTGTTTCGGTTTGTGTTCTTGGAATAAAAACACCAGTTCCAGCACACTCCCTTTTAGGGCCAGTATTTCCTAAGAGAACTGCTCGCATGCCTGAACCAGCCTGATTCTGCTGCTGCTGCTGCTGAGATTGTTGCACAGTAGGCCAAGCAGATTTTAACAAGTTCAAAGGCCTATCAGCACAATTTTTCTCTCTTCCCTGATTCAACAGCTGGTGATTTTGGCTCATTTGGTACTGCCAAAATCCATCTTTATTATGACCTAACATACCTTGCCTTTGCTTCATTCTTTCTTGTTGCTTCAACCGCTGAAACTACACTTCCACACAAACAAAAATCAGCAACTTTAACATATCAAAATAAAAAAAAGGACAGCTCGACGCACAAAACATTCCATGTTCAGAGAACATATTAAGTACTATTTTAGCTTACCTGAGCCATTTGTAACTGCTGGTAAGATACTGGTGGTTGACTAGAGTAAAATGAACCAAGATTTGGACAAGCTTTCTTCATAGTTGGACCCCACATTCCAATTTTGTCATGACAAAATCTAGCTTCTTCCTCCATTTTCTTCATTCTTGCAACTTCTCCAGCTGCTGCATAAAGCAAATCCACAGCCCCTTTTTTACTTTTCTCATCACATAATGTTGACTGAGGCGAATTTGACAAACCCCATGTCTACAAAAACAAAAATAAAGTTAACAAAATAGTATATGCAACATACAAAATATATCGCTATTTTTTTTAAGCGGCCTAGTCACTGTTCAAACAGCATACGAACAAAAGTAGTATACCTTGTGGTTTTCAAGAGTGGAATGAGCCATTTGACGAGCTAACTCAATAATATAATCTTCTTCATCACTTTCTGTTTCAGTTGACTCAACAACTGATTCAACTGGTGAATTTGGACTAAACATGTTAAACCCATATGAAAACTCATTTTGAAAATCACAACCAAAGTATTTCTTGCTTTTATTTTGTTCAACTTTAGTAGTACTTTTAAACCCCATTAAAATTTCATCATCAGTAAGAAACTGAGAAGGAAGCCAAGACTCACAATCTTTTGAGTATTCCCCCATTTCTCAAATGATGAAATTTTTGTCACTATGAAACATAGTTGATGGTTTATATAATAAAGTTATTGATAGACAGATAATGTGTGGGGTTTGTAAATTGTACTAATCCTAGGTGTTTTTGGTTTCTTTTTAATGTTTGTTTCCACTTGCGGTGTTGGAGATTGAAAGACACGCGGTTCCTAGGTAAGATGAGAGATATATTAGTACTCCCTCATTTTATTTTGTGTGAAATAATTTCATTGGCACGAAGTTTGAAAAACAAATTGAAATTTATACATATATAAAATAAATTATAGAAATTTGTGTGGTCAAAAATTATATTATAAAATTAAATTATTATTAAATAATATAAATATTTTTTTTAAACTGAACGGAGTGAGTAACTGATAAGAATGTGTACAGGTGTGGGGTCTACAGGGAAAGTTGGGTAGTGGGTGGAGAGAACTGTTATGAAAATGAAAGTGGAATAATACAAGGTACTTGTACTTTTATTTTTTGGTTCTATTTTTTTTAATAAGAATATCTTGTTCAGGAATTATGGAACTAATTAATTTAAATTTGTATTAGTGTTTAATTAAAGTTTGGTTGCGTGAAATAAGTAGCAAAGATTATCGTAATGACAACGTGGTGGCGCCTTTGTGATTCGTCAATATGGGAGGTGGTGGCAGCATAACTGTCCACTAGACCTCGTAGCACTTCGTGCTTTGCATGTAAAATAATAATGTGCGTGTGTGTTTCCCCCTTTTTTTCGCTTTTTGTTCAAGTGTACTTAATTTTCACTTGAGGTAATAGGAGTAGCACTAGATAAACTTCACTTGTCATTATTAATTTTTTTTTTCCATATTGGAAAAGTACTTTACCCTGATTAGTAGTAAATCTTAGCTGCATTTCAGCTGCAACATGATGAATGATGATATTGCTCCTGAAAAGTAAGAATATAATGCTAACATATGGTGGGGAAAATGCAACTGTAATATTACCTGGGTTGAAACTTGAAAAGTTCTTTATTCTTCAGTGTTCACTATCATCAAAAAAAAAAAATGCTCAAGACAGTTTTTCATGGATATTTTTTACGATGTACGCGAAATTAACAAATTAGATTTAGTAGGAAGAATAGTGCTGGCTTACTTTTCAAGACAATTTGTTGAAAACATATACTTATTGAGAAATATATCCTAGAAAATGTGTGCATTTGTGTTGATTCGTAAGTAATTTAGTACAGCATGGAAATAGGGAAATAGTATCTTGTCAATAGGCGACATCGTCAGAGTGGATTTGGTTAAAGCCTGTAACTTGTGAGCTCATGAGAAGATCTGCCTGCATTTGATATCTTTATTTTGCAGGGAGATGCACAAGAAAGATCATAAAATGCCGATTTTATGCGGTGTATACTCTAATTGGGTAAATGTATCAGCACATGCATTTGTTAACATCAAACTAATGTAAAATATGTGTTTCATATATAAATATTTATTACTTAACTATATCTAATTAATTTAAGATATTTGAAATTAAATTATTTTATTTGGTGTGAACAGTTGATGTGGATAAAATATTTTTTCAACTAACTCTAAGAATGTTCCCACGTTTTGGATGCCACCTTACTGTTTAAGTGATTAACAGATCAGAATTAGCTGAAATTTGTAAAATTCTACTACTAGTATTGACTGTTGTTTCATCCCACTTCAATTGAAGCTAAATTATGAATAAATGCTACACTCCCAAATATGCATAAGTGCCAGCAAATCGTTTTTTTCCTCTATATCCATTCGACATGATCTACTACAATCTGTAGAAACAAATAAATAAAAATGCTTTTATCTAGTTTGAAATTAGGGAAAGCTGTCAAGCTAACACATATTTCTTACTCCATCTGTTATATTGTATACATAATTTGACTAGGTATAGGATTTAAATTTACAAGTAAAAATTTTTTAAACTTGTATTTTTGAAAAATATTTCATATATTTGCTCGCATAAGACTAATAATATAACACTTGTGTAGCTAGAAAAGTTTTCCATTAAAATTTGAAAGCAAAAAGAGAATCTTAGAGTTAAAGTGTTTACAGAAATAAAAGTATACCATTTCTCAAAAACTATTACTAATAAGAAACATTGCCATATAAAATAAAAGAAGAACTACTCCATCTGATCCATTTTATATGACGGAATTTGACTTGGCACATATTTTAAAAAGGAAATAAAAATTTTTGAAATTTGTGGTCTAAAATAAGTTTAAAAAATTTGTATGACTAGAAATTATTTCATTAAAGGAATATTAAAAAGTATAAAGGTAAATTATTCTTAAATATAGAAATAGAACATTTTTTAAAAATAGATTAAAAAAAGTGTGTCATATAAATTGAGATAGAAAATGAATATTTTCTAACTTACTAGACAAAATATAAGAGGAAAAATTGGGAAAATTTTCTTTTAGCAGAGTCTTGTGTTTTTAATAAATAATTGATACCCGTAATAACGAACTTGTAAAATGTAGATTTGCCAAGCCTCTTTTGGCATGTTTTACAACTCATACAAATTAAAGTAATATGATAAATTATACTTTTTACGTGAGGCGACACATTATAATTAATAAGTACAGAAAATTAACATAACACTGAAATTCTTAACTTATTAGGAATATAAGATGAAAAAGGCATTTCTTTTTATGTCGATATTCTTTTGACATGTTTTACAAATTACAAATCATACCATTCAAAGCAATAAGAAAAAGTATACTTTGTACATGAGTCGCATACACATCATAATTCATAAATATAAAAAATTAACATAATACTGATGTCATATATATTGAAAGTATGCTAAAAACCTATGCGAATGTCGTATGCTAAAACCCTATGCAAATTGTATTGGTGAAATTACAACATGAATATGTGGCAGTTGGGGCGTGAAGCTCGGAGCGACGGATACGTGAACTATATGATAGCCATGAGAATTATATCATTAGGCTTGAGGGTGAACCCTCAGATTAAGACTGCTCGTACCACACATAAATGGCTAGAGATCCTGAGGCAGACGGATCAAAGCCCCGAGACAAGTGGTTTGACTTCAGCAGAACTGAAGCCCCACGATCTCAGCATTTAATAAGAGGAAGATCTTGGATCACCCACGATATAAATATGGAGGAGTGGCAAATTAATGCCCACGATTATCTCAAGCCTATTTGCTATAAATAGCATTTATATATCAATGTAAAGCCATTCACAAATATAATTAAAACTTTATCAAATTGTACTCTCAAGTATTGAATATTGAAATCATTTGTTCTTGTGTTATTATTTCGTACTATTAATGTATTTATTGCGAGCTTGATACATCAAATTCCTTGTAACCCAAACATAAATTCAATTGTATTTTAAAATCATATTTAGAGACATACAATATGGCGCCGTCTGTGGGGCTTTGTTCCAAAGTTGCGTCACACATTCATCTGCATCCATTTTAGCCTTATAAGATGGGTGATAACATTTAAAGCATGGTAGGAGATCAATCTCGCCCTGTTGAGAAAACTGGCACTACTGATGGTGCATTTATTCCTCCATCACCAACTGATCCCCCCCTTCCCCCATCGAGTTCTAATTACTCTTGGAATATGTATATTATGGATTTTATGCGGCAAGTTCGGGAACAATTTGCTAAACAAGGTTAAGTAAATGCCGAAATGTATAGCTCATTACAGACTACCTCAGAAAGTGTGAGAGGTACTGCTACTCCCACTACTACTCAACTCGTGACCCCTAATGGAAGCGCCCCGAATTTTGTTCCTTCGAACGCAACAACAAGGGGACCTCCAAACGCTGCCCTATCTGGAGGTTCGAGGACTGGCCCCTAACAGCACGATGCCCTTTGGAGCAATCCCACGATAGTGGAGATAGCGCTTGTGGCTCTAACCAACATTCTGGTAGACCTAGAAAAATGGAAAAAGGACCTTGAAGCTCAGTTCAAAAAATAGATGGAGAAAATCCCCGGGGTCAGAATGTCTCAAAGGGTGCTGGATATTGAAAAATGTAGGCAACATGCTTTCAAAGCAGAAGTGGCTCCGGCCCCAATTCCAAAGCATTTCAAGCTACAAGTCTTGAAGAAATACGATAGTACGAACGATCAAGCTGACCATGTGGCTGAATATACGACCATGGTAAGAGAAAACGATTTGTCTCCGGTAGGATTGGAATCTATGTTCCTAAAAAAGTTTGGGGACATGCTTAAGAAGGGGGCACTACACAGGTACTTGCACTTACCCTTCGATTCAGTTGTAAACTTTGATAAACTGGCTGATTTATTCATTAAGGCACACACCGGTGCTTAAAAGATCCAATAGAGGAAGAAGGACATCTTCCATGTGAAGCAGCGGTACAAAGAGCCTCGAAAATATTTTCTTGAGCGCTTCCAAGTGAAGCAAATATAAATGCCTACAATGGATGATAGCTTGGCTATCATGGCGTTTAAAAGGAACATAAACACAAATAACTCCGAGGCTGTCTCTGAATGGAAGAAAGATCTCCAGGAGTGGCAAGATCACACTTGGAATGAGGTTCATGATACGCTATCGGCAAAATTTAGGTTTGAAGAAGATGAATAGAGGTGCACATGCCAAAATTCTAGGTATGAGGGTCGCCCTGAGTAATCTCGACGCGCCGACGCGCCACGAGGGAACTCAAAAGGCCGATATGAACCCTATAGTTCCCAAAGACAACATGTGAGCCAAAGTTTAGGAGGTAAGGTTAGCACTACTTCTAACTAGAAGAACACTATGGGGCCATCCTTCATATCTAAGAAGAAGGATCCACCTCGTATTTCTGAGTATAATTTCAATATCTCTAGCACAGATTTTGTGAATTCGCTAATAGGGATGACTGGAAAGGGATTAAGGCTCCCAAAAGATATGAGGTCTAACCCCGGGAAGAGGGACCAGAGCCTCTATTGTCATTTTCATGACGATCATGGGCATATTACAGAGGAATGTAGGGCCCTACGGTACGAGGCGGCCCACTTGTTGACATCCAATTTTGTCCTGAAATTTTAATTAAATATCTAATTATTTAATTAAAGGACAATTTTGAAAATTAAATGTAATTGGTTAATTTCTGAGTAAAAAGGCCAAATTTTGCAATACGTAGCCTAATTTCTATCCACCCATGCAATTATCTCAATTTCCCTAATTTACCCTATAAAAGGCTAAATTCGTGCCTAATCCTAAACACAGGCCTATCTTTGCAAACAAATATATACACCATTACACATGCATACATTTCAGTTCATATCCAACCCCAAAATCCTTAACAGGTTTCCCTCTTCCCCTGACCCGATCGACCCGCGACCAATTCCCAATTTCCCCCCAAAATCTCACCACAACCAGCCAAAATCCGCGTCACCCTGGTCCCCCCACCCTTTTACCCTCTCTCCAGTACAACGAGCAAGTGATCTGGTCAGTTTATTTTGAAATTTCGATCAATCCAAGCCTTTGGATCATTTCTGTGAAGATAAGGACGGGAAGTGTGTAATTTTTACCCTTCTCACCCTTATCTCACAAGAAATAGATCAAATAAAGGAGAAGGGTAATTCTGATTTTTGAACAAAAGGTAAAACCCTAATTTTCTTGCTATATATTCATCATTTTTCAGGGTTTTAGAGGTTCTAGGTTTTTGATAACAGAGAAAACGGCAGCATCTATATATATAAACATTTTTTCTCAGTTTTAAGTAAAAATATATACATATAGTGTTACTGTTCCCTATTTTGTTCCTGGCATTCGTCTCGTGTTATCGCTTCATTATTTGTGTCGTTACTTTATTATTCGAGTCATCGACCATACTCAAGTCGTTTGTCGAGTCGCGTATCCTTCGGATCCCTCGCCTCCCTTCACTGCTCCGCAAAAGGTAATAACCCTTTCCCTTTGTTATTTTCAGTCTTTGCACCCTTATTTCATTTATGTTCTTGTTAACTTGCTGAAATGCTGGTAATGCCAGTACATGTATGCCTGTCAGGAATGGTTTTGAACTGTTTAAGTTGAAGTTGATTTTTTAGGATAAAGCTTGAACCTTTGTTGAAAATATATTGTTTGTTCTTATTAAGTCCTGAATCTGAAGTTGTTTAAGATGTTTAGGTTGTTTGAGCTAAAATTCATGCCTTTATGCAAGGATTGAAAACTGTCAACACAAAACTGGTTTCCTGTTAGTTTAGATGATAAAGCAAGCATAGGGAATCTCTGTTAGGGCTTTTTTGGCTAAGATTTGTTCAGGGTTTAAAGGGGAATAAGATTTGGTTTCAGGGATAGCTGCAGTTGCCTGAGGGGTTCCTGGTTGTCTGAGGGAGTGGGAAGTTTGTTTCAGAGCTTGTTGCATTGTTTTGGAGACCTAGAGATGTTATTTAGGCAGTGAGGGAGTTTGTGAGATAAAAGGGGCTTGTTCTCAAGTGATTAAGAGAAGCAGGAGGTGTATGTTTAGCAGGTCTGGTAGGTGTTTCAGGTATATAAGGGTATGCTTTATTTGGCCCAGGATGTGCATGATAGGGAGATAGGGCTGCAGGTAATGTGAGGTTGGTAGATTTGATGGAGATGGTTATGAGAGTAGCATTAGGAGTGCAGAGTGGATATGGTGTTGCTGAGTTGATGATAAGCTCCAGGCAGGTCTGAGAGTTTGGTTGGTTCAGGCATTAGCTTAAGTCTCTAGTTTCTATGAGGGAGTGTAGTGAAGAAGTAGAAGAGGTGTAGGCAGTAGGTTCTGGGTGTTCTTGGATTGTTTCTGGTTTGGTATTATGCAGGATGTTGTTAGAGTGTTCTGGAGGTTTTGTATGTGTTCTGTTATGCTGGAGGGATTAGGATTGTTTATATGTGTGCTAGTGTATGTGTGTGTGTGTGGTTGGTTCTGGTCCAAGGGTGTGTGCAGGTGTAGTTTAGGTGTGTGTGGAGTGAGTTTTTTTTTTTTTTGGAGGTTGTAGGTATAGTAGTAGTTTAGCAGGGTGTGCAGGGAAGTGGTTTAGGCAGGGCAGGTAGTTAGAAGCAATCTAGTGGCCTGTGAGTGTTCGTAGAGGATCTAGTTCATGTGTTCTGTGAGGTTTTACTGGTTGGTTGTCAACTAGTTGCTATAATCAGTCTTAGTTCTGGAGTCGCATCTCTGTTGGCATATTTAACTCTTAGCTAATCTTTGCTAGCTTAATACAAATAAAATGTAATTATGTCTTGGCTTAACTTTCATCAATTGAGTACAAACCTGGCACATAAAGTTAAATGATTGGTCTGCACATTTTACTAAGACATTGTCTTGCACACAAAGAACATATAACGTGACAATCCTATTCTCTTCTCAAGTGACATGATCTGATGTGTATGGAAGCTTCCAAAATATGTGTTATCCTACTTGCATGTTATTTGGAATCAAGGCTAAGTTTATTTATCACTTAATAAGTCTCTTTTTTAAGGATCATCAAATTTAGTTTTGATTTTGTTGAGTCACTACTTTTGTTAAAAGCATGCTCTAATATATTTTTCTTGAATAGTGTTCATCCATGAACAATATGCTTGTGTCAGGTGTGTTAAACTAGTTAAGCTTTCATATATTTAAGTTAGAATGCTTCAAGCGCGTATTAAGATCATGTTAGATTGTTGAAATATTTGAATTTGGGGGTTATAGTTCAGTTTTTGTTCGCGTTTTACTCATTGTAGTAGCTGGTAAGTTTGTGTTTTCTTTTGAGATATTTGCTTAATGTTGGAAGCTTTGTTATGTGATGTGATGAATTCTTCTTGATACCTGATATAGTATATCTATTTTAGGCAATTGGTAGTTAAATGTCTTTAATTCTGGTGCCAATTTGACATTTTACTGGGCTTTAGTACAATTTAGAATGAGACATGTGATAAATCGTTTTATTTAGCCTTATGTCTGAACTTGTGAACAATTCCATTTACTTTATCAATTTTCTTTTAGTTTGCATATTGTGGGATTTTAAATCATGTACTAATCCTTATTTTCCTCTTAATTTGGCGTGAACTCTTGGGATCGAGTTGAGCGAAACTCGCAAACTGGGATAGCTATTTGCATTTGGAGTTATTTGATCTGCCTCACAATTTCGGGACTTGAGATCCCCGAAAATGAAAAAATAAAAATTTTAAAATCCAAGGCTCAATGATTGAGTTTGCTAAATCCGGGTTCTACCTTCTAAACTCCCTCTTTCCTGTCCCCTTAAGAAATCCATGTTATAGGATCCCTGAAAATCGGACTAGGACTTTGGATGCTAGAAGCTTGGTAGGATAGCCGCTCTATTAAAGTTATTATCTTATCGCATGCTTAGAACTGTTTATGTAATCGCTTATCTCATTTTTTTGGGACGCACTAATTAGTTTAAGTTGTTAAGAACCGTTTGTCAATTAATGAGTACAAAATTAAAATTCAATTGAATTTATATCTTTATTTTATCATTATTTATTCATCAATATACTTATTTTATTAAATATTCAGTTATTTATTTATTATTTATTTATTTATTTATTTATTTACTCCTTTATATATTTATCCTATATTTTTCTTAAAATCTCTAAGTTATTTATTTTATTACAAATTCGTGAAAATCGCACGATTAACCGTTTTTAGCGAATTTTCGAAAGTGCTCTTTTAATAAAAAAGACCTTCTTTCTGAAATAAAAGAACCATTTACCTAAGAATCTCTGAAACTTATTTTCCTTTTAAAATAAGGAAGAAATGCACTCATTAATTAACAATTGGTTCCTAATTATCCTAAATTAGGTGGCAACTCCAAAGAAGTCCTTTGGAGTCTCCATTTTCTTGAACCCGATGCATATTTGTATGTGTTTTGGGAGGGTTCAACACCACTTTCTCAAGAAGGGCACGTTAAAGGAATTTTTTAGTAACAAGAGAAAGCAAACCCTTGCAAAGAATGGGGGTAGAGGACAGCCGCCAAGGGTCCCATCTCCTAAAAGAGTTGTTAATATAATCACAAGGGGGTCGGAAGTGGACGATGTGAAGTTTTCCGCAGCTAAGAAGTTTATGAAGCTCTCCATCACATTAGAAAAGAGGAGCCGAGCTGGGGGCTCGGAGCGTGAAATTGTGTTTAATGAAGATGATTGTGAGGGAACTATATTCCCTCACCACGAAGCACTAGTTATCATGTTGAGGATCAACGACTCGGATACTAAGCGACTCTTGATAGATGCCGAGAGCTCTGCTAATATCACAAGTTATGGAGCTGTAAAGAAAATGTGGTTGAAGGACCAAATCATCCCGAAGGCTACCATATTGACTGGGTTCAACAACTCTACTGAGAAGACATTGGGTGAGATCAGTCTTACTATCTACGTAGAGGGAGTTCCCAAGGAAATTATGTTTCAAGTTATTCCTGAGGACATAGCTTATAACATTATCCTTGGGCGGCCGTGGATACACGCGATGGAGGTTGTGCCCTCCACTCTTCATCAAGTTATTAAGTTCCCAATATTATGGGGTGTTCGTTCCATCCGTGGCGAGTAACGAATGGCTAGGGAGTGTTATTCGGTTGCTTTCAAGAGTGGGGTCGTCCCAAGTAGACCATCTAAATAGCAACTAACGTGTTTGGGATCTGAAGAAGAAATTGGTTCGGTACTTGAAATAGACCCACAAAAAGAGATGATTGAAAAAATCCTGGCATGTATTCAGGAGCCTCAAAAACAGAAAGCTGAAGATTCAACTATTAAAGAGTTGGAATCGGTCACGTCGTCGATAGAATTTCCGGAGAAGAAAGAATTTGTTGGCTCGGAGTTGGACCTGGAGTAAAAAAAAAGATGTTATATTAAAGTCCAACAATGATTGTTTTGCTTGGTCCCACGTCGACATAGTTAGGATCGACCCGGTGATTATGACGCATAAACTTAACGTGGATCCTCACTATGCTCCGATAAAGTAAAAGAAAATGCCACATGCTGGTGTTAGAAAAAAAGTGATTGATAATGAAACAAATAAATTACTTGGCAATGGTTTCGTATGAGAAGTCAAGTATCCGGAGTGGCTGGCAAACGTTGTGGTCGTGCCAAAGAAGAATAGGAAATGGAGAATGTGTGTGGACTACACGAATTTGAATAAGGCTTGCCCCAAAGATTAATATCCGTTGCCACAAATTGATAGGTTAATACACTCCACGACTGGACACAAACTATTAACCTTTTTGAATGCTTACTCAGGGTATAACCAGATATTGATAGAACCAAATGATGAAGAAAAAATGTCGTTATCACTGACCGCGGTACATAATGTTATAAGGTGATGCCTTTTGTCCTAAAAAACATCGGGGCAACATATAAGTGTAATGAGCTTTACATTCGTACTAGGCCGAGGAGGAATGTTTAGAAACAATTGAGATGAATTTTCCTTCATGCTCGAATCTATGTAAATGAGAGCATGGAGCCTTTTACTATTAAGATTGTTTTCTTTATTGTAGGTACATTCATAGTTATTATTCATGATGTGAAGATTTTTCATAGTATTTGTGGTTGGAGATGCAAGTTTTGGACTATAGTACTTAATATAAGATGGTTTCAAGGATGTATACAACGGTTTTCTCTGTGGCGGACTGATTTTGGCTCGTTCCAGGTGATACACTGCTTGAGGCGTCGCGTCGATAGCTGTTTTTGCTGCGATTGCAAAGTTTCAGCCGATATACTGTCTGATGCTTCGCGCCACAAGCTATTTATGCTGGGCGGAATTAATTCCTTTTGGCCAGTGGCAAAAACCCATGGCGCCAACAGCTGTATGGACTTGAGGCATGAAATTCCCAGTCCAAATACCATCCCATGCGAAGCATCAAGGGCTGTTTTGGCTAGGAACTTTTCTTTTGTGCATGATATTGCTCATGGTGAGTTAGGGTGCTATTGTTTTATTATTACATGCATTCTTAGCTTAAAACTACATGTTTGTAGATCATTATCTAGATTCTTCATTAATTTTTTATATTCATTATTCCTAAGTAATGTGGTGAATTTTGTAAATCACATTATCAAAGTATTAAATTTGCTTCAATTGATGGTATTAGCATTGTATGATGCCAATCTAATGAGGTGAATGCAATGCTTAGGTATGTTGCTATCTTTTCACTACTTAGGCACTACTTAGCATTAGCTACTTCGTATTTCATTCATAATTATAAAGATTGTATTTATTATTTTTATTTATTTATTATTAATAAAATTAGCCGATAAGCTACGTGCTTAGTGGTATTTGCTAAAACAAAAAAAAATAGAGCAGTTGTGCCCAAAAAAAAAAGTTAGTGTGTCGAATTTTTGAAGATTATATCGGGAAGTCGATGGAAGTTTACATTGATGATATGCTGGTAAAATTGGTCCGGATAGAAGATCATTTGAACCACTTAAGAGAAGATTTTGCCATCATCAGGCAGTACAACATGAAGTTAAACCCCGAAGAATGTGCTTTTGTTGTTGGTTCGATAAAATTCTTGGGCTTCATTGTCTCAGAGCAGGGAATTGAAGTAAACCCCAAAAAAGTTAGAGCAATTGAGGAGATTCCCGAAGTTCTTTCGGGGACGAAAGAGGTTCAACGCCTGACTGGCTAGATAGTGGCTCTGAGTAGATTCATCTCGAGGTCATCGAAGTAGTGTCACAAATTCTTCTTAGTTATGAAAAAAATGCCGCCTTCGAATGGACCTCAGAGTACAAACATGCGTTGAAGGAGTTGAAGCATTATTTGGAAAACGCACCATTGCTTGCAAATCCAAAATATGGTGAAACATTGTTGGTTTACTTGGCCGTATCTGAAGTGTCCGTGAGTGCAGTCGTGATTTGAGAAGAGGATGGAAAACAACAACCAATATATTATGTTAGCAAGTCGTTTCTAGTTGCTGAATCCAGGTATCCTCATTTAGAGAAATAGGCTCTTGCCTTAGTCATCACTACACGTAAACTTCGGCCCTATTTTCAATGGCATCCCATAGGTATAGTCACCTTCCTGTTGAGAAATATACTTGATAAGCCTGAGTTATTCGAGAGGTTGGCTAAAAGCATTGTCGAGCTGAGCGAGTATGATATCATTTATCAATCTCGCACAGCTATAAAATCCCAAGTGCTAGCTGATTTTGTGGCTGATTATAGTGCTAAGATACTCCCCGAAGCGGAGCGAGAAGAATTAATATCAAGAGAGCCTATTTCTGGGATTTGGATACTTTACACCGACGGAGCTACCAATCATAAGGGCTCGGGGCCTGGCTTAGTGTTAGTATCCCCGACTGGGGAAAGAGTGAGACACTCTATTAGACTCAAGCAAGTAACCAACAATGAAGTAGAGTACGAGACAGTGTTAAAATTAGCTAAGGAATTGGGAGTAGAAAGAATCAAGTTGAAAAGTGATTCAAGTTAGAGGTAAATCAAATACTAGGGGATTTTTCGGCTCATGAGCCCAGAATGCAGCAGCTCTTAGCTAGAGTTCAGAAAATCTTGTCTAAGTTTCGATAGTGGATATTTGTTCCCCCTCAGGAAGAGAACGTGGACGCCTTAGTAAATTTAGGCTCCGTTGTCGATGAAAGTAACTGGGGGACTTATTCAGTCGTTCGTCTCCTTACGTCGGTAGTCGAGACTTAAGCTTGAAGTTAACTCGGAGTAATAATTGGGACTACAGCACTAAGTTCATTTCTTACTTGAACTTGGGGGCTTTTCCAAATGATAAGAAATAGGCTAAAAAGCTTAGAATTCAAGAGGTCCCATACTCATTGATTCAAGGAAAGTTGTATAAGAAGCTGCATCGCGGCTCATTGGCCAAATGTCTAGGTCCGGGCAAACCGAATATGTGATGAGAGAGCTGCATGAGGGCGAGTGCAGAAATCATTCAAGAGGAAAGGCACTGCATGCAAATTGCTTCGAGCGGGGTATTATTAGCTGATATCGACACGGATGCCAAAGCATTCGTTAAGAATTATGACAAATGTCAACGACATGCTCGAATGATTCACCAGTAGGTTGAGCCTCTGCACTCAGTTGTATCCCCATGGCCATTTATGAAATGTAGGATGGATATAGTTGGGCCACTCCCCAAAGCTAAATGAGGTGTTTAGTTTCTTCTTGTGCTTATTAGTTACTTTAATAAATGGGTAGAAGTGGAGGCTTTTGGTCAAGTTAGGGAAAAAGAAGTTATAAATTTTATTTGGAAGAATATCATCTGTAGATTCAGGAGGATCCAAGGGAAATAATATTTGATATTGCTCGCAATTCATCAGCTCGAATTTCACTCGTTTCCTTGATAAGTGGGGGTATCAAAAGGGTGGTATCTACTCCATACCATCCAAGTGCAAACGGATAGGCCGAATCTTCAAATGGAGTAATCATTAAGAGTCTGAAAAAGAGACTCGAGGAAGCAAAAGGCTCGTGGCTCAATGAGTTGCCCGGTGTGTTGTGGGCATATCACACCAAGCAAAAGAATAGTACGGGGAAACCCCCTTCACTATTTTCTACGGGATGAATGCTTTGATCCCCGTGGAGGTTGGTGAACCAAGTCTCAGGTACGCTCATGCTACCGAGGAGGCAAACCAACAAACAATGCGAGTAGAGTTAGATTTGGTCGAAGGCTGGAGGGAATTATCCTTGGTTCGATTAGTAGCTCAAAAGAGGCAGATCGAAAGCTATCTCAACAAGAAATTCATGCTTAGGGCTTTCAAAGTTGAGGATTATGTGTTAAAGGCCTCAAACCAAACAACTAAGGAGTGCAACGCCAGAAAATTAGCAGCCACTTGGGAAGGACTCTACCAGGTCAATGTTTTTGTTGGCAAAGGATCTTATTATTTGGAAGATATGAACGACAAGTTGGAAGCCTCAAATTGGAATATCTCTAATTTGAAGTGGTATTATTTTTAAATCTAAGGTACTTAACCTCTTTTTAATAAATTTTCACCTAAGGCATCGAGCCCACAAATGCTCAGACGCTTAGGTCGAATGATTAACTAACCCCCCATTTTTCTTTACCTGACCTATTCAGAAAGTTGAGGGAGTGGAGTACAGTGCTCGGGTCCTCGTCACTCGCACCCAAATACTGGGGGGATGGAAGAGGTGGTATGAAATCTATCAAACGACTCGAAGCATCTCAAACCGGGGACTCCCAGTAGACCCAAAGACTTTCAATCTTCACACCGGGGACTATTATCCGAAGATTGGCTTAGTATTTGTGTTATGTATATAGCGCCCGATAGCGGCTATTGTTTTTAAATTTCACCTAAGTCTTATCATGACTAGGTTTGATGTAACGCCAGACACAACCCATTATCAATGAAATGAGTGACTCTACATCTCCTTGTTTCAATATCTAACTCCCGAAGTTATGTTGTACAATTAATATTTTTTATGCATCGGCACAAGAATGAGACGTTGTTACAACCCGCATCGGCACTTTGTTAATTTTTCTTAAGTCTTGCAAGCAAAAAATATTCTAAGTGTTAAATTGTGCATCACCACGAGATAAAACCAAACACTTGAAACATAACTCGAATTTCATAAAAACAGACTCGAAGACCCCAAAAACATTTATAAGTTCGGCCCGAAGGCCACATAAAAAACAAAAAGAAAGGAGAAAAGCTAGTAGGCATGAGGATCGACGTCATCTCCTTGACGGGAACCCTCTTCACCTCCAGAGGACCCGTCTTCACCACCGCTTTCTTCTCCCTCTTCATCATCGGTATCATCCTCACCATCATCTAAATCTTTGCTCGAAGGAAGCTCATCCATAATCTTTTGGGCCTAAGTTACGCAGTTTTTGGCCTTGATGATTTCATCGTCCAAGTTTAGATCCCTGGTTTTGCACTGCTCGAGAGCTCGCAACCGAGTATGGATAATGGCCCAACCTTGGTCCATCTCAACTTTTTTTGCCTTGGCCCTAGATTTTGCCACCAGTGTAGCATTTTTGCCCCGGAGGCGAGCAACCTCAGATGTAAGCATTGAAAGTCATGCCGTTTGTCTTTCCAACTCTTTTATCTTGAGCATGTGCTGCCTCAACGCCTCGAAGTAATCCTTATTGGCATCAAACAACTTCGTGTTGGCTCGGTCAAGTTCAGCTTGCAGCTCCTAGGCCTTGCTTGAACCTCAAGTTCTCAGTGGCATGAGCGCCCTTAAAGCTCGCATTTGGTCCTCAAAAGTAGCGGAGGCTTGGGACATCTTTTTGAGCTCGAAGCCAGCCTTAGTCAGACGAGCCTTCAGATTGGATATTTCATCCTTACGCCTAACCTCTTTCACACTGCAAGCATCCTTTAGCCTGCGGAGCTTAGTTACTTGGAAGTGCGGAGCTCAGTTACTTGGAAGTGCTCGCACTGTGCCGATTTGAGTGGATACAGAACACTCTGCAATAAGGAAATGAGAAGTTAGAGCTTGAAGCTAGGTGAGGAAAATAAGTTGTGAGCGCAATAAATTACCCAAAATATGCAGGCAGCAACTCGGGCCATTATAGTCTCCAAGGATAACTACTTAATGTGCTCCTCTTCCAGAGGCCCAAACAGTTGAGCGACGCATAAGGGAGCCTCAACCGAACCAGCAAAAAGGCTCAAGCCAAATAGAATTTCAAGCCTCCTCATAGATCTTTCAGAAACCGAGGTGTTGGGAGGCTCGAAAGTCGCCCCCACCGCACTAATGGCCACTCTCATCTCAGCCAGAGTGAGATCAGTCCTTGCCCTTGGCTTTTATAGCAGCGTAGTCGGATCCCTCGAGATCCACTACCTCAACTTGTTCGGGGACCTGGGAATCTTCATCACTTGGCTCGTCCCTCAGCTCGAATTGAGATCGTGAGGCTGATTTTTCACTCGAGCAGACGTTCTCCCCAACGTGGAACAAACGGCCCGATCCAATTTCTTTGAGGCTACCCTTTTCCTCTTGGGATCAGCTGGAGAAGAAGCTGGAGGCTTGGAAATGGAAGACTTGTAAACACAGCTCCTGAGATTAACCTCTCCACCTTGGGAGAAGGCCCTTAGTCAGAGGAACACACCGGCACCCTGACCTTCTTAAGAGATTTCACCAAGTCCGTCATCTTGGCCAAACTTGCGTCGGGGTTAGGAACTTCCTGCTCTTTCTTTTTCTTCCCCTTTCTGGCATTCTTCTCTTTGGGTTCCTTGGGCTCTTTGCCCTTAGCAATGGATGCATTGGAGGCAAGACCCGCAGTCAAAGAGAAAATTGTTGTGAAGAAAGTAGGAAAAACCCCCGAGGAGATTAAAATATGAAGAAAACTCATCATGTCTCTTGGTCACCCACTCGTTTGCGGCGACGATGCTTTCCCAAGTCCTGTTGGGCCAGGAGTGAACGACGATTATCGCTCGAACCTAATCCTCCAAATTGGTTGGGGGAACAATCTCAACTTTGTTAGCTGTAAATAAAGACAGTGTATAAGAAATGAATCATGGTTGATAATTGAGCAAAAAAATAAAGGGAGGATAACAAACCCTCGAGGTTCCACGTCTCGAAAAACCCTGGCTCGATCGAAATTTGAGTGATCAGGAGCAGAACGTAGCGATCGGCCCATCCACGATATGTGGTGTCCTCGCCTTTGGTTATTAGTGAGTATTTGCCTCGCCTGTTCAAGGCCACGATCATACTCTAATGAAAATACAGATAGTAAAGTGAAGTTAAATGTTAAAGGGTAAAAGTCAGCCCGACCTCCTTGCATAAGAAATCGAGGCATCCTACAATTCTCCATAAGCCTGACCTGAGTTGGGCCAAGCATCAGTTGTAGGTACGACAACTCGAGTCAATCACCATGTGCACCGGAAAGGTAAATCCCACCGTAAATGGGTAAGTGTAGACGAAGGAATGCCCTGCTAAGTGATCAGATCCTACACATCTGTTTGGGTCCGGGATGCCAACTTGAACCTCGGGCCCCTATTTGCAATCCTCCCGAAGCTCTTGTATATGAGCTTGTGTAATTAAAGACGAGGTTAGACTGCACGGGCACATTTTTATTCTTTCTGATGTGCTGTAGATTGACCCTGTACGACGAAGTCCTTTTTGTAATCGAATGAGGAATGTATGATGTGGTAAGGTTCAATTTCCTTATCGAGGGGAATCTTATTCGACTTGGACGATTCTCCCTCGCCTTCATCCACGTTATCGGCATCTTTCTCTTGGTCATTCGTCTCCCTAGATTCGACGCAACGAGCAGTGGTTTGCGTCGCCTTGGTACTAACGCCACTGCATCTGAAACTGTGTCACTACCACCTGCCGCCGGTCGAATCACATTTAATGGTTTTGTAAATTGACGATTTCGCCAACGTTTATCGCGGCAGTTATATGGGCAAAAATACGCCACCTATTATTATGGGGATACAAGTCTAGCTGGCGAGAATAGACATATCCTACAAGTCACTAGGCACAAAGGATACATACCTATTCTACGAGTTACGACCATTCAGGCGATACAGGCATACGATAAAAGGTATACATCCTGCCGGCTTAGGATTACAGTCTCCTAGTTAGGGTTTAGTGTACACCACCGCCTTGAGTTACAATTCCATAGCCTTATTAGTCTTTGTATTTTACTTTAATTAGGACAATGTATCCACTATTATAAATACTACTCCTTACATTGTATTGTACATCATCGCGATTAACCATAAAATCCGACTATTCTCAAGGAATAAGACTATTTTACTTTTCCTGCTCATTATTTCTCTCTTTTACTTATTTACTTTTCCATCTTATTTATTGTATTGCTTGTGACCTAATTCTTAATTAATTGTTTAAACTAGGCTACCGATTTTGGTGCCTACCGTGGGGCCCAGAAAATTGTAGGTATTCTACGAAGGAAAAGGCGCAATCATGTCTGATAATAGTAGCAACATTCCGTAAAACACTACAGACACAGTAGATGAATCCGTGAAGGATCCCAACGTTCAGCCTATGGATCCCGTTGAGCAACCGAAGGACCATTCCCAAGAGCCAATCCATGTCATCAGTGATTGAGGAAGGCGACCAATCGTAGGAAGATAATACTGAATTTCGAGGTTTTCTTGTTAATCTCCTGAACACTATGTCAGAGCAACAGCAGCGGAACACGATAAATGTGGGCGAGGGGATATCCAAAAGTTAGTGGAGATATTTGTTGGATCGTCTCAGAGGCCAGCATTCCGGCGAGGACCAACGCCCACGAACCATTCATCAGCATCCGTCCCTAACCGCATGCTAAACATGGATTCTGCCCCCGAAAGATCATCAACAATCAACAATCAACAATCAAGACCATAAGGAAGCGGCTGTCATCCGAGATCTCATAAAGGAGATGAAGGTCATCCATGACCGATTGGAAATGTGTTGGGTGCTGCACCCCAGGTTACCACGGTAGATGAGTAGAAGCTTTAGAAGCATACCTAGAAAGCAAGTGTTATACCAGTCTGCATACCAAAGCACTTCCGTCTGCTGGATAACTTGAAGTATGATGGAACAACTAATCCGAATGAGCATATTGATACACGGCTGTAAAGAGCAACAAGATTACCGAGGAAGAGATTTAGTCTACTCTAGTAAAGAGGTTTGGCTCAACCCTGACCAAATGCACCCTCGTTTGGTACACCCAGCTACCAATGGGCTCCATCGAATCATGAACTCAGATGTAGGACCTATTCAAGAAAGTGCATTCTGGTGCTCGTAAGCGAGAGAAGCGCGTGGAGGATGTCTTCAAGATCCGTCAGCATGACGACGAACTGCTGAAGGACTACCTTGACAGATTCCAGCGGCAATGCATGGACTTCCTCCAGTCCCCGATAATATTGCCGTGGTAGCTTTCGGCAAAAGTCTGAACTCAAAAGGGTCATTAGCTACTAGAGAATTACAATGGAGTTTGACTCAACCTCCCGTGACAATATGGAGCGCATTGCATCAGAGGTATACTGAAAGGTTTGCTTGGAGCCAGACCATTATAAAAAACCAGGCGGGAAGCGGAAAATAGAGCAGTTCCAGGGGCTCTAGATCCCAAGAAAAATGGGGAGAGTCACCAAAGCTTAAGAGATTTTGGTTTGCGAGTCAACGCCGTGGATTTAGTTGCCAATCACTTCGGAAAACTAGGTTTGAGGGTCCGATGGCCACCTACCATGAAAGAAGCAACGGGGAGAAACGCAACGCCCTATTGTGATTTTTATCGCAGTGATTGCCATGCTTTGGTCGTTTGTAAAGCCCTGATGATCGAGATCGAGAATCTATTGACAGAAGGACATCTCAAGGACTTGATTGAAGGAGGACCATGGCGTTCAAGTGCATCGGATTCTGGGAACCTAAGGACTATAAATGCAATCTTTATAATCCCGGAGCCAGCCACAGCCTGGGGGACTACGGAGTTAGGGGAATCACTCGGTCCAATCCTGTTTAGCCTGGAGGAAGAATGAGGGTACCAGAACGACCTTGTCGTTTCCGTAGATGTCCGATCTGGGCATCCGGCAAGCTCTGATCGATTTAGGGAGTAGCGTGAACATTATTCGGATGGAGATGCTACAGGATTCACATCAATGCCATCAAGTGAGTTCGAGTCCTTGTAACATAGTTAGTTTTAATGGCTGTCAGGAAGAGCCTGTCAGAGAACTAGCTCTACTGGTCCATATATCGGGCGTGACGAGCATTACTCATTTCCAGGTGTTGGATTGTGATTTGACTTATGACATCATCTTGGGATGGCCTTGGATACATAATGTTAAGGAAATACCCTCAACATTCCATCAAGTCTTCAGATACCCGACTTATCACGGGGTTAACGACTTATGGCGTGAGCGGTCTTCACTTGGAGAATATTATCCTACTTTATGGCGGGGATCTTGGTGTACGTCCAGTAGCCAAAATAAATATTGCCGAAGAGGAGTCCATCGAGTTCAAGGCCATGGAGCGAGAAGTTAGAGAAAAGATCGGTGAACTAGGGGATCGGTTGACGGTGATGGATCAGCTGGTTCCCAAAGCGACAGAATTGGTGTGTCAGCTCTCCGAGGTACTGCAGGGACAAGGGGGACCCCTATGGCTGATATAGAGTTACCTAACCGTAGTAAAAACAAATATGCAGCTCCTACAGCTTCTGGTGATAACAAAGCCAAAGCCAGGTGCGTGTCTATTATTGTACGTGTCGATCTCAGAAATATCATGGAATGCAGTCCTTGTACGAGAAGAGAATGGGAGGCAATTTCCCATGAAGTACACCATCAAAAGACCCTCGCGCCGTGACAGGTTTTTGCCTTTACTCTTTAAGTTTATTGCAATCATGATCATGGCGACCCAGGAGCTGCGCTCATATTTTCTTGACCATACAGTTAGCATGGTCTCCTCCACACCGATACAGACCCTATTGTTTAAACCTGGACTCTCAGAGGAGATGGCAGAATGGGTGGAGATACTGGGAGAGTATGACATTATCTACAAACCCGGACAATTATCGAGTTGCAGGAGCTGGAAGGTTTTACCTCAGACTTCGTGGAAAAAATGAAGCCAAAGGCGGAGGAGTCAATCAGAAACAAAGAAGCAATCGAGTCCGGACGTTGGGAGGTTAGCATTGACATAAATCCCAAAGAGGAAGAAGCCGACCTTGATCTGCGGGCCACGACACCTACTGCTATGGTATTCCGCAAGACCGCCAGAGCTAAAAACGATGAAGCAGAGTATGAAGCCATAATTCAAGATCTTGACTTAGCCTACATACTGGGGGCCAGAAAGGTCATCCCCTTCAGCAGCTCCCAATTGATCGCCGGTCGAGTCAAGGAAGTTTTTACCATAGAAGGCATCTGCGAGCCGAATCGGCAAGAGAGAATGAAAGCACTCTTGAAAAATTTTAAGGCATGGGAGTTCGTCTATCGTAAATGAGTCTTGAGCGATGCAGAAGCACTCGAGGATTCATACAATCAGCAGATAGTGGTTGAGTTAACCCTTGTAGACCTGATGAATCTTGAAGTTCCAGACACATGATTCGTCACAGGGCAGCATCACGCGCTGATCAACTACTTAAGCAAATGAATTCTCCCGGAAGACAAATCAGAAAGCAGACAACTACAGAAGTAAGTCGTTCATTATTGTTTGATTAGCACAGAGTTGTACCATCGGGTTGTCAGCGGCCCAGCGGTAACATCACCAGGCTTAGCACCCTCGAACAGGGAAGCCCAATCGAGCATAAAGTATCTTTCGAGTTTTAAAAGCATTTATTTTTTATGTTTAGTTCTTTTAACTTTGATCGTAATATTTTCATACTCATCAATCATGTTACGAGTTTTCACCTACAGCATCTCAGGCCTAGCTCCCCTTATCAATTAAACTACTATTTCTACTTAGTCAATTTTACTTATTTATTCAGATCCATCTACGATCCAACTATTCATAGCCCCGACCAGACCTAAGTTGAAGTAATACACTCACTTTTCGCTATAAAAAGTAGGGTACACTACTCGCTTAGAGTTAGACCACGTCTAGCTCAACCATCAGGCATTACTCGTACGTTGAACTCATTAATTCAACAACTGCATGCCGATGGGGACGCCCGTTCACATAGTGCTAGAGAGTCTTAAATGCTCGAGTCACTAAGCAGAGACGTTCGAAGTCGGACGCAAAAGTGCCCTTTCCACATGGGCTAAAGTCGTCCCATTGTGGGCGCAACTTAACCCGTTACCTACTGACGCAAATGAAGCGCCCTTTAGTGCACACACCTGTCTCTTGAAGACACTAGCCCAGAAAGGCATACAAAACATACTTCTTGACTACACATTACATAACATGTAATTACACAAGTACATATAAAACTATTGATGACCGACGGTTTTATTAATAAACAGTCCGTAGGCTTATAATATATACTTAGTTCTTCCTGAATACGATATTTGTTCATAACAATTGTAGAAAAAAAATGAAAGGGAAGACTAAAAACAAAAAAATTCTCAGGATTAACATGGCTGAAAATCCTTCATCTGGATTATAGCTACAAGCTGTAAACAGTCCGATGTTCTTCTGGCAACTCGAGGTATGTTGGCCCGAGCATTCCTTCAAAGCAAGCGGCCATTAGTGAAACCAAAGCCCGTCTACTTGATCAAACTAAAGGACCTCCGAAGCGTCTGAGTACAGGCCTAACCTCCTCCATCTTGCCCGCTGAACTTAAAGAGAAACTTGAAGACTCGCCGCAAAGCTTAGAAAGAAAACTTGACCATCTGAGTCAATCTCAACTGGTTAAACCAGAGTGTACAACTCCACAGATCTTCAAGCACAAACAGGAGCTCACCAGAAATTGAGAAGCTTGAGTTGGGAACCTACCACAAGGAAGCCTCTTCCATCGCGTATCCCACAACCAACGACCGATGAAGCATTGCAATAGCAGTTCAGCTGAAGCAGATGACCAAGGTGAAAGCCATGAATCACGAGGGGATCCAAAGATCAGTGACACCTTAATCACCCGATGACATGAAGTTATATCCTTTTGCCTGCCATTGAAGAGAGTCAGCCAAGTAGGCTTCAACCCTACTCCGTCAAAGAGGCAATCTAAGCACCAGAGTAATCCTGGCGGAGAAGCCGCACGGAAGCTAAAAGGGCTAAGCGTCTTTACCCCGCCTGATAAGAAGAATATCACAGCAACCATTGTGTTAGAAGATGAACGCACTGTAATCAGTGCACATGACATAATGAAGACATCTCAAGGGACGTCGTTAGAATCCCGATCAAACTTCATGACTCGGGGGACTTCATCCGTTTCCTCATGGACGAAGGAAGAAAAGGAGGTAACTGTAGACAAATTTCCTCTTATAGTTTCTTCATATATCATCCATTCAGAACGAAGAAGGTTTTTTTGGAATATCAAACCAGGATCAAAGGAAAACATTTTTGAAGGAAGGGAATTTTCTCGCTGTCATAAGAAATTGCTAAAGAAGTGAAGTGTTTTCTGAAGAGGAGTTTGTAATTTTTCTACTACCACGAAGTCCCTATTTATAGGCGAAACAGAGATAAGGATGGAATATGAAACAGTCAGATGTCATAATTGTTGGAGATATGAAACGATTCGGAGCAGTTAATGGCAGTTCTTGGAAAGGTGCATGGAATCGGTATCAACCAATCAGATGAAAGCATGCGGAGTTCTCGAAGAAATCAACATCATTCTTGGTCAAAGAGACTGCGAGTCTCAAGGAGTCAGAGATACCTTTTCACGTCCGTCTTTCATGCCACTTTCACTTCCTGACTGCTTGCGCCAGCACTCAGCAAGTGAGAGGACTGACTGTGTAGGCAAAAATACGCCACCTATTATTACGGGGATACAAGTCCAACTGGCGAGATTAGACTTATCCTACAAGTCACCAGGCTCAAAAGACACATGCCCGTTCTACAAGTTATGACCGTTCAGGCAGTATAGGCGTAGGACAAAGGGCATACATCCTGTTGCCTTAGGGTTACAGTCTCCCAGTTAGGGTTTAGTATACTCCACCGCCTTGAGTTACAGGTTCATAGCCTTATTGGTCTTTGTATTTTATCTTAATTAGGACAGGATATCCACTACTATAAATATCCCTCCTTACATTGTATTGTACATCATCGTGATTCACCAAATAATCCAGCTATTCTTAAGGAATAAGACTACTTTACTTTCTTGCTCATTATTTCTCTTTTTTACTTATTTACTTTTCCATCGTATATACTGTATTGCTTGTGACTTCATTATTAATTAATTGTTTAACCTAGGCGACCGATTTTAGGCATAAACAACAATGCCAGCAATATCATCATCAGAGTGACCAGAAGAGTATTGTGCAGAGTTCATCGCAGATATCTTGCTTTTGTTAAGGATTTGGTGATTTTGATAATGAACCTGAAGGAAAGATGGAAGATTTTACTTGGATTTTTGATTGCTACAGTTGCTTGAAATCAAGAGTGGAGTGTTGAAACTATCAAGTGGGATATTTATAATGGAAGAGTCATGATTACCTAAGGAAGGAGAGCAAACATCACGGCCATTCTCTGGCCTCCACGTGGAGCGGATGAGAAGGCGAAGTGATAGCCTCACGTATGTGCGGCCATATCACCTTCCCCGCTTGTTCTCATTCCACTCCCCGAAAACTCTAACAGTTGCTCGAGGATTGGATGGACTATCTGTATTGGTGAAATTACAGCACGAACACCTGCCAGCCGGGGCGTGAAGCTCGGGGCGATGGACACGTGAACTATATGATGGCCATGAGAACTATATCAAGAGGCTCGAGGGTGAATCCCGTCAAGACTGCTCGTGCCATAGACAAATGGCTCGAGGCCCCGAGGTAGACGGATCAAAGCCCCGAGACAAGTGGTTCGACTTCAGCGTAACTGAAGCCCTACAATCTCAGCCCCACGATCTCAACATTTAATGAGGGGCAGACCCACGATCTAAATATAAAGGAGTGGACAAATTAATGCCCACGATTATCTCAAGCCTATTTGCTATGAATAACGCGTATGTATTAATGTAAAGGCCTTTATAAATATAGCCAACACTCTGTCAAATTGTACTCTCAAGTATTGAATATTGAAACCATTTGTTCTTATGTTATTATTCTTTATTATTTCGTATTATTAATTTATTATTGTGACTTTGATAGATCAAATTGCATGTTACCCAAACATAAATTCAATTATATTCTAAAATCGTATTTAGAGGCATAAACGAATGTTTTACATATTGCTCTTTCAGACAACCTCGCAACTACTACCTGTTATTCTTTTTCTTATGTTTCAACTTTCAAGTGCATAATAAGCATGATTACAAAATTTACTAGCTAGCCAAATCAACATTGAGTAGGAGTATCATAAAAGAAAGGGTATTCTGGAAAATTTGTCACTGCTTTTTGGTTTTTTTTTCGCTCTTCTCTATCACTATCTCTAGTACTTCCTCCGTTTAAAAAAGGATGAACCTATTACTATTTGAAGGGTCAAACAAGATTATGTTTGACCACATGTCTTACAAATATTTTCTAACTATTTTGAATTGTTAACTATTGTGACTTATAATATTTTTCATGCAGTTTCTAAATATGTAAATTTTATTTAGAAAAGTTTAAAAATTTGATGTACAAAATTCCGTTGAAAATTAGTCAATTTGACCCTCGTACTCTGCAAAGGTTCATCCTTTTTTATTTAGGGTCCGTTTGAGTGAGCTCCTTTCAAATATATTATAAGTTATAAGTTGCTTATAAGCCACTTTCGAAAAGTTAAGATTTTCTAACTTTTTACTTTTGTCTTATTATAAGCAAATAAGAGCTTATAAGCCCATAACTTTTTGAATTACCAAATACTTATTAATGGGCTTATAAGCACACATGTGCTTTTAAGCCACTTTAAAGCTTACCCAAACGGGCTCTTAATCTAATTAATACTGGATGTATCAACTAAGATATTTTGCTAGTGAACTTCTTTTTTGTTTTGGTTAAATACAAAATATAATAAATATTAGAGGATGCTAAGAGCAGTCATGGAGACATGTTGGGCATCAGTGTTGCCAAACTTTGGCCAAAATATTACATGCATCAAGATAGGGTAGTGCACTTAGGGGTCGTTCGGTTACTTAGTTAAGGGTATAATACCCGCACAAAACTCAGCGCTAATTTAGTGCAGCGTTCGGTTGGTTTTTGTGAAATTTTAATACCCGTATAAAATTAGTGCAACGTTTGGTTGCGTTTTTGTATATTCCGCATTATTAATACCCTCATTATTAATGCGGGAATCTATGTATTATTTTATGCGGGGTAGAAGGTGGTATTAATAATGTGGGTATTAATAATGCAGGTATTAAAATTTAAAATGACAAAACTAACCCTCATAATAATAAGGATATTTTAAAATTTTATTTAAGGAGTAAATAAATATTTTAAATAATAATATTTTTTGTTAATTTGTAATATATCAGTGATTCAACAAATAATACCTAATTTATAATATATGTGTTGCTAATACCCACATTATTAAACCCCACATAACTAATACCCGCATTATTAATACCCACATTATTAATACACACATTATTAATACCCACATTACTAATACCCGCATTAATAATTAATACCCGCGTTATTTGCACCTCCAACCGAACGACCCCTTAATATAATATAATACTACCTCTTAACCTAAATTCTTAATGCAGACAAAAGAAAAATTCATGCCTGGCATGGAAGGGAGCAACTTCCGAGGAATGGTATTAGTAGACAAATCAAGAGTATACCTAACAAGTTATGCAGTCTTATTTTGCTAATTTCGCATCATAACACACTAATACCCTAGATGGATTCATGGACCAAATTAAAGTATGTGTGGTTTGAAAGAGTTTTTGTCCGTGACTTCAGTTTCTCCTTAATTCAAAACCACCTCAAAGATCGAAAGCAAAATATGTAATTCATAGTTCAACTTGTTATATATGAATAAGTGAATAGTGTTCGAACATCCAGCAAGCGGATGTCCGCCCTTGTCAGTACGTATTTAATTAGCTGCAATCAGTACAAATTGTTCTTCATTTTCCAAGTAAATATCAAGTAGTCTGCTAGCGATAATATTCCCTCCGTCTCATTTTAGTTATCGCTTTAAGTTTTTTCACGCCCATTAAGAAAGTCGTTTAATAGGGTGTTTATTTTACTATCTTATCCCTATTTAATGTTTCACCATTAACTTTTTTTGAGATTTTTTTTAATTATTAAGGATATAGTTGGAAAGAACTAATAAATTTAGCCTTGAAATCCTAAAGTGACAACTAATTTGGGACAAACACGTTTTGCTAAAGTGACAATTAATTTGGGTAACTAAATAGATACTCCGCCCGTTTGGGTAAGCTTTTTTTATTTTTTTTTATTTTTTTTTTATTTTTAAAGTACACGATCACAAATGACGTAACTAAAAACTTGTTAATTATACTACTACAAGATAGTAAGGATAGATGACATATATATGGAGGCTGGCTAATCAAGTGGCATATACCTTAGCAGAGTAAGATTGCAGCAATACTTATCGTGACCCTAATTAAACATAGACGAAAGCTCATTCTACCAAAGTCTCTCATGTTATTTTTCTAGCGGATGATTTATCGGAAACAGCCTCTCAATCTTCGTAGGAATAAGATCTGTGTATATCGTCTTTCTCAGGCAATGACGGATCTAGAGTAGTTATGGTTCGGTAAAATCCAGTAATTTTGATTCATACCCAGTATTTGTACTGAAAAATTTATCAAATATGTATAAATAACTCATTCAGAACCCAATGACTAAAAAGTATGATATTCCAGAATCCATAGACTAAAAATTCTAGAATCACCTCTGTTATCAGGTTACACTAGTTATGTTGTTGTCGTCATCGTCTCATATTAATTTAATCTTTTGTCTTCTGACTCTCCTAAAACTACCTATATAAAATTGGAATTCTCACTGTTGGGAATATTGGAGTTTCTTGCACAAGTGAGCAAAGGATCTGAAATATTTAATATAGGCCAACGTGGCAGTAATGGGAAAGTTGAGGGTCGGCGGTTGAACTTCCCACCAAATTGTCGTTAGGTCAAACTGATTTTTCGTTTGGGTTAACGGCCGTCTTTAGCTGCAATATATACGGCCCCGTCGTTTTCATAGTTAGGAGGCATAGCCGGCGCTTGTTTCGCGCCTTTTTTGAGTGGGTGCAAACAACTCGCATTAATTTATCATAATATGTTACTTTATTTTTTATAATCGGTAAAATTTTATCTCCATCAAAGTTCGCACCAATAGTTAAAAGTTAAAAAAACATACATAGTTTTAGGTGTTGTTTGGTACAAAAATAAGTTATACCGAGATTAATTATAACAAGTATAAATTAATATCGGGATAAGTTAATACTGAGATAAGTTAATACCATGTCAAATTGTAGATAAATTTATACTGTGATTAGATAATACTGATTTAATTTTACAAAGTAAACATAAGATAAAATCATCCAGTTTTTTATACCTGAATTAATTAATCCGATACTACACATCAAACGACCCCTTAGTTTACTATGATGTTAAAAGACAATTATGTACTCCGTACTATGTGAATGAGATGTGCTTCTGGTAAGTTTTAACCATTCGTCTAATATGAAAAGCTATATATAGTTATAAATAATCTTTACTCCATCCATTTCAACTTTAGTAAATCTATTATTATTTGAGGACTTAAACAAAGCTTACTTTGACCGTATTTTTTGAAAAGATTTTTTTTTTTTTAAAGTTAAAATGTGTTGACAATTAGGACTTATAAATTCTTTCATATAATTTTTATTTCAATTTTTTAAAAAAAATTTATATCCAAATTCATACTGAAAATTAATCAATTTGATTCTTGTACTTCGAAATGATTCACACAGACGGGAGTTTTTAATAGCGTAAGTTTTTTGCTGATTTTGATCCAGTCCCCAAAATGACAAAGTTCCAGAAATAGTGGACAACAACGGTAATATTCTACATACCCGTTCGATTTTGTACATGAAACATGTTATGAAGAAAAACATTTGACAATGAGGTCAAATATAGGTGTCATTAAGGACAATTTCGTGAGATGCCTTTAGATTACAGAGAGTGATAGATAGAATATTTTGTGCTTAATTATCAACTAATTATATAATATATTCTACAAACAAAGTGGGACGGCATGTTGGGCAAGGACTTTCCTTCATTCCTCTCTGTTTTAAAGTGAAAAGGAGAGGAAAAAAAGAGTTCGAAAATGATTTCCATGTTCTTCGTAGTGTACAGTATCATATATTTACTTAGTCAATGATACCAATTCAAACTAGAATTTGCAAAAGGTGATCAATAATATTAAAGATTTTATATATATGTTTAAAAATTAATTACTTAGCTTATACACCAAATAATTTTTCACTGAGAGTGTTGGACTGTTCACCATTTATACATAGCTACACCCTTAAGCCTCACACTTAAAAGAGTAGGAATATGATGAACAATGACGAGTTCATTTCCGAACAGATCTGAATTTAAAGTTTATGAATTCAGGGTTCTAGTCTTTTTAGTTAATCGGTTCTAAATTAATAAGTAATTTTTACATATTATATGAATTTATTAAGATAAATACAAAGTTTGAATCGAAGTTACTGGTCCGTCGAACCACGGAACCCAGTCTATATCCCCCATGGTTTCTAAGTCGTCGAATGAAACAACTTTCGATACTTAAATAGGATGAACTATTTGATAGTTACTTTTTCTTTCTTGAAAAGAAGACTTATATTCAACATTCTTTTGGCGCCGAAAGAAAGAGTGCTGATCTCTGCTTCTTAAATTACAACCCTCAATGTCATTTTCATGCCAAAGTAGCTAGGAACACACTTAACCTGCTATCTTCTGCTTATCCAAATCAAATCTCTCTTTGGAATCTATAATTTTGGATTTGGATTCAACGGTCACAGATTCTTCACGAGTTTCCCTCCAATGTTTCAACTTCCATGGCCCACTTCTTCTCACATTTGTGGGCCTTATTTCCACTCAACTGTCTACCCAAGCCATCAATCCTCTTCATACTGCACAATCCTTCCATTTAAAGAAACACTGCATAAACTCTTAGGGGCCGTTTGGTAGAAAATGAATTATACATGAATTAACAATATAGAGATTAGTAATGCATGAATTAGTAATGCATGGATTGTTTTTAGTCATGTGTTTGGTTCATTGTATTAAAACTTGGATAAATATTGTATAACTTAAACTGGTGTTTGGTATAAAACTGTCTAAAATATTGTTTCCAATTATACACTTGCGGGTCATTTGGTTGAGATAGACTTTACGCGGGTATTAGCAATGCATGTATTAGTTATGCAAGTATAAGCTATGCATGTATTATTAATGCATGTTTTAATTATGCAGGTATTAGTTCTGCATGTATTATATCTTGGTTAATGAATGGTTTGTTGTATTAAAAAATTATTATACATTTCATAATTTAAATTATGTATTTTAATATTTAATCTTCAATAGATTTAGCTTGAATGATATAAAGAGTAAATGTAAAAAGAGGTGAGGGCATATTTGTCCTTATTATATTTTAATACCTGCATAACTAATACCCGCATTATTATTCCACCTCCTATCCCGTACAAAATAATACATAGATCCCCTCATTAATTTATGCGGGTATTATAAGTGCAGGTTTCTAAATTCAAACCAAACGCTGCATTATTAGCGCAAATTTTTATACCTTCTTGCAAAACAAAGTTGATTTGCAATAATATGACACGAGAAGCTTTGGTTTGCCAAAATGCCCTCAATAACAGCGGTTTAGCAAAAATATCCTCTATTAGTTTAATGAAACCTATACCCCTCATAACCAATAAAAAGACTCGCCCAGCCCTCCCCCTCCTTTTCTCCATTCACGCGATCAAGAAAACCATAAAACCCCATTCCTTTTACAGATTGCTCTGTTCAAGAGAAGATTCAACGTAAGATTTCTTCAAGTTGCAAGGGTAAAGTTCTCTGCAACTATTGCCAAGAGTTTAAGCTCTGTGCAATCAGCACCCTACATACACTTCTTGCCTATTGCCAAGACTCTATGGCCTGTTGCAAGTGCATACTTGCAGAGAAAGTCTCTGCAACCCTTGGCTTATAGCTAAGAGTTTAGGCTCTGGTACAATTGGCACCTGGGAGAGACTTCTTGGCTATTGCCAAGACTTTAAGCCCTCTTGCACTGGCCAACTTCAGAAAAAAATCTTTGCAAGTCTTGGCAATAACCAAGACTTTAAGTTCTGCTGCAAAGGAAAACTTACACTGAAAATCTCTAAAGTATTGGCAATAGCCAAGACTTTAAACTCTACTGCAATGGGAGGCTTGTAGAGACTTCTTGCCTATTGCCAAGACTTTAAGCCCTGTTGTCATGGTCTCTACAACTACAGAAAAAGTCTCTACAACTATTGCCATTACCATTAGAAAAGAAAATGACTCTCAGAGAATCTATTGTGTTTTATTTTTGGATCTCTTCATTGTAAAAATAAAGTTTCCTTAGAAGATTTGTCATAAACTAATAGTTTTGCAATGTGCCACAAAACCAATTGCCGTAAATAAGTTACATTATTCACACAATTAATTTGATGGTTTAGGCCACACTAGACCAATTGTACATTGTCAATGTTTATGAGAAGTTAAATATTGGTAATATACATAAAAAGTTCCCTAAAGTTGGTGCCAGTTGTCAGTTACACACTCCAACTTTTAAGATGACTTTTCAAACACATCTTCTCGCCATACCCTATATCTCATAAGCTCTTCATGGTGACATGGCAAAATGATTGCTATACACTCAAATTTGAGGGCGTGAAGCTTTCATATTTTGTTTAATCCCCTTTTTTAATAAAAATTTTGTGGCCCCACAGTTTTTTACTTTTATTTAATTTTATTCTTTCTTTTTTCCTTCATCAAACAACATCTTGCCTTGACAACACCATAGTTACAACTATGGAACAAAAATTTCTCACCTTTTTCAAACCATGGTCAATACAAGTATACAACTCCTATCCACTATTTCCAACCATCCCACATCTCATTTGCTCAACCACCAACTCAGCAACCACCGCAATCAGAGACAAACCAATTAAACCCCATAAGTTCACCAGATTATGCACAAATTCAAGAAAGCTCAGAATGGTGGAGGTGGTTCTGATGGTCTAAAGGTGTTGTGATCTATTTTAGGTCCATTTTGAATTGATTTACTTTTGTTTTGGATGGTGTGGGAGCATTAAGTGACACCATGAATGCTTGCAAGAATGCAAAAAATTTCACTGCGCGCTCTCGATAAGGAGTAGTTTTGCAAAATTGGCCGCATTTATTAATATTTTTGCAAAATACCCTTATTTGATACGGAGTCAAGACTTCAAGGCAAAAACTTGTAAGTATTGGCACGGGGCCAAGACTTCAAGGGCAAGTGCTATTTTGCCAATACTTCACGTTATATGACGAGAATGCAGGAAAAGACTGGAAGGGGCAAGTCTTGGCAATTGCCAGGACTTACGACCAAGTGCGGCAAGTGTTGCCTTTTGCCAACACTTGAAGGGCAAGTGTTGCCAAATAGGGGTCAAAGGCAAGTCTTGGCAATTGCCAAGACGTACCACCAGTGCTGGCAAGTATTGCCTTTTGCCAACACTTGAAAGGATAAGTATTGAAACACAGAGAGGGGTAAAGTGCAAGTCTTGGCCCCGATCCAAAATTTTGACAGGGGTGTTTCCGTTCAGATTTTTTTAATTAAATTAAATGAGGGCATATTTTCAAAACCACTGTTAGCTCGGGGAAAAAGGCAAACAATTGCTTATGGTTTCATATTCTGCAAATCGGCTGCAAGAATGAACCCACCAAAAATTTCAATAAAATTGCAGCACTTGCTGTACCGAGCAATGATTTGAAATTGGGGTTCTTTGATTTCCATTGTGACTGTCAAAATGTTGGTAAGGTTAATTGAATTTTGAGGAGCTTATATGTTGAAATGGAATTGTGGGCCGGGGGAGGGGGAAGAAGAAAAACTGGTGATGTGGAGATGATGGTTTTGGATCAGGAATTAGACATTTTTTTTCTTTTTTTACTTTTTTCACCGGCATGAGCCACCTCTTCTTTTTTCTGGAGAAGGAGCATATCACTCTAGTATCATGATTGATCTTCCTTTTTTATTGTTGTGTTTTTAACCTCAAATATAGTATTTCTTTTTTTAATTTTTAGGTGTTAATTTTTTCCTATTTAAAAATAAATTTTTTTCTTTCATTTTTTCTTTCATTTTTTCTTTTTAATTCCACTTGTCAATTTTTTATTAGTAACTTTGCCACCTCGATCACCCTGACTGCAAACCACACACAAACTCTGTTGAATGGAGGTGTTTAAAACTTTCACTTATATATTATATGAGGTGCTTGTAAAATCATTTGAAAAATTGAAGTGTCTAACTGACAACTGACGCCAACTTTTAGAGGCTGTTTATGTATTTTGCTTTAAATATTTCATTCCTTACTCACAATAATCTTGAAATAGATGTATCAATTGATGCTTTTGTTCCATAGAAAAATGTGCACTTTGACTTAGTGAACCAGTGAAACTTGGACTTGTTAGTTGAAGTTGATTACATCGAAAGGTCCATAACCTAAAATATAGTACTCCCTCCGTCCCAATTTATGTGGCACTATTTGACCGGGCACGGAGTTTAAGAAAATAGAGGTTGACCTTGTTAAGTATCAATTTTACCCTTGAAAAAGTAAGAGAGAGAAGATTTGAGTAATAAAAAAGTTGTTGGTAGGTTTAAAAGTATGTAGGGCCCAACAAGGATAAAATAAAGATGATACATCAAATAGTTGTCAAATAAGGAAAGGTGCCACTTATTTTGGGACAAACAAAAAAGGAAATGGTGCCACATAAATTGGGACGGAGGGAGTAATAACCAAAGTTCATATCTTAGTTACTACTCCCTCCGTCCCAATTTGTTTGTCGTAATTTAACTTGGCACAAAATTTAATAAAGAAGGGAAGACTTTTGAAACGTGTGGTCTAAAATAAGCCATAGATATTTGTTTGACTATAAATGAGTCAAAAAGTAATTTTAGAGTTGAATTGTTACCAAACTTAGAAATATGACAATTTTTTTGGGACGGACTAATAAGAAAAGTATGACAAACAAAGTGGGACAGAGCGAGTATTTGTCTTTCTTCATATACTCTAATGAATAACAGTAGGTACCTTCCAAAAGGCTTATTAGACGTTCGTGACTATGACAGGTAAACTTGCAATGTTTGCTTTTATTGTTTGACCCTTTACGAAAGTATCAAAGAAAAGTGTCTCCATTTTTCATCTTTACTACAATACATCTGAACAAAGTTATGCAGAGTACTATCGTTTTCCCTGTGCTATTATTAAAGACATGGAGCGCATGGAAATTCCCTGTTTCAATTGTGTTTTTGTGGCCGAACACTTTGCCTGACATTTCTTGATTTTTCTGTCTACATTGCTTCTTATAGTTGTTGGCATAACTTTGGGTACGATACAAACGCACTGCACACCTCAAATTCTTAGCTAAGACAAACAGTATAAGCTCACAGTTATTCTAAGATAAGGATTTTAAATAAGGTCACATTATCTTTTAGTTACATAAAACAAGATATGCTACAGGTAAGTAGTACCCAAAAGTTATTAGCTCTCTCTCAAAAGCAGGTTTGAATTTTATTATAGCCAGAGCAGGAACTACATTTACGAATTCGGCATAACCCAATAAATTTGTCTTTTACCCATATTTGTGTTAAAATTTACTAATTAATATATATAAATAACTTATTCAGAATCCAGAAAATTCGAAGAAATAAAAATAATATCTATAAATTTAAAATTATGTAATATACTAGATGTGGACAGGTAGAGATTGTAGAGCCTAATGATGACAAACAGAGAAAAGGGTTTGTCCATGTTAAACGCAATTAGAATGATAGACAAGGCCTAACTATTTCAGAGGCATTGTTTCCAGTATTTTTCTAAGCTTGCTTGCATCGTGCTCCCACCTGTGACCTTACCACCTCACTTAATACTTTTTTGTTTATCTTCTTTTTCTTTTTCTATTTAAAAATTAAGTTTTCATGAATCACTAGCTTAGGAATAGTCAGAGAGTATATTAGGGCACAGGACCAGGGTCAAAGATATTTGAGGTACCAATGAGATTTTCTTTCCCTATTCTACTCGAGTCCAAGGGTTATGAGATCCATTAGAGGTCCAACACAAAAGGGACGTTGTATTAGTGTAGACATAAATAAACATAGTTGTCCTAAACTAGCCCCACACAGGAAGTATGAAGTACTATTCATTAAAAAATGATGTTCTTTTTTTAGCTTATTATTAACACTCTCCATAAGGCATCTTAAACAATTCCCGGTAAAATTGCAATGTAATCTGCAGAGACATAAGCTTATCCAATGTTGTCTCCCACAAAGAACTTATTATCCTTAGAGCACATTATCAAGAATTTTCAGCACCTCATGAGTCATAAAATGTTTCCTTATTAATTAGCTTTCTCTTACACAGTCTTTTCCAAAAGGGTTTAGCCTATACTAGTCACTTTTAGAGCGCTAAACGAGGAATAGTATGGATAGATAGCCATAACCACTCAAATTTTCTTTCTTGTTTGAAATGAAAAATTTTTAATTTAAAAAAAATATTTTCTTGATATTCAGTTTATCACTTCAAAAATCAAGTATTTTAAACAGAACTCTACGAATATTTCTACGGCTTGAGCAGCTATAAGTCTTTTTTCTTGATATTCAGGATTTATCACTTCAAAAAATCAAGTATTTTAAACAGAAATTTACGAATGTTTCTAGAGTTTGAGCAGCTATAACTATTCATCTAAAAATATACAAATGAGGGCTATTTCTAGTAGCACTATAAAATGACTATGCTTCAAAACTAACCTACATATCTATGTGAACAATGGGCCTAGTATTCCCAAAAGATCGGCAAAGTGCACAAATAGCTATATTTGCCAGTGGTCTTGGAATTGAGATCACTTTTTTTAGTAGTTTTACATGAGAGGTCACTTTTTGGAATTTCAACTCTTGTGGGCTGAAGCTCTGTGGGCTAAACTTTATCATGCCTAAAGTATAAAGTTCAATTTCAACCTACAAGGGCTGAACTTTTAGACATAGATGCGTAAACTTCAATTTTTATGGGCTGAAGTTGAACTTCAACCTTTGTGATATAAAGTTCAGCCCACAAGGATTGAAGTTACAAAAGTGACATCTCAGGCAAAATCAATAAAAAAGTGGCCTCAAAGCAAAGACCAGTAGTGAAACTGGCCTTTGAGCGAAATTTTTGCCAAAAGATCTCGATGGGCTAAGTAATATTCTCACAAATGATTAACAAAAATAGGATTTGCGGCGCCCTATTATACATTTGACCCCATGAGAAAAGGCTTACAATCTTAGTCTCATAAGAAAAGTTCCTAGCGATCTCCAAATATTATTGGCAGGAGGACCTGGCAGTCTCCAGGGACTTTCCTGACTTCGGCGAAAATTATCAGTAATATTTTTCTTATGGGGTCTAAGAAAAGTAACAGTAGCTCAAGATTAATTTAATTCGCGTAAGATCTTGTATTCTCACGGGTTATTTTAAAAACTTGACATTTTGATACCATTGTTTAACTATTGATCCTCTTTAAAAATCTTTGCGAAATAATCTCGCACCAACTTAGAGTCATTTTGATACCACTGTTTAACTATTGATCCTCTAAATCCAATTTTTTTGTCCTTTTATTTGAGTTCCTAATAAGAATAACTGGCGGGTTTCATTAATGAAAAGAAAAGCGGAGGCCCGCCATCTGCTAGCATTGTGGTTTGGAATCAATTTTTTATCAATGGCCCACCCTTTCTTTGAACCTTGTCAATTATCGAACTTAAAGATATGAACTGAGTGCCATTTGATGAGTAACTGAAAATAAAGGAGAGAGATATGGAAAGAATGAAGTAATGAAAAAGGAAGTCATTGCTAGTAGTAACGACTTGTCACGATCCATTGATTCATATAGAATCCATGGGGTGAGATCATGGCGAAGTGCCAGGTCATTAGGTCAAACTAATCATGGCGGATCCTTACGGATCACCATATATTATTTTGCAAAGCTTTTTCTATCGGGGCTAAATTTATGTGAAGCACTAAAAAGACCGCTAAGTATAAAAATTTATATATCTACTGCCCTTTCAAATGTATACAAAGTATTACAAGGATGAATGCCAATTACATGACTGACCCCTTAAACTTAGACATTTTTTTTTCATTTTGACACTTAACTATAGATTGTTCTAATTACACATTCCAATTGACATCAAAGTGTACCTATAGAACACTTTTCAACTCACATGTGTTTAACCTAGATCTGATTTTAGGCCAATTAACAATTAAATTTGTATTTGTGGGGTCACGATCAATAGTTGAGATTAAGAGTCTATAAGATAAACTGAGATGATAACAATATGCTCGTATAAATTAAAAAATAATATGCAAAAATGTAGACAAAAGAGAGGAAATTGTATCGTATCACTCGTCCTCGGGGAGAGTTCTTCGATAGCAACTGCCTTTCAGATGAATAGAGCAGTGAACTAAACAAGAGCAAAGAGAATAACCGAGCAAGATCGAGAGAGAGAGAGAGAGTAGTTTATTGATATTTCAGATATGAAGTTCCAGATGATACAATCGGTTAAGGCGAGTGCTATTTATAAGCTCGGTAGGTACCCGATGGGGGGTTTTTTGTAACCGCTAGGTGCGGATTCGTTGGGATAAGTAACTGCCGGTCACCTATCCGTTGGAGTTAAAGCCGCTGAGTTAATTGTCATTAATAGGTTGATCGTGGGTGATCATGTTAATTACTGCTCATTTAAGTCGTGTTGACTGTTGAGATACTCCGTAACTTCTTTAGGTCTGTTCGTGATGCTCGTCTGCCCGTTGAATGTCTGTCCGCTGAAAAGTCTGTTCGTGCTACGTGGAAGACACGTGTCACCTTCTCAAGCCTAGTCAGCTTTTATCCAACACAGATAGTCCCCGCACTTCTCGAGCAGAGTATCTGTTCGAGGAGTGGATACAATTTTTAGCGGGAATCCCTGGAGAATTTTTGTCTCTGTGTGACGTATTCTGGTGACGTACGATCCTTATCCGCTAAATGACAAGTCTTCATGACGTGCGCATTTAATGCGCCGTAACAAAAAGTAATTGCAGCTGGCACGTCTGCAAGACTGCAGGTTACCCCGAAGTGACCATTGCGTGCCCCAAGGGTAAAAAGTAATGATGTTAACCGATTTAGTCACGTGCACACGTCGCCTGCTGATCGCGAAGTGACTGCCCCTTTTCCATGATAATGATGATTTTATAAAGCTGTGATGAACCATATTTAATGGCCAGATCTGATTAAGGTCTCTTTGATAGCCTCCACGTGTTTTGAAGGAAATTTAGTGGGGCTGAACTTTCGCTCCTATAAATAGGGGTTTGCTTGATGATAAACCCTTTACTCGCTTTTATTTCTTCTCTGTTGTTCTTTGAGAATACTTTGAACTAGCTTTGAATTCTTCCTGATAACTTCATATTTTCCTTGCAATCATGTCTTCACGATCCAGAAGAAACCAGGGTACTGATGTGTTTGGTAGTTCTTCGGCGGCCACTTCTAGGCCCCGGGCTACACAAGCTACGGCCGCAGAGATAATCCCCAAGAAGTGGGGTGAACTTGAAGCGGACTGTAATTTTAAATCCTTCCATAATAGGGAAGGAGATACGCGGAACTAGCCGGCGTACAGATATAAGTCTGGGATCACGAAGGAGGTGATCCCACGAGTGAGGGTGGACTGCAGATGGGGCGATGAGGTTCTCCTCTCACCGGTCTTTGAGGATGAGAATATTACTTCTCACAGGGCTGGGTGGACAGCCATGTGCACTATCCATTCACCGTGGGGAGCAGTTTACCACTGCACCCTGTATTGGAGAGGCTCTGTCGAGAGTACCTCCTCTGTCCGGGGCAATTGAGCCCTAGTATGTATAGAATAGTTAATCTTTTGGATTGGTTCGCGGAAAAGACCGACCAATCTTTTGGTTATGAGCATTTTATTTCTTTGTACAGTATACAAAATTTTAAGGACGGCTATGTAAATGCCAGAATGCGCAGAAGCAAAGGCTTGGTGCGTAGTTCTGAGGACACCGGTGACCGAGGCTGGGCTCATCGGTTCCTGTTTGTGCGCTCATCGGCCTTGACTTTTGACGACAAAGCCTATCTTCTAGAAATCTGGAATAAGAAGCATAAGTCCCCGAGTACTCTTTTAACGCTTTTCGTGCTTTTTCTTCTACTCAGTTTCTAACTCCGTTCAATTTTGTAGCGACCAAGAAACCCTATGACAAGCTCATTTCTGTTGAAGATTTGACTACATGGGTTGAGCCGATTTTGAAGGAATTTCCCCCTGAAAAGAGAGAGTGGATGTATTTTGCTACTGAACGAAGTTTGATTGTACAACACCATGGTAAGAATGTTTCTGCTTTTATGATCATTCTTCTTCTTTGAACCTCCCTTATATCTGACCGTTTTACCTTTCAACAGGTTTGGGCACTTCGGGAAGTTTCTTTCCCGCTCCTCCCCAAGACGGGCCTCCTGAGCCTGTGGCTGACCCAGAGGCTGAAGCTGAGGCTATACTAGCTTCAGTAGGGGCTCTGCGCAGCCGGGAGTGTGGCGAGGAACTCCTGTCCGGTGGATTGGCCCCCTTGAAGAGGAAGAAAAGGAGCCAAGGCGATGGCGGAGTGCGGAAGAAGTCTGCTCATAAGACTTCCGTGGCTGCCGGGCAAACCTCGTCGGCTGGTGGTGACTTTTCTTCCAAGGTCAGCGTACCGGAGCCCATGGAAGCGGATGCTAGTGCTGCTGGAGTCCCCGAGTCTGGACGGGGAGAGGATGTAACCAAGGAGGTTATCACTCTTTCGGACACAGAGGTCGAAGAGGATGCTCCCCTTAGGCGAAGCCCCATCTCCGTAGTGACAGGAGGAGGGCCGAGGAAGAGACTGTCCATACTCCTCAAGGGAGTCCCCGAGTCAATGTGGGGGCAGAGGCAGGTGCTTCCCGTGCCGATAAGGGGAAGAGAAAAGTTGGAGAAGAAGAGGAAGAAGAAGTGAAGGAAGAGGCAAAGGAAGAAACTCCCCAAGAGAGTAGCCATGGTCCTCGCATTTACCGTTTCGAGGATCTGGAGAACGTGGCTACTGAGGGGGCGACCCCCATCGTCCTTCGTGATTGTGAGACCATAGACCCTGGAGTGGAGGGTGACTCTAACCTCTCCTCATCACGGTTCGTTTGGCGGTCAGTTATTAGTGGTAGGACAGAGCTAAATGACATCAAGGGAGTTCGCTACAAGTTCGGGCCAAACTATCCCTCTGAATAGGCTTGGGAACCCAAGTTCTGTGAGAGGAAGCATACTTTGAAACTTGCTCCTGATGTCAACTTTGTGTCCAGGCCACACAGCTTGGCTAAGGCAGTCTCCTCGCTCATCGGCCCTCGTGAAGGGTTGGTGCTGAGGGGGTTAACCGATGAGGAGTTGGCTTTCCAGATTGCTTCTGATTCTGCCCGGGTAAGTTCTTTCCCGCTTTGTCTTGGGGATAACTCTTAGCCTCGGACTTTTAACCATGACATACTTTGCTTTTTTTCAGTCGAGTATGCTAGCTGCCGAGATCATGTTCCGTTCCAGGCTTAACAATGCTAATCAAGTGGTTGAGGTGAAAAAAGAATTGCTAGAGGCTCTGAAGGACAACAAGACTCGGATTGAGCAGTGTGGTTTCCTTGGTGGAGAAGTTAATCGATTTATTTGACGTCAATAATGGGCGTCTTGAGCAAATCAACGTTCTCACCAGGGAGAAGGACCTTCTTCTCGAGGAGAAAGAAGGGTTCGCACGTTCTGTTCAGGGTTTGGAGAGACTGCTTGAAGAGTGTCGAAATTCTTTGAACAATGCTAACGAAGACCGCGCATCTCTTGAGATGGGTCTGCAGAGAGCAAATGAAGAATCAGTTAAAGCCCGTTCTGACCTCCAGGCTGCACAGGATCAGGTCGCTCAGCTAATGAGTGCTCAGACCGCATTGACTAAGGACTTTGCAAACCTGCGTGATCAGTATGAAATCAAGACCAAGCTTGCGGCCCTTGAAGCCAAGCGTGCATTGCTCGTGCAGATTCAGGCTGGACAAGTTAATGTCGAGGAGATGCTGCAGACAACAAAGAACGCTGTTCGAAGAATACACCAAGCATTGGGTCTCTCCCCTGAAGAGTCTGAAGGTGATGATGATGATGACGAAGATGACGGTGAGGATTCGGGAAATGACGACAGGACTGATGGAGCTGGTGCAATGAGTCCTGGTCATGGCCCTTCATGCTGATGTCCTTTTTCCTCAATCTATGATTGATGTATTTTTACTTTGTCTGGCGAGAGCCGGACTTGTTTGTTGGTGGACAGAAGTCTAATATAGACTCTCTGGTCCTTTGTATGGCCGGTTCGTTTGGCCTTTGAACACTCTGCAAATTTCTGTCAGCCGTATTCAGCATTTTATCAATTTACAAAGATGATGTATATGTGCTTGTTTAGATCTGTCCAGTGACTATATTTAGTTTTAACTTTTTAATCCTTTTGTTTTGCATGTGTTGTGGCTTTCGAGCCTTGTGATTGGGAGTTTTCTGAGGTCAGGACTTTATTAAGTCTGTATCCTCAAGAGTCTGCCCGAGTGAATTTAACTTAGCCTTTCGTTGAGAAGAGGTCGTAAGTTGTAAGTGACCGAATGTTTATAACTTATCCTTTCTTTAGTAAGAAGTAAGTTGTCATTGGTCTGACCGAATGGTAGTCGTTTTTAGAGTGTTGGCCGAATTGTTGCCCAATGCGTGTGACTTTGCTTATCGTTTTGATAGTTGAAAGTTATTGCATGGCTTTGTAGATTGGCTCTGGCCGAGTTGTTGGCCTGGTGATCAACTTCTCTTATTTTCGTGGAAGCCTTTGTCACCCAAAAAAAAAAAAAATTTGTTTTGTGTGGGAGTTTTATCACGTGATAGTTTTTGATTTGTGAACTAACTCCTCTTATTTGCTGTGGAAGTTGTGTCACGTAAAAGGTTTTGATTTGTGAACTGACTCCTCTTATTTGCTGTGGAAGTCGTGTCACGTAAAAGTTTTTGATTTGAAAAACTTCGAGAATTTGCCTCTTGGTAAGGTCTTTTGCCTTTGCGAAGGTCTTACCTGGCCTACAGGGGCCTCTCACCACCCTCCTTGTTTTTATGTTGGAGCACGTAAAGTGATAACATGAAAAGAGTTGTCAGTGAGTCGCATATAGAACACATATAACCAAACGAGGAGTGTGTCCGTTGTGGGATTCGAACCCACAGCCGCGAAGTTGAAAAACCTCGAGCTCTGCCAGTTGAGCTAAACGGATCTGACCTTGTTCAGGTCGTTAGTACCATTTAGAAAAAAAAAATGTATAACTAAAAGTAAGAACTTTTCACAAAGATAAAAGGTAAGTGTTAGAAGACTAACCGTCTTATCACTTAAAAGTGATACCTTTTGAGGTGGATCACATTCCAGCTGTTCGGAACAGTAGAGCCGTCTGGTCGCGCCAAACGATAAGATCCTTTACCTACCGAAGCAATTACTTTGTAGGGGCCTTCCCAGTTAGGACCAAGCTTACCTGAATTTGTTTCTTGTGTGCTTTGGAAAACTTTTCTGAGTACAAAGTCCCCGATTGTAGTATTGCTCGACTCGTTCTTTCTGGGCGATTACTCGTATAAGAGCAAGCTCTCTGCGTTCTTCGAGAAGATCCAGCTCTTCGCATAGATTGACTGAGTTTGACTCTTCAGTGGCATGTGTGTATCGCAAGCTGGGCTCTCCGATTTCAACCGGGATTAGAGCGTCTGCACCATATACTAATGAATAAGGAGTTTCTCCGGTGCTCATTTTTATTGTCGTACGGTAAGCCCAGAGTACCCCAGGTAACTCCTCTACCCAACATCCCTTTGCCTGCTCGAGGCGCTTCTTAAGGGATTCAACGATGATTTTGTTGGTAGATTTTGCCTGTCCATTTGCAACAGGATGGTATGGTGAGGAAGTGATCCTTTTGATATGAAGATCCTTGAGGAACCTAGTCACTTTCTGGCCGATGAATTGCGGGCCGTTGTCCAAGACTATTTCCTTATGCTCCAAAACGACATACGACAAAACGCCAGAGGAAATCGACGACTTCCGTTTGTCGTATCTTTGAGTACGCTGCTGCCTCGACCCACTTTGTGAAGTAGTCAGTGATGATCAATAAGAAGCGCATCCCCTTTGGTGCTGTGGGAAAAGGGCCAACGATATCCATGCCCCATTTCATGAAAGGCTATGGAGAGATTATCGAGTGGAGTCGCTCTGCTGGTTGGTGTAGAAGATGAGCGAACCTTTGCCATTTGTCATATTTCTTGACAAATTCATTCGTATCTTTCTCCATCTTGTCCCAATAATAACCTGCACGAATCAGCTTTCGGGTTAGTGCCTTACCTCCGGAATGATTTCCGCAACAGCCTTCGTGGACTTCTCTCATTACATAATTGATTTGATTAGGTCCAAGGCATTTTTCAAGAGGTCTTGCGAACATCCTCCGGTAAAGCTCGCCGTGGAGAATTGTGTATCGAGCAGCTTTCACTCGGAGCTTGCGTGCGGCTTTCGCATCTGTCGGCAGGGTTCCATGGATAAGATAATTGGTTATCTCATTCCGCCAATCCCAAGTAGCGTTGATGGTGTTGACTTCGAACATTTCTCTATCCATGGTTGTGTAGAGAAGTTGAACAGCGGCTGAGGAACTAGCTGCCCCAATCTCTGCCACTGATCCCATGTTAGCAAGAGCATCGGCTTCATGGTTCTCTTCCCGTGGGATCTGGACTGCTTCCAATTCGCCAAATTGTGCTAGGAGCTCTTTCACTCGGGCGAGGTACACTTGCATCCTGGATTCTCGTGCAACGAAACCTCCATTGATTTGGTTGACCACGAGCTGAGAGTCGCTTTTTAGCTTGACGGAGGTTTCCCCATAACTCCGGGCTAGTTCCAATCCTGCAATAACGGCCTCATATTCGGCCTCATTGTTAGTAATGAATGGGCACTTGATAGCTTGCCTTACCGTTTCGCCGGATGGAGTAATAAGAACTAGTCCAAGGCCGGACCCTTTGACGCTCGAGGAGCCATCTGTGTAAAGGGTCCATGTGCCGGTTGCCTGCCCTGCATAAAGAATAGATTCCCTTTCTGCCTCAGGGTACATGTTAGCGCTGAAGTTTGCTACGAAGTCAGCCAGGACTTGCGATTTTATTGGTACTCTAGGCTGATAGGTGATATCAAATTCAGATAATTCTATAACCCATTTTACCAACCTTCCTGAGAATTCAGGTTTGTGTAGAACATTTCGCAAAGGGAAAGTCGTAACCACGGCTATCGAATGACTTTGAAAATAAGGGCGCAACTTATGAGCAGCAGTTACTAATGCCAGTGCTAGCTTTTCTAAAGGTTGATAGCGTGTTTCTGCATCAATTAAAGCTTTGCTAGCGTAATAGATAGGAAGTTGCTTACCTTGGTCTTCCCGAACTAGTACAGCGCTTACCGATGATTCTGAGACTGCCAAGTAAATCAACAGCTGTTCGCCTTCTTGAGGCGTGGAGAGCAGCGGAGGATTAGACAAATACTTTTTCAAATCCCTCAATACTTGTTGGCACTCGGGAGTCCATTCGAACTCCTTATTTTGTTTTAAGACATCGAAGAAACTTTTGCACCGGTCAGATGACCGGGAAATGAACCTTCGTAGAGCTGCTACTCTCCCCGTTAGCTTCATGACGTCTTTCCTGTTGTGAAGTATATCTGGAATTGATTCAATAGCTTTTATCTGAGCGGGATTTACTTCAATGCCACGCTGAGAAACAATGAATCCTAGAAAATTCCCCGATCGAACTCTGAAAGCGCATTTCTCTGGATTCAGCTTCATGTTATACCGATCCAGGATCCGAAAAGCTTCTTTCAGATGTGCCAAATGGTCTTCTGCTCGCTTAGATTTTATCAGCATGTCATCGATGTACACTTCCATAGTCTTACCAATATGGTCGTGAAACATTCGATTGACTAGACGCTGATAAGTTGCACCTGCATTATTTAGTCCAAAAGGCATAACTTTGTAACAGTACGTACCTCGACAGGTGATGAACACTGTCTTCTCCTGGTCTTTGGGATCCATCAATATTTGGTTATATTCGGAGTATGCGTCGAGGAAGGTTAGCACTTCGTGTCTGACTATTGCATCGATCAGTTGATCTATCCTGGGAAGAGGATAAGAATCCTTTGAGCAGGCTTTGTTTAGATCTGTGAAGTCGATGCAAACTCGCCATTTGCCGTTCTTTTTAGGTACGACAACTACGTTGGCTTGCCAGTCTGGGTACTTGACTTCACGTACTGAACCAATCTTCAGCAGCCGGTCAACCTCGTCGTTGATGACCTGGTTCCGGAAGGCTCCTTGCTGGCGCGTCTTTTGTTTCACTGGGCGGTGATACGGATCTACGTTTAACCTGTGAGTGATGATGTCAGGAGAAATACCTGTCATGTCTTCGTGAGACCAGGCGAATGTTGTATGCCGCTCCTTGAGAAACTGTAGGATATCTCCTCGTAGGCGTTTGTTTAGCTCGATCCCCAGGTACATTTTCCGTTCTGGCTTGTCGGTGAACAGCTCTTTGGGATCCAAAGCTTCAACGGTTGGCATATGGTTTTCTTTCTCGTCCATCTTCGTGATGAATTCCGGGACTTCGTACTCAGCCGTCTCGGGTGGTATGTCTGGTCCCGGTCGCTGTAATTGCTATTTGTTCTCTTCAGGGAGTTTGAGGGCCACAGAATAGCAATCTCGGGCAGAGCGCTGCTCCCCTCGAACTTCACGTACTCCCCATTCGGATGGGAATTTTAACACCTGGTGATAAGTAGAAGGAACAGCTTGTATGTCGTGGATCCAAGGTCTGCCCAATATGATATTGTAGGCCAGATCCGCATCGACAACATGAAAGGTTGTTTCCTTTGCTACTCCTTTGGCAAGAGCTGTGAGGGTGATCTCCCCGAGAGTCTTCTCACTGGAATTGTTGAAACCAGACAAAACTCGAGATATTGGCACAATCTTGTCTGACACTTGCATTTCTCTGACAACCCGTGATTGGATGATATTCGCAGAGCTGCTTGCGTCAATGAGTACCCTCTTGACGTCGAATTTCGCCACGCGTAGCGTTATGACTAATGCATCAGCATGTGGGAATTGCGAACCATTTGCGTCAGAATCCTCAAATGTGATTACTTCTTCTGACCGTGGACGTTTGTTGTTTGTGATGGAAACCTTTGCATACTTCTTTGCCGTGACAGTAACAGAGTCCACCTCGATCCCACCTGAAATAACATTAACTGTCCTCCTCGGAGAGGATGCTCGGGGAGGGCCAGTTTTGTTTTGCTGTGCTTTTACATGAGTCTGCTTTCCCTTCTCTGTCAGGAACTCCTTCAAGAATCCCTGTTTCAATAAATGAGCAATTTCATACCTGAGGGCTTTGCAGTCTTCGGTGGTGTGGTCGTGGTCGCGATGGAACTCGCACCACATATCCTGGTTTCGCTTGCTCGGGTCGGATTTCATGTCTTTTGGCCATCTGACCTTTTCTCCCATATCTTTGAGTGCTACTACTACCTCAGACATTTCTACGTTGAAGCTTGGCAGGCTTGGTTCTCCGCGGAGATTTGACTCTGAATTATCTCGCCGAGATAATCCTTTGTTGCTGCGGTTACGTCCTTTGGAATGGCTGCGTGTCTGATCCGGGTACGGCTCGTAGCGTACGTCTGTTTTCTCTGACTCGGCCTTTCCGCCAGGTCCACCGCTGCATGCCTGAGTTCTTTCTCGAGTACCTGTTCCAATTAATTTATCTTCATCGATACGCACCTTAGAGTTGTAACGATTGTAGACGTCTGACCAACTGGCCGCTGGGAACTCGCGAAGAGACTCATAAAGTCTACGCGTGGCCTCCGAGCTTCTGATGTCCGCGCTGTTGGTAAATGCAATTGCTGCCCATCTGTCTGGCACTTTTGGGAGCAACATTCGTTCCCTCTGGAAACGATCCACATACTTGCGGAGAGACTCGTCGGGTCTTTGCTTGATCTCAAAGATGTCCTCAACGTGGGTCTCCATTTTTTGTGCACCTGTATGTGCCTTCACGAACAACTCGGCCATCTCTGTGAAAGATCCAATGGAGTTGGGTGGCAGTACTGAATACCATCGCAGAGCTCCGTCTGCTAGAGTTTCCACGAACTTCTTCAACTGAACATACTCGATCTCCTCGTCGGTGAGGTCGCTGGCTTTGATAAAGTTACTGAACATCATGAGATGGTCATTGGGATCAGATGTTCCACGATACCTAGGGATGTTTGGCATTTTAAATGTTTTAGGTATCGCTTTTGGGGCTGCCTCCTTCTTCCAGGGTCGTTGCGAATAACGCTGGACATCAACCTTCTTCAGTGTGGGCGGAGCACCTGGTATCTGATCTATTCTCTCGTGGAGGGACTTCTAAAGTGCTTCCTGGCTTTCCTTGAATTGTCTGGTGAGGGCTTCCACAGCAAGGCTCACATCCGTTGGCGCCATGGACCCTCCATTCTGATTTTGATTGACTTGGGTCGTAGGGTCTATGGTTCCACCATTGTTTCGCTCTCCGCCTTGCCTTGAGGTATGTGAAGATGGTGCGTCACGACCAGGCACTGCAGCTTCGACTCTCGCAGCTGAAGGGTTGCTTTTACGGAGAGAGGTGAGTGCCTCGTTTATTCCACGGTTTACTTCAGCATGTTCCTGCATAAAAGCAAAAAGTGTTTCTTGGAGGTTCCCTCGGCCAGGGGAGAGACTCCTATGGCGCCGTCTCCTAGGTGAGTAGCACTCTGAGAGCGCATACGCCTGTATCGTGGCCTGATCGGTCCTTGGGAAGATTGCTGCTGCCCATCGGACGAATAGTCGGGAGAGTAATCGGTGGAATAATCAGGAGAATAATCAAGATGGAGCGAAGGAGTGCTTACCTGCTCCCCACCTACGACAGTTCGTTGGGAGTTGCTTTCTGCCATGTTAATTGTAAAGCAAAAAAGGATAGACAAAGGCGAAGATAATAGCAAAAATAAACTATTAACCTACGAAGGCTTATTGACCGGCTCCCACTGTGGTCGCCAAATTGTTTAACCTAGATCCGATTTTAGGCCAATTAACAATTAAATTTGTATTTGCGGGGTCACGATCAATAGCTGAGATGAAGAGTCTATAAGATAAACTGAGAAGATAACAATATGCTCGTATGAATTAAAAAGTAATATGCAAAAATGTAGACAAAAGAGAGGAAACCGTATCGTATCACTCGTCCTCGGGGAGAGTTCTTCGATAGCAACTGCCTTTCAGATGAATAGAGCAGTGAACTAAACAAGAGCAAAGAGAATAACCGAGCAAGATCTCGAGAGAGAGAGAGAGAGAGAGAGAGAGAGAGAGAGAGAGAGAGAGAGAGAGAGAGAGAGAGAGAGAGAGAGAGAGAGAGAGAGAGAGAGAGAGAGAGAGAGAGAGAGAGAGTAGTTTATTGATATTTCAGATATGAAGTTCCAGATGATACAATCGGTTAAGGTGAGTGCTATTTATAAGCTCGGTAGGTACCCGCTGGGGTTTTTTGTAACTGATGGGTGTGGATTCGTTGGGATAAGTAACTGCCGGTCGCCTATCCGTTGGAGTTAAAGCCGCTGAGTTAATTGTCATTAATAGGTTGATCGTGGGTGATCATGTTAATTACTGCTCATTTAAGTTGTGTTGACCGTTGAGATGCTCCGTAACTTCTTTAGGTCTGTTCGTGATGCTCGTCTTCCCGATGTCTGTCCGCTGAAATGTCTGTTCGTGCCACGTGGAAGACACGTGTCACCTTCTCAAGCTTAGTCAGCTTTTATCCAATACAACATGAACTACAGACTTATGACTGTGTTGTTCACATTCTAGTGATGTGGCATAATGTCGAATTAAATGGTGACATGTGACCATTTCCAATTTCTTTTCCTTTTTATGCCAAATTACCCAAAAGCACATGTTGAGAAAGACAGAACACTAATCTCCTCCACCCAGCTTTTTCTAGTGGTCTTCTTCCTCCTCAACCAAAAACTGTCCCTCATCCCCATTTGCTTCTGCATTAGCAGAAGACACAAGCTAATATTGAAGACTCAAGTAATACCAAAGATTTTTAGTCTTGAATTATCAATATATATACACTATAAATGCATTAAGATACTATACCTAGAATAGAGACAGCTACCCTTTACTTATATCATTTCAAGAACTGAAAAAGAACGTTTGTTTGCTTTATACCTGTCTATGATTATAAAAAAACATCATCTAACAAGCTGGATTATGTAGATTGTAAATGTCTAATGTTCATGAACAAAGTTTAGCTAAGAAAAATAATTTGGTATTTTTCTGTGTGATCTAAGTTCTAGCAGAGAAATTGAGGAGAGAGGGGCGGTACTTTCACGTCGAAGAAAAGAAAGGACCGAGAATTAAATTTAAGGCATCCACAATTATTGCCCTTTTTATTATGCTCTCTTATCCGTTCACTTTGTAACTTTAGAAATTGAAAAAACGACGTATGCGAGGAAACTTTGGTGAAGCAGCAGGCTGGATCAGCTGGGGAAATTGAAGCTGCGAGTGCTGCAGTATTGGAGAAGCCTTCTACATCGCGTAGGAAGCTGCCTGGAGTGCAGCGTGATTAATGGAATGGGGCTGCTCCTAACCATAAAGAGGGTGATGGAGAGTTGAATGGGACTCTGATTAATTGCAATAATAGTAAAGAGGGTATTGCTAATTCAACCAAGAGAGAGTGGAATGTTGTTGGGAAAAATAAGAGGAGTGGGTTACGAATTCTCCAACTATGCAGCGCCCTCTCAATCACAAAAAACTCCAGCTCCTATTTCTAAGGGCCATCATGTGATTACTACAAACTCTTTCAAGTCATTGGAATCAAACAATGAGTCGAAGAAACTTGAGATGACAAGAGTTGGGGCTGCTGCGACTGTTTTGCAGCAGACGTTAGCAAGGACGACGCCCACTGTATCGCCTTGCCAAACCAGTGAACTGCATGGAGGAGATAAGAAAGCAGCATTGTTAGCTCAACATGATATTGTGAAGTTACTTCCTACAGCTGAAAATATTGTTACTGGGATATGTACGGAAAATAAAGCTTCAAACTCAATACCTTCGCAGGCTCATAGTTTTAAAAGAAAGGAAGCTGAACATGGTCATGTTTATGGAGAAACTATGTTTACACCTACTTCACAATTGGAACTTATGTGCAAGGGTTCTAAAAGTGTTTCAGGTGATTTAGCCAATGAGCAAGTTGCAGATTTTGTTATGGAATTTTTTGGTGGAAATTTGGAGCAATATGAGAGAGCCCGTGGATTGGGTGATCATACTGCTCTCATTAATGTTGAGCATGATCCTGCACTTTCAAATTTTGTAGATAATTCTTCAGATGAAAATACTTCACAGGCAATGGATGAGGATGATGCTATTTTTACGTCCAAAGAAGAGCAGGAAGGTGCAACAGCTAGAAAATGGGCTGACATAGTGGATGAAGAAGAACAAGTTATACAAAAAACTCCAAGTAGTAGTTTGAAAGCTACTGCTCCGGAGTTTGTTCCTTCTCATTTGGCTAATGTAAGCCCGATAATCACAAGCCAAAAGAAGCCTGGGGGTTCATGGTTAGGTCCATTGACTGCAAAGTAATTTGAGTCAAATAATTTGATCCCACATCATAAGACTGAAGAAGAAAGCAATGAGGTTGACATTGGGGAGGATTTAGAAGAAGATGAGCATGCACTGATGGATGATGCTAGAGAGAGGGCAGCTAGGGCTGCTGACATCTGACCAAGGAAACCAAGGAAGAAGGCTCACAGAAGAACAACAAGTGACGATACCACGACTACAGGTAGAACAAACCCTCCAAGGGTTGCAAAAATGTGGTTAAATCATATAAATATTGGATAAGTGGGAAAGCAAGTTGATAGTTCAAGAGGAGCAAGATAGTTTTCAGAATTTGAGCGGGCTACAAGCATTACTTCAAGTCACTTTCGTGAAAAAGGAGGCATTCCTACATGATTTTCATTGTTCTACACTATTTTAGTATTCACTTATGTAATATCATCATAGAGTACACTATAAGCTCTATGATGGTCATCTTATTTTTAATTATTACGAGTTCTTATTTTTTACATAGTTCAAAGATAGTGGAGGATCTGCCTCATTAGGAATTGTAAGGCGAGGCCTAGCCCTCCTTACTTGTACTCTTCTGTTTTGAGGTTTTTATTATTAATAAAAAAATAGTGACTAAGCACACCTTTGCTAAAAATAATTGTTGATTAGTGATTTGGGGCGGTAATGCAAATTTTATTAGAACTTTTAATATTTGCTCGTATTTATTTTCTCTGCAGTTGAGATAACCAAAGTGACTCCTTATTCTATCAGAATCATTTGTTAAACTACTGTATATCACATGAATCCCTAACACCAACGAATGGAGTTGGACAAGGTCACTTGTCGAGATAGCTTTTTGACATGAGTTAGTGTTGGGTTTTGTTTTGGAATGTGAAGAATGTGAATGGAAAATGCGTGGAAAGGTGAAAAGGTTCTTTTTTGTAGGAAAATGCACTTTCTCCCACATTGGTAGAGGAAAAATATTTTGTTGGGTTTAAATCGAGATTTACTTCTCTTAGCTCTTAAAAGGGTTGAGAAGAAGGGAAGCCTCGCGCCGTCGTCGTCGCTTGCTCGTCTCGGCTTCGGCTTCGGATTCAGATTCGGTCAATTGATATGATTGATTGACTTAATTTTTTGGACCAACAAAACTAAAATATTAATTAATTAATATTCTAGTTATTAATATTTAATCTTAATCCGTTTTTGTAACGGGCAGCTGAAGTGAGTTCAGTAACGGGCAGATGAAGTGACTTCAGCAGATTAATTCCTCCACGTTTTCCCTCCACGTTTTCACATTAAAGTCAGTCATTAATAGTAGATTAATTCCTCCACATTAAAGTCAGTCATTAGTGGTAGACTAATTCCTCCATATTAAAGTCAGTCATTAGTGGTCAATTAATTCCTCCACGTTTTCTCATTAAAGGCAGCTATGTCTCTTCGTCTGCCCTTGGGTGGCTATATAAACTGGTCATTCGTCAGTCCTTGAGACAGAGATTCAAACTCGGACAAACAGACAAAAAAACCTCGGGCAGAGGATAGAAAACTCGGACAGAGAAAAAACATATCTTACGCGTCCCCTCTCTTTCTGCATATTAAGTGAGTCGTGTGATTTGCTCCGTTCCTTTGTGTTCACAGTGTTCTACCGTTTGAAGTGCCGCTACGGTATAACTGTTATCCCGTTCCATCCTGGGAGAAATTAACCTGTGAACCTTGGGTATTGTGAGGGGGTTAGATTTCTTAAGGAGACACAAGTAACTTGTGGGCTCGGGATCATCCTATACTAACAGATTATATACTTATGTTTTCTGTATTTTTTGATTTATTTGAACGCAGGAACAGTAGGCTTAAGAAATCTACTGTTATTTATTTTCTGCGCTTAAATAAATATTGTTTAAGAAAACTGGTTAAGGAGACTAAAACCTTTGTGGTTTTCTACTCCTATACTTTATATTAATCTGCTTGTGGAGATTAAAACCTTCGTGGTTTTTCTACTCCTAATTACTGTTAAATAATCTGTTTGTGGAGACTAAAAGCCTTCGTGGTTTTTCTACTCCAATTGTTTAAACAGTTTATTGATATTGTTTCTGCTTGTGTCATTTTATTAAAGATGACAAACGGAGTGGATCCAACTGTCCCTGTTGTGAGTAGTACTGCTAACACAGTTTCTGGTGCTGCTGGGCCTAGCCGTGCTGCTGCTGCAACGGTTATGCCACCTGCAAAAAAGCCGGGAAAGTTTTCTGGAGTGGACTTTAAAAGGTGGCAGCAAAAGATGTTCTTTTATCTGACCACCTTAAGCCTGCAAGGGTTTATTAAGGAGGATGCTCCAGTCCTGAATTTCGGGAAAAATATGATGAAGGAGATTCATCGATCGGTTCATTAAGCCGTCCAGGAAAATATGAATTTCTTGTTAGCTACAAGCCCCATGAATGGCCACACTTACCATAAAATTTCACCCCAAGTTGGGAAGATAATGATCTACCATCTCCCCAAAACATGCCTAACTCATCTATCCCATCCACTCAAAAAACATCACCCGCTCATAAAATCCAAAAGCCACAAACCCTCAAATATTCATGTTAAGCCCTTCCAGTTCCAGCTATGCCCAAGATTTTCCTTCACTGCAACCTTTTGAAAAGGAGGGTATAAGCCATGTTCCAAAAATTCCAAAGAAGAATATTGTGCTACATTCTGGAGAAAAACCTCCAACAAATAATATTGAAGCAACTTTAAACTGGCAATCAGAAAATGCTATGTGCCAGAATAAAGTCTTAAACAACATTGGCACTACCATAAAAAATGTGGCTCACATTCAAAACAAGGTGATGAGGAAGGTGGAAACAATTGAGAAAAAGGTGGACCAGACAACATCTCAGCATGCAGGATTAATCAAAGCCCTGGAACTCAGATTGACAAGATGACTTGTACAACGTTTATAGTAATGTGGAAACGTCTAAGAAGCTATTGAATGCTCTAGAAAAGAAATATAAGATTGAAGACGCTGGACTGAAGAAATTTGTGGCTGCCAAATTTCTGGATTATAAAATGGTGGATAATAAATCTGTTGTGTCCCAAGTCCAAGAACTTCAAGTCATTATCCATGATCTCCTTGCTGAAGGTTTGGTGATTAACGAGGCGTTTCAAGTTGCAGCCATGATTGAAAAGTCACCTCCATTGTGGAAGGACTTTAAAAATTACTTGAAACATAAGCGCAAGGAGATGACCCTTGAATATTTGATTGTTCGCTTAAGGATTGAAGAAGACAACAAATCTGCTGAAAAGAAGGCTCGTGGAAATGCTACAATAGCGGGAGCAAATATTGTTGAGCATAATCCAAATAAGAGGAAGAAGCCTTCTGGAGGGAAGACCAACCCTAGCAAGAAAAAGTTCAAGAAAAATTGTTACAACTGTGGCAAGAGTGGACATAAGTCCGCAGACTGTCGTACTGCAAAGAAGGACAGGAAAAAGGAAAAATCGGACATTAAAGGAGATGATGAATGCCTTGTTAATAAGTTCGGGTCTACCCCAGAACTTGTGGGGGGAAGCTATATTCACGGCTAATCAAATACTCAATCGAGTTCCCCATAGCAAAACACTTTCCATTCCATATGAAAAGTGGAAAGGAAGAAAGCCCAACTTGAATTACTTCAAAGTGTGGGGGTGTTTGGCAAAAGTGCAAGTCCCAAAACCCAAAAGGGTTAAGATTGGACCGAAAACAGTTGATTGTGTTTTCATTGGGTATGCTATAAACAGTAAAGCATATCGGTTTCTGGTTCATAAATCAAAAAATCCCGACATTCATGTTAATACGGTAATGGAATCAGATAGTGCTGAATTCTTTGAAACTTTATATCCGTATAAGTAGGAATGTGAGTCAGTTGGTGAAAGATCCAAACGACCTCGGGAAGGAACCAAAGAAAATTTACCAAATGAGGAAGAACCAAGACGGAGCAAGCGTCAAAGAACTTCTACTACATTTGGAGATAACTTTGTCACTTTTTCTTTTGGAAAATGAGCCTCGGACGTTTAAAGAAGCAATGTCTTCTTCAGACTCTCCATTTTGGAAAGAGGCAGCCAATAGTGAAATAGAATCTATTTTGAACAACCATACTTGGGAGTTGGTTGATCTTCCTCCTGGAAACAAACCATTAGGTTCTAAGTGGATTTTCAAAAGGAAAATGAAAGCTGATGGCACTATTGACAAGTACAAGGCAAGGCTTGTTGTTAAAGGGTATAGACAACAAGAAGGTCTTGACTACTTTGACACATACTCGCTGGTAACCAGAATTACATCCATACGTATGTTAATAGGGTTAGCTGCCGTGTATGGTCTTGAAATCCATCAAATGGACGTTAAGACAGCATTTTTAAACGGGGATTTGGAGGAAGAAATTTTCATGGAACAACCTGAAGAGTTTGTGGTTCCGGGTAAAGAAAAGATGGTGTGTAAACTTGTTAAGTCGCTTTATGGACTAAAACAAGCACCGAAACAATGGCATGCAAAATTTGATCATACAATGTTGCCAAATGGCTTTAAAATTAACGAGTGTGACAAATGTGTTTACATTAAGAACACTCCTAATTATGTTGTCATTGTTTGCTTATATGTGGACGACATGTTGATAATGAGCAATAACATTGCCAATATAAATGCTACGAAACGCATGCTGACTAGAAAATTTGATATGAAAGACTTAGGAGTTGTTGACTTAATTCTGGGTGTTAAGATCCATAGGACTCCTCAAGGTCTGGCTTTGTCTCAATCTCACTACATCAATAGTGTGCTTGAAAAATTTAAATATTTGGAGTTTAAAATTTCAAAGACTCCTATTGATGTAAACCTTGCTCTTAAAAAGAACAAAGGTCAAAGCACGTCGCAACGGGATTATGCTCGTGTTTTGGGAAGTTTGATGTACATCATGAATTGTACTCGTCCAGATATAGCTCGTGCTATAAGTAAACTAAGTCGATACACGAGTAATCCCAATCAAACTCATTGGATGGCAATGAAACGTGTCTTGGGATATTTAAAATACACCCAAGACTTTGTATTGCATTATAACAAGTATCCTGCAGCCATTGAAGGATATTATGATGCCAATTGGATCACCGGCACAACTGCTTCTAAGTCCACAAGTGGATATATTTTCGCACTTGGTGGAGGAGCGGTGTCTTGGAAATCGTCCAAGCAAACGTGTATTGCCCGCTCTACTATGGAAGCTGAATTCATAGCCTTAGATAAAGCCGGTGAAGAAGCTGAGTGGCTTCCGAACTTTTTGGAAGACATTCCGTTCTGGCCTAAGCCGTTGACACCAATTTGTATACATTGTGATAGTCAATCGGCTATAGGAAGAGCTAGGAATGTCATGTATAACGGTAAAAATCGTCACATACGACGAAGGCATAAAACCGTTAGGGTCCTACTCTCTAGAGGAATTATCACCATTGATTACGTGAAATCAAGGGATAATGTATCGGATCCGCTTACAAAAGGCCTAACTAGAGAGGCGGTTGAGTGTTCATCGAAGGGAATAGGACTATGGCCAAGGACAAGTCATCACGGCGGTAACTGTACCTAGGAGACTGGAGATCCCAAGAACTAGGTTCAAGGAGAATGCAAAGTTGTGTATGACGGTCCAACATTGTCAATTAAATCTTTGGTCCATTCTCGTGATAAGACAATGTTCAAGTACCAAGGATAAAATGCTAGAGGCATTTTTTAATGATTATCTAAGTTTGATATTGTAATTATCAAACAGTGTATATCTATAGGGTTACACGGTTAGAAATCACCTATGTAAGTGTGAAGTAGAAGCCGCTTCAAGGAGAATTCGGTATGGCTAGTTCTCTAAGCACTTATGAAACCAGGCGGTGTTCATGGCTGAAACGAACACAACAGTGAGAACCAAAGACGATTAAGGGTTAGTTGTGTGACTTACGTTGTCTAGGTATACACCAAAGCTCAACGGTTCAAAGATATTAAATCTACCGATTGACCGAGTATATCCAATGTATGTTCACTACGGAAAGTTCAAAGGGAAACCTACTTATCCCGATGCAACTAATTCTTTCTTGCAAATCACACAAGTCTGTCATGCATATTTCCAATATAGCCATTCCCCATTCATGTGGGGGATTGTTGGGTTTGTTTTGGAATGTGAAGAATGTGAATGGGAAATGGGTGGAAAGGTGAAAAGGTTCCTTTTTGTAGGGAAATGCACTTTCTCCCACATTGGTGGAGGAAAAGGATTTTGTTGGGTTTAAATAGAGATTTACTTCTCTTAGCTCTTCAAAGGGTTGAGAAGAAGGGATGCCTCGCGCCGTCGTCGTTGCTCGCTCGTCTCGGCTTCGGATTCGGATTCGGTCAATTGATATGATTGATTGACTTAACTTTTTGGACCAACAAAACTAAAACATTAATTAATTAATATTCTAGTTATTAATATTTAATCTTAATCCGTTTTTGTAACGGGCAGCTGAAGTGAGTTCAGTAACGGGCAGCTGAAGTTAGTTCAGTAACGGGCAGCTGAAGTGACTTCAGCAAATTAATTCCTCCACGTTTTCCCTTCACGTTTTCACATTAAAGTCAGTCATTAGTGGTAGATTAATTCCTCCACATTAAAGTCAGTCATTAGTGGTCAATTAATTCCTCCACATTTTTCTCATTAAAGGCAGCTATATCTCTTCGTCTGCCCTTGGGTGGCTATATAAACTGGTCATTCGTCAGTCCTTGAGACAGAGACTCAAACTCGGACAGACAGATAAAAAAACCTCGGGCAGAGGATAGAAAACTCGGACAGAGAAAAAACATATCTTATGCGTCCCCTTTCTTTCTGCATATTAAGTGAGTCGTGTGATTTGCTCCGTTCCTTTGTGTTCGCAGTGTTCTACCGTTTGAAGTGCCGCTACGGTAGAACTGTTATCCCATTCCATCCTGGGAGAAATTAACCCGTGAACCTTGGGCATTGTGAGGGGGTTAGATTTTTTAAGGAGACACAAGTAACTTGTGCGCTCGGGATCGTCCTATACTAACATATTATATACTTCTGTTTTCTGTATTTTCTGATTTATTTGAACGCAGGAACAACAGTTAGTTTTAAGGTTGATTTTTTTATTATAATATCAGGGTCAGACTAATCCCAATTTATTATTTACGTGATGTTAGATCCCCTGATGAATTATTCACGCTTCAATTGGCCAAATGTCTGGGCAGGAGAGAAGGAGTGTCATGATTCTCACATCAGTTGAAGATGACGAATTTGATCTCTTTATATGATTTTGAGCAATCTTCAATTTTTAATTGAACTTTTGGATTTGAGTTAGACTCAATATCCATTATTTAATAGAAATGCTTATAAAAAAGATTATGAAAATTAAAAAAATTATAAAGATAATAGCAAAAAGAGCGCAATTACATATTCTAATTAAGAGAGCTCTTAAGATACCTCTTATGACAATTTATTCCCATAAAGCTAGCTAGATTTGACAAGTTCTATTCCCACAAAAAGAACTTGAAATCCCTAACGTAATTGGATATAGATGCTATTAGGGAGGAGTAGCAGCAGCCTCAGCTTTAACTCGAGCCTTAAAAGAACTGAGCAAAATTTCCTTCGAAGACATATTTTCCTTCACTCGGCTGCAATTAAGGTATTCATTTTTCCAAGCACAAACATGAGAATATTTTTCACTAGTCACTAAGATATAACTCCAGTTTCATCTTCAACAATTCCTACCAAAAATCCAACGAAATTTGTTGCTATGTCAACAAACCCATTTTTTCTCCCCCAAAGAACTTCTTGTCTTCGAGTTCATTGTCGACAACTTTCACCACCTCATGAGCTTCCTCTCTATCGTTCTCTTGCCCCTCTCCTTTGTTGAACAGAGCTTTCCACATCGCTAGTAAGCACTGCATTTAAAAAAAAACAACCATTTTAAAGTTTATTTTCAGTGTGAAGGGAGTCATTTTAAAATAAAAAAGTTCTCCACATGGAAGTCTTCTAAAGTTTGGCATGAGCAAATATTATTTATTTATTTTTTTTTAAAATTTACGAGCAAACCATCCGACATTGCAGTGCTTACAAATACGATTAATTTGGATGTGCGACAGGTACGACCTATTAAGAAAATTTTTCATTATTACACTTAAACTCTGAGACCTTTAATTAAATATGAATGTATCAAATCCATCCCTCTAGATGCAGATCTAGAATTTGAAGAGGATGAATTCACCATTGTTAGCGGCAAAATTACAAACATATAAAAAAAATTCTATCATATATATAGATCAAATATCATTTTATATGATGCTATATTTAGGAAAAAAAATTACTGAAAGACATTTAAATAGTATCGATCCCTACTCCTGAGTGAAAGTGAATTATTTAAACATTTAAAGCATAGTTCCCAAACATTATATTAGACATATTTGAAATGTAATAATATGTATAGTTTCGTGCGGATATCATGGTTCATGTGAACCGCATTTGCATTAGTAAATCCGCCATGCATCCCTCCGGCTTACCACCATGATAAAAATACTTCACTCACTCGTGGCTCGAAAAATTATTTTTATTACAAGCTTCTTTAACTTCATATTAGTTGTTCCAACTAAATTTAAACATTATTATTATTATTATTATTATTATTATTATTATTTAATATTAGAAGACTTCATGATACCAATGTCTAATCTGCTACTAATATACTATTTTCAATAAAATACTTTCAAATATATTATTTGTGTTATACCAGAGAGACCAGTTAGTGACAATCATCACACAGAACAATGAGGAGTTCATCTTACCTTCTCATCGAAAAATTTATCCTAGAAACGTGCAATTGCTCTACCATAAAGATCTTGTAACATGGGAGGGCCATCAAAGGCCTCGTCAATATAATCAACAATGACAAGGGACTCAACAGTAGGCTTGTCATTATGCAATAACACAGGGATTTTCTTATGAATTGAATCATATTGAAAGAGTAGAGGACTCTTGTTCTGTAGATCTTTCTGGTATGATTTTATATTTTACACCCTTTATCTTAAGAGCCCATTCAACTCTTCGACTAGATAGACTACCACCTACACCAATAAATTTAACTCCTGACTTATTCTTACAGCTAATTACTTTCTGTTCTCACAACTGAGTGCTATGTTGGAGTCCTTATGGTGGGTTAATGGATTGTTTATTTGTTGGTCCTATTTTGTATGGAAAATAAGAAGATATTGTTTTAGTTTTGACATATTCTTAGACACCATTCAATTATGATTCTTGTTTGACATTTGTAGCTTGATCGGCTCTCTCCTAAACACAACCACACAATTAGTAATGCAACCCGAGTTACATCAAGGCCATCTACAAGAAGTGAAGCGAGCGAGTTGCAGAAGATGCAAGGTTTATTCTTGAAGATGAAGGTGTTGGAGCTGATATTAGATGACACAGTTTTATTTTATGCACTTCTGCTTTTGAAGCTTCAGATGTTCAGAGCGACCACAACAAACCTAGCGTATTCACGAGCTTCTCAGAGAATCAAGCAGCACGACCGCGCATGATTCGACCACGCTTGATCCGACCCCTCTGTTAGCTTTATTTGTCCGTTCTTTGTTGACATCAATTCCACTCTACCCAAAATTAGATTAACTAGATTGTTTAAGGATTGGATCGAGTGTGAAGAGCAACTTGTGCTTTGCCAAGAGATGTAAAAATAAAGTGTGGTGAGAACATTAGAGCGAACAAGAGTCAATTATCGAGTGTAAATACGAGTATATTGAGTGCAATTGAGCGAGTGTAAACACTTAGGGAGTGATTGGTGAGGACCTTTTATTACTAACGATGTTTGTCTTTTGTAAGTAACATGTTGCAAATGGAGGTGAAATTAACATGAAAATAAAAACCATGCTTCAAGCCTTAATGGCTCGAGTGGATGGAATGTATGATGAATTCAAAGGGGTCAAAGGAACCGTGACGGATCTATCCCGTAGGGCTAGAATCAAGGGACAGGGAAGCAAGTGGTTGAAACTCCTCCAACCGTAGAGGTATGGGATGATGGCTCTAGCCGGCTTTCTCATGGTAGTGAACATTATTCCCAAATGGTTGCTCAAGATACCTACTCTCCTAATGTTGCTTCTCAATCAAAGGATCCTCATCTTGATCCTCCAAGGCAAGAAGGTATGACGCTCAACCACTTGGGACATCAACATGAGGAAGATTCTTATCATTCTCTTGGTGATGAAGAGTAATACGATTAACCGATTGGAGTACTACAAAGGTATGCACAATGAGGGTATATAGGTCGAGGTGGACGATTTGGAGGGGCATATCAAGGAAAGGCAAACCATGAAGAGAACCACTTTGACCATGGTGATCAAGGGGGATACAGGAGGTATCATGATGATCAAGATCGATGTTTGAACACTATAAAGATCAACCTACCTTCTTTCCAAGGATGTAGTGATCCCCAAGAGTATCTTGAGTGGGTGCTCAAAATGGAGAGAATCTTTCAAATCAACAATGTGCAAGAGGCCACAAAGGTCTAGTATGTCATCACACAGTTTGAAGGGTATGCTTCCACTTGGTGGGAATAAAAAAGGGAAATGGAGACTCAAAGAACATGTGATGATGTTGGATGGCTTGCATTGAAGGGTATGATGGAAGAGAGGTTCTTACCCAAGAACTAGGAAGAAGAATTGCTAAAAAAAGTTCTACACCTTGAGGCTAGGAAGCAATGGGGTCCCATAATACTTTGATGAGTTTGAAAAGACAAGGATAAGGGTCAACATCTATGATGGAGATCGAATTCACATTCCAAGATTTTGTGGTGGACTAAATAGAGACATTTCTTCTCCAATAGAATTACACACCTATGAGACCATGTATGATGCTTTTCAAGCGGCACTTAAGGTGGAAAGAGGGCTCAATATGGATTTACAAATCCAGGAGAACTACTTCCACTTGGAGCAAAAGGAAAGACAATGTTAAATCTTCCTCACATTGAGACAAGGCAAGAGAACCAAGGCAAGACTTCAAGAATCAAGTTGACAAAGAGAAGCCAAAAGATGAACCTAATGTGTGAGGTAACAAAGCTAAACTCAAAAGTTTATCTTCATTAAAATATTTTAAATGTAATGGGCGGGATCATATGATGATAGATTATCCTAATCGGGGAGCCATACTTGCTTTGGCTAATGGGGGTTATCAAACTGATGGAAGTGAGAAAGATGAGAGGGATAATGATGTACCTTGTGAAGATGACTTTGATGGAGGCGTAGAAAGTGGGGAAGATGGGTATGAGAAGAAGGAGTACTTTGCTCATATTGTAAGGAGAATCATGGAGGCTTCAGTAAAGGATTACTTGGATAAGAGAGAGAACTTGTTTCATATTAATTGTAGGATTGAATGAGCCATTTGCTCTCTTATCATTGATAGTGGGAGTTGTGTGAATGTTGCAAGTGCTTCTTTGATTGAACAACTCAAACTCCCTACTAGGAAACATCAACAACTCTATAGGCTACAATGGTTGAATGAATGTAGGGAATTGAAGATGACCAAGCAAGCTTTGATCAAATTCAAGATTGGAAACTACCAAGATAAGATTTTGTTTGATGTTTTCCAAGGAAAACTTGTCACATCTTCCTTGGTAGGCCATGACAATATGATAGAATGATAAGGTATAATGGCAAGACCAACAAGTACTCTTTGGAGTTGGAGGGGCAAACTTTCATAATTAAGCCTTTGACTTCCGGTCAAGTGAGTGAGGGATATAGGTGAATGATAGAATTAAAAGAAGAGAGAGAGAGAGAGAGATAGAGAGAGAGAGAGAGAGAGAGAGAGAGAGAGAGAGAGAGAGGAGAGGGAGTTGAGAGAAGTAAGAGAATAGAAGCAACATGACAAAAGAATGGCGAAACAAAAGAGAGAGTGAGTGTGCTTTTGTCAAGAAAAGAGTGTATAGATGAGTTAGAGGATGTAATCATTTTGATCCTCCTCATGCATAAAGATTACATCTTTATTACTCATGAACTAACCTCTTTTTTGCCTAGCTCTATTTCTTCTATTTTGCAAGGTTATGAAGACATCTTTCCCGAGGAGTTGCCTAGTGGGCTGCCACCACTAAGGGGAATTGAACATCAAATTGACCTTGTTCCAGACTCACAATTGGCCAATAAGGCCGCTTATAAAAGCAATTGGGAAGGCATCAAAGCACTACAAATTCAAATTGAGGGGTTGCTGGAAAGAGGCCTTGTGAGAGAAAACTTGAGTCCATGTGCGGTTCCGGTCATTCTAATGCCTATAAAGATGCAACTTGGCACTTGTATATGGATTTTTAGAGCCATCAACAAGATCCCGGTAAAATATCGTCATCCTATCCCTAGGTTAGATGATATGCTTGATGAATTGTGTGGTTCTTATGTACTTTCTAAGATTGACTTAAGGAGTAGTTACCACCAAATTCGGATGAAATTGGATGATAAGTGAAAGACAGCCTTCAAGACTATCTTTGGTCTTTATGAATGGCTAGTCATGCCTTTTGGCTAAACAAATGTTCCTTCTACCTTTACGAGGTTGATGAATCATGTGCTTAAATATTTTATTGAAAAATTTGTTGTAGTGTACTTTGATGATATCCTTATCTATAGCAAATCCATAGAAGAACATGTTGATCATTTGAAATAAGTGATTGATGTTTTGAGAAAAGAATAATTGTCTACAAATTTAAAAAAGTGCTCCTTTTGTGTTGATAAAGTTGTGTTTCTTAATTTTGTGGTGAGTGCAAATGCTGTGGAAGTTGATAGGCCATAAAGAATTGGCCAACTCCTAAAAGCATTGGTGATGTGAGGAGCTTTCATGGTTGGCTAGGTTTTATAGGAGTTTTCTAAGTGGATTTAGTATCATTCTCGCACCATTGGCTGAAGTTATAAGGAAGGACAAGCCATTTATATGGGTAAAAGAGCAAGAAGAAGCATTTGTGAAGTTGAAAGATGTGCTTAGTCCTATACCTCTTCTTCAATTGCCTGATTTTGATGAAACCTTCCAAGTGGAGTGTGATGCAAATAGGGTGAGAATAGGAGTCGTGTTGATGCAAGATCAAAAGCCCATAGCCTACTTTAGTGAGAAACTTAAGGGAGTCACCACCAAGTACGCTACCTTTGATAAAGAGTTGTATGCTTTGGTGAGGACGTTGACTAATTGACAATATTATCTTTGGTCCAAGGAGTTCATTATCAAAACCAACTACTAATCTTTGAAGCATCTTTGTAGTAAAGAGAAGTTGAATGAAAGACATGCCAAATGGATGGAATTTATTGAAACTTTTCTTTGCGCTCCACCTGAGTTAGAACATGTATTTGATAGAGTCTGCCAAAATAGCGCGGAGTTGCTTCGACTCAGAGGTAGGGAATTACCTCCTTATATGATTCATTACAATAAAGAGAAGGATAATATGGTGGTGGATGCTTTGTCAATGAAGTCTGTGCTACAATTAAGAAGGCATGCGTTGTTGAATTCCTTGGGGTCTAAACTCATGGTATTTGAAAGCATGAAATGAATGTATTCTACTAAACCTGGATGAACAGTGTATTTGGAATAATGTGCCTTTATCATAAACTAAATCTACAACATCAGGAACACAAAGTCTATCTTTATACATGAGAACACCGTCAGTAGTAACCCTGTATGGCTACTCCGGTTTTCTTTTGGCTATCTGTTTGTATTCAACTAGAACTGGATCCTCATACTGACGCTGTTTTACTTCATGGAAATTTAGAGTTAAAGGTCTAGTGCAGCTTGTCGACAATCCATCATTGGTGTGTATATCTCTTTCACACCTCAACTCCTTAAGAAGTTACTTAAGCATTATAAGTGAACATTTAATCAACCTTGTTGCTGGTATTCTGCCTCAGCTGAAGGTCCAACTACAGGTCTCTTTTATATTTACTTTTTCAAGTCATAATAATTCCAACTCAAAGACAATACCCTGAGGTAGATGTTTAGTCTGAAGATCATTCTTGATCTACATCATACTATCCAGTAGCAGTTGTATGATCCTTATCCTTATACGATAGACCCTGTTCAAATGAACCTTTGACATACATTAGGATATGAGTAACTATATTCCCACAAGGAGCTTGCGGAACAACACTAACATCAACTGAGATGTTGCATAGTGCGTTCGTAAAAATAATATAACTTGCATCAAATCTTTTATAGTGAGTAGTAAGAAGGTACTTCAAAAGCTTCCCCCTATTGTATCAAGCGTGAGCTAATTCTTAGTTCCATCGACCTGTTCTATATTGAAAGGTATATCGAAGAGGCAATTATCGGCTGAATCATGTTAACCCATTAAAAGTTCCGTGTATCATTGCTTCGAAAATGTAGAACTCTTTTCTCGTGATCGAGGAAGGATCAGCTTAGTTAGAATAAGCTGTGCAATGGTATTACCAGATTTTGGAGAGCTCTTTGATATTTGTAAGTTAGAAGAAAGGGGAAGACATGTCAGTAGATTTTTTGGAGAGGAGGAGAAAGATGATGATAAGGAGAATAAGAGATACCACAAGTTTGAGGGATTCTTATTTGGAAATGGAAATTTGTGTGTTCCTAATTCTTCTTTACTGGAGCTGTTTATGTGGGAGGCTCATGATGGAGGGTTGATGAGATAGTTTGGGATTGGCAAGACTCTTGATATTCTTAAGAAAACATTTTATTGGCCTAAGATGAAGCTAACTATTTTGTTGAACATGTATTAAAATTGCACGGAGTCGCGAAAACTATTGTTAGTGATAGGTATTCCAAGTTTCTTAGTCAATTTTGTGGGGGAGACTGTCACGACCCAAAATCTGGATCCGTGATGGCACCTAAACGATATTGCCTAGGCGAACCAACAGAACAAAAATGCGGAAATAAACTGAAAGAAGAGAAACATGATGAAATATATATATATAAAATTGGAATCCAAAAGAAGGTAGACACCCCTGTCTACTATACCCAACAAACACCAATGGAGCATCTATAGAGTGACTCAATCGAAATAAAATACAACAGAAGTGAAGTGGAGTCTATCTCTATACAACACTGGCGGTACGCCACCGTGGACTGTACGGTTGGCTCACCTCAACAAAATAATACAGCAGCCTCGAACGGTCGCTACTGTCTCGATGGCTATCTAGAAGAAGTACCTGCACATGTGGCAGAGTAAGTTATGAGCCGAAGCCCAGTAAGATCACTGACAGGCCCGCTAAATCACCCTTGCGGGACAAGTCGCAAACATGCATCGCAAGCAACTAAGCACGTCGTTTCTACGTAAATAAATAGCGCAGTCGCACATATTCACAATATAATTATCCAAGTATATATAATTATATATATATATATATATATATATATATATATATATATATATATATCCATACGTATGTACCTATGTACATACAGATAGCATATGTCACATACACATTAAGTAAGCCAGTAGTCTCAGAATATCATACACAAGTCAAAGAGGATTATGCCCACCCAACGTAAGGCCTAGGTCAATCAAACAGTGGATTGGAGGTCCCATCTCTACTCCCACGCCGACTAACCTAAACCTACGGTAGGCTAGCAACACCGCCAACAGACATAGGCAACAATACATTCATCACTCAATATCAGCACGCACCCTGTGCGGCTCCGTCTATAGGCCATAACGCCATTGTCAACATAAACAACATACCAGTGACCCGTAGTCACTGTCTCAATCATAAGGAGGTAGACCAATGACCCGTAGTCGTTGTCTCATCTCGTCTATATACGACCACACCACACCCCCTGTCAAGTGTGTCGTGTCTCAACAATCTAGTGACCACACCACACCCCCTGTCAAGTGTGTCACATCTCAAATATCTAGTGACCACACCACACCCCCTGTCAAGTGTGTCACATCTCAATAATCAAGTGTCCACACCACACCCCCTGTCAAGTGTGACACATCTCATAGTATAGGCGACACCACACCCCCTGTCAAGTGTCCCTCTAACCGTATTAATATCCACGACATTAATAACAATAACAGAAATAATAACAGCAATATTAATAACAATAATATTACACAGTCACTGTAACCAAGATTGGTTATGCTAGCTCAATGTAAAGCGGAGGTTAACCCGACGACGGTTTGGAGGTACAATCCCTACTCCCGTGTCGTCTAACCAAAGGTTACGAGGAGTCAGCACTACACAACCCGTCATGATAACCATACAAGTACCAAATTCATACATAAGCCTGCAGAAACCTCGGCAAGACATAATCAATGATATGCCGGCAACATCCTCGGCCATATCCCCAGGTCCTTGCTATCTAATCATGACATAGCAAGCAATCCCACAATATAAGTCATCGCTATCTCAATGTAGCGTCTAGACCGGCACATACCTCGGTCAACTCATGTACTCACTATTTATGATCAAATAATAGTAAGCAATCCCACAATATAATTAATCGCTATCTCAATATAGCGTCTAGACCGGCACATACCTCGGTCAACTCATGTCTTTACTATTCATACTTAATTAATAGTAATATACCTAGCCAACGCTAGTCAATACATATTCAACACATAGCCCTAAGCTAATCACATAAGAGTACCCGAAGCGTACTAGCATGCTGGACGTATCCACAAGCAAAGTAGAGGTCAAGTCTCACTTACCTCGAATTCCGGTTCAAAGCTAGGAAGCAATCTCCTTTCCTGCTCTTCTTGTCCTCGAGGAACTTTCCTCTAAGTCTATCAAGACAATTTAGCACTCATTAGTGCTCCATTATAGAGAACTAAGCTCATATACGACTTAGGGTAAAATTACCAAAATACCCTCGGGTGGGACCGAGCCCAAAATTAATAAAATATACATTTCCGGACTCCCCACACTCCCGTGAGTCCAAATATGCAATTAGATTTCTCATACGAGCCTTGCTCGTTGATTTTTCCCAAATCTTAAAATTTAGGATTCTAACTCATTTCCTATGAATCAAGCTTTGATTCTCATGATATATGATATGAAATGAGTTATGGAGGCTTACCTTATGATTATACACATTTTGAACCTTCCAAAATCGCCTCAAAATCGCCTCCTTTGAATAAAAAGTCGGTTTCCCGAAATCTGTCCCGAAGTGACCCCTTTATAGCAATTTTTACCACTGTAACAGCCTCTGTTCCAATAATCATAACTTTTGATAGGAATGTCCAAATGACCTGAAATTGATGGAATTAAAACCAAAACTCAAAGGGCTACAACTTTCATTTTTTGAGTTTTTCCTAATTCCTTACGGATTGGCCGGAAAAATGCCATTTTTCCGGCTGCTCGCAACAGAAACAGTAGCAGAAACAGCAGTTTCGCACCAGAAAAATCCGAACTGTTTTGGGTCCAAACGAGACCCTACGAAGCTCGGAATGACCCCAAATTTTGCACACAAATCATAAAATACTTGGGTGACATGCTCGTCCAGACGGAACTCAATTCGGACCTCCAGAACTCAAAAAGTGGGTCCCACGGCAAAGGTTCAATTTTCCACTTTCGCCAAAATAGCAAAATTTAACCAAACGACCTCGGAATCCAATTCCGAAAGTTGCTACAAGTCACAAATGACTATACGAACCTAACGGAACTTTCGAATATCTCATCGGAGCTCATTTGCTCAAATCGAGCTCGGAAACCTCTTTTAACTCTTTTAAACTTCCGAAACGGGGACTTTATCAAAAGTCCTATCAAACGAGGTCCGTTTTCAATTTTGAAGGTTGCTACATATCATAAATGACGAGACGGACCTAACGGTACGCTCGGATTTTCCATCGGGGTTTGTTTACTCAAAACGACCTATCGAAACCCCAAATTCCTTTCCGAATTTCATAAACGGATCCTTTTCTCGAAAACCTATCAAACGGACTCCGTTTTGATTCAAATTTCACGAACAGGTCATAAATGACCTAACGGAGCTTTTGAGACTATCGACACGCAGATCGAGGTCTCGATTCCCATAACGACTATTTGAGGGTCGTTACATTCTCCCCCACTTAGAGTCTCGGCCGTCCTCGGACGAGCCCAAGTCTACGGTAGGGTCCACAAACTAGCCACGAAGCTGGCTCGGATTTCGAGGACCCCTCGGTACCACCCGAAATCAATAAAACTTAAAATACGAATTCAGGCTTAGAAAATATAAGGATTTCATACCTGAATCATCGAACAAGCGCGGATGCCTCTCGCGCATCTCGAACTCAAGCTCCCAAGTAGCCTCGGCACTGGAGTGATGTCCCCACTGAACTCTCACAAGCGGGATCACCTTCGACCTCAGCTTACGGACCCCTCTAGCTAAAATAGCAATGGGCTTTTCCGAATAAGCTAAGTCGCCATCCACCTCCACGGAAGCCATGTCGATCACATGAGATGGATCACGAATGCACTTCCGGAGCATCGACACATGAAACACTGGATGAACTGACATAGTGGGAGGCAAAGCTAGTCTATAAGCAACAGCGCCAATGCGCTCCAATATCTCAAAAGGCCCAATGAACCTAGGACTGAGCTTGCCTTTCTTCCCAAATCTCATCACACCCTTCATGGGCGACACTTTGAGGAATACCCGGTCCCCAACCATAAACTCAAGATCCCTCCGCCTCCGATCTGCATAAGATATCTGCCGGCTCTGAGCCGTACGGAGTCGATCCTGAATAACCCGGACCTTATCCAAGGTCTGCTGCACCAAATCTGGCCCCAACACCTGGACCTCACCAGACTCGAACCAACCAATGGGCGAGCGACATCTCTGACCATACAATGCCTCAAACGGAGCCATCTGAATGGAAGCCTGATAGCTATTATTATATGCAAACTCTGCTAGCGGCAAATGACTATCCCAATGGCCTCCAAAATCAATAGCACACGCCCTCAACATATCCTCGAGGATCTGAATAGTCCGCTCGGACTGGCCATCAGTCTGCGGATGAAATGCAGTGCTAAGATCGACCCGAGTACCCAGCTCTCTCTGGAAAGACCTCCAAAACTGAGCTGTGAACTGAGCACCTCGGTCGGATATGATAGATACCGGAGCTCCACGCAACCTCACAATCTGCTCGAGGAAAATACGAGCCAAACATCCCGAGGTATAAGTAGTCCTCACTGGAATGAAGTGAGCCGACTTAGCCAGTCGATCAACTACTACCCACACGGAATCATGCTTGCCCGCGGTCAGCGGCAAACCAACTACGAAATCCATAGTGATTTGCTCCCACTTCCACTCGGGAATAGGCATAGACTGAGTCACCCCGGCTAGCCTCCGGTGCTCATACTTCACCTGCTGGCAATTCAAGCCCCGAGACACAAAATCAGCAACATCTCTCTTCATCCCTTTCCACCAATACAGCTCCCGAAGATCATGATACATCTTCGCAGTATCATGATGAATGGAATATCTCGAACTATGAGCCTCTACCAAAATCATCTGCCTCAGCTCCTCAATAGCTGGAACACAAACCCGGCCGTTAAGCCGTAAGGCACCATCATCACCAATCACGAACGAGGACACTCCCCCACTCAGGACCCTGTCCCGGAGATCTCTCAGATAAGGATCCTCGAACTGCCTTTCCCGAATCTGGGAAGCTAGAGACGACTGCGACCCCACATATGCAAGCACCCGGCCTGGAACAGAATCATCAAACCGAACGCCACTAATGGACAAAACCTGCAACTCACGAGCCAACGGCCTCATATCAGCATCAAGATAGGCAAGGCTACCTATGGACTTCCTACTCAAGGCGTCGGCTACAACGCTAAATTTCCCGAAATGATAGCGAATAGAAAACATTATAATCCCTCCAAATAATTCTGGGTCCATCACGCTACCGCTGCGCCATTCTGATCCCGCCTTCAATACCGATAGCCACTGACTCGACATGGCAACCCAGTGTCGCATGACAGGATACCAATAAATCAATATCCCTAGTGACGTCATATCTAAAACCAGCGAGTCTACTAGGGACTCTACACCGCATATAAGAACATAAGCGCTGCCAATAACCCTTATTCATATATATAAAATCTCCCGATAGATATACCATCCATTTAAGGATCATCAAATAAGGGCAAATCCAATCCTTGCCCTAATAAGGGCAAACCCAGGCAATAGATATAAATAAGCAAAACCCCGGGTTAAATAAACAACGGCACTGCGACCACAAATAGAATGCATACTTGCAATATCATCAGTAGGTGCCTCGGCACCCTGCCTGGTCATAGCATAGCCTGCACCGCTCCTCCTGAACCCTGGCATGGGCATCCTCCAAGCGCCTGGCAGCATCCACTACCTTGCGATAAGTCATGCCAATCGCAACTGTGGTGACAGCAAACTGCAACAGAGGATTAAGACCCTCAATAAATCTCAACACCCTGTCCCTCTCGAGTGCCACCATAGCTGGCGTATAACGGGACAGCTCCAACAACCCGGTGTCATAGGCAGACACCGACATGCTTCTCCGCTGCAACCTCTAAAAATCTTCTCACACTCCTGAAGAAAATGATGGGCAGAACAAGTGGCAGATGTGCCATCAAACTGAGGTGGCCTGATCTTCATAAAAGACTCAATCCTCCAAGCTACCTCCTCGGTACCCATAACCGGAATAGGAATAGCGGAACCCGGCTGAACAACATGACCCATATCCGGAGTAGCCTCATAGGTCGGCGTACTCATAACTGGAGTTGTCGGCTGAGGTGCCGATACAGGTACTGCAGCATCCCTACTAGCGGGGGCCCGATGGCTGGCCATGCCCACTAGTCTCATATACTCCTCCGAATAAATCACAACTGCGTCCGACACGATATTAGGCAAAGATGGAAGTGGAACAGGTGCTGATGGTGTCGCTGCAGACACCGGAGGAATAGCTGTGTCCTGCCTAACAGTTGGCGGACGACCTTTCCAGGCATTAGTAGGGGCTCGCATCTGTGCTGGTGCTGATGTACCAGCCTACGCTCCCTGAGCGGCTACCCTGGCAGAAGATGACCTCGTCTTCCTCATCTCAGCAGATATACGAAGGAAAAAAAGGGTCAGCACCCGTACACTACATCGCACGACAGAGATGAAACGAAGGGAAACATTTTCCTAACATGACCTTGTAGCCCCTCGCTCATAAGTATGGTTCACAACATACCCATAAGCAAGACTCTACTCAGACACTGCTCCATTGACTCCTAGGACTCGACTTAGAACCTAGAGCTCTGATACCAAACTGTCACGACCCAAAATCTGGATCCGTGATGGCACCTAAACGATATTGCCTAGGCGAACCAACAGAACAAAAATGCGGAAATAAACTGAAAGAAGAGAAACATGATGAAATATATATATAAAATTGGAATCCAAAAGAAGGTAGACACCCCTGTCTACTATACCCAACAAACACCAATGGAGCATCTATAGAGTGACTCAATCGAAATAAAATACAACAGAAGTGAAGTGGAGTCTATCTCTATACAACACTGGCGGTACGCCACCGTGGACTGTACGGTTGGCTCACCTCAACAAAATAATACAGCAGCCTCGAACGGTCGCTACTGTCTCGATGGCTATCTAGAAGAAGTACCTGCACATGTGGCAGAGTAAGTTATGAGCCGAAGCCCAGTAAGATCACTGACAGGCCCGCTAAATCACCCTTGCGGGACAAGTCGCAAACATGCATCGCAAGCAACTAAGCACGTCGTTTCTACGCAAATAAATAGCGCAGTCGCACATATTCACAATATAATTATCCAAGTATATATAATTATATATATATATATATATATATCCATACGTATGTACCTATGTACATACAGATAGCATATGTCACATACACATTAAGTAAGCCAGTAGTCTCAGAATATCATACACAAGTCAAAGAGGATTATGCCTACCCAACGTAAGGACTAGGTCAATCAAACAGTGGTTTGGAGGTCCCATCTCTACTCCCACGCCGACTAACCTAAACCTACGGTAGGCTAGCAACACCGCCAACGGACGTAGGCAACAATACATTCACCACTCAATATCAGCACGCACCCTTTGCGGCTCCGTCTATAGGCCATACGCCATTGTCAACATAAACAACATACCAGTGACCCGTAGTCACTGTCTCAATCATAAGGAGGTAGACCAATGACCCGTAGTCGTTGTCTCATCTCGTCTATATACGACCACACCACACCCCCTGTCAAGTGTGTCGTGTCTCAACAATCTAGTGACCACACCACACCCCCTGTCAAGTGTGTCACATCTCAAATATCTAGTGACCACACCACACCCCCTGTCAAGTGTGTCACATCTCAATAATCAAGTGTCCACACCACACCCCCTGTCAAGTGTGACACATCTCATAGTATAGGCGACACCACACCCCCTGTCAAGTGTCCCTCTAACCGTATTAATATCCACGACATTAATAACAATAACAGAAATAATAACAGAAATATTAATAACGATAATATTACACAGTCACTGTAACCAAGATTGGTTATGCTAGCTCAATGTAAAGCGGAGGTTAACCCGACGACCGTTTGGAGGTACAATCCCTACTCCCGTGTCGTTGAGTCAGCACTACACAACCCGTCATGATAACCATACAAGTACCAAATTCGTACATAAGCCGGCAGAAACCTCGGCAAGACATAATCAATGATATGCCGGCAACATTCTCGGCCATATCCCCAGGTCCTTGCTATCTAATCATGACATAGCAAGCAATCCCACAATATAAGTCATCGCTATCTCAATGTAGCGTCTAGACCGGCACATACCTCGGTCAACTCATGTACTAACTATTTATGATCAAATAATAGTAAGCAATCCCACAATATAATTAATCGCTATCTCAATATAGCGTCTAGACCGGCACATACCTCGGTCAACTCATGTCTTTACTATTCATATTTAATTAATAGTAATATACCTAGCCAACGCTAGTCAATACATATTCAACACATAGCCCTAAGCTAATCACATAAGAGTACCCGAAGCGTACTAGCATGCTGGACGTATCCACAAGCAAAGTAGAGGTCAAGTCTCACTTACCTCGAATTCCGGTTCAAAGCTAGGAAGCAATCTCCTTTCCTGCTCTTCTTGTCCTCGGGGAACTTTCCTCTAAGTCTATCAAGACAATATAGCACTCATTAGTGCTCCATTATAGAGAACTAAGCTCATATACGACTTAGGGTAAAATTACCAAAATACCCTCGGGTGGGACCGAGCCCAAAATTAATAAAATATATATTTCCGGACTCCCCACACTCCCGTGAGTCCAAATATGCAATTAGATTTCTCATACGAGCCTTGCTCGTTGATTTTCCCCAAATCTTAAAATTTAGGATTCTAACATATTTCCTATGAATCAAGCTTTGATTCTCATGATATATGATATGAAATGAGTTATGGAGGCTTACCTTATGATTATACACGTTTTGAACCTTCCAAAATCGCCTCCTTTGAATAAAAAGTCGGTTTCCCGAAATCTGTCCCGAAATGACCCCTTTATAGCAGTTTTTACCACTGTAACAGCCTCTGTTCCAATAATCATAACTTTTGATAGAAATGTCCAAATGACCTGAAACCGATGGCATTAAAACCACAACTCAAAGGGCTACAACTTTTATGTTTTGAGTTTTTCCTAATTCCTTACGGATTGGCCGAAAAAATGCCATTTTTCCGGCTGCTCGCAACAGAAACAGTAGCAGAAACAGCAGTTTTGCACCAGAAAAATCCGAACTGTTTTGGGTCCAAACGGGACCCTACGAAGCTCAGAATGACCCAAAATTTTGCACACAAGTCATAAAATACTTGGGTGACATGCTCGTCCAGACGGAACTCAATTCGGACCTCCAGAACTCAAAAAGTGGGTCCCACGGCAAAGGTTCAATTTTCCACTTTCGCCAAAATAGCGAAATTTAATCAAACGACCTCGGAATCCAATTCCGAAAGTTGCTACAAGTCACAAATGACTATACGAACCTAACGGAACTTTCGGATCTCTCATCGGAGCTCATTTGCTCAAATCGAGCTCGGAAACCTCTTTTAACTCTTTTAAACTTCCGAAACGGGGACTTTATCAAAAGTCCTATCAAACGAGGTCCGTTTTCAATTTTGAAGGTTGCTACATATCATAAATGACGAGATGGACCTAACGGTGCGCTCGGATTTTCCATCGGGGTTCGTTTACTCAAAACGACCTATCGAAACCCCAAATTCCTTTCCGGAATTTCATAAACGGATCCTTTTCTCGAAAACCTATCAAACGGACTCTGTTTTGATTCAAATTTCACGAACAGGTCATAAATGACCTAACGGAGCTTTTGAGACTATCAACACGCAGATCGAGGTCTCGATTCCCGTAACGACTCATTGAGGGTCGTTACAGAGACTTGAAACTAAATTATTTTTTTCCATTTCTTTTCACCACAAACTGATGGCCAGACCTAATTTTTTAATAGAACTTTAGTTACCATACTTAGGGCCATGGTTAAGGGTAAGTTTGTATCATGGGAAGATTATTTACCATTGCTTGAGTTTGCATACAATAGGACCATTCATACTTCTACTTGCATGACTCCTTTTGAAGTTGTATATGATTTTAATCCACTAATCCCTTTAGATCTTACTTCTTTTCCTCAAGATGTGGTCGTCGTTTTAGATGCTAAAGTAAGAGCACATGAGATGAAAAATCTTCATAAGCAAGTAAGGAAGCAACTTGCGAAGAAGAATCAAGAGGTGTCTAAAAAGGCTAACAAGGGAAGGACAAAGATGATCTTTGAACCTGGTGATTAGTTTTGGGTCAATTTTGATAGGAAAGGTTCCCGAACAAGAGGAAGAACAAGTTGATACCAAGAGGCAATGACCCTTTTCAAGTTCTTGAGTGTCTCAGTGATAATACATACAAGATTGATTTGCCTCATAATACTTCCAATATTTGTGACTTGTCTCCTTTTGATATAAATGATCAATCAAATTCGTGGACGAATTCTTCTCAAGAAGAGGATAATGATACAAACCGAGTTACATCAAGGCCATTCACAAGGAGCCAAGCGAGGCAGTTGCATGAGGTTTATTAGATGGAGGTGCTGGAGCTGATATTGGATGGCATAATGCCATTTTTTGTACTCTATACTTCTGATGTTTTGGATAATTAGCACGACCGCGACAGGTTTATACGAGGCTAGATATTAGTATATTTCCTATACTTTCGCCTCGTGTTCATACTTCTACTTGTGATATTTGTCAGTAATTTGAACTGAATTGCCCTTATTTGGTGTGCTTTATATTGTAGGAATTATATTAATGATATGATGTGTTCATGGAGCAAGATTTACAGATATCAAGGATTTTAAAGTCTGAGTAAGAGCCCGAGAGTCCTGCGAATGAAGGCCAGATGAAGAAGGAACGAAACTGTATGAAAACAGAAGGCTGCACTATGTACTGCACGACGTTCAACCCTATGGCTACACGGCGTGTGCCTCATAGTGCATACTCCTGCAAATTCGTTTTATGCGCAGTTGATCAGACAACGGGCTGCACATTTTGCTACACGACGTGCAACGCCAAAATCCTGCTTAGTCTGAGTTTTTTATGGTTATTTCAATGGCATGTTCGTCCTATGTCAATTCCTATATTATAAATACTTCTTGGAACCCAACTGGACGTGTCTTTTGGCTTATTTTACATCCAAAGGAGACAAGGAAGAGAGAAGATCAAGATTCAAGGCTCTACTTCATCCATCTATCCATATTCTAGTGGAACTACAAGAAATTTGACTTTTAACGACCATTTTTTAACAAAGGGATAGAACTTCGGTCGTTATAGGTACACTTATAGTGACGGTATTTTTTACCGGACGTTAAAGTCCACTTTTCATTATACTTTAGCGAGGGGAAAATATTTGGTTCATAAAAGGTATAATAACCCGATAATATAAGTAAATTTTCAATAAAACTTTGGCGCTACCTATTCTCTCTATTTTTTTCCCAACCCACACTATGCACAACCCCACCCTCTCTCCATTAAGAAAATGCTTCGCTTCTCTCTACTAAAGCAGTTGTAGACTTGAAAGAAACACAGAAGAACAAGTTTGGAGAATCAAAAGTCACCTAGATTAAACAACTCGTAATCTTTGGCTAAATTCCAACCTCCATATCGATCATAAACAGTCAACAAAGAGTCACAATTTGCTATATCCATCGGCTGATTCCTACCAAGGTAATTTTTCATTATTAATTACCATCTTTACAGGAAACTTATGATTTGCTCATTATTCTCTATTTATTTAGTTCAATTCGTATTCGTTATTTGTATATATAGTAATGGGCTTAATTATGAACGGTTCTAGGGTTGTATTTTAAAATCTTGGTAGTTTCAATATTTTAAACTTTACTCGCTTTTAAGTTACAATCTTTACTCACCATAAATTTTGAATTTTTACTCACTAATATGTATTTCTAAAGTTTACCTTATTGATTCTTTGTGTTTATAGAGTTGAGCTTAGGTATGGGTTTGTTTTTCTGAATCTCTTTTGTACAATTCAATGATAACTCCCCATAATTTTCTGTCTTTACTCGTTATTCTGTAGTTAATAATTTTGTAAATTGATTCTTTGTGTTTGTAGGTGTGGGCTAGAAAATATAGGTGACAGGTAGTGTATTGGGTGAAAATTGATTCGAAGACGTAGCGCCTCAGTAATACGGTTCGGAGCTGACCGAACAAATGTTGGTAAGCTATGGACCGAGATGAGCAACAGGTCGCCGAAGTCAACGACCGAAGAAAGAAAGCAGGGTGTTTGCCTCGGTGAAATGTCACCTCGGTCGATCAAAAGGCCATGCACCCGAAACTAATAGCCTGAGCTTCTGTAAATAAGGCCATCTGCAGCAGATGGTCTTCTTCCAATTTCGGCGCACTAACTCCATTATCTAAGAAGCGGCAGCATGCAGATCTTAGTGGAAACATGGGATCGTGGCCTTGTATTCCTGTTAGTCTATAAATAACTTCTCATTTTACAATGTAATAATTTAGAAAGACATACCAAAACTCAGCTTAATTTTGTACTCAAGATCATATCTTGAAATACCAGTTATCTACGCATAATTATCGTCTTTGTTGTTATAATTTCGACTTTGATACATTGATTTGCTTGTATTCGCAATCCAACTTCGATTTTTGCTCTAAGATCAGTTTAGGCCATTACAAATTGGCGCCTTCTATGGGGATACAAGCATAAACGCTTTGTTCCAAAGTTGAACGTTCCTTTCGTTCGAATTCCTGCTTTTATTTGATGAGATGGTTGACAGTAGTAGAAATCCTGCTGAACCTCAGCTAACTCCCGATGGATAGGCTAGCATTCAGTCAAACCCAAACTCCAACGCGCCCCTTATACCACCGGTAACAAACCCTTCCTTTTCGGCTTCCACAAAAGCTTTCCAAGATTATGTTGTCTCTACTCTGAAAGCTATTATCAATGCTGAATTTCGTGCCTCATTGGAAACGAGGAATAGCTTAGCTCCGAATGGAGTCCCACCCGTGGTCCCAAGTGGAGGCATCCTGCCCTTCGTTCCTACCGGCACGATAACAGGGGGACCTCAGAATGGGGCCACTTCTGGGGGTTCGGGTACAATACCGAGCACCACGCCATACCTCGGGACGATTCCCATCGTGGTAGAAACTAGCTCCTCAGTAGATGTTGAAAAGCTAAGCAAGGAGATCGAAGCCCGAGTTGAAGCTCGTGTCGAGGCGCGTGTGAAAAAATGACTTGAAAGCGTCCCGAGGTGACTAAGACTCAAAGTGCTCTTGATATTGACCAATACAGGCAATTGCCATATAAGCCCGAGGTCGCTCCAGCACCAACTCCAAAAACTTTCAAGATTTTGTTTCTGAAAAATATGATGGGACTTCTGACCCCGTTGAACATGTGACCGAATACATGTCAATAGTGTTGAGTAACGAATTAACGAGATAGAAAAGAAGTCGATGTTTTTGAAAAAATTCGGTGAATCTTTGGAGAAAGGAGCATTACGTTGGTACACGCGTCTACCAGTGGGGTCAATTTCCAGTTTTAAGGAATTGGCTAACGCTTTTATTAAAGCTCATACCGGGGCACATAAAATCTTCCAACGGAAGGATTATATATTTGAAGTCAAACAACGGCCCGATGAGCCAATCAAAGACTTCCTCGAGCATTTCTACGCCGAATGTATGGAGTTGCCCCTATGGATGACACTTTGGCCATCATGGCGTTTGAAACTCTGAAGCCGTTGTTGAGTTGCGAAAAGAGCTCCAGTAATATCAAACCTTGAAATGGGATGATTTGCACAACAGGGCACACACCAAGATAAGGTTGAAGAAAGCTGAGTGGAAGAATAATAGCCGAAGCTACAATTATAAGAATTGATCTGAGTCCTCATATCGAGCCGGGCACCACGAGGAAACTCGAAGGGAAGGTATGAATCGTACACTTCATCGAGGCAGCTTGTTAACCAAAGACTCAGAAGCTCGCATGTAAGCCAATGGCTCGGTGGAAAGGTTTATCCCAGTACGAACTAAAGAAACCCTTCGAGCCCGGCTCTGGTTTCAAAGAATAAGGAGTTACCCCGTATCCCCGATTACAACTTCAACATATCGACCTCGGAATTGGTCAATGTAGTAAAGGGGACAGCCGGGGAGAGAGCACCGAAGGACATGAGGACTCTTGCTGACAAAAGAGAACAAAATTTACACTGCGAGTTTCACGCAGACTACAGTCACCGAACCGAGGACTGCAAAGCCTTGTGCCTCGAGGTGGCGCGCTTGCTGAAGAAGGGCGTGCTGGCTGAGTTCCTCACTATTAAAGGGAAGGAAAACTATACGAAGAAACGAGGTGATGGTTAACCACCTCGGGCGCCACCCCCCAAAAGAGTTGTGAATGTGATCACCGAGGGGTCATAGGTGAAATGGAGTGAATTTTGCAGCCGCCAAGAAGTTTGCAAAGCTGTCGATTACTATGGAGAAAAGAACTCGAATAAGAGGCTTGGGGAAGGAAATCGTGTTCAACGATGATGATTGTGATGGGATGATGCTTCCCCATCACGACGCTTTGGTCATCATGTTAAGGATAAGAAATTCGGACATCAAACGAATCCTGATCGACCCCGGTAGCTCGGTCAACATAATCAGCTATGCGGCCGTCAAAAAGATGTGGTTGAAGGGAGTAGTTGTCCCAAAAGCAACTGTGTTGACTGGCTTCAACAACTCCACCGAGAAGACATTGGGCGAAATTACGCTCAAACATACGCCGAAGAGTTTGCAAAGAAACACTATTTCAAGTTCTGCCCGAGGACATGGCATACAATGTGATCCTCGGTAGACCATGGATTCACTCTATGGAGGCTGTTCCATCCACTCTCCACCAAGTGATCAAATTCTCTATCCTATGTGGAGTTTGTTCAATTAAAGAAGATCAGCGAGTAGCGAGAGAGTGCTATTCGGTTGCGCTGAAGAATGGAGTCGTCCCGACCGGGCAAAAGAAATAGCAACCGGGGTCAAACGAAGAGGGAGGGTCAAGTTCCCAAGACGACCTCCGAGGAGCAATGGAGAAGATCCTGGTATGCATCCAAGAACCTCGGAAACCAAAGGCCGAGGATTCAACTATTGAAGAGTTGGAATCTTTCACGTTATCAAAAGATTTTCCAGGCAGGAACGTGTTTGTCGGCTCAGAGTTGGACCTAGAGTCGAAGAAAGCCATAATCGAAGTCTTGAAGTCCAACCATGATTGCTTTGCTTGGTCTCATTCAGATATGGTCGGTATCGATCTGGAGATCATGACCCATAAATTGAATGTAGATCCACATTTTACCCCGGTAAAACAAAAGAAAAGACCGCACGCCGGTGTCAAAAAGAAAGCAATCGAGGATAAAACTATGAAGCTACAAGAGAATGGCTTCATAAGAGAGGTGAAGTACCCTGAATGGCTGGCTAATGTCGTCATTGTGCCAAAAAAGAATAGCAAGTAGAGTATGTGCATAGATTATACACATCTAAACAAAGCTTTCCCCAAGGACTCTTATCCACTGCCACAGATAGACTCCACAGCTGGACACAAATTATTAACCTTCTTGGATGCTTATTCGGGATATAACAAAATTCTCATGGACCCGAAGGATGAAGAAAAGACCTCGTTCATCACTGACCGAGGTACTTTCTGCTACAAGGTAATGCCTTTCTGTCTGAAGAACACCGGGGCGACATACCAAAGGTTAGTGTGTCGCATGTTCAAAGATTACATCAGAAAGTCTATGGAAGTTTAAATAGACGGCATGTTGATCAAATCTATTCGGATGGAGGACCACCTAAACCATTTGAGAAAAGCCTTCGCTGTCCTAAGGCATACAACATGAAGCTGAATCCTTAAAAGTTCGCCTTCGGCGTGGGTTCGGGCAAATATTTGGGATTCATAGTCTCTGAGCGTTGAATCGAAGTCACTTCAGATAAGATCAGAGCCAATGAAGAAATCCCTAAAGAGATAATCGGGGTGAAGGAAGTTCAGCACTTGACTGGCCGAGTCGCTGCCTTGAGTAGATTTATGTCAAGGTTTTCAGAGCGATGCCACAAATTCTTCTCAGTCTTAAGGAAGAATAATCAGTTTGAGTGGACGCCGGAGTGTAAACAAGCGCTGAGGGAATTGAAACGCTATCTGGCTAACGCGCCGTTGCTCGCCAAGCCAAAAGATGGTGAAACTTTGCTAGTTTACTTGGCTGTGTCCGAGGTGTCAGTTAGTACTGTGTTGGTTCGGGAAGAGGATGACAAGCAACAACCTATTTACTATATGAGCAAAACACTCCTCGACGCATAGAGGTAGTTACCACCTTCCCCGTAAGGAGTATATCTCATAAACCGGAGTTTTTGGGGAGTTTATCTAAATGGGCAGTAGAATTAAGTGAATATGATATCACCTATCAACCCCGAACAACCATAAAGTCTCAAGTCTTGGCCGACTTCATGGCTGACTTTAGCGTTGGAATCTTACCCGAAGCCGAAAAGGAGAACTTGATCGAAGGGATCGACTTCGGGATTATGGGTACTCTATACCGATGGGGCGACTAATTCTAAGGGTTCAAGGTTAGGCATAGTGTTGATAGCGCCCACCGGGGAGAAAGTCAGGCACTCAGTTCGGTTCAAAAAGGTGACCAACAACGAGGCCGAATATGAAGCGGCCTTAGCAGGCTTGGAGTTGGCCAAAGATATAGGGGTAGAAAGAGTTGAATTAAGGTGCGATTCGCAACAGGTGGTAAACCAAGTGCTCGGTGAATATACTGCTCGTGAGCCCAGAATGCAGCAATTCTTGATCCGAGCACAAAGAATCTTGGCTCAATTTCAACAATGGAAAATCAAACAAGTACCTCGGGAGGAAAACGCTGAAGCTGATGCCTTAGCATATTTGGGCTCGGCGGATGACGAAGAACACTCGGGGACTGATTTAGTGTTTCGGTTGCTTTAAGCACAAATGAGGAAAATGAAATCGGAAGTCAACTCGGTGGACCACAAATAGGATTAGCGAAGTAAGTTTATCTCTTACTTTGACTCGAGAACTCTCTCCCAAGATAAGAAATAATCAAAGAAATTAAGGACTCAAGCGGCTTCATACTCAATGATCTGGGGAAAGCTATATAGGAGACTGTATAGCGGCCCGATAGCTAAGTGCTTGGGTCAAGATGAAGCTAGATATGTGATGGCAGAAATACATGAGGGCGACTGTGGCAACCAGTCGGGGGGAAAATCCTTAGTGCGCAAATTACTTCGAGTTGGGTACTAATTGCCCACCATCAGTACAGATGCAAAGACCTTCGTGAAAAAATGTGACAAGTGTCAAAGCCACGCCCGAATGATTCATCAGCAAGCTGAACCCTTACATTCGGTCTTATCACCATGGCCCTTCATGAAGTGGGGAATGGATATCATTGGCCCCTTACCGAAGGGAAAAGGAGGTGTTCAGTTTATTCTTGTTTTGACCGATTACTTCACAAAGTGGGTGGAAGCTGGAGCTTTCACCGAGGTTAGACAGAAGGAGGTAATTGATTTTTTCAAGAAGAACATCATTTACAGGTTCGGTGTCCCAAGGAGATCACTTGTGATAATGGTCCACAATTCATGGGGGCAACTATTACTGATTTGCTTAAAGTAGTGGGGAATAAAAGGAATAATGTCGACCCCCTACCACCCAAGTGCCAATGGATAAGCCGAATCCTTGAACAGAATAATAGTCGAAAACCTCAAAAAGATACTCGATGCGAAAAAAGGCCCTTGGCCCGAAGAGTTACCAGGGGTGTTATGGACAATGCGAACAACGTAGAAGAATAGCACCGGTGAAACCCCATTTTCCCTGGCTTATGGCATAGACTCACTTATTCCCGTAGAAGTGGGCGAACCAATTCATCGGTACGCCCACACGACCGAAGATGCCAATCAACAAGCCATGCGCATAGAGTTGGACTTGCTCGAGGAGTAAAGAGAGCTAAACTTAGTTCGGTTAGAAGCACAAAAAAGGCAAATCGAGGCATATCTCAACAGGAAAGCCAAACTTAGGGATTTCAAAGTTGGTGATTATGTGTTAAAGGTTTCAAATCAATCAACGAAGGAAAAGAATGGGGGAAAGCTCATAGCAAACTGGAAGGGCCTTACAAAGTTAGAGCAATTGTGGGAAAGGGATCTTATCAGATCGAAGATTTGCAATGCAAACCCGAACCTTTGAATTGGAACATCTCCAATTTGAAGCGGTATTACTTTTAAAATCAAGGTAAGCATTCTTTGGTCATCTAAAATTCACCTACAGCCTCGAGCCAAAAAATGCTCCAAAGGCTTTGGTCGAAATATTTGAACTTACCCCCCCGTTTTACTTTGCTTGACCTTTTTAGGAAGCGGATAAGACGATCTTCAGTGCTCGAATCTTCATCAAAATTCACACCCGAACACTGGGAGGAGTGAGAAGTGGGATGCAACCGAGGTCGGCTTGGAACCTCCCCACCGAAGTCGGCAATCAGAGACTGACGCCCGAGAAATAGATTAGTACTTTGTATTTGCGCCCGATAGTGGCATGTTATTAACTTGTTTTTGCGCCTAAGGTCTACTTAGACTAGGTCTTATGTAAAAAGCCGATTACGGCTCGTTGATATCATCAATGAAATAAACTTGATTCAATGTCTCTTTGTTTCTATGATCTTATATACCGAGAGCTCCTCTCTTTTATATATACCGAGGTTATATTTTAATGCATTTTTTCGAGAACGAAACGTCGTTCTAAGTGCGCATCGGAATTATATGAGTTAATTCTTGCAAGCAAAATAATTCTACTTGTTCGGCTCAAAACACTTCATAAAGCAAACTGAAAGTTTGAAACAATTGAGTGCGAAAAACGAGTCCATTCATGAAAGGCCCGAAGGCCACAAAAACATATACATTAAAGGGCCTGAAGGCCTACACATAAACAAAATAGAAGATGAAAACAGGAACGCTAAGCTTAGGGTCCATCTCCCTCCTCGGAGGCCCCATTGTCGGCATCTTCGGTGTCCTCCTCATCTTCGTCTTCTTCTTCTTCATCCACGGTATCCTCATCACCCAAACTATCACTTGAAGGAAGATTGTCAATGATGGCTCGGGCTTTAGCTGCTTTATATTCAGCCTTAGCAATTTCGTCCTCCAAGTTCAGCTCTCCGGCGCGACGTTGCTTAAGCAGCTTCAACCGAGATTTGATTACGGCCCAGCGTTTGTCTAACTCCGCATTTTTGGCTTTGATCTTGGCCCTCTCCTTACGATCAACAACTTCTTCTCGAAGTAGTTTAACCTAGGCTTTAAGGGTCGGGATCTTGGAGTTTTCGCCTTCCAGCCTTCGGATATGAAGCACACGCTCTTTCTGCTGCTCGTGGTGCCAGTTGGCCTCCTCCACGAATTCATTCTTAACTTGGGCCAACTCCGCACCGAGCCTCGCAACCTCGGTGCCTAGCCTCGTGCGTTGTGCTTGGAAACTATCACCAAGAGCCCGAATCTTCGCCTCGGAAGCAGCCTCGGCTTCATGCAAGTCGGAGCAAGACTTGGGCAACTTAGCCTTCAATTAAGCTATTTGAGCATTGAAGCTGTCCCTTTGTCTATCCCAAGCTCGATAGCTCTCAGCGACAAAATGAAGCCCTGAATGAGAATTAGTAAAGGATCAATAGAAGCGAACGCCCAAAAACAGAAATAGGATTGAAGGTGTCAAGGCTTACTCTGAGTGCATTTACAGCAAGAGTATTGGCTAGTTGAACTGGAGGAAATTTTTGCACGATGGCATCCTCCATCGGACCAAGAAAGGGCATGAGGCTCAAAATATCACTTCGGGTGCTTGCCAGAAGGTTTGAAGAAGTCAATACCTCGAGCTCTCGCAAGGACCCCGCCGAGGTCGAAAGCCTTGTAGGTTCAGATTGCGCCCTAGCAGCGCCAACATCTGCCTTCTTCTCAATAGCAGAAGCCCCGACTTCTCCAACTTTAGCTTTGCCTTTGGCCTTGGCAACAACTGCTTCGGAATCGTGCTCCAGATCCTCGAGGTCCACCACTTCGACCTCCCTATGAGACTCCAAGCCCTCGGTATTCTCATCGCTAAGCTCGTCGATTAGCCTTCGGCGCATTTCAGTAGCCTCTTCGGGCTGAGGGGAGGTCGTCGCCTTGATGCGAGGATTCACCGAGCGGGAGGGTTTCTTTGGAACCGCTCGTTTTCTCTTAACACCTACAAAGAACAATGTAAAAGAGTCATGAACACTATAACGAGGAGGAATATTTGCAAAGATATTAACCAAAAAGAATGTTTGGCACTACCTTTTGAGGTCCATTAACCTGAGGACCCCTTCGAAGACTTTGCAGCCTTGAGTTCCTTCAAATCACCAACGAGACCTGCCACCGAAGCCAATTCATCATCAGACTCGGTATCTTCTTCATCCTTCTTCTTCCCTTTTCGTTTCCTCTTTTGCCCTTTTTCTTGTTCGCGGCTCGGTTTGGAAGATCTGACACCGAGGAGAAAAAATTAATGGCAAAATAAAAGCTTCGGGCGACATCCTTGATGAAAGATTGTAAATAACTTACCGTGCCTCTTACATTGCCAACCGAAGCTATTGGCCATGTCCATCCAGGACCAAATGGGATGCTTGCGGGCTCCGATCACAGCTTTGACCCACTCGGTCAAGCCCTCGGGTGGGAGGGGGGAGGGGGACGACAGCAACCTTGTTGGCTAAGGGACGAAAAATGAGCTGGGGTCAGAAACAAAGATAATAGAAAACAAGATCATTTTCTGGAAAGAATTATGAACGAGGGGACACTCACGTGTTCTATTCCACTTCTATAGAAAGTTGGGGTCAGTCGATAAAGCGCTGGTCTCCAAGAGAATGTAGTGACCACACCAGCCTCGGTCCCCATGATCCTTAGTCTTTTGGAGAAACGCGTGTTTACCACGGTTGTTCAAGGCCACAACCCCAGCATTTTGAAAATATAGACAGTAAAGAGAGATGAGATGTTGCAGAGTGAAATCTACCTCGGCTTCCCGACTCAGCCAGTCCAAATATTGCACGACCCTCCAAACACTGGGGCCTAGTTGAGCCAAACATAAATTGTATGCTAGGCAGAATTCATCAATCACTTTGTGAACAGGGAGAGAAAACCCGATGGTAAATGGATAGGTGTATACAAAGGACAACCCTTCTACATGATCACAACATCTGTTGGCTGGATCGGGGATAACAACTTTCACTTCGAGTCCGAAATTACAATCCTTCCGGATCAGTTCCATATGAGCTTAGGTGAGGGGTGTAGGTGTCGTTTGCACCGATACATTCCTATTCAACTCTTGCTGGTCGGCTGATTGCTTTTGTAACTTAAGGTCCTTACCAGTGTTGAAGTGTGAGGGGATAATCTGGTGAGGCTCAAGCTCTTCCTCGAGGGGGATCTTTGGGAGTTTCTTCTCAGGACCCGAGGGTCCAGCTTCGGCAGTATGCCCACTCTCGGTAGCAGGCAGTTCGACCCCGGTCTCTGTAGTGGCTTCAATATTATCATCCTCATCTTCGGCGTCATCGCCCTCAACACCATCATCTCTATTACTGACCTCTTCAGCGTCAGCGGTAGCTAAAACCATGGCGTCATCCCCGATAATGTCATCTTCGCCTTCTATGCTAACGTCCTCACTCACCTCAGCTCCATCGCGCCCAGCTCTAGCCTTGTGCCACTTAGAACCGCCCACCAAAGAGGTTACCTCTCCACCGCCACCCTCCGCTTCAATAACTTGCAGCGGCAGCACGATGGTGATGATATCGCCACTAGCAATCATGGCGGCTGTGCGCGAAATCTTGTCGCCTGAATCACTAGAGTCTTGAGTAGAGTGTGTCGCAGATATGATTACAACTATGGGTGCAAAGATTTCTTGGAAACAGGAAGCTATTCAAGACGAAAATGAATCTTTCTCTTTTTCTTGCTATTGTTGCTCGTAGATTATAAAAGTGACGTGATAATTTGTTGAGGAGGTATTTATAGGAGAAGGAAGAAGACAAGTGGGAATAATCATGATGAATTGTAACGTTGGGAAGCCAAAGGAAGCGGTGCGACCGTTTGGAAAACAGTGAACGGTCGCCACGTATTGCTCAACTGTAGAGCGAAGTGATAGGCGACGTTTTGAAACTCACGGATAAGATTAAGCCACGTCACTCTCTTGCGCAATTTCATTCCACTCCTCGGTCGTTTCAGCATTTGCCCGAGGAGCGGGGGGGGGGGGGGGGGGAGACTATCTGTATTGGGTGAAAATTGATTCGAAGTGCCTCGGTAGCATGGTTCGGAGCTGACCGAAGAAATGTTGGCAAGCTATGGGCCGAGATGAGCAACAGGTCGCCGAAGTCAACGACCGACGAAAGGAAGCAGGGTGTTTGCCTCGGTGAAATGTCAGTTCGATCGATCGCAAGGATATGCACCCGAAGCTAATAGCTTGAGCTTCGGTAAATAAGGCCATCTGCAGCAGATAGTCTTCCTCCAATTTTGGCCCACTAACTCCATTATCTAAGAAGTGGCAGCATGCAGATCTTAGTGGAAACATGGGATCGTGGCCTTGTATTATTTCCAGTCTATAAATTGCTTCTCATTTTACAATGTAATCATTTAAAAAGACATACCAAAACTCTGCCAAATTTTGTACTCAAGATCATATTTTGAAATACCAGTTATTTACGCATAATTATCGTCTTTGTTGTCATAATTTCAACTTTGATATATTGGTTTGCTTGTATTCGTAATTGAAATTCGATTTGTGCCCTAAGATCAGTTCAGGCCAATACAGGTAGTCTATTTATGTTTGCTAAATCTGTTTTGTAACATTTGATTTGATCTTTACTACTTTTCGATAAGTTTAAAGTCCAGTTTATAATTTTCTGGTGTTGATAGTTTGTGGCCCAAGGAAATATTAATGAATGAATCATGTTTTCTTGGCCGTATAACGCAATATACCATAAAATGTAAAAACCTTCACTTCTTAACTCTGTATCTTAACTCAAATATTGAACTTTTTATAACATTTCAATTTGATCTTGTCATAAAGTTTGAATTTGTACTTGTTGCTGTATTTCTTGAATTTAGCTATTAGCTCTTTATTTTATAGTTGTGGGGATAGATAAAATAGGAAGGGTGTTATGTTTTATAGGAAGTCCAAGGTTACTAACCACAACGTTTAAACATTTGCTAGTATTTGTGTCTGAACCAAGGATTGATCCTTTTGTAACATTTGAATCCTTATGCGTTGTAAAATTTCAACATTCACTCACTATCGTGTCTTTCTGTAGTCTAATTATTAGAAGGAACAAGTTCAAAGAATTAAAATATTACAGATGATACCTGCAATTAATCTGCTCGTCACCAGCAACTGAAAAAACCTAAGCATTCTTTAGTTTCCTTCTCATCTAGGTGAGATTATTCGAAATCCCCAATCTGCAGTTGCATTATAAATTCTGGAATTGGATACTCTTTTTACCATTTCGATGTTCTTCGTGTGTTATGCTATTGATCACCATTTTTCATAATATTATGTTTTTCTTGTATTTCAAATCACTGTTGCAGCGCGTAGAAATTGTGAAGCCCTTTAAGTTATCACAGCCATGATTCCCAAATATTTTAGTACAAAGTTAATTAGTTTTTATATGCTATTCTCGATACGAATTTTACCCTCTTCTGCACTAGTTTCTATTAAAACTTGTTTGACGTGTTTAATTAGCTTAGCTTTGATTTTCTGCTTTAACAGTGTTATAAGGGTAGTTCAAGCAGTGAATCATTTTTTAGTTTAATTATGGGTACTTGTTGCTGTAATAAGTAAGTTTACATCTGTGGTTAGTTAAAGCTGTAATTTTTACTTAGCTTGAGTTAATTTTGTGAATGGGGCCTTATTTGATTTTGCTTCAAATGATACGCCATTAGTTGTAAATTTTCGACATAATGATCTTGGAGAATATTCAACTTTGCACCGTTTATTGCCAAATGACTAGAAAGACTGGAAAAATGAAAGCGAGGCCAATGACATGAGACATGAAATGATCCTTTTTTAGCACATGTTTGTAGTTTGTCACATGTAGAGCTTATTAATATCTTTACAGGACTTGACTGTTCAATTTTCTTTTAAGTTTTTATTTTTACAATAATATATGTGTAGAGAATTTTTTCCTCTATATCGTTGTAATATTTTGCATTCTGATAACTTTTCTTCCCTTATAGAACAGAGAGAAAGAACTAGAAAGTTTAGATTGAAAATGAATTGCCTTTCACGTCTCTAAAATTCTTGATCTGGTCGTCAAATTTCTAGAGGTGATCCTAGAATGACCGAGCATCAGATTGCTACCAACTGCTCTCTAATGTTGCTCGTAAGCAGTTTGATTCCAACAGTGAGCTGATAATCTTGTGAAATTAGCACGCATGGTACTTTAGGTAAGGAAACAAATCCTGTTGGAGTGTACTCTGTCATATATTCCTATTCATGTACGCATTTCTCCCATGCCTATGGACTGGACAACATTAGTTGTATTTGTCCCTTCCTCTGTATGCCTAATGTTTATTATCATAAATTTGTAGTTCTGATTGTCTATTTGGTGTTTCATTAAGCTTTTTTTTTATTTTCTCATGTGGGAGATTACTTGAATTAGTGCATTGGATACTTTTTTGGAGGCTAGAGGAGTGGGTGCATGCAGAGGCTGCTATATATAGGCCTCTTGACAAGGTTCGTGATCAATATTCTGAATTATCTCTAGTTGGTGAAAACAAAGTAGTAGTATTGTTGATATCTCCTCATTCATTTCAGGAGATGGGAAAGGTAACTTTCAAGAAAGTGATTCTTTTACTGATGATCTCTAGTACTCTATTCTTCCTAATATAGTGATATTGGTGCAAGACGTGCTTATGGTTTATGGCATTGTGAGATGTTCTAGACTGAACATAGTTTGATGCGGGAAATGGGAATGCCTGTTGATCATCTCTTCGTAAGTTAAAACTTTATGTCCTAATATTCAACATGGTGTATTTCTTAGTTGGAAAATTCTTGTTGAGTCCCTTGGTTAGTCAGCTAATATACTATTTGTAATGATTACTCAATTGTATAGTTGATTGAATTTTATGATAGAGTTGATATGTTCATTTCTCTTTGAAAGTGGGTACTTGATGTCCATATTCTAATGCCATTATGGTAATGTGAATTGATGTTTAAAGACAATTTCATTAGTCTAGTTCTTACATAAATGCTTTTAATATTTAAATACTCCATGCATTTGCATAGAGCTGTATCTCTGATCAATTTTGGATTAAGTTTAGTACGTCTTTTATTTTTTCAAGATGCTTGAGAAAATGTGTCAAACTACGTTTTATACGAGCTTTCGAAATTCTCTTTCTTTATTTAAATTCTACTATAGTAGCGACCAGGCAATCTGAAATATTCATTTGTGCTAGTAGGAGTTTTCTTGCAAAACTACATGTAGTTCTCCTTATAACAGATAAGAAGTTGATTCTTAAAGAAAAGGTACCGTAGAGCATATTGAAGCGGCTGAAAAAGATTTTAAAAAAACAAGAATGAAGTGCAAGAGGAACCTATTTTGCTAGGGATGACTATTTGTACATGCTACAGTTTTAATATCTTTTTTAGGAATTGAAAAAATGATGACACAAAATTTGTATAGTATATTTTTTGGCAATGTAATGCTTTAGTTACATGTAATTAGTTGTTTTAGACGTCTATTGTTTATTTTGTGTGCTCAAATGTATTTATATGTGAAATCATATCAAATAATAATTACTATTTGATAACCACATAAAATAATAATAACACTAGTGAATGAAAATTTGGACGTTAAACTGTTAAACTTATATAGCAGTACTTAAGGAAATTTTGGTCGTTACAATCAGAATTAGTCGACATTTTTTAGTTCTTTAACGACCAAGAAAAGCCAATTAGCAAAAGGAAATCTTGATGCTAAAAGCAAGTATAATGACCGGATTTCATGTTGTCGCTAAAGAATTTTAACGACCCGGTGCCAATCCGGTAGTAAAGTTTTAACGTGAGGGGCTATCACGACCAGATCTTTTCAGGTTGTTATTTACCAATAATGACTAGATTTGGTCTTTTAGTGACGGGATTTCTATTCACTAAAGGCCTATTTTCTTGTAGTGTGGTTTTATATGCTTATAGTTATTTCATTGATTTGAACATGACTATGAGTGGCTAAATCACTCATTCTAGAGTTGATTGAACCACTCCAATACTTATATGTTACGAATTGTTTCTTTAATAAATGAGAATTATTAACCTTCCTATCTAAGTGTTTATGATTTGCATGCTATTGATTGGTAGAGACCAATTGTTTGTGCCTTTTATTCTTGTGTATCTAGGGGTAGATTCATGAGTTAGGGTTAAAGAGTTAAAAATAATTTAGCTAGCGTATGGACATAGATTTGGTCGAAACTTGAGAATTTGAGTTTTTGGAGTTGAGTTGAAAAATAACTTTTGGAACTTGAAGTTGTGTTTGGACATAGAATTTACTTGAAAAAATAGTTGAAGTTTTGTGAGTAGTTTTTCAAATTTCTCAAAAACTGCCTTTGAGCACTTTTCTGAGTTTTCGGGACTTTTTGGGAGAAGTTTTGATGAAAAAGCTTAAACAAACAGTTTTTCTCCCAAATACTCCAAAAAAATGTCCTCGAAAACTATAAACAAACGGGTGAACTATGACAATCTAAAATAAAGGCATTATTTAGGTTGTAAAAAAGGTGAACTATGACAATTCATCCCTATTGTGAACCATAATTGTAGTCCTACCTATCTTGACTAATTGATTGGATAATTGGTTAGTGTAAGTTGCAATTATTGTACGGAAGTAAGTAGTTGTGAATTTGAGGCTATACTTCAATAGGAAGAAGCAAGTTGAATCCATTAATGCATTGTTCTAACACATGAGCAGGAGTTGGGTAGATCAATCCTAGACTTCTAAACCCTTGAATTAATCTATTTCTTACTACTTTGCTAGATACTTTATTATTAATTAGTTATTATATTGAAACCATCATAAAAGTAAGAACTTTTGAAGTTAATTGATCAGATAAGTTAGTTAGATTAGCAATTAAATTTTGAGTGTTCTCTGTGGGATTCGACCTTGGAAATTTAGGTACCGAGCTATATTTTTCGCGACCGCTTAGTCTCTTTATGTCGTGATCAAATTTTAGCGTTGTTGCTAGGTAACACAGTGTTATTTTTGTTGTTAAGATAGCTAGATTTATTTTTCCATTAACTTTACTCTTGTCATCTTGATCTCGTTTCTTTAACGTTTATAACTGAAAATTTAGATACCGAAGAATTCATGATGGCTCTTAATGATTTTGCACAACATGTGGCGGGGAATCTGGCATCTGCTATTCAGCTTCCAACATTCAAGACAGAAAATTTTTACATCACTCAGACGATGATGGCTTTTCTTGCTAATGCGGTTTATTTACAAGTAGAACAACTGACGATCCTCAGAAGAATTTGAAAAAGTTTATGAGGGTGTGTGAAATTCAAAAGCAAGCTCGAGTGCCAGCAGAGGTTGTGAAATTAATGTTGGTTCCGTTCTCGCTAATGAAAGATACTAGCGATTGGTTGGACTCATTGCCAGTCAATTCCATTATTGCTTGGGCTGACTTGGTGATAAAGTTCATAAAGATGTTCTTCCCACCTAACTAGACTGCCAGGCCAGTGGATGAGATACTCATGTTCCGGCAGAACCCCCTCGAAACTTTTCCAAAAGCTTGGGAGAGGTTCAAGGGTTACTTGAGAAGGTGTCCCCATCATGGAATTCAGGATCAGATGCTGGGACATAGAATTTACATGGGCAGGGGTGATCAAATCATGGGAAATTTGGATGCAGCACCTGTAGGAGCATTCTTGAGCAAGACATTTGAGGAAGCAAAATGGTGCTAGACACTATGGCTCAAAACTCAGGCTGGCTTAGAAGAGATTCATCTGCTGGCTCAGGTACTAGGGCTTTAGCTGTTGGTATTACTTCTTGGATGGAAGAACAAGTGTCAAAGGTGTAGAGTACATTTGATGTTGTGATGAAACAACTGAACAAGAAGATGCTGAATTCTGTTAATCAAGTTCCGCACAGGCTCAGACACAAGTTCCTGATCTTGGTAATTTTTCTGATGCTGATTTGGTTGCTTATACTAAAGATGCTTTACCCCTACAGAAGGCGAATGATATAGCTGAGATCAAGACTATGGTGCAGGCTATGATGTAAGTTAATAAGTAGCTGCAAGACCAAGTGGCAGCACATGACATTGCAATAAAAGGGATAGAGACCAAGTTGGGCCAACTATCCCTAACTTTACATAATAGACCTCAAGGTGTTTTTCCAGGTGACACTGGGGTGAATCGTAAGGATTCAAATCCTTATCAGTTGATTACAGTAACTTTGGGCAAAAATTAGCTAAAGGAGCGATACTCACTGTGCCAGACATTGAGCCTGTTGATGACTATACCAAACTGGATGGAAATGATCCTGCCGAAAAAGAGATCACTCCATAACCTATTCCTGGTACTAAGAAGAAAATTGCCAAAGAACCTGCTAAAGAAGCCGAGAAAATGGTTAACAAGCTAAGTGACAAAGAAGCAGAACTCCAAGGCTAAAACACCACCACCTTATTTTCCTCAAAGGTTGGCAAAGCAACAAAAAGGTTTGAAGTTTAATAAGCTTTTTGATTTGTTGAAACAATTGAAGCTTACTATGCCTTTGATGTAGGTTATGCGAGAGGTACATGGATATGCTAAAATGTTAAAAGATCTTTTGTCTAAGAAGGTTAACTAAAATGAGGTAGAGATGGTCGAGTTGAATAATTGGTGATCTCACGATAAGGTCATATGTCATTATGGTGCAAGCATTAATTTGATGCCGATGGAAGTATACGACAAGCTAGGTTTGACTGACATGAGAGAGACTTCAATGCGAATTCAGTTGGCGGATAGAAGACAAAAGCACTCTGTTAGAATAGTTGAGGATGTACTTGTGCATGTGAGTGGTTTCATATTTTTAGTAGATTTGTGGTTCTTTATTGCCCCATTGATAAAGATGTTCCAATTAAATTAGACCGTCCACTCCTTGCTACTTGTAGAGCGGTGATTGATTTTGACAAGGGAAAGATGACCTTGAAACCGTATGATAAAAAAATAACAGTTGATATTGGCAAATTGCTAAAGGGAAATTCTGATGATGTGAGTTGTTTGCGTGTACATACATGCGAGCCTGGATGAACTATGAGTTGAGCTGAGTGAAGTCGTGCCACGACTATAACTAAGGCGTTTCTCGGGACACAACCCGTGATTGTAATTCTATACAAGTAAAAAAAAGAAAAAAAATTATCTTTTGAAGGATGTTACTTGGTGAATTTTTTTATTTTGCAAATTTCGACAGGTTTGGAGTCTAAGTGTGGGGTGTCTGCAACCCATCATGCTTGAAGATAAAGTCCTGCTTGGGGAAAGTTTTAGTACCTTGTTCCCTAAGGAAGCTCACAAGGATGTTCTTCGGGCTTAGATCCCCTGAGAGTTTCTCTATCACCCTTAGTTTTATTTTTAATGCATTGAGGTCAATGCATGATTTTAAAAGTGGGGTGTGGGAGTGTTCCTATTTGTTCTAATAATTCCTTTTGATTTTTATTTGAGCATTAATTCTTTTCCAAAGGAAGTAGTTTGAACAGGGTGTAGGGTAATATTTTTCTTTTTTTTTTTTTGGATTAGAGTGTAGTAAATGGATGGGATACTGTTGGCTCCACTTTTACAGGATTTTTTTATATATACTTAATTTGGGGTATGTGAACGTCACACATGTATTCTGTCAGGATCTATTTTGCCTTGAGAAACGTTGAGTGCATTATTTGAAGCCTATGATCATGATGTTGATTCTAGATTTGCTTGAGAGTTGACTTATGTTTGCTTTGTTTAAGAGCACAAATTGAGCCATTTTGAGTAAGTTATGTGCCATGTGTGAGTGAGGATTTCATTTTCTCCATGTTTAATACTCGATGTCTAGAACTTGCCCCGTGTGTGTGCAAAGCAAAATGAGAAATTTTCTCGGTTAGGCACATAGGCATTCCTTTCATAGCCAATTTGTTTAATGCCTCAGAGCTAGATGTTTACCAGTCAAAATTTGACCTTAGCTAGCCCTTTTGAGCATGTAGTATTTTATTTGATAGCCATTGGGATTTCTGTTTCTTGTGCTAAATATGTGAGTTTTACTTGTGGTATTATGAGTCTAAAGGCTAGTGAATGAAGTGATAAAATTGTGATTGTTGAAGAAAGACAAAAGGTGCTTTAGGAGGATGCTACTTGAAGGGATTTGCAATTAAAAAAAAAAACAATTGAAAGCTTAAAGTATTGTGCAATAATCGAAATATGAAAAAAAAAGAAGGAAAGAAAAAAGAGTATCCTTATCATTAGCTCCTACATTTGCTTAAAGAAAAAGGGTGGTAAAAGTTGACTTTGTGATGGTAAAAGGAAGATTGGTTGGGATAAATTCTTAAATTAATTGTGGTATATTAAATTGCTCGGGGTGGTTAGTCACTATTACTTAAATATATCCTACCTGTCTCATTGCCTATATTACAACCAAAAGAAGTCCTAATCGATCTTAGCCGAGTAGATGGACATTAGTCGAGTCTTACACTAAGGGCAAGTATATGGTAAGTCTTGTTGCATGTGAGTTTGTTTCTGAGAGTGAGTGCTGCATCTACATGTAAACTTTTCGTTCATGTTCATTCTCTTGTATGAATTACGTCTCTAAACTTTGATTTGATGGTAAGGGCACATGATTTACGAGACACGAGCTCATTTATTAGTCTCTTGAATAGTGTGAATACTTGCATGACTTATCGGTGAGTTTGAAGTTGATGTGGGATAGAGAGGTTGATGTGATGCATTTTGTTGTTTTTAAATATTCTTGCCAGGGATTTTGTATGAATAAGGCATGATTAGTGCATATGCAACTTGTTAAGTGCCTGTATAAACCTAAGTCATTGTCTTTGTTGTTTTGGTGCTTCTTGAGTTCAAGGTATAAGTTGCTCGAGGAAGAGCAAAGGTTTAAGTGTGGGGTGTTGATACGAGTCTAGATCTTACTATATTTCCTATACTTTCGTCTAGTATTCATACTTCTACTTGTGATATTTGTTAGTACTTTGAACTGAATTGCTCTTATTTGGTGTATTTTATGTTGTAGGAATTATATGGATGATATGACGTGTTCATGAAGATAGATTTGTAGATATCAAGAAATTTGAATTCTGAATTGAAGCTCGAGGGTCGCGTAAACGAAGACTGGATTAAGAAGGAACGAATGCCTAAGTGTAGTATCATGTTCTAATCAGTCCCTAGGCCTCAAATTAAAATATTTTCATAGGCCAAGTAGTTCAAGAATAGTATCTGTTTATATCAGAAAACTCCAGCATATTCCAAGTATAGCAGATATATTCCCAAAAAAGGAGACCCAGCTGCGTCACAGCAACTAAAGAAACAATCCAGTCAACTGCAAAATCAAGAAGACGTAAGTCTTCATAAGGGTCCTGCAAAGACAAACACAGAAAACTGCCACAACCAAAACAACTAATAATGCCACAAATTCAAGATGCAAAAAGACCAAAACAATTGCAGAATCGTTAATAGATCTGCAAGAGTACACCACAAGATTCGAGGCCCACACGCTCAGGACCAAACATTGACAAAACACCATGGTTAGAACTCGACCAGATCCCAGGGACAGACGTGAGACGGAAAAGAAGGAGGTGACCGCTGACAGTTTTCCTAACGAACTGCGGCGTCACAGCCACGCCGATGGTGGTGTTAGTACTGCCATTATTTCGTTCAACCTTCTTCGCCCATCTCTTCGATCTGTGTGTTTGTGTGTAATGGGGTTGTGTAAGGTGTGTGGGTATGTGTATAACGTTTGTATCATTGGTGGTGGAGAGATGTGTATCAGTGTAAAAAATGGATGTATGCTTTAGGGAAAAAGACGACGGAGGAGATGCTGGTGGATATTCTTGTATTGTATTGTGTCTGATGAAAAGATGGAGAATACGGGGTAGTTCTGATGTTTTTGTATATATGGTGGTGTGTGCAGTGGAGAAGATGACCGGGGGTGGGGTCTAGTGTGTATTGTCTGTATATGTGTTCCTGGTGTATTTTTTGAGGAGAAGGGAGTTAGTATCCTGTATGTGTAAGGTGTAGAAGGAGATCGAAGAGTGTTTTTTGGGGAAGAAGATAATGGAGAAAGTGGGTTCTACCTAAAAATGGTGTAGTACTGTATCTTGATTTGTGTTTGTGCTCGTGTGTATTGTACTGATGTTGTTGGTAATGTCCAAAGGCAATGTACATATAGCTAGAATTTTGTAAAAAAAATTTTGTGAGTGATTGGAATTAGGGAGAAAATTAGGAAAAGGTTAGAAAAAAATAAAGGGGAGATTAGGGAGAGATTTTGGGAGGGATTTTTGTGATTTTGGGAAGATTGGATTGATTTGAAAATATAACAAAAAATCAAGGAGAAGATTTGAGAAATGCTCCTTTCAAAATTCAAATAATAAAGATATATTTGATTAAGAAACTTTCCCAGATTCGACATGAAAAATAGGATTTAGGAGTAAAATACTTAATTAAACTAAAATTAACTTAAAGGTGCACAACAAATTAATAAAAAATATATAAATAATATATAACGTATAAAAGTCAGGAAATGACCATATAAAATACTTGGGGTCAAATTAAAATGATTAAATAAAAATAGTCCCACATAAATTGACAAAGGCTATAAATGTAGTAACTTGCGCAAATGATCGAAATTTGACCTATACTTAAAACACATAACCTAAAAGATGTAATTACGTAATATAATCACAATTAAGAATGAATATATATATATATATATATATATATATATATATATATATATATATATATATATATATAGTATAATACGGGATAACAAATAGTAAAATACGCACATAAAAGGAAATTGAAATACATATTAAGCTAATTAAATATAAATAGCCACAAATATTTATCAAAGCCACAATTATATATTTAAATACTATAAATGCACTAAAATTGCACAAATAATCACATTCTGACAAATTGCCTAAATGATGAAAAATTACGTAATATAGTCACATTTAGGTATGTAATATATAAGTAAGGGATAACGTATGTAAATGCATGATTTGTAATGCAAATTATGCACAAATAGTCAAATTGCACCCTTAAGTTAAATTATAGTCGATTTTGGAAAAATGAGGGATAAAATTGGGTGTCAATAGCTGCCCCTCTTTGCTTGGAGATACTGAAAAGAATCTTCGGGCAAATATAGTTGAAGGAGTAGCCAATTTTGTCACGATTGGTAGGAAAAATGATAGAAAAGGAAAAATGGGAGTTATGGGGTGTTTTTGGCGGAACTCCGGTCTCTGAGTTGCTTACATATCTCGGGTTTCACGAGAATCAGGCCGTGTGTAGTTCTAGAATGGAATGTTACTTCTGTGAGATGTTTGTGGCACACGATTCTGGATGTAAAGACTAAACTTATCTAAGTATGTAAAGTTTAGATTCGTGTATGCTTTTCCTTTGGCGGGATGAATGAAGAATGAAGCAAAGGCACCAGTGAAGCTGAGATAATATCAATAGATCGAGCGTGGGAAAAGAGGCTTATAATCGTCCCAGTTATGAAAATGTGGCGCGCTACACACCCATAAAGAGGAGTTTATATGTACATAGTTTCCACTTCATCTCGATAAAGGAGTAGTCTCGCCTTCAATATTACCTTGACTGGGCGGGGAAATATTTGAGGAGTAAAGCACGATTAATATGCACGATTCATATAGATCAGCAGGAATAGGAAGGAACATGAAGCTGGTACCCAATCGACAGGGGAATATGAGGTAGATCACGGGTGCGAGTATGGAATTGTAGCTTTGAACGCTTTGGAAACTCGACAAAATAGGTAGCTTGCGGGTGTAGCACAAGCATTGTCTGTAGGATTAAGCTTCTTGAATTGGGTTTCAAGATGATGCCTTGTGTGTATTTGAGGTTTTGTGTTCGTATAGTTTCGTGTGGGCTAGTGATCTTTCGGGAGAAAGTGTGAGGGTATGAGAAATGACGCGGGGTTCGTCAAGAGATCGGAGAGTACCCTGCAGCAAAATCAAGATAAATACAGATAGAGATAAAGATAAAGTAAACTTCCCTGTTGAGCCGAGTGGTTGTTTTGTCTTTTGCTTGTTTGATTGATGTTTCATCCACATATGCGAACCAAGTATCTTTCTAATGCTATGCCCACCGATGCGGACCTTATACTTCAAATTGCTGAACTATGCCCACAAATGCGGACCCTACTTTGCTGCAATTATTGTCATGTTCACAAACGCGAACTACTATATATCCCCCGACGCAGATTCTATGCATCTCAAATGATGTCATGTCCACATACGCGGACCCTATATATCTACGACGTGGATCCTAAGCTTCTCAAATTGATGTCATGTCCACAGACGCGGACTCTATATATCAACCAACATGGATTCTATGCTTGTCATGTCAAGAGACGCGGACCCTATATATCCACCGACATGGATTCTATGCCTCTCAAATTGATGTCATGTCCGTAGACGCGGACCCTATATATCCCCGACATGAATTCTATGCTTCTCAAATTAATATCATGTCCACAGATGTGGACCCTATATATCCACCGACATGGATTCTATGCCTGTCAAATGATGTCATGTCCACAAATGCGGACCCTATATATCTGCCGATGCAGATTCTATGCTTGTCAATTGGATGAATATTACTTTTCAAGAGTTGTTAGGTATACTCTGTACCTGCGTAAACCTGCGATCAAAGAAAATTTGTGAGTTTCTAGGGGAGGTCGACTGCGTACTTGTTGTGTTTCATTCTGCTGCTATATCTTGTATAATTGTTCCCTTGTCATGTCGTTCCTTCATCGAGCTGTCTATCCTTCGGGCTGTATACCCTGCCAACACAAAAGTAAAGCATAACAAAGAAAAACTGAATGCTTCTCATTGGGAGATGTTTGCCTGCTGCGTCGGGCTGTGTATCTTGCAAACAAAAGTAAAGTAAAGTGAGACAAATAGAATGTCATTGTTACGTTATGCAATGTGCTAAGAAGGATATCGTGTTGCTTTTATAATGCATTTCTTGAAATTTTTGAGGGATCTCAAAAAATTTCTGCCCTAGTGTCAAGCTTGCGCCTTTTGGAATATTTGAAGGGATCCTCAAAAATTCTACCCCAGTTTATTGCCTATGCCAGATCACCGAGAGAGAGTGGTTGCATTACACTGAACACTAATGTATTGGCTAGAATCTACATCCGTCCTTTAGTGTGATGATTGGGTATATCAATGACTATGAGTATGTAGATATTTTCATACTCAGACTGAGGTTCGGTGTTTGGATTTTGCCAGATTTTGGAGGTTGTCTAAAATTGTGCTCGTCTTGGGTTCTATTGCTTTGTGCTTTTCAAAATTTATGGAGCTAACTTTGATGGATTGACCTTTGTAGAAAGTGTATTTGTTGTTTTGGGAGTTGGAGTTTCCATTTGTTGGTTTCGTGTTGTATCATTGTCTTGCTTTGGTCGATCAAACTTTGAATTTTGTGTTTCAGTATTAGATATTTTGCGGTGTCATGGTATTAAATATTTGAGTGATCAGTGTAGATATAGGTTGGATTAAAATCCGGAGTGGGTATCTGAGGAGTAGTTTGATTGCAGGTTGCAATGTCATTTGATTGGGCCAAAGGAGTGAGGGTGTGAGGTTTTGTCTTTTTGTCTGTCCTTGGTTGCGTTGATCCTGATAAGGTCTTGACAGAAGGGAAGTTATTTATTGTGAGTAGGATGCAGTGTGAGGTTATAAGTTTTGTCAACTTCGGTTGTATAGTGATTGGATTTCTCTGTCGTGACTCTCATATGAGTATAATGCAGGTTGTATGGTATTGGGATTGTCAGGATGCTCTTGGTGTCATATGCTGATGGTTCGAAGGACTTTGTTGCAGGAGAAAATATTTTCAGCTCGGATTGCCGTTTCGGCAAGACTCCTAACCAATTTCAGTGTTCAAGCGCGAAGCAACCGTAATAAAGTGGTAAAATACAAAAAACCGTGTGGACACATAAGCAAAGACTTGAAGCAAAAGTGACAAGTAAGCTTACCAAAAAGCCTAGATTGCGAATGATAGATTAGTGCTTGAATTTGGATATTATGATAGAATGCATAAATATCACAAGAGATTGCCTAAGTGCTTTATGTAGCAGTCAAGGCAAGGATTTTGGTCAAATGACCGAAGCTTGTTCAAACAGGAGATGAGGGTTTGAATGTCAATGAAAAGTGGTAAAGATGTTGTATAAGGAATAGATTGTGTTGTGTGACAGAAAGGGATGTTGGCTTTTGCCGAACACCAAGACCTTGAGTGTATTTGTCATCCTTTCTTGCAAATTTGTCTGTCATGATGGTGATGTGTCTTTGAAAGAGATCCTCAATGTCTTTCATACTTGCCAACCAATTGTTGTGATCCAAACTTTGCATCAGTTTTCCTTGTTGGATAATATCTTATTGCTGAGCTGCCGAACTCGATGTAGGTTGCTTATGTATCATGTGTACTCTTAGATCGTTGCATCCTATCGAAGTTGTTATCATGAGAATTCATATTACTCCAATAATGCCTTCGACCAAAATTGCTTCAAGAAGTCTATTCGCCTGTGCTTTTATATCATAGCAACCCTTGCTCTTGTAAGTATCTGAAATAACTTCATCGTCTTGCTTTAGCTTTGCTAGTGAATAGGGACATGCTTCCAAAATGCTCAAGAGGTTTCCAGGTTTATAATGATGGCTTAGTCATTGTGTCTTTGCCTCTCCTTTTCAAGTTGAATTGGCTTGCCTGTTTTGGTTGTTTAGCACAAGTTTTTGCTACATCCCTTGCTTTTCAATTCCTTATTGTCTTTCACTAGCCTTTTGACTGTCGTTTAGATCATGACAGGAGCCGGCTGGGAAAATTTTTGGATCAAAGTCATGTGTTATAGGTGGTGTGACTGTGTAGACAGGAGCAACAACGTAATCTTCGGGTGTTGTGTCAAAAGGTATTACGGTGAGTCATGTGTGCGTTTGAGTTTGATCGATACCTTTCTTGCCTTGTCAATTTTCGTCTCCGTGTGCGTAGTGCTTGTTGTTGTAAACTCTTCTTGTTTGACACGTTGCTAGCAAGTGTACTTTGCTTAACCATATATTTTGCCTTGGTATTCGACTTAAGCCAACCTTTGGATAATAGGTTTTGAGTTGGTAAAGAGGTTGAGAGTTATCAGAACATACGGGAGGTTTTAGATATCAAGATGTGGGCATAGAATTGGGAGAATAAGTGTCGTGGCAGGAGATTGAATTTAGGAAAAAGATTCAGTTCGGTAGAAAGAGACCTAAAGCCACCGAAAAATTCATGCAATGCATACATGTCAAATAAGAAATGTATTCTATAATGCGAAGGACCATTTTACGCGCGATGATTATAAAAATACCTTTATATAATGACTAAAGGATAAATGCATCTTATGTGTCATCCTGTCTATCAAGCGGTCATTTCTGCCTCAAATTTGGCTTTTAATGCCTCTTAGGTTACCTTCGTGCCTTTGAATGGCATTGACTACAGAATAATTCCAACTGTTTATGAATAGAATTATCATTTCTGATTCTGTTTAGGTTTTTGACGCCTATTAGGTTACCTTTTTACCTTTGAATGGCATTGAATGTATAATAATTCTAACTATTTATGAATAAACAATCATTTCTAATTCAATTTGGACTTTTGATGCCTATTAGGTAACCTTTGTGCCTTTGAATGGCATTGAATGCAGAACAATACCAATAAATGGTCCACATTTGCACGTTCGATCCCCTAAGTATATGCAAATAAATCATGTTCAACGCTCTTTGGGGTTTAAAACCCCGTTCGGATTGTTTGAACAAGTTAACCTATTAGACTTTAGAACAATTCGACTAATATTATGTCATAATGCATGATTCTAAATGTTGCTACTAAGGAATAGAGTTAGCTAGACCAGACTTTATTATCTTCCCAAGCAGATGACTTCGGAGTTGGAACGTCATGGACCAAATTGATTCGAAGTCGCTCTCCCTTAAGGAATTATTGTGAGGGAAAGGGTGGTCGTAACCACCGTGTTTTCAACGCACAATCTAGAGGTTGCCATGAATGGCAGAAGGTATGAGCGGTATGCACAAGTTAAAAATATGTACAAGTTTTGAAAGAAATACACATATTTTCTAAAAATAGATAAGTATTGTAAAAAGATGCACATAATGAAGTATTGCACAAAATAACTGATGTTTGGCATTTTATGCCAATATTTCCTTACGTTTGGATACTTTATTCGCTCGTTTTATGGTTTATGAATGTGGTTTTACACTGATTTTATGTCGTGTGTATGTAGGTTGTTATGCAGTGTAATTGGAGCTTTTAGGAGCATGATTGAGCAAGAAAAGATTGGATTTTGATTGAGGATTGGATCGAGCACACGAAGGCACAACACGAAACGAGAAAAGGAGAAGCGAAACAGAAAAATGGCTGGGCGCCATACCCCACGCGCCGCGCAGCCCATAGCGCGCACTGGCTGGCGCGGTTCTCCATGCGGCGCGGGCTTGTAGCGGGCTGATTTCGACGGGTTCTGTCCAACCTCACGCGTTCCGAGGCGCGGGGCGTCCGTTATAGCGCCCCTTGTGCGCGTTTTTATGTCCTATTTCGTCTAGGCTTGGGTCTAACTTATTACTAGGTGTTTGTAAACTCTATAAATACTCTTTTACTTAGTTTTTCATGGGAGTTCAGACTTTGGAGCAAATTGGAGAGCTCATAACATCAAGACAAGGGTTTTTCTTCCTTCCATTAATTTATTTCATCATTATTTCATTATTACATCAATTCCTCGTGTTGTTATTATGAGTATGCGTAGCTAAATCTATCGTTCTAGGGTTAGAGTGCTTCATGAAGGTTGATGTTTGAAGATTGATTCCCATTAATTGAATCCCCATAACGGGTTGCTTATTCTTTCTTGATTTCACTTGTGTAATTGTCAGGGCCCGATTATTACGCATTATCTATGGTTTTTAGATTGAACTCGAAAGAGGGAATTTAATTACGCAATAAGAAAGAATAGGACTAGTTTGTGAACCCGGGCATCGGGGAATCAATTTGTGAGTAGGATAGACATATACTTGCTCGCCTAGTTTAACTAATTACAGAATTCGTTAATGCGTGCACGTGATTCAACCCATAGACATATAGGGATTGGAGTAGCTTGCATAGACCGTGAAGAACTGAAAGGTTTTCACGGGTACATTTAATCTGTTAGTTAGTAATCCGGGATTTAAGAAGTGGAATCAATTGGATAACTCAACTGGATTGTTCGTAACTCTGACCCTGGACCGTCTCCTTATTACTGATAACAACCAAGTCTTGCCCCAGTGTTTGAATTCACTTTTACCCTCTTAATTACTGTTCTTTAGTTAACTAAAACTCATCACTATTGGAAAAGATCCCTGAATAGTTTAAATAAATTGTTTGCTAGAACTCAGTCTGCATAGTCCTCGTGGGAACGATACTCATCTTATCACTTTGTTACTTGTCGACCACGTATACTTGCGTGTGGGTTTGGGAGCAACAAGTTTTTGGCGCCGTTGCCTGGGACTAATTATTGACTGATTTCTTTTTGAACAGTTTATTACTTACTATTCAGGTTTAATTTTTGTTTTGAGTTTTGTGCTGTTTCAGGTATTAGGTCCTGCTCGATCTTTACCTACAGGAATGGCAGAAAACCAAGCTTTAGCTGTGCGAGATGTTGCTCTCCCCAGCCTGGAGGGAGTAGCATCAAGCATAGTTAAGCCCGCTATCACCGGGGGATTTGAGATTAAGTCCGGCATGATTCAGTTGCTGCATGTGACTGGACAATATGGTGGATTACTTCATGAGGATCCGCAGCAACACATTCAGAACTTTCTGGAGATCAGTGATACTTATACACCAGCGGGTGTTCCTACTGATTATGTTCGCTTGATGTTGTTCCCGTTTTCACTGATTGGGGCAGCAAGGAAGTGGTTAAAGGCTGAAAAGTCTGGGTCTATCACTACTTGGGAGGATTTGGCTAAGAAGTTCTTGGCTAAATTTTATCCATCTGCCAAGACAGCCCGGCTGAGGAGCGAAATTATGTCCTTCAGACAGTTAGAAGGAGAATCCTTGTATTCAGCCTGGGAGCGATTCAAAGCTCTATTGAGAGATTGTCCACACCACAACCAATCCAATGAGGTTGTTGCACACACTTTTGTTGAGGGGCTGAACCAACACACTAAGATCGTGGTTGATGCTGCTGCTGGAGGCCAAGTACTGGCCTTAAATTTTGATCAAATTTATGATTTACTTGACAAGTTTTCGCAGAGGAATCCTGACTAGCAGGGAGATGGTAGAGCTATTACGCAGAAACCTGCAGGGGTACTTCAGTTAGATGCAGTTTCAGAGCTAAGGGCGAGGATGGATGCTATTTCCAATCAAATTAGCAAGTTAGCTCTGCAAAAGGCTCAGCAACCAGTGGCTCCAGTGCAACAACTCCAGAGCTTTTGTGAGGTTTGTGGTCAAGACCATGCTACAGAGGTTTGCTCTTCTAATCCAGAGTCAGTTTATTACGTGGGTAATCAAAACAGGCTGCAGGGTCAAAACCAGTTTGGTAATGGTTATCATCAAGGCAATACAAGAGCCCCGAATAATTACCACCCACTTCCAGCACCACCACAGCAGGTTAGTAGTTCAGTTGAAGATATGCTAAAGCAGATAATGGCAGGCCAGCAGAGAATGATAGCTGACACTGCAGCCCATGCACAAGCCATACAAGATCTTGCCAATGCTCACAAGAACCTAGAGCACCAGTTGGGGCAGTTGGTGGGAGAAATAAGCACTATGGAAAAAGAGCCTGAACAATGTCTTGCGGTGACTTTAATAGAAGGTGGAGAGCTGATGGCCAAGTCCGAGGATAGAGCTGAAATAGAAAAAGTTGAAAAAGTGGAGAAGGTAAAGAAGAAAGAAGAGAGAAAGGAGGCACCTCTGCCACCTCCACCATTCCCGCAGAGACTATTACCATCGAAGAATCTAGCCCAGTATCAAAAATTTGTGAGTATGTTGAAAGAACTTCAAGTTAATATTCCTTTGACTAATGTGTTTGAATTGATGCCATCCTTTGTGAAGTTCTTAAAAGAGATTTTAGTCAAGAAGAAAAAGCCTCAAGAGATAGATACAATTGAATTAGTTGAGGAGTGCAATCTTGAGCAAGCTACCTCCAAAACTTCAAGATCCTGGGAGGTTTACTATTCCTTGTACTATTGGAGGGCATAATATCACTGGTGCCTTGTGTGATTTGGGTGCGAGCATAAATCTCATGCCTCTGTCTGTTTGCAAAAGGTTAGGGCTAGGAGCAATCAAGCCCTCTTCAGTTACTCTCAAGATGGCGGATGGATCACTCACTCATCCTGATGGTAAGTTGGAGGATGTGTTGCTAAAAGTTGGTAAGTTTACATTCTCTGCTGATTTTGTAGTCCTAGATTATGAAGAGGACCGAGAAGCTCCAATCATTTTGGGGAGACCATTCTTAGTCACCTCGAAGGCAATTATTGACATGGAGCTGGGTGAGATGACTGTTAGAGCGCATGGAGAAAATGTTACTTTCAAGGTTTATAATGGGAAGGAGCACATAGCTAAGGTTGAAGAGTGCTCTATGATTGAATGTGTCAAACAAGAACATGGAAGTAAACCACATGTGAAGTTGAAGATGGGTTCTCTAAAAGAAGGGAAGAAAGCAAAAGTTCGGCGTAAGAAGAGAAGACATAAAGGCTGGAAGTGAGCTAAAAGTGTCGTCGTGCCACGACGTTAACTAAGGCGCTTCTCGGGAGGCAACCCGAGTTTGTACTTGTATTATTTCATTTATAGTGTCACGTAGTTGTTGTTTTTCATTGGATTGCAGGTTCATGTAATGTCGAGGCTAAGTGTGGGGTGTCCTCACCCTTGCCTAATGTTGATGACCTGATGGGGGAAGTCTGAGTACCTCATACTATATGGAAGCTTGGAGGATGCTAGCACCAAGGACTAGAATCTTCAGGGAAGTTTTTTTACCTTGCGCTTGCTTATTTTTAGCACTGAGGACAGTGCTTAGTTTAAGTGTGGGGTGGGGAACTACCCTTTTATTTATTTTTGAGGTTAGGGATGCATGTACCATAGGATTTTTCTTTTGTCACTTGACTTTATTTTTATTTGTTTCTTGCTTTAATACATGAAAAAAAAAATTTAAAAAACCAATGAAAAATTCCAAAAAGATTTTCCTTTTAGTTTAATTTTATTAGTGGTACATGTCATCCACCCCGTGGTTTTTTATGACCGCGGTTCTTTTCCACGGGGAGGCCTTTGAACCGGGTAGTTTTTATTTTTTAGGATTAGAGTAGTTAGTTATAGGTGGCCCTAGACGTAGGAACTAGGTGGAATGCTAGGTGCCTTTGATTTGTTTGATACCGGTGGACTTGGACTTGATTGCATGTGCTATTTGTGGTGTCCTTGGGTTTTGATTTGATGCATGCCTAGAGGAAAATTGGAACGACCCCCTTGAGATGCTTGAGTCCACTTGCTTGACTTGATTGTTAACCTTTGTGCATTACTGCTTAAATTTCCACAAGTTGCATTCTAGAAGCTTAGTTGAGAGTTGTTGATGGAGCCTTTTTGTGTGGATCATGTGCAATGTGTGTGTGAGGCATATTCTTGTTTGCTCCATGTTGCATATTAATGTCTAGAACTTGCCCCGTGTGTGTGCAAAGCGAAATCCTAGGTTTGCTCTAGTCGGGAAATGATACAAGACCTTCTTTTACATGCCTACCCTTACATATATACCTTGGAAAAAATTGTGGTTGTGATTTCTTTGACCCTTTTTGTTGGTACCCACACCCCGAGCCTACCCATTTGTTCTAAATTGTCTCTTTTGGCCCTTTACTCCTTAAGCACTTTAGTTGATATTGTGTAGTTGATTGGAGTTGTGGTTGGAATTGGGAGATTTTTGAGTGGAGCTAATGAAGGGGAATAATTGAAAATTTGTGAAGTAGTGAAAGGCATTGGCAAGGTTGGATGAAATTGAAATAAGAAAAGAAAAAAAAAAAGGAGCAAAGTTGAAAAAAAATTGTGGAAAAAGAAATAAAAAGAGAAAAGAATATCCATTCCTTGCTAGTGTGTGCTTAATAGAAAAATGCTACTTGTGTGAAGGTGTATGTGTAAAAGTTGTTGATTGGGTGGCTTGATGAGATTGATGCTTAATTTGAATGTGATGTATTAAAGTGCTTAGGGAGGTAGTCACTATTACCATATGTATCCTACCCGCCCCTTAGCCTATATTACGAACTTTCTAAAGTCCTAGTTAATCCCGATTGGGTTGAGCCTACATTAGTGGAGTCCTACACTACGGGCAAGCCTATGGTACGTTGTGTGTGACATGTGAGCCTTTCATGAGAGTGAGTGAATTCATTTGTTATTGCCCCCGTTCTATTCATGATAATTGTTGTTGTGTGTGATTTTTGGGGGGCACTCTCTTGCTTCATTTTGGTGAGGGCACACGGTTTGCATGAAATAGGTAAAGTTGATGGTTCTTGGTTGAGTAGATAGGTGTGATTTTGTGGTAGCATGGTTGCAATAAGTTGAGTTTGTGCATTTGAGCTATTTTGGGGTGGTTGTTCCTATATTTTTGATTTTGGTAAATTATTCGCATGTTGTGGATCCATAGTAGTCATGTGTGCATTTGTTCAATGATCGGTATCAACCATAGTCATAGGCAGACCTGTTTTACCTAGGTTGGGAAGTTATTTGTGATTGCTCGAGGACGAGCAAGGGTTCAAGTGTGGGGTGGTGATGTTTGGCATTTTATGCCAATATTTCCTTAATATTTCCTTACGTTTGGATACTTTATTCGCTCGTTTTATGGTTTATGAATGTGGTTTTACACTGATTTTATGTCGTGTGTATGTAGGTTGTTATGCAGTGTAATTGGAGCTTTTAGGAGCATGATTGAGCAAGAAAAGATTGGATTTTGATTGAGGATTGGATCGAGCACACGAAGGCACAACACGAAACGAGAAAAGGAGAAGCGAAACAGAAAAATGGCTGGGCGCCATACCCCACGCGCCGCGCAGCCCATAGCGCGCACTGGCTGGCGCGGTTCTCCATGCGGCGCGGGCTTGTAGCGGGCTGATTTCGAAGGGTTCTGTCCAACCTCACGCGTTCTGAGGCGCGGGGCGCCCGTTATAGCGCCCCTTGTGCGCGTTTTTATGTCCTATTTCGTCTAGGCTTGGGTCTAACTTATTACTAGGTGTTTGTAAACTCTATAAATACTCTTTTACTTAGTTTTTCATGGGAGTTCAGACTTTGGAGCAAATTGGAGAGCTCATAACATCAAGACAAGGGTTTTTCTTCCTTCCATTAATTTATTTCATCATTATTTCATTATTACATCAATTCCTCGTGTTGTTATTATGAGTATGCGTAGCTAAATCTATCGTTCTAGGGTTAGAGTGTTTCATGAAGGTTGATGTTTGAAGATTGATTCCCATTAATTGAATCCCATAACGGGTTGCTTATTCTTTCTTGATTTCACTTGTGTAATTGTCAGGGCCCGATTATTACGCATTATCTATGGTTTTTAGATTGAACTCGAAAGAGGGAATTTAATTACGCAATAAGAAAGAATAGGACTAGTTTGTGAACCCGGGCATCGGGGAACCAATTTGTGAGTAGGATAGACATATACTTGCTCGCCTAGTTTAACTAATTACAGAATTCGTTAATGCGTGCACGTGATTCAACCCATAGACATATAGGGATTGGAGTAGCCTGCATAGACCGTGAAGAACTGAAAGGTTTTCACGGGTACATTTAATCTGTTAGTTAGTAATCCGGGATTTAAGAAGTGGAATCAATTGGATAACTCAGCTGGATTGTTCGTAACTCTGACCCTGGACCGTCTCCTTATTACTGATAACAACCAAGTCTTGCCCCAGTGTTTGAATTCACTTTTACACTCTTAATTACTGTTCTTTAGTTAACTAAAACTCATCACTATTGGAAAAGATCCCTGAATAGTTTAAATAAATTGTTTGCTAGAACTCAGTCTGCATAGTCCTCGTGGGAACTATACTCATCTTATCACTTTATTACTTGTCGACCACGTATACTTGCGTGTGCGTTTGGGAGAAACAATAACATTTGAAAAGGATGAGTAAAAAAGAAAAACAAAACAAATAAGTTAGTTTCAAAAATAGGATAATAGAAACTAAACAATAATTAAAAAAATGCAAAAAAAATTATGAAGTAAAATTGTTTTAAAGAAAAAGATTTAGCAGACTTATGGAAGATTTGAAAACCGTTGAAGTGTGAGATACGTCGTAAGACCCTTCCAAGAGTGGGTTTACTAGACAAGGACATGATTTTCCCAGGCGGACAACTAAGGGGTGGGAACGTTTAGAATTGTTGGTTGTACCACAGACCAACTAGATTCCAAACCGCTCCCCATAAAGGGTTTATTGAGATTGAAACAGCCGTGAGATCCACGTAACCGTTTATGGTGTGTGCAAGTGTAAAAAAATTTCAGGAGTGGAGGAAATATAAACAAAATAACAATTACAGATAATAAATTAAAAGAAAACGCAAATGACATAGAAAACTAAACTTCAAACCTGCAAAAGAAAAAAAAAAGAAAATTAGTTTTGAGAAATAACACGAAAAAGAAAATAAATGCAAAGAATCCCAATTAAAAGTCCGTTATGGTTAGAACCTTGATATCCCTAGTGGAGTCGCCACCTAACATATTTTTAACTAGGCGTATTAAGGCACTTACTTTGTTTCTAGCTAATTTTATAATTAACTCCGAAACTTAGTCTACGAACCAAAAATTCTAGGTAAGAGTTCAAGTTAACCCGAGAAGAAGGGGTTAGGGACCTCTCAGACTCCACCAAATATGATTATCGGGCGGACTAAATAATTGGGATTCTAAAGCGAGTGATTAAAATAACTAAGCAATAAAATATTTTGAATATTAAGCTATAGTACATAATTTAAATAAAAGTAATAAATATCTATCTCCTCTAATAACTGAGCTTTGTCCAAATATGCCTTGCAAAATAAATAAACAAGTTGGTAAGAATTGCAAACAAAACTAATAAAACGAAATTAAATAAAGTCAATGAGTTTGAATATTTTTATCCTTTTTCGAAAGGATTGTCTTTTTGTAATTTCATCACGATGTACTATATGCCTTCTTCCAAAATAAACCTCACAAAAATATAAAGAAAATGAGTTAGTATTAACAAAAATAATATTAATAGTAATAATAATAATAATAATAATAATAATAATAATAATAATAATAATAATAATAATAATAATAATAATAGCATGCAATATCAACAGCAGCAATAATTATGAATATAAAATAATAATAATCATAAAATAAAGGGGAAAATGGGTTTTATAAAAGCATAGGCTTAGGTTTGTATGAATCGGGTAAAATATAGGGATGTCTGTACGGCTGCAAAACGGGGGCCCTCCAGTTGCCATGCCAATTACCGGTCCCACCACTCCATCGCCGGATTATTTTTCAATAAAGCTCACACATGTTATCATCACCTATTTGTTTTAGGGACACATGGTAATACGTAATGGGACTGATTTGGCCTCCAAATATCATTGGCCTAAGTGTAGTATCATGTTCTAATCAGTCCATAGGCCTCAAATTAAAATATTTTCATAGGCCAAGCAGTTCAAGCATAGTATCTGTTTAATTTAGAAAATTCCAGCATATTCCAAGTATAGCGGATATATTCCCAAAAAAAGAGACCCGGCTGCGTCACAGCAACTCAAGAAACAATTCAGTCAACTACAGAATCAAGAAGACGAAAGTCCTTTCTTGTGGATCATCCTGTGGTTATCGGATGATGGGAGTAACAAAGCATAAATTTGGAAATGAGCACGAAATGTCAATATATGAATTGTTTCATTATTAGTTATTTCCGGGTCTTTTCGTTGCATTCACTTACAACAAGAAACAACCACCAGTCTTTGGTGCAACACTTGCATTTTGGTGTACTGGTTGGGTCCTATCACATGGACTTGAAGACATCAAGTGTTAAGTTTGACATGACCTATAGACTTGTTCCTTGGCGTACCGGTCTAACAGAAAAGGGGGGAAGAAGCGGGGACAGCTCTCTTTGCCCCTTAACCTTAAGTAGAAGGACAAGAAAGATATTATTGGTTTTCTTGCCCCCGCTTCCTCATCTGCGCTCATCAAGCCAACTTTGCTCTTTGGAAGGTGAAACAGCGGTTGAAGCGGACATTTTGAAATTACAGCATCGAACTTTACTTACGTTACAAATTACAATTCTTGGTCATTGTCATTGAGATTCATGTCAATTCGGATTAATATTTAGGTATAGATATTACCTCTTTTTTTCCTCCTTTCAAACAAAGAAAAATAAAGGGTGAGAAAGTGAGCCGGATCATAGTAAATGTTTAGAATATTGTGGTCACTGGTGATGATGTTGATGAGATTGCAAGATTGAAGGCTTACCTGAGCCGCACCTTCGACATAAACTTGGTGTATTTGCCCAATTGACACATCTGAAGGAATCAACGTTGGACTTATTGGATCCTTAGCAATTCATGCGCAGATTGGTCATTGGGGATCTCTAGAAAGCCCTTTTTATGAAATTTCTGAGAGGTCAACCGGGATACAGATGCTTTATTTATCTCCAGGTGATATTCAGGAAGAACAGGTTGTTCCAGCTCGATACCGTCTAGAATTATTCATGCTCCGCACAGCAACTTGCCCGGTCAATATTATATTTCTATGCTAAACTTGGTGATCTATTTTCGTTGCCCCCTTTAAGCGTATGTGATATAATCATTCTTATCTCAGAAGACAAGTATGCACTATCCCCACTTAAGTTATCCCATCAGATCAGTTAACTAAAAAATGGACCGTTCTTGTACTTTTGGAAGACCCAATCACATAATTTCATTATCTCCCTTTTAAGCCTTCTATTTCATATGGTATTTTTTAGGAATAAAAAAGAATAGACAGATAGAGTACAAAATAGACTTATTTTTATTATATTTATATTAAATTAAACAAAATTCTTATTATTAAAACTAATAAAAGAAACCCTTGAATCACTAAATATATATACCGCGGATGTCTCTTAGTAATGTCTAATGGCTACTCGCGTGATTTGGAATAGAGTAATTGTAAATTCGTACGGAGCAATCAACGAATTTCGGCGAAATAGAAGATCTACGTGACCAAATTTTCCTGTAAAAAAGATCTCTCTTCTTCTTCATTCTCAAGAGGAATGCATCAACAATACTGCCCTTCCATATGGAACGTCGTGGCATGAACTAATTTCTTCGCTTCGATTCCGCCCCTAAAGCTAGCTTCTACTCCTCCTCCTCATTCTCCTGAATCCTGCCTTCCACTCCACTATTCTGATCGAATTAATTGCTGTTCCAAACAACCAAGTCATAATGAGATTAAAAACCAATGCTTCCTTGGCCGTGTGGAACATGGATTAGCATTATGTCTTTCCTACAAGTGATGACCCACCCAGGATTGCTATGTACAGACTTAGAGATTAAATATTTCTTCATAAACGGGTCCTGCAAAGACAAACAGAAAAAACAGCCACAACCAAAACAACTAATAATGTCACGAATTCAAGATGCAAAAAAGACCAAAACAATTGCAGAATCGTTAATAGATCTGCATGAGTACACCACAAGGTTCGAGGCCCACACACTCAGGGCCAAACATCGACAAAACGCCATGGTCAGAACTCAACTAGATCCCAGGGAAAGACGTGAAACGGAAAGGAAGGAGGGGCGACTGCCGACAGTTTTCCTAACGAAACTGCAGCGTCATCGCCCCGCCGACGGTGGTGTTAGCACTGCCATTGTTTTGTTCAACCTTCTTCACCCATCTCTTCGATCTATGTGTTTGTGTGTAATGGGGTTATGTATGGCGTGTGGGTGTGTGTATAACGTTTGTATCGCTGGTGGTGGAGAGATGTGTATCGCTGTAAAAAATGGGGTGTGAGAGTGGATTTTTTTTTTTTTTTGGAGAAAGTGATGGAGTTATATGCATTAGGGAAGAAGACGACGTAGGAGACGCTGGTGGACATTCTTGTATTATATTGTGTCTGATGAAAAGATGGAGAAGCCGGGGTAGTTATGATATTTTTTGTATATGTGGTGGTGTGTGCAGTGGAGAAGAAGACCAGGGGGTAGGGTCTGGCGTGTATTGTCTGTATATGTGTTCCTGGTGTATTTTTTTAGGAGAGGGGAGTCGGTATCCTGTATGTGTATGGTTTTAGAAGGAGATCGAAGAGTGTTTTTTGGGAAAGAAGATAATCGAGAAAGTGGGGTCTACCTAAAAATAGTGCAGTACTGTATCTTGATTTGTGTGTGTGCCCGTGTGTATTGTACTGATGTTGTTGGTAATGTCCAAAGGCAATGTACATATATCTAGAATTTTGTAATAGAGCTGTTGTGAGTGATTGGAATTAGGGAGAAAATTAGGAAAAGATTAGGAAAAATAAATGGGAGATTAGGAAGAGATTTTGGGAGGATTTTTGTGATTTTGGGAAGATTGGTTGATTTGAAAATATAACAAAAAATCAAGGAGAAGATTTGGAAAATGCTCCTTTCAAAATTTAAATAATAAGGATGTATTTAGTTAAGAAACTTGCCCTAATTCGACATAAAAAATAGGATTTAGGAGTAAAATATTTAATTAAACTGAAATTAACTTAAAAGTGCACAGTAAATAAATAAAAATATATATAAATAATATATTACGTATAAAAATGAGGAAATGCACATATAAAATACTTGGGGTCAAATTAAAAAGATTAAATATAAATAGTCCCACACAAATTGACAAAGGCTATAAATGTAGTAATTTGCGCAAATAATTACAATTTGGCATATACTTAAAACATATAACCTAAATGATGTAATTGCGTAATATAATCACAATTAATTTATATATATATATATATATATATATATATATATAAAGTAGGGGATAACAAATAGTAAAATACGCACATAAAAGGAAATTGAAATATAAATTAAGCTAATTAAATATAAATAGCCACAAATATTTATCAAAGCCACAATAATATATTTAAATACTATAAAGCACTAAAATTGCACAAATAATCACATTCTGACAAATAGCCTAAATGATGCAAAATTACGTAATATAGTCACATTTAGATATGTAATATATAAGTAAGGGATAATGCACGTAAACGAATGATTTCTAATGTAAATTATGCACAAATAGTCAAATTGCACCATTAAGTTAAATTATAGCCGATTCTAGAAAAAGGAGGGACAAAATTGGGTGTCAACAGTGCACACACCTGCAAGTTTGTTTTGTGCGCATTTGATCAGACAACGGGCTGCACATTTTGCTACACGGCGTGCAGCCCCGACATCCTACATAGTCTGAGTTTTTTATAGTTATTTTAAGGGCATGTTCATTCTATATCAATTCCTACATTATAAATACTTCTTGGAACCCAATTGGACGAGACTTTTGGTTTATTTTACATCCAAAGGAGGCAAGAAAGATAGAAGATCAAGATTCAAAGCTCTACTTTATCCATTTATCCATATTCTAGTGGATTTATATGCTTATAGTTATTTCATCAATTTGAACATGACTATGAGTGGCTAAATCACTCATTCTAGAGTTGATTGAACCACTCCAATACTTATGTGTTAGGAATTGTTACTTTAATGAATGAAATTTGTTAACCTTCCTATCTAAGTGTTTATGATTTGTATGCTATTGTTTGGTAGAGCTCCTAATTGATTGTGCTCTTTATTGTTATGCATCTAGGGATAGATTCATGAGTTAGGTTAGGCACACAGCAATATTTCAACCTAAAATAAAGGCATTACTTAAGTTGTAAAAAAGGTGAATTGTGACCATTGATCCCAATTGTGAACCATAATTTTCGTTTTTCCTATCTTCATTAACTGATTAGAAAATTAGTTAGTGAAAGTTGCAATTATTGTACGGAAGTACTTAATTGTGAATTTGGAGAAATTTTTCAATAGGAAGAAACAAGTTGAATCCATTAATACATTATTCTAACACACGAGTAGGAGCTGGGTAGATCAATCCTACGCTTCTAAATCCTTGAATTAATCTACTTCTTACTACTTTGCTATTTACTTTATTGTTAATTAGTTGTTACATTGAAATCATAAAAAAAAATACAAACTTTAGAAGTTAATTGATTAGATAAGTTAGTTAGATTAGCAACTAAATTTCGAGTGTTCTCGGTGGGATTCAACCTCGGGACTTTAAGTAGTGAGCTATACTTGCCGTGATCTCTAATTCCCTTTTATAGGGTGAGTTGGCTGTGATCATAGGCCTAGTGCGATCGCGAGCTTCTCAGAGAATCAAGGCGGCGCGACCGCAAGGAGCCAGGCTGAAGATTATTCTTCGCGACCACATTACCTAGGCACGCAATTGCGAGAATGTTTGAGGCCGCGCTGAAGGCGTTCCTAGACTGATTTAGTTTAATTATATTTGTGTGTATCTCACTTTATTGACAATTAAGACTTTTTATGTCAAATTAGGAAAGCACTACAAGAACCCTTTATTCTTCATTAGCTGAGGTTTATACTTTAGGTTTATACTTTGTTGATGAGAATCGATGCTGGTAAGTATTTGGTAAAACTTAGTTGCTTAATCACTTTTAATAACTTGCAATTTAAATATTAATCCAATTGAGGGTTATTTAGTATTAATCCAAGTTGTGTCTAGCTTTCTATCAATTTTAATTTTGTTCTTGTTATTTCAATTCATAGAGTTTAGGTTCATTTCAATTTGTTTATTGATTCATTCAAAAAAAGAATTATGTATTTTTAATTTCATAAAACAATTTAATTTTACATTTCAGATTATCTTATATTTTTAGTTTCACAAATATCAATACACTCATTTTAGACCAAAAATTTAGGTAATTTATTTATTTGTTAAATTTCTTATCAAGGTAAATCATGACTTAAGACTTATATATTGAATTGAAAGAGTATGATGTTTGTATTTTCGCTAACAACTAAATCCCATGTCGTGGAAGCTTCATTCATCAACTTACTGGATACTTTAGAGACTTCATGGCTGACTTTTTTTTTTTTTTTTTTTTTTTTTTTTTTTTTTTATGGTTTATACTATTCGATTTGTTTAAATTTTATGTATATACTCAGGTGAATATGAATCTTTCATATGATACTTTTTGCTTTGTTAAAAAGTAAAAACTACTTTCTGCTAATGCTAAAATGTTAAAAAATCATTTATTTTGTAAGAAGCAATGATTCCTTCACAAACAATTTTTCATTCTTTAAAGAATTATTCTTTCGTGACAAATAAGCTCTGACATTTTAAAAATTTAGAAAAACAAGCTCCTAGGTTTAACATAAGAGTTTTAAAATTTATAGTCTTAAATATGTGATAGTATTTATTTATTTATTTTTGGTTAAACAAAACTTTATATTAAACCAAAATTGTGCATAGCTAGAGCCGGGCGTGCCAGGAGGCCGCGACAACCATGAAGAAGGGCTTGAGAGCAAGCGTCTTCGTGGGGTGCTCGAGTGTCATGATGAGGTGGAGTCAGCCACCATGTTTATGACGAAAGGGAGCCAACCTACCTAGTAGGGAGGCAAAATTGGAATGGATAGCCAAGCCACTTCATGTAGAGAGGCAAATATGAGAAATGTGTTAAACCGGTGGACAGAGAGACATGATAATTGGTCAAACCGGTGGACGGGGAGGCAACAATAAGGATGGTGAGCCAAACCACTTCATGTGGGGAGGCAAATATGGAACTGCGGGGAGCAGATGGACGAAATGGGCAAAAACCATTATGTGGTGAGGCATTGTGTGCTAAATCAAAGTGAGGATAGCGATGCTATGGATTGGATGGGTTTCCAAGTTTGAGAATGGAGTCCTTCCAAAGCTAAGGGTACAGAGGTACACCGAATCAGCAGGCGCATACAGGTTGAACAAGGCGTTCTTGCCTGTTGGGCCAAGCACAAGGAGTACAATTCGGGATCTGCTAAGGAAGTGATAGTTTGAAAACAAAGAGCTTTGTTCGTGAATGCAGCTGAGCTACCGCTTTGAGAAATGAAGTACGCAGAGGAGTACGTCCCCAAGAACTTGCTAAGTACCAGAGGGTGCGAGGCATTTGAGGAGCCAAAGTTACCAGGTCGGATTAGATGTTCAATTGAGGCAGAATTGGGCATGAGCAGCCGCTAGTGCCTTTGTGTGTGCTATTTTCGATCAGTCGTGATTTGCCTTGAGTATGGGATCGAGCAACAAATTACTCCGAGTTATGGGATCGGGATTTGATATTGTTCACATTGTGGCATAGTGGAATCTTTCCAGAGGGAAACTGCGGAGAAGGACCATGAGAGTATGGTTGGTAAGGAGCCACATCGAGGGATGCCTACCTGAACTGAAGAGAATATCCTACTTGAGTGGGGGAGAATTTGCCTATGATTAGGCAATTGTGCGCAAGGGAAATCCTGAAGGGAGCAAATCGTCTAGAGGTGGAGAATAGGGCCGCAAGGCACGGTTGGACTGCGTGTGCCACACCAGAGGGTGCCTGAAGTACTCACCAAAAGTGAAGGGAGCTAGCCAGATGGATGATGGCAATATGAGCTATGGCGTTGTTGGCAAGTATGCCAACACAAAGGAGTTGTCTTCATAGGAAGAAACAGTTAGTCACCGCAGAGGTGCAAATGCGGAGGCATTGTCCAAATGATCATCGCGGAGATGGTGTGCAGAGGTACGCTTGGACGAAACTTCCAAGGAGCCTTGGAAATGGGAACCGTGATGGAGTATCCCGAAGAGGCAAACTTCGGGTTTTCGTGGGCTTAGGCAGTCAGTCATCGAGGACGATGCCTAGATCGAGTGGGGGAGAATGTTGCGCGGCGCCCTTTTGATGCCTTTACACGCGCAACATCTCCGCACCACAGGCAGGCCAGACGAGGGTCAGCCGCTCGGCCGTGTGTCGGCCGTGCGTTGAACGAGTGTCAGTCGGCCAGACGAGGGCTAGTCGTATGCTGGACGAGTGTCAGCCGCAGGCTTGAGGGGAAGCCATGGCCATGTGCTAGACGAGTGCTAGACATGTGCTAGATAAGGGCCAACAAGGTGTTGGACGACTGTCAGCTGGGCGCAGGCTGAGTGTCAGCCGTGCGAGCTGCGTGCGGGCACGAGTGTCAGTGCAGCACGTTTTGGAGCTATAATGGGAATATTGGAATATAGGGTGAGGGCCTTGTTCCTAAAATTCTATAGAGTGTGCATACCAAGTTTGGTGCCGAGTGGAGCTTGTTTGCCTATGTGCTTGACTTAGCCAAGAAGCAGTGGCATTGTTGTAATTATGCTGATCTTCCGAGGGTTGTATCTCTTTCCACGAGTATGGGATTGAGATGAAACTTCATGGAGGTGTGAAAGAAGTCACGAGAAATCTCTAGGAACAAACGGCACCTCATTTGGAGGTCGGAGTGGAAAGTTAGACCCTTGTACGATTCTCTGGACAAAGGATGTTAAGTGCTGAGACATGAGTTTAATTTTTAAGGACATATTTAGGGGGGCAGACATGGTGACAGCCTACCAGCCCTCCCCGTGCACTTTGTTGGAAAGTCGCACCAAGTGAGCTGCCTTGAGGAAGGACCTCAAGGGCCTGCCTGGACATCTCAGAGGAGTGTTCCAGGTATCCATACGAGTCAGGCGACTCTATGGACGGCATGTGGCCAGAGGGCCAACGTTGGGTGCACAACGGGCGGCAGACGCTTGACGGAAGGAAAGACTAAGCCCCGCGGGCTGTCTTCGGATATGATAAAGACCTCTGTGCCGATTGAATACTCGATGAGCTATTGAGAGCCTCGTGTATTGACTTGGAAGTATGGCAAGGGTTCAACCATGCAAGCAAGGGCTCGTTGGCCTAGACGTGCAGTCGTGGGGCGACGCTGCAATACTCAGGAGGGAGACATGATGCTAGGGCTACGCTTGCCAATGTTAGGAGACATTGGGAGGTAAACTTGGAGTCACACATGACAAAGGCCAAGGGCTAAAGAGTTGTCCTACTCGGGCGAAGCCAAGCCAAGTGCCAGGGCACAAGGCGAGGGCCAATCTTGAGGATTGCACTTCGCGCGCAGGAGCGACGCCTAGTGCTAGGCGAGGGACGGGCAGGTCTTAAGCCAACCCCGGACGTGCGCATACTGAAGTTTCTGCATATGAGATGCGCATAAGGGAGAGACCTTCGGGCGGCACAGTTGAAGCTAGGCCACTGAGGCAAGTTTCTAAGAAATCTGGGACAAAGAGTAGGCTGACTCGTAGTCAGGTTGGACTACGAGCATCGCACGGGCCAATTGTGTGCCGTAGTCATTGGGAAGGTGCGGCTCGTGACAGTATTTATGCAACACTGTACAATAAGGCTAACACAAATTATGAATTGTGTTAATGAAAAGGGTCATAAGAACAAACTTCCTATTATAAATCTCAGGCTATATAAGAAGGCATTAAACAACACTTTGGAGTTTGGATTCACTATACATGGGAGTTTTTACTTTTTCTCAATCTCTAACTATTATGGATGTTGGAACTATATCAAGATTAGTATTCCTAAATAGTTTAGGATTTCGTATTGGATAGTTTATTTCGTTCATGTCTAGCTGGATTTTGAGTTAAATCATAGTACGAATAGGTTTTCTAGTTCCAGTCAGAGTTGGTCTTATTTGCTATTTATAAATAGATGAGGTGGAGGGGGTTGTTACCCATTATATATTGTTGTGAGTTGTGGTGAATTTAAGAGTTTATGAGTGATTGAGAAAAGGCTCCAACTTTCTCTCTTTAGTTCTAATAATAAATTAACTATTAAAATTAAGCTGACTAATGACACAATTAAAATATGATTTTGTTTTTTAAATAGAGATAGTAGTCTAGGATTATGGAAAATCTGCCAAATCTTGTTTGAATTCTTATGTTAATCCGACTAAATCAATTTATTTAGGTTACTAATCATAGGGTTAATATTACTCAAGTGACTCTTTCAATACTATGCTCGCTTATATGTTTATATATGGAATTAGATTTAACAAGAACACCTTTATATTTCCTGTATAATGACTAAGCATGACTATTAGGTACTCCCTCCGTCCCAATTTATGTGGCACCATTTGACTGGGTATGGAGTTTAAGAAAAGAGAGGTTGACCTTGTTAAGTATCAATTTTACCCTTGAAAAAGTAAGAGAGAGAAGATTTGAGTAATAAAAAAGTTGTTGGTAGGTTTAAAGTATGTAGGGCCTAGCAAGGGTAAAATAGAGATGATGCATTAAATAGTTGCCAAATAAAGAAAGGTGCCACTTATTTTGGGACAAACAAAAAAGGAAATGGTGCCACATAAATTGGGACTGAGGGAGTATATATTTATCCTAACCGCGAAACGAATTCCCGATGTCCAGGTTCAAGAACACGCTTTATTCAATCCTATTGCATCCTAATTCCACTTTCGAGTTCAATCCTAAGTTCATAGATAGTATTCAATTGGTGATCAAGCAATCAAATAATTAGCTCTGGATATAAATAAATAACCCAATACGATAAATCAATAAAATAAAAATAACATCCAAATATCAACAATCATGGAGAATCCCACAACTTTAGACTAAACAAACTAGAAAATTAAAGAAAACAGAAAGAGTAGAACTCATTTTAGGAACTCTTGTTGCTGCCGTCCTTGCGTCCCGCAGCGTCCAACATGAAAAGTCCAAGTCTGCCTTTTTTACTTTATATAGTGTATGTAGCAAATTCCTTGGACAAATTTGTCCATGTCCTTTTCCCTATGGGATTCAAACTTTTTATTCCTTATCAAAACACGTAAACAATTTGTCCCACATAATGCTTCAATTAAAACATAGACTTCCTATTGTGGTCTGTGTGCCTAACTTTGTATTTGCCCAATATTGTATCTCATGCTTTGTGCCAATGCCATGACTTCATCTGCTGCAGGCCATTCTCCCAGGCTCACGGTTTCCCTTCATTTCTTACATTCTTGTGCGACACCGGCCTGCTCAATCTCTCACTCTTTATTTTGGTTAAAATCAGCTTCAGTTGTTCCTAATAAAATACATCAACACCCAGTTAGCTTAATATCAAGAATATAGAATATCTGGGCATATTTAGTCATGAAAATGCTCAACGAACCGTAAACTTAGGATAACATTAATATAAAAAATTATATAAAATAGCTAACATCAACCTTCAAAACATGTATCAACTCAGCACACCTACAATCAAAATTATTAGTACATGTTGCATGACCTGCAAAATAAGAGAATCATCATAGGCCTTATCCTACCCTCATTATCCTCTTAATTTCCTCCATAAGTGTCTGAATTTGCCAAGGCACTTCCCACGATTTGTTTCTTGATAAGTAAGAAATCAGTTTCAATTAGTACTTAATGAATTTGGCTTTACTCTACATACCTCAAGGCCTTAAGGATAGCCAAAGCTTCTGCTTCATCTTTAGTACTCATCTCATCCTCTATCTCTTGAGCTTCTGCTTGTATCAAATTTTCCCTATCATTTCTAATAAAAAAAACTCCAAGAACTTCACAGGATTATCTCTGGATGCCCGTCTGGTATTGCATTTGATCCACCCCACCTCAGGAGGGTACCAACTCACTTTTATAATCTTCAATCTAGGTGTATATGTTTTTAACATAGGAAGCATATCACATCACCTTTATAGTGCGAAACCTAAAATTTTTCCTTCGTACTTGTAAGAACATATTAATGTGTTGCATCACTGGCCCTTGTTTTTAGAAAAGTCCTCTAGTTCCTCCATTGAAAATTTTAAAATTGATTTTCCATGAACATATTCAAGAGGTGTTAATTGTATTTTGGTTGTTGGTTGAGAAGACATTTTTGAAAGGAAGATTAGTGCTTTGTTGGTTGCTCTCCCACATCTAGAAGCTTGGGAGAGAAAAGCGCGGTCATGGAATACCTAAATCTCCATAAAATCACACAAGAGAGGAGAGAGGAGAGATGAGAGAGCAATTTTTTGATTGAGTCTAGGGGATTGTTTTAGGGCTTTTTACACTACTTGCCCACATTTTATAAAATATTACATATTGTTACCCATTTTAAACTTCATTTCACTCCATACCCATTTTAACATAAATATTTACACGGACTACCCACACTACAAAGTTCGGCTTTTAGCCACGGTCAAACCGTAGATAACTAACCGAGGCTATATACAGCAGTTAGCCACGGTTTTACCGTAGCTAACGACTTATTTTAGCGACGGTATGGCCGTGCCTATTAGAACCGTGGCTAACAAGTTGTAGATTTAAAGATCCAATAAAGATTCGCCACGTAAGGCTCGTGACTAATTTAATTTTTATATTTTACTACTTTTATATTAATCAGTGTACAACCGTTGCTAAGTAATTCCATTTTTTTTAAAAAAATAATATTTAAATGGAAGACATTTACTAAATTCTATAACACAATGAGCCCAAACATATAGAAGTATATGCTATTAATAATCAATATTTCTTAAAGATGCAACTATAAGCTATTTGTACATATTAAATAAGATTAAATCATACTTAAAAAGCTTATTACATTCTACTTAGCTTCCAAATGAGTTACCTATTCAAAGATTTTTTTTCATATTTTTTAATGTATACTTTTGTAGTACACAGTATACCTTACTGGTATACTATTACACTAAGTCTCAATACCACTATATACCTTTTCCGTATACCACAAAATGAATATTTTAAATTTTATTTTATTTTAAACTCGGTATACCTTTTTGATAAATCGTATACTCTTTTTGTATACATTTTTTGTGTTTGCATCGAAATATGAGATGCTATATAATAAATAGTTATTTTATTTTTTGAACAAGTTTATTTTGTTTCGATCCAAGTGTGCGGTACTATAGAGCTAATAATATTTTAGTTTTTATTGTTTTGAACAAAGTGTACCTTCTTATTATAATGTATACTCTTATGGTATACCCTTTTCTGTTTGGCTCCAAGTGTGCGATGCTAGCGAGCGAATAAATATTTCAGTTTGTGTTGTTTTGAACAAAGTATACCCTTTTGGTACACTGTATACTCTTCTAGTATGCCCTTTTTGTGTTTGGATCCAAGTGTGCGATGCTACCGAGCGAATAAATATTTCAGTTTTTGTTCTTTTGATCGTAGTATACCCTTTTGGTATACTGTATACATCTTTTGGCATACCCTTTTGTGTTTGGATCCGAGTGTGCGATGCTACCGAGCGAATAAATATTTCAGTTTTTGTTGTTTAGAACAAAGTATACCTTTTTGGTATACTTTATACTCTTCTGGTATACCCTTTTGTGTTTGGATCCAAGTGCCTTTTGTGTTTGGATCCAAGTGTGCGATGCTACCGAGCGAATAAATATTTCAGTTTTTATTATTTTTGAACAAAGTATACCCTTTTGGTATACTGTCTTCTGGTATACCCTTTTGTGTTTGAATTCAAGTGTGCGATGCTACCGAGCAAATAAATATTTCAGTTTTTGTTGTTTTGTACAAAGTATACCCTTTTGTTTTACTTTATACTCTTCTGGTATACCCTTTTTTGTTTGGCTCCAAGTGTGTGATGCTACCGAGCGAATAAATATTTCAATTTTGTTGTTTTGAACATAGTATACCCTTTTGGTATACTGTATACATCTTCTGGTATACCCTTTTGTGTTTGGCTCCAAATGTGAGATGCTACCGAGCGAATAAAAATTTCAGTTTTTGTTGTTTTGAACAAAGTATACCCTTTTGGTATACTGTATACTATTCTAGTATACCCTTTTGTGTTTGGTTCCAACTGTGATGCTACCGAACGAATAAATATTTCATTTTTTGTTGTTTTGAACATAGTATACCCTTTGGTATACTGTATACATCTTCTGGTATACCCTTTTGTGTTTGGATCAAAGTGTGCGATGCTACCGAGAGAATAAATATTTCAGTTTTTATTGTTTTGAACAAAATATACCTTTTTAGTATACTGTATGTTGACACCCAATTTTGTCCCGAAATTTTAATCAAATGTTTAATTATCTAATTATTGGACAATTTTAAGAATTAAACGTAATTGATTAATTTCTGAAGAAAATGCCAAATTTTGCAAAGCATAGCTTAATTCCTGTCCTACCCATGCAATCCTTTTCTTAGTTTATCCTAAAAGAGGGCCAAATGTGCAAATCCTAACTTAAAATTGGCCTACCCATGCAAACTACATATATACAATACAACACCTGTCTACTTCCCATTTCTAGAAATCCAACCCGCGACCCGATCCTCCAAGAACCCTAATCCCTCAAACGACGTCAGATTCTATCAAATCCAGCTGTTTCTCGGTCGTACAGTGCGCGAATAGGAAGAATCCAGCATTGTCCTTTAAGGTACGAACCTTATCCATCAAAAACCAACTAAAATCGTCCAAGTCATGATAAATCTGAGCGTCTATTTTGAATCAAAGTTTGAATCCAACGTATCTGATTTGTTTTCATCATTTTACACCCATTTTCTCACATCTATTTGAACCTCATTTTAGACCCCAAACTTCACCTATAAATACCCCTTTGATTCACAGATTTGGGGATCGGATTTTGGTTGAAGGAAGTGAGGGACTTCGGAAACGAGGATCCTCTTAGTGATTTTTTTAATAAGCGATTTTATTTTTCCTTCCTAATTTCCGAAGAAGTTGGCTAAAACTCGCAAATTGGGATTGTTTACATTGCATTGGAGTCACTTGGGGTCGAGTTCGGGCTCAAGCTTTCAAGAAGTGAAGACTTAGAATTTTGAAAAAACTTTGTTGAGCTGCTTAATTTAATTTAGGCTCATGGGCATAATGTAAAAAATAAAAGTAGTCCTTCAATCCGCAATCTCCGGGTTCTACCTTCTAACCCTTCTCTTATCCCTATTTCCCTTAGAATCCATGTCTATAGGAATTCCCCGTAGATAACTACTTGTAGTAGAATAAATTATTTGATTATTTATGAATGAATGTTTATTTATTTATTGAATTATTTTGCGAATATTTATTTCTTTCGAATTTCCATCTTATTTAGGAATTTTGAACCTTTTAGTTAAATAGTGCGTGCAATAAAATTTGGAAATAATAAAAGTAGTAAATTTTTTTCGAATCTCTTAAACTGCAACTTCAAGTAACTTTTTTTCGAATCTCTTAAACTGCAACTTCAATTGAGATTTTCTCCATGTTAATTAATTTTCTTATCTGTTCCCAAAATACATTTATTATTATTATTATTATTATTATTCTTATTATTATTACTTTTAAATTCATATTTATTTAAAGCGTAATTTATTACAATCTTAGATTTTAGCATTAATTTTAAAGCTTTTTGAACTAATTTTTGTAAACTTGCATTTATTTAGCTATTTTGTGAAAACCGAAGGATTAACCACATTTTGTGGATTTTCGAAAGTGCTTTCAAATTGAAACCTTCTTTCGAAAATAATTGAACCTCTTACTTAGAATCTCTGAAAAGACCATTTTCCTTAAAACGGAGTGCTTGCATGCACTATTTAATTAATTGGTTCCTAATTTTCCTAAATTAGGTGGCGACTCCAAAGAAAGCCCTTTGGAGTCCCATTTTGTTGAACATTATACCCGAAACTTATCTTTTCTTAAAGAAAGGGTAATTTTTGGGGTCCAACAGCGTGGCGACTCTGCTGGGGATACCTTAAGGTTCTAACCGCAAGGTTTTCACAAGATAACTCTTTATTTGTTTATTATTTGCAAAATAGCATATTTAGTTAATTTGATTATTTGCAATTGTTTGTCAATGAAAGCATGTCACTATACTTTATTTGTGCACATATAAAACTGACATTCCGTTCATATTTCCCCCACTCCTGGGAGCTTCTTCATGGTTACTTATACTCGCGAGGTGTATGCATATACACCCGCAACTCAGAAAAAACCCTTTAAGAAAGAGTGCGCGTATCTGCGGGGTGAGCGGATAGTTTTACTACCGCGTGACCGCTTGCCACTCGAAATAGCCTTGTGTTTAGTAAACCCACTCTAGAATTTCTTTTAGGAACATCCATGCATAAACCTTAGATTGGACCCGGTCCTTGGTACCGCCTCCATAGTTAGGAAAACCGCCCTTTTTCGTTGACGGGTTTAAACCCAACAACAGTGCATATTATGTGTTTATGTGATAACGGAACTTCCAGTCCAAGCCAAGTTTTGCAATTAATTAAATTTAGAATACTTTTATTAATTTTGTAGACTAGAAGACGCTTGAATTCAAGAGGTATTTCAAATAGTCATCAAGTTGAAATTGTGAAGATACTTGGAAGAAGATAACAAGTTGGGGCAAGAGACGTCGAAAGGACGATAAGACATTCGATCCATTTGATCGATATTTGATTCAAGAAAATTTTTGTATGTAAACCACATTTGGGATCAAATGTCAGAAATTACACCGATTGTGCAAGCAAGCAAGGATTGACCCTAACCAGGCCCGCACTTCAGTTTCATTGCCTCCTCGAGTCTGATGCAGTGTAGTTATTGCAGTTATTTATATTTCCATTATACTCAAAATGATGTATTTAAATTATGTTCGGCACTTTCTATTTTTTATGTAATAATGATGTACTCAAAATCAAGTTATAATGAAAGAAAATTATTATTACTATTGTTGTCACTTACTCTAAATTCAATTATTGCAAAACCGGCTTGGACTACTTTTCGTTATCACCTATTTGGCGTCTTAGGCCCACCTCTGGCATAAAGAGGCACCTTACAAATTGTCACTTACTCTAAATTCAATTATTGCAAAACCGGCTTGGACTACTTTTCGTTATCACCTATTTGGCGTCTTAGGCACACCTCTGGCATAAAGAGGCACCTTACAGGGTAGGACACTCCTGCATCTTTATTTACGATTGATTACTTGTGTTTGCCACTTATCAATTATTTGTCTACTATGCAATAACTTGCTAAATGCTTATTTGCTATGTGCTAATCACATGTAATTCATTTGCATTGTTTGTTGTGCGACTCAATTTGCTTGATATTGGGATTTGACTAACACTGTATTTGTTTGCAGGAATTAACCGCTTTATTCTCTTTACTCATTTAATTACTTTATTTACTTATAATATAAAAGCATGCATATTATTATTCTAAAATACTTTTTGAATCTTTATTTGGTCTGTCTTAATTTTACAAAATATTGTTTTAGCATCAAATTTTAAGTGTTCCATCCTTTTAATAAATAATATTTCTCAGAATTTAATAAGCATTGTTTTATCTAGTTTTCTTTAACGAAACAAATTTCCTACTTAAACTTTTTGGGTCTTTTCAGTACGGTCTCAATTTCTCCATTTTGGAATAATTTGACCCGTCAGTTTCATCTTTAATAAATTTTTATTAAATTCGGTATGCGTTGCTAAAGGGTTAATTATTTTGAACATCAAGATCGGGACCTATGGCTCGTCAAAATGTTGTGATTGACATGACTGAAAATGAGGAATCCTACAAAGACAAGGTTAGCAAGCTTGAAGCGACCGTAGCAAGTCTTAAAAAGAGACTCAATAGCCTTACTGAATTTGTTGTCGCGCTCATGGATGCTCGCAACCCAGTGCGTAATGTGCCAAGTCCAGGACCAAGTGCTCCTGTTGCTCCTATCTATACTGTTGCACCTCCTACAATGCAAGTAGCTCCAGCATTTGAGTGTGATGCTCAACAGTTTCCTAATTTGGATGCATTCTTGTTGGAAAAGAAATTTGGTGGCTTCTCATAAAAACAAGCAATGAGAAAAGCAACGGGGAAGGGCTTCCCAATTGTAAAGAGAGCAATGGCACAATAGCAGATGGGAAGGCTCTACCATCTCAAGCAGGCTTAGGTGAAGCAGAAAAAGAAAATGTGAATGTTCTTGACGGGGCTGATCCACCAGTGTATGATGGGATAGGATATCCTCATGATCATTTGAAAGCATTTGTTGATTGGGTGGCAATATTTGGAAAAAGCAATGGAATCAAGCTGAGGTTATTCGTTAAGACGCTAGCAGGGCCGGCTTTAACGTGGTTTGCACTACAAGACCTTGGAAAGCGATTCACATGGGATGACTTAGCTCGTAACTTTGTCAAGCAGCACGAACTACCAAGCCTGACCTTTGCAAGAGGAAGTCCATTGAAGAGAAAATCTATAGAGCTCCAAGAAGAGTTGGATGAGAGTACTTCGATATCTGACAAGGGAATATGTAGCTTGGTCTAGGTACTGTCCAAAGATAAAGGAAAAGCTGTTATGCCAAGTCCTTTGCCAGCCATAGCGGTGAGACCTAATGCAGTCAAGCAAACAGTTGTCAATCCAAGTTTGCAATCAAGCCGCACCAAAAGATCCGCTTTTGCATTCACACCGATACCAGGATCTTATGCAAAATTGTTTGAACGGCTTATGGGGACCGATTTGGTACACCCTATAGCATCAAAGTCGTGTGAACCACGCAAGCCTGAAAATTTGAGGAAATTTTGTGCTTACCATTCAGGGATGCAGGGACACAGTATTGAAGAATGCACTTTATTTAAGAGGAAGGTTGAAGACTTGATTAACTCTGGCCAGGTCAAAATTATATCTCCTAAGGTCATCGGCCAACCTTTTGTGGAAATCCTTCCATATGCAAAGGGCAGTAGCTAGAATAAGGGCATTTAGGCACCTATCAAATTCCAGAAAAGAAGTATAGTTGCAGAAGCGGAAGTTAGTTTATTTGCATTATTAGGAAGCAATTATTATAATTTTCTTTTGTTAGTTTTGTTGAAAGAAAAGAAAAAAAAACAATATCAAATTATGAATGTTGAATCTATTTCTATGTAAGCAAACTACTGTAACCGGTTTCCCAAGGCAGGAAGCGTAGGCAACTCATATCGAGTTTTGGTTACACCAACATTTGAAAATTCTCTTCTATGTAAGCAGAACTACGCATGGTCTGATTCCCAAGGAGGGATACGTAGGCTCCTCCATCGGGCTCGACCCTTTAGTATTTAAATTTTAATTTTCTTAAAGATAGAAGCTGGGGCAAATTTTGCAAAACAAGTAGAAGACGTGAGAGATTGCAACTGGGGCAGCTTTTGTTAATCAATTTGAGGTATCGAAAGTCATAACTGGAGCATCTTTTGCAAAGCAACTTGAAGTATCAAAATTCATAATTGGATAGTCTTGGAAAGCAAGTTGAAACTTGAAATATTGAAGTCATAACTGGGGCAAAATTTGCAAAGGCAAATTGAAGACCTTGAGTTGATTTTGTCACCATCAGAAGTAGCTTTTCAAGAACTGATACAGAGTGTTATTTTTCAAGCAAGAATCGATAATCGAGCAAAGCATCGATGTTCAAAATAAGCCGATCATTTTGGCAATTTGCGCAAAAATGGTCTAGCATGCGTACTGATTTAGTAAAAATTTCCAAAATTATTTTTTCTCAATTCTTGTCTTGAAAGATCAAATTTTGTTGATCATTAAGTTTTGCACCCTTAAATATTTTACTCCTTTGTTGAGTCGGAAATTTGGTCTCACCCTTTCGGCCTAATGGCCTATTTTATACTTAAAATCCTTATGCATGCATTGCTATTTTACGTATTAACTTTCTTTTGTTCAATGTATAGAATTCATTTGTTAAAGGTTGGCTAGCATTGAATACTGAAATGGTTGAAAATCTGCATCAAGGAAAAAACAACATGGCAAAGCAGTTTCAGGCAACCAGTTCTGGTATGGGCATCTTGCAAGCACAAAATGATGATGTTGTAGAACATGTGGTCCAAAGGACTAGGATTGTCAACTTTGTCAGCACTAGCAAACCTTTGTCGAATACAAGCTTTACCTCTAATCCACCTTACTTAACAATGCCTCATTACCCAATGCCTATACATACCGTATATCCACAAAACTCACAAGAATATCTTACCAATCCAAATGCTTGGCCAGCTGCAACTTTATGCCAATCACCTTTTAGCACTATGCATGCTGTGGGGAGTCAATCAAATCAAGTGATAGTGCGCCCACGAGAATTGCCTAGAAAAGAAGTTGAGACAACTGATTCACATAGCATGAAGAGACAAAATCCGCAATTTGCACAAGGTCATTAGAGATGAGTTGCGCTCTAGGAACATTCAGAGTTTATGTTATGAAGACTTATGCATTCACCCGGACATTGAGCTTCCACATGGGTATAAGATACCAAAATTCAACACTTTCGATGGAAAGGGAAACCCCTACGCTCATTTGAAAGATTTTTACAGCAGATTGATTGAAATTGGCAAGAATGAAGCTTTGCGGATGAGATTGTTCATTCAAAGTTTATCAGGAATGGCACTTGCATGGTATACCAAACAAGATTTTGCCAAATGGCACACATGGGAGGATATGGCTCATGACTTTGTGGAACAATACAAGCTCAACATAGTAGGAGATCCCGACGTGTTTGATATGCGCAGCATTAAGAGGATGTCTCATGAGTCTTTTGCAGAATATGCTATGAGGTGGAGGTTAGAGGCTTCTAAGATGCATCCTCCCTTGCCTGAGAAAAGACTAATAGCAGCTTTCATTGACATGCAAGAAGGCATATACTATGCCAAAATAGTCGTCAATAATGCAAGCAGCTTCTCTGAATTGATCCAACTGGGAAAAATGATAGAAGAAGGCATAGCAACAGGAAAAAATCCTTCTTGTTTATTTGGATACACCACTCAATCAGAGAAACCCTCAAATTTGCAAGGCTCTCAAAGTCAGTTTCAACAATCATATTCCGATTATCCGGTGTCAAAGAAGAGGAAGTCGAATACATTCACTCCTCTAGACGAGTCTGTGACAAGCATATTTGAAAAATTGCAAGCTGAAGGATTTTTGCAACCAAAGAAACGGACAATTCGTAAGCATCTGCCTCCACATTTTGATCCATTAAAGCATTGTGCTTATCATTCAAACATCCAAGGTCATGATACTGAAGAATGCAGTGGCTTGAGATACAAAATTCAAAGCTTGACTGATAATGGCAAAATAATAGTGCAAGAAGATCCATTCAATGGTAATTACAACATTCCTCCTGCAGGCACAATTTTTATTAAAGGCGAGGCATCAGCCCCAAGATATTAAAAAAAGAAGTGGTTTGCAAGCTAAGAAGACCGAAAAGACCACATTTTGCAGCTTGAAATGGCATTTCATTGCCCAACTATCTATGTTTTAACTACTCTGTCGCAATTTTATTCATCCTAGTTGTAATGAACTACGTTATGTTTATTGGGCTTAGTCCCAAAATCAATGAAATTTCATTTTCCAAATAACCCAAGCCAAAGCAGTTTCAGATTGTTTCTCTTGTGCAAAAGGGAGAGTTTCAAGAATGGCATATTTTCGCAGCAACAATACATTTGATTGCCATGCAAGCAAAATTAAGATTTGAAGCCAAATTAGGTATTCAAACAAGCCAACCGTTATTTGATAAAAAACTAACTATTGTTCTTTGATTAAACAGGGCAAATTTTGCATTTATCGCAAAGTTCAGCATCAAGGTGGAAGGAGCAATGCAAAGTATCGCGACTTCCCAGAAATTTTATAGTACTTACAATTTTTCTTTAAATGCAGAAGAACTCTATTTCTCTCTTTATAATTTTAGCTTTTGCTCGATTATCGTATCACCAGCACAAGCCAGACGATTACAGATTTTGCAAGATACAGGGTTTATCCACCCACAAATAGGATATCTTGGGTCCTTCCACCCACAAATAGGATATCTTCGGGTCCTTCCACCCTCAAATAGGATATTTGGGTCCTTCCATCCACAAATAGGATATTCGGGTCCTTCCACCCATAAATAGGATATCTCGGGTCCTTCCACCCACAAATAGGATATTCGGGTCCTTCCACCCACAAATAGGATATCTCGGGTCCTTCCACCCACAAATAGGATATTTGGGTCCTTCCACCCACAAATAGGATATTCGGGTCCTTCCACCCACAAATAGGATATCTCGGGTCCTTCCACCCACAAATAGGATATCTCGGGTACTTCCACCCACGAATAGGATATTCGGGTCCTTCCACCCACAAATAGGATATCTCGGGTCCTTCCACCCACAAATAGGATATCTTCGGGTCCTTCCACCCACAAATAGGATATCTCGGGTCCTTCCACCCACAAATAGGATATGCAAGTTTCTTTCAAATAGCGATAGACAAGTCGACTTGGGACACCATGTGCAGTGTGTCTCACCGGTTGGTTGTCCTGCAAAAGTATTATATTATACTTGTTTAAAATAGAATCGACAAGTCAACTATGAGGCACCATGTGCGGTGTGTCTCGCCGGTTGGTTGTCCTGCAAAAGCATTATATTATATACTTGTTTAGAGTAGAATAGACAAGTCAACTATGGCACACCGTGAGCGGTGTGTCTCGCCGGTTGGTTGTCCTGCAAAAGCATTATATTTTATATCTGCACAGACTAAGATTTGGCAAAGCAACTTGAGGCATTATATCTCGTTAGTCGATTTATTTTATTTATTGTTCTGCAATTCATACCCGCTTTACTTACTGTCTTGCTTTACTATTTCAGAATAATTCATCCTAGAGGTTCTCTGGGCGGAGCGCCTCATCAGTTGATTGAAGGAAGAACTTGCTGATAGCATCACAACCAACATTTACAATTTTATATTATCCCTTTATTTATTTCTTATTCCAATTATTACAGTTTATTAGCAGTTGCTCGCTTACTGTTTGTTAAGTCTTTATAGAATTTTGGCAATCCCGCAGCAACATTTAGAGCATAACGTGGAACTTTTTCTTAGCAGTGAACTGGGGCAACCGTTGATATGAGCTAGACTCGTCAACGAGGATCTGAAGAATCGCACCCGAACAAGCAAGTCATACCTAATCTTTCATTCCAGATTAGGAGTCTGTCTGAATTCTTTCCTATTCGTGCGTCCTTTTCTGCCAATCGTGCAATTCTTCGTATCTTAGTGTCGTCGAACTACATATGGCCTGATTCTCTTTCAGCCCGAGATATGTAAGAAACTCGAAGACCGGAGTTCGGCCATAAGCCTCGCCTTTTGGTTCTTGGAATCAAAAGTCTTTGGCTTTATCGTGACAAAATTGGCTTTCCCGTCAACTTCTTTACCCTGATAACTCTTTCATCCTTTTTCGGGTAAAGAGGGGCAGCTGTTGACACCCAATTTTGTGCTGAAATTTTAATCAAATGTCTAATTATCTAATTAGTGGACAATTTTAAGAATTAAACGTAATTGATTAATTTCTGAAGAAAATGCCAAATTTTGCAAAGCATAGCTTAATTCCTATCCTACTCATGCAATCATTTTCTTAGTTTATCCTAAAAGAGGGCCAAATGTGCAAATCCTAACTTAAAATTGGCCTACCCATGCAAACTACATATATACAATACAACACCCGTCTACTTCCAATTTCCAGAAATCCAACCCGCGACCCGATCCCCCAAGAACCCTAATCCCTCAAACGACGCCGGATTCTATCAAATCCAGCTGTTTCTCGGTTGTACAGTGCGCGAATAGGAAGAATCCGGCATTGTCCTTTAAGGTACGAACCTTATCCATCAAAAACCAACTAAAATCGTCCAAGTCGTGATAAATCTGAGCGTCTATTTTGAATCCAAATTTGAATCCAACGTATCCGATTTGTTTTCATCATTTTACACCCATTTTCCCACATCGATTTGAACCTCATTTTAGACCCCAAACTTCACCTATAAATACCCTTTTGATTCACAGATTTGGGGGTCGGATTTTAGTTGAAGGAATTGAGGGACTTCGGAAACAAGGATCCTCTTAGTGCTTTTTTTAATAAGCGATTTTGTTTTTCCTTCCTAATTTCCGACATTTAAATTTGGTGAATCGTCGAGTTTTCATAGCTTGTTCAGGCATACGGACTTCAGATCAACCGCCTCAACTCACTGCGTCGAAGAAGTTGGCTAAAACTCGCAAATTGGGATTATTTACATTGCAATTGAGTCACTTGGGGTCGAGTTCAGGCTCAAGCTTTCAAGAAGTGAAGACTTAGAATTTTGAAAAAACTTTGTTGAGCTGCTTAATTTAACTTAGGCTCATGGGCATAATGTAAAAAATAAAAGTAGTCATTCAATCCGCAATCTCCGGGTTCTACCTTCTAACCCTTCTCTTATCCCTATTTCCCTTAGAATCCATGTCTATAGGAATTCCCCGTAGATAACTACTTGTAGTAGAATAAATTATTTGATTATTTATGAATGAATGTTTATTTATTTATTGAATTATTTTGCGAATATTTATTTCTTTCGAATTTCCATCTTATTTAAGAATTTCGAACCTTTTAGTTAAATAGTGCGTGCAATAAAATTTGGAAATAATAAAAGTAGTAACTTTGTTTCGAATCCTTTAAATTGCAACTTTAATAGAGATTTTCTCCATGTTAATTAATTTTCTTATCTCTTCCCAAAATATATTTATTATTATTATTATTCTTAGTATTATTACTTTTAAATTCATATTTATTTAAAGCGTAATTTATTACAATCTTAGATTTTAGCATTAATTTTAAAGCTTTTTGAACTAAATTTTGTAAACTTGCATTTATTTAGCTATTTTGTGAAAATCGAAGGATTAACCACATTTTGTGGATTTTCGAAAGTGCTTTCAAATTGAAACCTTCTTTCGAAAATAATTGAACCTCTTACTTACAATCTCTGAAAAGACCATTTTCCTAAAAACGGAGTGCTTATATGCACTATTTAATTAATTGGTTCCTAATTTTCCTAAATTAGGTGGCGACTCCAAAGAAATCCCTTTGGAGTCCCATTTTGTTGAACATCATACCCGAAACCTATCTTTTCTTAAAGAAAGGGTAATTTTTGGGGTTCAACACTGTATACTCTTTCAGTATATCTTGTTATGTTCGGATCGAAGTGCGTGATGTTTCTGAGCACTTAAATATTTTAATTTGTTTTAATTTTAAAGAAGTATACCTTCTTTGTATATCATATACTCTTTTTGTTTACCGTTTTATGTTTGGATAAAAGTGTAAGATACTATCGAGAAAATACAATATTTCAGTTTTTTTTGTTTGTGAACAAAGTATGCCTTTTTGGAGAAAGAAAAAAATTAAAAAAATGAGTATAATAAAATTACGGAGAAAGAAAATAAATAAAAATATAAAAAAAGGGAGACATGAATAGTGCTAGAAACAAGAAAAAGAAAAAAAGAAAGAAAAAAGAATTAAAAACGGAAAAAGGAAAAGAAAACAAGAATAGTGAAAGCGGGAAAGGAGAAAAGAATAATAAAAGAATGACAAAAAAAGGAAAAAAATATAATACAAGATATGAGGAGAGAGAGGAACTTGAGTTCCTTGTTTTATGCCTCAAAATAAAAAGATAATTAGCATGAGTATAGAGTGCAAATAAGTTATGGGTATAAATGTAATGGGTAGAGCCATGTAAATAAAATAGAATGCATGTGTATTTTTGTAAATCCCCCTTTTTTTAAACCAAGGTCACTAAGCACTTGACTTAGTGACTAATTTTATTAATAAAAATAACCATTCTTTAAGAAAAATACAAATAAGGGTGATAGGCCTTACCTTATAATTTCTAATGAGACACATCCTCTACTAGTTAAAAATTATGTAAGAAAAAAGAATGGGAAAGAATTAAATACATGGTGATCATCATAGAGTCTAATAATGAATTCTATGGTGATCTTAATCAAGTGAATGCTAATAAAATGAAGAGAATACATTTAAGTAAGAGACTGGTGTTGAACCCCTAAAATTACCGGCTAAAGTAAAAATAAAGAATTACAACTCTTTTCCGGAGATTTAGGTAAGAGAGCATTTACAATTTCTGAAAGATGGTTTCTTTCAAAAGCACTTTCTAAAATCCACAAACTTGCGGTTAATCTGACATTTTTCACAAAATTAACTAAGTAAATGCCATTTTCCTATATTAATTAAATCAAATTCAAAGAAATTGCATTTTTACTCTTTTTGTCCTCTTTACATAAAATAGCTTTTCAAATCAATTTTAATCATTTTATTGTAAAATATTTCAATGATTGCCACAAGTATTTGTTTCGCCTATTTGCTAACGAAATTTGCTTAATTTCGATGTTTAAATACAGTTTTCACGCTAAAAGACGAAAACTTATATTTTATATCGCTTTTGTAAGTTTGTTTTTGAAAAATATTTGATAAATTTGGAGTGAAATATCAATTCATTTTTCATGGGAAGAACTTTAAAAATCACTTTAATTTAAATTTGGAGTGAACATGGATTTTTACGTCAGGACCTATTACCTTAATATTATAGGTTCTATAGTTTGCATCATCAAGATTTGCGGTACAATTAAATATTTTATATTTGTTTGAGAACACGAATGCCGGCATCATAAATAGTTTTGCTTGGGATTAGTTGTTTAGGCCCACACTTAGTGGGCTCTAAAAAGTAGATGGGTGATTCGCGAGAAGTTCTTTTCTTATCCAGGTAAAAAAATCATGGTTGAGGTTAGACTTGAGATTAACCCTTATATATTTTGTTGTATATTTTTGACAATTCCTTTTTCTTTATAGCTATTTGCGATGAAGCACCTCCCAGAGATTACAAAGTTATTGTTTTGAGATGATTTTGAGTTGCCAAGTAGGGCCCCCTTGCTGAGGGTGGACTAAGCTTATGGAAGCTTTAAAAAACACCAAATTAGCTCAACTTTAATTGGAAGAGAAATTTAAAGTTAATGCTGAACATTTTTCAAATTTCCTTTTTCATGGTTTACATGAATGCTAAACTTGTTCATATCTTTATTGGTCGAACATACTCCGTACAATTGTCCAAAATAACGGGGAGTTTAAGAGGTTTCATCCTGCTAACTCTGAAGAACTTAGAGCTCAATGCTGACACTTTCAGCTGCACATGTTTAAATTGAAAGGAACTCTACGATTACTGAAGGTGCAGTGTCCAGCTCGGTCTTACATCAAAAGTTTCAAATGATAAAATCAAACGCGTGGTCAGAAAGAAAAGGTGTGGAACAACAGTTAACACTAATCTTAATTAGAAGTATGCAGAGGATATAAAATCCTGGAAGGAAAAAAAATTTAGTAGAGACTCGATGTATATCTTCATTCAAATGCTCTAATGATCAGTGGGAAGATGGTGCTCAAAACAATCTGTTAGAGAAAATATTTTGAAGAATGACAAACGAGAAGGACCCAGTGGTTCTGGAGAAGAACCTGGTCCTTGTATAGAAGGGCACGACTGATCGAAAAGATTGAGGGTTGTAAATTCCTGTAGAACTAGGAGAAGTGGCGTGTATACGAGTATGCATCCTAGTCAGACTAAAAGAGGTTGTGTCGTGGCTGTGTCTTCGAAGTACGAATACGAGTTGGACTTAAACAAGGAAAGAGTCATAGGAAATTTTGTCTTGCCATAATTACAAGGTTTTCTTGTTGAACTCAACTAGGGTTCTGATTCCCATATGAATACAAGTAGTTGATGCAACCGTAACTAAGTTATTCAAAAATAGAGAGTTGAGAGCATACACAGGCTATTCTGCAACTTTCAACGTGAGATAACTGAAGAAGACAACTGGTGGAGTTAAGTAGGTAGAGTGTAGATATTCTGTCTAGGTTCTTAGTTTGTAAGTTGTCTTGTTTTATTATCATTGTTATTACCTATCTACTTATCTTAGAAGCAATTGTGTTAGGTTTACTAATGAGAGATTACTTTGTAAGGCTATAGGTTAGCTTTGTTGAGTGATTAGGGTCTAGAGTAGCCCCTTGGTTACAGAGTTTTGTAATCTAAAACTTGCTCTTTGTGTTAGTGGATTGGTTCGAAAATACCAGAGTGTGCGTCGTGGGTTTTCTCCCTTGAGCAAGGAGTTTTCCACGTAAAAATATCGTGTTCCTTGTTTCTGTTGATTGTGTGTATTGTGGTGTCAAAGTGCAAAACTGTGAAGGCAAGAACAAAGTTCTTGACGCAGAGAATCTGTTTCTTAAAAAGAAAAATCGGTAGACACTATTCAATCCCCCTTCTAGTGTCCTTAGGATGTGCCTAGATTCTAACAAGTGGTATCAGAGCAGGTCTTTTCGTACTAGGTTAACACCTTGAGAAGGATGAAAATCATGAGTGCACCACCTACCATCACTGAAGGACAGTCAGTTTTGAGGCCCCCACAATTCAATGGACAGTATTATGCTTGGTGGAAGAACAGAATGACAAATTACATTTGTGCTGAGGATTACCAACTCTGGCTTATTGTATCCAAAGGGAATTTAATTCCTACCAGGATAGCTGGTGAAAGAGCTGCTGCTAAAGAAGAACCCAAGTCAAAAGAGGAGTTCAATGAGGCTGATTATAAGATGATTGAAAAGAATTACAATGTCAAACATTTGGTAATTTGTGGTCTTGGTCCTGAGAAGTTTAATAGAGTATCATCTTATGAGACTACTAAAGAAATCTGGGATGCCCTGTAAGTTGCATGACAAACGCTCAACACACACCTCGGCTTGAGGTATGAACGGTCATCGCAATACAATTTACCCAACTAGGAGTCGGGGTCGAATCCACAAGGAACAAAGTGATACGATCAAAGTAGTGGAGGAACTAAATCTATTTGACAAAGCCAAACTAGGATAATGAGGTGATGGAACGATATTAACTACTACAAACTATACTAGGAAAGCAAGTAAATGTGATCTATGGCCTTCTCGCAACCAAGGAAAGCATGTTTTGAGCCTAAGATACAATTATAGCACGGAGTTTATATATTATGGCCGAGTCGTTCTAATGTGATCCCCAGAATCCTTCCAGCCTAGAAGGGATTTACCTCAACGGCGCTCAATAAAGCCATGGTTGAACTTATAAAGCACTACGCATTACCCGAGGAAAGAAGACCTCTTCCGAGCGTAACTTCTTTTAGATGAGTTAGTCTATGAAATAGCCTATCAACCCAAATCCTCGCTAGCTTCACTATTCTACCCTAACTAATCTCTCCCGAGTCTTTAATTAGCAAAGTAGATGGGCAACTCAAGTGTCGCTAGCACAAGAGTAAAGCAATCAAAACAATGGAAGCTAGATAATCAAAACCCAACAATATAAATTCCTAGTCATGATTCATTCAAATATATTCAATACGAAGCATGAAAGTAAAGAAATGAGTACTAAGGTTGAGAATTTCTCAATGGGTTGCTCCAAAATCTTCACCCTCTTGGTGTTCTTGTTGATGAATCCTTGCTCCAAGATTGGAAAAATGGCCAAAAGATGAGCCCTATGTCGTGCAAGGGCTGAATATATGTTCCCCATTTAGGCTGCTGTGAAATTACAAAACTGTCCAGCGCAGTTCAGATGCGAACTTTCGCGATCGCGCTCTTCCTAGCACTATCGCGCTTCACCTCTTTTTCCTTCTGCGCGATCGCGTGTGACACTGGCGCGATCGCGATGAATTGTTTCAGTCTTCTGTGCGATCGCGTGAGACATTGGCGTGATCGCGATTAATGGTTTTTCAGCCAGAAACAGAAACTTCACAGATTGCCTTGTTTTGACTTGTTTTCATCCATTTATCACTACAGCTTCAATATCCTGTAATATGCAACTAAAACATGATAAGTACGCGTATTTAATCAATAATGCACAACAAAAGCTCAAGTAAATCGAAGGTAATGTGTGGCATTTTGCCCACACATCATTGCACATGAAGGAACCACTGAAGTGAAGGACTCCAAGAGGATAATGCTGAAAAGATAATTTGAGTTGTTCACTATGGGAGAGAAGGAATCAATCCAGGATATGATGACCACGTTGACCATTATCACTAATGAGATGAGATCCTTGGATATGGAGTTGCCTGAAGTAGAAATGGTGGACAAGGTTTTGAATGTACTACCTGATGCTTGGAAACCCAAGATGACTGCTATCATTGAGTCCAAACCTCTCAGATCCGTCAAACTTGAGGAACTGGTTGGAAGTTTGAAAACACATGAGATGATGAAGGATTCAAAAACTAAACCAGCACTCAAGAAGGATAAGACCCTTGCACTCGAAGCAACTGATGAAACTGAGGATTATGTTCATTTGGAATCAGTTGAAGCTGCAATGGATAGTGCTCTGAGACAGAAGTTCAATTTGGGAAAGTTCAAAGGATTCAAAAGAAATAACAAGGAGAACTCCGGAAGAAAGAACATAGTTGAAAATCCAGATAACTCAGGATGCTTCAAGTGCTTTAAGAAGGACCATGCTATCGTGGATTGTCCAATGTGAGAAGTTGAATGGATGAAAAATAGAGCTACAAAGGAGAAGGAAAGGGAAGCATCAAAAGAGAATGACAAAGACAAGAAGAAGGTGAGACGACCTCCAAACTTCAGAGCAGAAAGAAGAAAGGAAGATTTCTATGCTACATGGGGACCTACTGACAATGAATCTGACAAAGAAAAGGAATATGAGGATGAATCTCCGCTAGCACTGATGGGATTGTCAAGAGGAAGTTCAAATGCAGAGGATCCAAAGGAGTTCAGAGGAGGACAAGATTCGTCAAAACCACCTGTATTCAATGCGATAAGCTACAAATGGTGGAAGAAACAAATGAAAACCTTTCTTCAAGAGATGGATTAAAGTCTCTGGTTGATTGTAAAAAGAGGACCTCATGCATGTTGACACCCAATTTTGTCTCGAAAATTCTAATTAATATCTGATTATTTATATAAGATTAATTTTAAAATTTAAAAGTGAGTTAATGAATTTTAATAGGAAAAGTACTAAATTTGTAAAGTTCCTTCAATCTTGTCCCACCTGCGCAACACCCTTTTAATTATTTATCCTAAGTGAGGCTAAAAGTGGTTCTAAGCTAAAACTCAGCCTACCTTCGCAAACTATATACATGGCTCTGTTTTTTTTTTTTATAATTTAAGTAAGAGGAATTTGGTTTACCTGCGTCTCTTCTCCCCTGGCTAGATATCCTATTCTTTGAGGTGGCTAGTCTGCCCCACTTATTGAGTCCTTTTGACTCACCCTTGTTTGTTGTTTGTTTCCTGTCTATTTATTTCATTTCGGTAGGTTCCCTCCAGAATTGAGTTTGCCATGTTGTTCAGGAGCGAAGACGACTTCAGCTGTCAGGGTGAACCAGCTTTTATTCCGGATGGCCACCAGTTTGTTGTTTATTATTTCAGTTGCATTTTGCTCCCTTCAGGAGGTATCTGTCTTCTTTTTTGCTCTTAGATGTCTAGTCCGGATAGCCCTAAACCTAGTATGTTGGGTAGTCAGCTGTAATTTCGTTTCTACAGCTTAGAGGTATCAGTATGTCTGTACTTTTTCTAAGTCTTGTTCTTATTTATAAATTGAATTATATTTATTTTCCTAATTTAAATGGTAAGGGTTCGCCCGACGGGTCTAGGAAAGGATGCCGGGTACCCGCACGGCCTAGCTGGATTTCGGGTCATGTCATCAAGATTAAGAGTATAAGTACATTTGATGCGCTAGAGAATTTGTTTTATATAGTCATTAAAAACACTTATCTCTACTTGGCCCGTTTAATGCACACAAACGCGTTAGCACAAGAAGTTGGAACTATATCGTTCCTATAATCAAGATAAATTATATATAATCTTGTACTACAATCATACCGATTACTTTGTCCAATTTCCATGTTAGATTGTGAACATTACTTTATTATTTATAAGAACCGTTGATTTAATTTTTCATGTATAAGCTTGGCTCTACACACTAAATCAACTACTATATATATAATAGGACACACATGACATAATTGATCTATATCAATATTAATTCATTTTATATAATAAATGAATATAAATTGTTCGACAAAGAATTATCTAACTAAAACCACATTATTATTAGTATATCCCAACACTTACATAATGCTCTAATTTGGGGAATTAAAGTGTGGCTCGCTCTGTCACTGCTAATGCTTTTCCTTCATCTTAAGTCGGGAGTTTTTTTTCTAATATAATGCACACGTTATACACATGCATACTTTCGTAGGTCCAATAGGAGCTTATCGAACTGACCTCGTCGAGTGCTAAATGTGCTCCATATGGTTCATTTCATTTTTCTTTTGGTATTCTTGACCATATTTCTGTACTCACCTTGCTATGGTTCTTTGTTCGGCGCTTAGCTCATTCATTTCTTTTACCCTCACATCAAAACATGAGGGCATTCTAGTTTCTTTTTTAAAAAAGCAATTCACCAAAAATTTAACTCTTGGATCGAGCTTTTGTTTAGCTTTTGAAATGTTTTTGGAGTATTTGATAGACGGAAAATGGTCAAATTTGTTAACTACTATTGAAAATTGTCTACATTTAAATCAGTTATACTTTTGGGACACACTTATCCCAGTTGTTGGCAAAGTAATGGCCATGTGACGTCCACATGATCACCTGACACAACTCGAATTTCGGCTAGTTCGTGCGGGCACCCGACAACCACCCCTAAACCCGTTGGGCGAACCCTTTTGAATTTAATTCATAAAAATACACGTAAAATCAACTTATAGATAAGAAATAAGACCTAAAGAGGCACGAATATAATTATACATAAGTTGTACAAAAGAAGTTATACCTGATTACCCAATATACTACGTTTAGGGCAATCCAGACAGTCATCTAAGAGTACAAATGAAGTATATACATCTCCTAAAGGGAGTAAAATATTACTGAGATAATAAACATAAAATTGTTGCCATCTTAACAACTGAAGTCGTCTTCGCTCCTTAACAACGTGACGAACTCAATCCTGGAGCGAACCTGCCGAAACGAAATAAATAGATAAGAAACAATTAACAAACAAGGGTGAGTCAAATGGACGCATTAAGTGGGGGTGGACCAGCCACCTCAAAGAATAGGATAGTTAGCCAGGGAGAAGAGCTAAGCAAATACAGACAGAAACACATACAACTAAAGCATATAAACCAATTAGGGACAAAAGATAGCTAGAAACATATAGGCAAACTGAAATATGTCCAAACATGGCATACATACCGCATACATAAAACACAACATGGTAGTCGCACAATAGTCAGCATGTGATGCATAAAATGTGATGAATGTGGTATGATGCAATGCAGTCACATGTGCCTGATACCTATCTCCGGCACGTGACTCTCATTGTCTACCAGGAGATATATGCAATAATTACTCTTCACCGGTGCGGGACTCTCGTCGACTATCGGGAAATATATGCAATAATGACCATTCAACGGCTCGGGACTCTCACTGATTACCAGGAAATATATGCAATAATAACCCTACACCGGCTCGAGACTCTCATCGATTACCGAGAAGTATATGAAATAATGATCTTTCACCAGCGCGGAACTCTCATCGACTACAGGGAATTATATGCCTAGCTCACAATCAAAGTACAATACTTTTATGCTCAATGCAATTCCAAACACGACATAAAATATAATATACAGTATACATCCAAAGTAAGGCGTAATAAGTACGCCTATCGGCAACTACATAGTAAGGAATACGTGGTAGAATATTCACAAGGCAAAGGCCACTAAAGAAATGAATATAATCACTTACCTTGTTCCAAAGCTAGCACTTCTACTCAACGACCGCTTTGTCCTTTGGATTCACTGCCAAACAATCCTGCTCTAGTCAATAAGCAGAAAAATATATCAAATAAGGCTGAATGATGCATTCCTTACGTCTTAGAACAATTCGGTTAGGACCGCGACACCCGATTCGCATAGGCAATACGCAGTCTAGACCTATTTACATAGTTCAAAATCACATAACCAAACTCTTAATAAATTACATTTACGGGTTGCCCATAAGTCCATGAGTACGAATATAAAATCAATTTTATTTTCGAGATAACCCTTTAAACAATACATTTAACTTATTACAACGATGTCTACTATCCCAATTTCTACCATTAAAATATATTCAAAAACACTGTCATACCCGATTTTGGACTCAACTCGAAGCGAGTCGGGTTTCGAATTTGACTGGGTAATTCGTTTGAGTTCAACTGTTGGAGTCGCTGCCTAATATAGTTTTCTAAGGTGTATTAGGCTACCTAAGTGTCTAAGGTCGAGTTTAATAGCCATACTAGTCTGTTTCAGAGATTCAAAAGGCTAAGAAGTCCAAATGACTCAGGGGAGAAGGTGTTAGGCACTCTCCCGAGTCCCACGAAAGGTGATTCCCATCTGAGTCTATATTTTGGGATAAGATTGTGAATATTATCATGCAATACTAACTTGAGAGGCTGATTTTGTATCTAATTCAATGAAGGTAGTATGTCTATACAATTTAATCTACACATAGGCAACTGAGTTTCATATCCGACCTACACTTAAGCCTAATCGCATTTATAGCCTCTGACACGAATGCCTATTCGCAAGTATAACTAAACATGCAAAGAGTAATCAATTTCAACTTACTTATGTAATTCTAATATTTAAAACAATTTTGCATAAATAGTCGGTTTTGCAAACAATTTTCAGATTTAAACCAAAAGCAAATTGATATTGCTTTTGAAACAAAATGTTAGCCATTTAGAGTCGGTGTGACTCGTCATTAATTGTCGAGCCCTAACCTTAATGGTTATTTGGTGTAGGGATCATCTTTTGAAAATATATACGCATAAAAGAGGCTATTTTTTTTTAAAGGAGGGTCACGAAACAATCATAAATGCACATAAGGGCCATCACACATAATATATAAGTATAAGCATGCAAAATACATGATTGTTGTAGTTTAGGCTTTTCAAAAATATTTATAAGCATGGTATTGTTGATCCCACTAACCCATACACCCCCAAATACTATAAGGTGAGTGTATAAGAGCTTAGGAATTTGAAAACTTGGTCAAAGATACGAATAGGGCCAGATTTGAAAGAGGTTTTGGGTCCAGCTTAGTTGTGCAAAAAGAGGCGGCTTTACCTTTACGAAATCAATTCAGTTTAAGCAAACAATCACATAATCGGCCTCTTTTCACACTTTGACAGTTTAATCGTGAGACACTTTGACGTGTTCGCTTGGTCGTACGATGACGTGTTCGCTTTGTCGTACGATGACATGACTGGCATAAGCACGGATGTGGTAGCTCACAAATTACCAATCAATCCGGGTTTTCCACCAGTCAAACAAAAGGCCCGAACATTCAAGTCATCAGTTCTGTTGAAAATTGGTGAAGAAGTAACTAAGCAGCTCAACGCGGGGATTTTGAAAACGGTCAAGTATCCGACTTGGTTGGCCAACGTCGTTCCCGTGCCGAAAAAGATGGGAAACTTCGAGTTTGTGTGGACTACAGGGATCTAAATAGAGCAAGTGCAAAGGATGATTTTCCTCTACCAAACATACATATCTTGATTGACAACTGTGCAAAGCACGAACTACGATCCTTCGTGGACTGTTTCGCTGGCTATCATCAAGTGCTCATGGATGAAGAGGATGCCAAGAAGACAACTTTCACCACGTCTTGGGGAACATACTGCTACAAAGTCATGCCATTTGGGTTAAAGAATGCTGGAGCCACTTACATGGGAGCGATGACAACCATGTTCCATGATTGAAAGTCGTTTCGGAAGTTAGGACTCCGATTGGTATGCCGATAATTTTAAATAATTCATATGGTCCATTAAGACCTGTCTGTAAAATTTGAGCTAAATTAGAACTCGTTTGGTAGGTATCGGAAAAAGGTGTCAGTTTTTATTGACAATAAATATTAAAAAGAGATTTTTTGAGCTCGATTTTGGCGAACGAACTCCGATTCGAAATCCGAAAGCGCCGTTAGGTTCGTATGATTATTTGTGACTTTTATGAACTTTTGAAAATGAATTTCAATGTTGTTCGGCTAGTTTCCGCTAAAATGCCGAAAGTTAAATAATTTGACTTTTTTCATTTAAATTCGCATCTTGAGTTTCGGGAGTCCAATTTGAGATCCGCCTTCGCGAGTATGTTATATATATTTTGTATAACTTGTATGCAAAATTTGAAATTATTTCGAATATTGTAGGGTACCATATTAATTTTTATCACGAAAAGAAAAGAAAATAAAAGAAAATGAAAAAGGAAAAAGGAAAAGACAAAATAAAAAAGACAAGGAAATAAAAGTGGGCGGTGTTGCCAAGGGATAAATATCCCTTTGGCTTAAAGAGTTAAACAGAGAAGGAACTTGAGCGCGAAACAGAGAAAATGAAATGACGGGGAGGAAGAAAAAATGGCAGAAATGAGAAAAAGGGCCGGAAAAAAGTAGAATTTTCACCCTGAACATTCAGAGTGTGACCGTTTGGCAATAAATCCAAAGGAGAAAGCGATTGTTGAGTCGCATTTGAATGAGGTAAGTGTTTATATCCATTTATTTGGAGGCACCTGGCCTCGTGGATTTTCTACCATGTGTTCCTTACGTGTGTAGCTGCCGATAGCCATACTCATTACGCCTTAGCTTTGAATTTACATTGTATATTATATGTTATGCCCTGTTGTTAGTATTGCACTGAGCATATGAACATTGCACTCTGGTTTTGAGCATTGCATATACTTCCCGGTTGGCAATGAGAGTCCCGCACCGGTGAAGGGTCATTATTGCATATACTTCCCGATTGGCGATGAGAGTCCTGCACCGGTGAAGGGTCATTATTACATATACTTTCCTGTAATCGATGAGAGTCCCGAGCCAGAGAAGGGTCATCATTGCATATACTTTCCTGTAATCAATGAGAGTCCTGAGCCGGTGAAGGGTCATCATTGCGTATACTTCCCGGTAATCGATGAGAGTCCCGAGCCGGTGAAGGGTCATCTTTGCATATATCTCCTGGTAAACGATGAGAGTCTCGCGCCGAAGATAGGTATCAGGCATATGTGACTGCATTGCATTGTACAGCATTCGTCCCATCTCATTGCACCGCATACTGACTATTGTGTGTATTGTGTTGTGTTTTATGTATGCGGCATGTACACTATGTCGTGGACATATCTCAGTTTGCTTATATATTTCTGGTTCGTATTCTGGGCTGCGGGGATCGGGTTGCACGCCGCAACAGTATTAATATATGGATCGAGTTGCACTCCGCGACAGTATGAATATATGGATCAGGTTGCACGCCGCAATAGGATGAATATATGGGTTGAGTTGCACGCCGCAACAGGATGAATATATGGATTGGGTTGCACGCCGCAACAGGATGTATTTCTGATTGATGATATGTTCGGGATACCTATATGTTCTGGCTATCTTACGTTCCCGGTTGTTAATGAGTTTTTCATTGCATACGTGTTTCTAGTTATTATCTGGCTCCGCCTTTTCATAATTTAAATAAGAGGAATTTGGTTTATCTGTTTCTTTTCTCCCTGTCTAGCTATCCTATTCTTTGAGGTGGCTAGTCTGCCCCACTTATTGAGTCCTTTTGACTCATGCTTGTTTGTTGTTTGTTTTTGTCTATCTATTTCGTTTCGGCAGGTTCGCTCCAGGATTGAATTCGTCACATTGTGATGGAGCGAAGACGACTTCAGCTGTCAGGGTGAGCCAGCTTTTATTCCGGATGGCCACCAGTTTTATGTTTATTATTTCAGTTGCATATTGCTCCCTTCAGGAAGTATTTGTCTTCTTCTGTACTCTTAGATGTCTAGTCGGGATAGCCCTAAACCTAGTATGTTGGGTAGTCAGCTGTAATTTCTTTTGTACAGCTTGGAGTTATAAGTATGTCTGTGTTTCAGTTTTATGTCTTGTCCTTATTTATGAATTATTATATTTATTTTCCTAATTTAATTTATAAGGGTTCGCCCGACGTGTCTAGGGAAGGATGTCGGGTGCCCGCACGGCCTAACCGGATTCTGGGTCGTGTCACTTGGTATCAGATCCCAGTCTAGAGTCTATCCAGACTAAGACAGTGTCTAGTAGAGTCTCGTTGATGGGTTCGTAGATGTCCGTACTCATCTACGAGGGGCTATGATGGCATTTAAGAAGTTTCACTTCCTTCATTTCTGATCGTGCGTCGGTCTAGGATTCAAAAGTATTTTCATTAATTCGTTAATTCCTTCGTGGTCATTGTGAATCCTCATGCGACAAATCAGTGGACGGTATGAGTTCAAGACGAAGTAGTCTAGCCTGGGGCTAGCACTGATGAAGCCCCGAGAGTTTTGATCATGATGATGATCTAGTTACAGAGGTCCTAGCCGTACGAGCTCCCTATGGGCAAGGGAGCGGGGCTTTGTAGTTACCTTGGCTCTCTACGATGCTTTTACGAGAATCTGGGCGACGCAGATACCGCAAGAACCTATTATTCGCTAGGCAGCCTATCAGGTTGCCGCAGATGGAGACGTTCGGTCTCAGGGAGTCCCTATTCCACTCCCTGATGTTTCCCCAGTAAATTATGTTTTAGAAGCAGCATGTGTTGCGTCACCAATTGTTCTGATTTGTTAGCCAGTCGAGGTAATGGTTCGATCCGAGTGCCCAAAGTGGTTGCATTATTTTACGCGGTTGAATCTTCCGATATTCTCAAGCCATGCATCAAATAATCCCTGTGTAAGTTTTTAGAATAAAATGATGTCAGCATATTATTCAGGCTCTTGATCATATCGAGCGGTATGGTATTGATTATTCTTCTTTCCAGTTTTAGGGGTCCAGTCTTGAATTGGTGGACCGCTCGCTTTTTAGCTAACTTGGTTTGATTTTTCTTCTAGATTCGTAGAAAATTTCCTTTCGAGTAGCGAGCGAGATGAAAGGTGTTGCCAGTTTGACTGGATTGGACAGGGTAGTCTGTCAGTTAGCCTATTGGTATTTCGGAATATGAGACTGAATTCTATAGAATGACTGAATATGCATTAGAACTAGTCCATGAGCCTTTCGAGAGATTTAAAGATATTTGATGACCTTTCTTTTTCCTCGAGATCCCAGATAGCTCGAGAGATTGAGGTCGGGGTTTCATTTGATGTTGTTGTTGATATTTCCCGAAGGTTCGAGGCATACCATAAGTTAGAGCGGGAAGAGTTAGAGCGGGAAAGTTATATTCAACCTTTCGATATTCTCAAGCAATGCATCTAATAAACCCCGTGAATTTTTTTATATATAAAATGATGTCAGCGTATCCTTCAGGCTCTTGATTATATCGAGCGGTATAGTGTTGATTATTCTTCTTTCCAGTTTCAGGGGTCCAGCCTTGAATTGGTGGGCCGCTCTCTTATTAGCTAACTTGGTTCGATTTTCTTCTAGATTCGAGTAGCGAGCGAGATGAAAAGTGTTGCCAGTTTGAGTGGATTGGACAGGGTAGCCTGTCGGTTAGCCTGTTGGTGCTTCAGAATATGAGATTGAATTATATAGAATGGCTGAATATGCGTTAGAACTAGTCCATGAGCCTTTCGAGAGATTCAAAGATTTATTGATGACCTTTCTTTTTCCTCGAGATCCCAGATGGCTCGAGAGATTGAGGTCGGGGTTTCATTCGATGTTGTTGTTGATATTGCCCGAAGGTTCGAGGCATACCATAAGTTAGAGCGGGTAAGTAAGAGATCCCACGGCCCTGGTGGGTAACCGTGGTACCTCATGTGGAGGTAAAAGTTTTGATTATTTTGGGAGGTCACCTTCCAGGTTATCTCAGCTTGTGTCACTTGATTCTTAGAGCGCACCAATAGCTCATCAAGATCAGATTCAGTCTTTTCTTTACAGCTATCAAAAATCTTTCCAGCTTCCATTTTTCAGCAAAAATGTGGCATCATTGTCATGAATCTGGCTATCCTTTAAAGAGTTTTCCATTACTCCGGCGAGTAGGCAGTCATCCTTTCTCTCGTCAGACACCTGCACAGTCGCAGGGGATTTTATTTAGATCTCAATCGACCAGGGAAATACCACAAACCAGTAAAATTTGAGAGCGTGGTGGCAGTTATTCTTCAGAAGGTAATTATCAATGTAGCGGCTTAGTTCAGCCGCAGAGGCAGTTTTATGAACTACCAGTCTGGCAGGATTCTGAGGCATCCGACGTAGTAGAGCCGAGTATTTCTTCTTCTCTTAAATATGAGTAAGATTTTATTCTTTCGATCGATCTGGAAATGGTGTGTCTTATCATGTTTCGATGGTTTCCTTGGATGTCGATTCTATTAAGAATCGGTTACGGTAGAGGGGTGAGCTTCTGATATGATTTATTCCTGGCATTTATGATGACCCTACTAGTTTATCTGGTTTAAATGTGAGAGATTTGTGAGTGAGTATCGGTATTTTTCTGCTTGGCATCTTGTTACGCCACCTTCTGTTATTATGTCAATTCAGTTTACCTCTTACCTCGAAATTCAATATTTGTAGGATGATGGGATCCTAATTCGTCACCATCCGAAAGTGTTATCGTTTCTTCCGGTGCAAATTGATTAGTAAGTAATATTCAATCTACGTATCTCATCTTGGTTCAAAATGCTAGTAAAGTCATGTTATTCTATGAGCTTATCTGGGTTATAAAAGAGTTTCTGGTAAATTGTCAGAATTTCCTTCTTATTGGGAGGTTAAAATTGGCATGGATGTTGTTCCATAGAGATTATTTAATGTCCATTTCATCAATTGCGATTCTTTGGCTAGCATGACTCGAAAGTAGTCTAGCTCTGGTAGCTAAGCAAATAAGAAGATGAGCTTCCTGAAGCTCTAATCATTTCTATCCTCAGTCCATTGCCATCCCTTCTTTGTCGGCACTGGTGAGCTTAGACGGTCAGTAACCTATTGTGATGTTCCATGCGTTGAGCCAGAGTGTGTGTCAAGGTAGCCGAGTAAGCATATTGTCATTTTCAAGGCTAGTAAAGGTAATGAGAGGAGTCATTTGACCTTTGATCCATCAGGCGGTGGTCCTTATAGAAAATGTATGGATTTGTGACTCGAGAGTTGCTGCTGTTTGGCAACTTGAAAAGGTAATTGGTAGCTTAGGTCTGCCTACGTTCAGCTTTTAAACTAAATCTTCTTTAGTCCAGCAGACTGTGCGGAGATGATTATTCCTATTCAGATAGCTGTATGAGTTTGTGCTTTAAGTGGAGGAGTCTTCCTCCAAATACTGAATGGTAATACTAAATCTCTAAGGCGTTGATACCCCTTTTGTCACGACCCAACCTAGGGCCACGACAAAAACCTACAATGAGTGTCGATCGTTGCTAAACCCACTAATAATCTATTAATGATAGAGATAAGCTAGCAACCTGATCATATATATACGTACCTATCTGCTGAAAGCATAAAGTCTGGAAAGATGACAAGACATTAACATGCTGGCAATTAGAACAATGTGCCTCTATCATAATCTGTCCACGTAAATTTGCAACATCAGGAGCACAAAGTCTATCTTTATACACAGGAAAACCGTCAGTAGTAACCCTGTATGGTGACTCCGTTATTCTTCTGGCTATCTGTCTGTATTCAACCAGAACTGGATCCTCATACTGACGTTGTTTTACTTCATGAAAAATTTAGAGTTAAAGATCTAGTGCAGCTTGTCGTCCATCCATCATTGGCATATCTCCTTCACACCCCAACTCTTTGAGAAGTTACTTTAGCGTTATAAGTGCACATGTAATCAACTTTGTTGCTGATATTCTGCCTCAGCTCATGGTTTAGCTACATGTCTCTTTTATTTTCACTTTTTCAAGTCATAATATTTCCAATTCAGAGACAATACCTTGAAGTAGATGTTCAGTCTGGAGATCATCCTGGTCTACATCATATTATCTAGTAGTAGTTGTATGATCCTTATCATTATATGATAGACCCTGTTCAGATGAACCTTTGACATACATTAGGATATGAGTAACTACATTCGTACAAGGAGCTTGCGGAACAACAGTAAAATCAACTGAGATGTTGCATAGTGAATTCGTAAAAGTAATATAGCTTGCATCAAATTTTCTATAGTGAGTAGTGATAAGGTACTTCAAAAGCTTCCCCTATTGCATCAAGCGTGAGCTAATTCTTAGTTCCATCGACCTATTCTATTTGGAAAGGTATATCGAAGAGGTGATTATCGGCTGAATCATGTTAACCCATTCAAAGTTTCGTGTATCTTTGTTTCGAAAATGTAGAACTCTCTTCTCGTGATCGAGGATGAATAACCTTAGTCAGAATAAGCTGTGTAATGGTATTATCATATTATCCAGATATATTTTATTCCAAAAGTTAAATATACGTGTTATAATTCTGATCCTGTAACCAGGAAATAATGCCCGTGGAGTAGCTCATGAAGGTCGTGCAGGTTCTTTTGCTATCTGTGAGAATTTTTCTTTAGATTTAGGCTCGTTCGAGGACGAACGAGAGTTTAAGTGGAGGAGAATGAAACGACCTCGGTCAGTCGTTTCATAAGTTAGGACTCCGATTGGCGTGCCGATAATTTTAAATTATTCATATGGTCCATTACGACCTGTCTGTAAAATTTGAGCTAAATCAGAACTCGTTTGGTAGGTATCGGAAAAAGGTGTCAGTTTTTATTGACAATAAATATTAAAAAGAGATTTTTTGAGCTCGGTCTTGGTGAACGAACTCCAATTCGAAATCCGAAAGCGCCGTTAGGTTCGTATGATTATTTGTGACTTTTTTGAACTTTTGAAAATGAATTTCGATGTTGTTCGGCTAGTTTTCGCTAAAATGCCGAAAGTTAAATAATTTGACTTTTTTTCATTTAAATTCGCATCCTGAGTTTCGGGAGTCCAATTTGAGATCCGTCTTCGCGAGTATGTTACGTATATTTGTATAACTTGTATGCAAAAGTTGAAATTATTTCGAATATCATAGGGTACCATATTAATTTTTATTACGAAAAGAAAAGAAAATAAAAGAAAATGAAAAAGGAAAAAGGGAAAAGACAAAATAAGAAAGACAAGGAAATGAAAGTGGGAGGTGCTGCCAAGGGATAAATATCCCTTTGGCTTAAAGAGTTAAACAGAGAAGGAACTTGAGCGCGAATCAGAGAAAATGAAATGACGGGGAGGAAGAAAAAATGCCAGAAAATGAGACCGTTTGGCAATGAATCCAAAGGAGAAAGCGGTTGTTGAGTCACATTTGAACGAGGTAAGTGTTTATATCCATTTATTTGGAGGCACCTGGCCTCGTGGATTTTCTACCACGTGTTCCTTGCGTGTGTAGCTGCCGATAGGCGTAGTCATTATGCCTTAGCTTTGAATTTACATTGTATATTATAAGTTATGCCCTGTTGTTGGTATTGCATTGAGCATATGAACATTGCACTCTGGTTTTGAGCATTGCATACATTTCCCGGTTGGCGAGAGTCCCGCACCAGTGAAGGGTCATTATTACATATACTTCCCGGTAATCGATGAGAGTCCCGAGCCGGAGAAGGGTCATCATTGCATATACTTCCCGGTAATCGATGAGAGTCCTGAGCCGGTGAAGGGTCATCATTGCATATACTTTCCTGTAATCGATGAGAGTCCCGAGCCGGTGAAGGGTCATCTTTGCATTTATCTCCTGGTAGACGATGAGAGTCCCGCGCCGAGATAGGTATCAGGCATATGTGACTGCATTGCATTGTACCGCATTCATCCCTTCTCATTGCACCGCATACTGACTATTGTGTGTATTGTGTTGTGTTTTATGTATGCGGTATGTACACTATGTCGTGGACATATCTCAGTTTGCCTATATATTTCTGGCTCGTATTCTGGGTTGCGGGGATCGGGTTGCACGCCGCAACGGTATTAATATATGGATCGGCTGTACGTCGCAACGGTATAAATATATGGATCGGGTTGCACGCCGGGACAGTATGAATATATGGATCAGGTTGCACGCCGCAATAGGATAAATATATGGGTTGGGTTGCACGCTGAAACAGGATGAATATATGGATTGGGTTGCACGCCGCAACAGGATGTATTTCTGATTGATGATATGTTCGGGATACCTATATGTTCTGGCTATCTTACGTTCCCGGTTGTTAATGAGTTTGTCATTCCATACGTGTTTCTAGTTATTATGTGGCTCCACCTTTTCATAATTTAAATAAGAGGAATTTGGTTTATCTGTGTCTTTTCTCCCTGGCTAGCTATCCTATTCTTTGAGGTGGCTAGTCTGCCCCACTTATTGAGTCCTTTTGACTCATCCTTGTTTGTTGTTTGTTTTTGTCTATCTATTTCGTTTCGGCAGGTTCGCTCCAAGATTGCATTCGCCACGTTGTGATGGAGCGAAGACGACTTCAGCTGTCAGGGTGAGCCAGCTTTTATTCCGGATGGCCACCAGTTTTATGTTTATTATTTCAGTTGCATATTGCTCCCTTCAGGAAGTATTTGTCTTCTTCTGTACTCTTAGATGTCTAGTCTGGATAGCCCTAAACCTAGTGTTGGGTAGTCAGCTGTAATTTCTTTTGTACAGGTTAGAGGTATCAGTATGTCTGTGTTTTGGTTTTAGGTCTTATCCTTATTTATGAATTGTTATATTTATTTTCCTAATTTAATTTATAAGGGTTCGCCCGACGGGTCTAGGGAAGGATATCGGGTGCCCGCACGGCCTAACCGGATTCCGGGTCGTGTCAGTGATCTGATGCACAAAGAGATCGAAGTCTATGTGGATGATGTGATCATCAAATCAAAGAAGAGTTCGGAGCATCTTTACAACTTGCGTATGTTCTTCGACCGCTTGCGAAAGTACAATCTGAAGTTAAATCAGGCAAAATGTGCATTTGGTGTCCCGGCAGGGAAGCTCTCTGGTTTCATCGTCAGTAGCAGGGGTATCGAGTTGGATCCGTTCAAGGTCAAAGCCATCAAAGAGTTGCCACCCTCAAGAAGGAAGAAAGAGGTTATGAGCTTCCTAGGAAGGCTCAACTACATCAGCCGTTTCATAGCACAATCCACCGTCATCTGTGAGCCAACCATCAAGCTGCTGAAGAAAGACGCGGTGATCGAGTGGACGGGGGATTGCCCAAAGGCCTTTGATCGGATCAAAGAATACTTGTCGTGCCTGCCCGTGCTGGTTCCACCTGAGCCCGGGCGACCTTTGATCTTATATCTATCCGTGGTAGACTCGGCCTTCGGATGTGTATTGGGACAGCATGATTCGAATGGGAGCAAAGAGCAAGCCATATACTATCTAAGTAAAAAGTTCACTCCTTATGAAGCCAAATACACATTGCTGGAGTGCACATGTTGTGCACTGACATGGATAGCACAAAAATTGAGACACTACTTGACATCCTGCTCAACGTTACTGATATCAAGAATGGACCCTCCCAAGTACATTTTCCAAAAACCAATGCCTACTGGAAAGCTGGCTAAATGGCAAATGCTGCTCAGCGAGTTCGACATCACTTTTGTCACTCAAAAGGCAGTGAAAGCTCAAGCTTTTGCTGATCATATGGCTGAGAACCCGATGGGAGATGATTATGAGCATTTGCACACCTATTTCCCTGATGAAGAAGTCATGTTCGTAGGAGAAGAGATCACCGAAGAATATGATGGTTGGAGGCTATTCTTCGATGGGGCGGTCAATTTTAAAGGTGTCGACATTGGAGCGGTATTATTTTCCGAGACTGGACAATACTATCCTGTCACGGCCAAACTAAGGTTCCCTTGAACCAACAACATGGGAGAGTATGAGGCCTACATCTTAGGTCTTAGATTGGTAGTAGACATCAATATACAAGAGCTGCTGGCAATCGGGGATTCTGAGTTATTGATTCATCAATTTCGAGGAGAATGGACAGCAAAGAACTCCAAGATATTACCATACCTGGAATGCATAAAGGATTTGAAGCAAAGATTCACCAAGATAGAGTGCCAGCATGTACCTAGATTACAAAATGGGTTCGCAGATGCTTTGGCCACCATATCTTCTATGATCAAACATCCTGACAAGAACTACATTGTTCCAATACCCGTGACAGTGAAGAAGCAACCAGCTTACTGCTATTACGTTGAAGAAAAGTCAGACGGAAGGCCTTGGTTCTACGACATCAGAGGGTTTCTCAAAGACGATAGTTATCCATAGAATACAACAAGCCTCCAAAAGAAGACACTGAGGAGATTATCGAATGGTTTCTTTCTGAACGGAGATGTTTTGTACAAAAGGACACCCGATCTGGGTTTATTGAGATGTGTGGATGCAAAAGAAGCTGCTAAATAGATAGAAGAAATACACTCTAGGGCGTGTGGCCCACATATGAATGGTTTTGTACTTGAAAAGAAGATCATGAGGGCCGGCTATTTCTGGATAACAATGGAACATGACTGCATAAAGCACGCGAGGAAATGCCATCAGTGCCAAGTCTATGGGGATATGATCCGAGTGCCTCCAAACGAGCTGAACATTATAGGATCGCCTTGGCCTTTTGCCGCCTGGGGAATCGATTTCATAGGACGTATCGAGCCAGCTGCTTCCAATGGGGATCGCTTCATACTGGTAGCCATTGACTATCTTACCAAATGGGTGGAAGCTGCATCATACAAGTCAGTAACAAAGAAGGTAGTGTCAAACTTTGTCCGTGATAAGATGATCTGCCGATTTGGTATCCCTGAATCCATCATCACTGACAACGGGTCCAACCTCAAGAGTGACCTAATGAAAGCAACCTATGAGGTCTTCAAAATCAAGCATCGCAACTCCACCACATACAGGCCTCAAATGAATGGAGCGGTCGAGGCGGCCAATAAGAACATCAAGAGGATATTGCGCAAGATGACAGGCGTTTCAAAGAAATGGCATGAGAACCTGCCTTATGCTTTGTTAGGATACCGCACTATGATGAGAACATCAACAGGGGCCACTCCTTATTTGTTAGTATATGGCACTGAAGCAGTGATACCCGCAGAGTTTGAGATACCATCTTTGAGAATCATCCAAGAGACGTAATTGAAAGATGCTGAATGGATCAAAGGGAGAATAGAGTAGTTAGCCCTCATCGACGGAAAAAGATTGAATGCAATATGTCATGGGCAATTATATCAGAGAAGGATGGCCAAAGCATTCAGCAAGACAGTTCGAGAGAGATCATTTGAACCTGGGCAACTAGTAATGAAGAAGATATTTCCAAATCAAGAAGAAGCAAAAGGCAAGTTTGCACCGAACTGGCAGGGACCATACATGGTTCAAAGAATTCTGAATGGAGGAGCATTGATACTGGCAGAGATGGATGGAGAAGTCTTGCAGAAACCAATCAACTCAAACGCTGTCAAGAGATATTATGTAAAGGGATTCACATTGATTAAGAATTCCCCCATTTTTGCAGCACATTATGTAATCTGAACTACGTCACGACCTGATTCCCCAAGTGGGTACGTAGGCAACCTATTCAAGGTTCGGTCGCATAAATACAAAACTTCATTTTTCCCACAAAGCAAACACTGGGGCAGAATTTTTGAGGAACTCTAAAAAATTCCTAAAAGACAGACATAGTTGACACTGGGGCAAAATTTTTGTCTCAAAATTTTCAAAAGATGCAGACTGGGGCAAAATTTTGAGGGCGTCCTCAAAATTCATTCGGAACAGCACAAAGAACGACAACTTTTGCTTCACACAACGCGATTTGTGACTCAATGGGATAAAATATTTTATTTTCACTCTTGTTTCTTATAAAAGTTTTCAAAACCATTTGAACTCTACACTATTTTATATACTTATCCCTATCAGCTCAGCTAAGATCCCGGCGCTCGTGGACAGCGAACGCGAAACAAGCCAAGAATGCACAAACCAAACCCCCTCCCCCCCCCCCCACAACTCACCAATCTTTCTTTGGGTGCAGGCACGAGAGATACCTAAATCAACAATGCACAATGAAGATAATCTCCGGCAAAGGTTTGTCATTTTAAATTAGCTGAGGGCATACAACCCGAAGCGTCGATTGAGGGTACACACCCTGATATCGATTTGTCATTTTAAATTAGCTGAGGGCACACAACCGGAAGTGTCAATTGAGGGTATACAGCCCGATATCGATTTGTCATTTCAAAATTATCTGAGGGTACACAACCCGAAGCGTCGATTGAGGGTATATAGCCCGATATCGATTTATCATTTTAAATTAGCTGAGGGCACACAACCCGAAGCGTCGATTGAGGGTACACAGTCCGATATTGATTTTCCATTTTAAATTAGCTCAGGGCATACAACCCGAAGCGTCGATTGAGGGTACACAGCCCGATATCAATTTGTCATTTTAAATTAGCTCAGGGCACACAACCCGAAGCGTCGATTGAGGGTACACAACCCGATATCGATTTTGTCATTTTAAATTAGCCGAGGGCACCCAACCCGAAGCGTCGATTGAGGGTACACTGCCCGATATCAATTTGTCATTTTAAATTAGCTGAAGGCACACAACCCGAAGCGTCGATTGAGGGTACACAGCCCGACATCGATTTGCATTTCTATTTTTCTTCGCGGAGGGTACACAGCCCGATGCACCGATGGAGGGCATACAACCCAATGTTGGATCTAACACTTGATAGCAAAAGACACGCAATTACGGCATGTCAGATACAATCTCATATTGCAATAATCCTGGAAAGACAATTCAGCTTGGCGGGAAGGTACGCTTTATATATATATGCGCATTATGTTGCATAACATATTTTCATTGCAAGAAATACACCCCGAGCAAATCAAACATCTCAGCCTGACGCCCCATATTTCTCTTAAATCGTAGGCCCTTTTATATTCATGACGAAATTGGCCGCACTGTCAGCATCTTTGTCCGAAGACTCTTTCATCATCCCCAGGCAAAAAGGGGCCGCTGTTGACACCCAATTTTGTCCCCCCATTTTCAAAATCAACCGTTCTTGAATTTACACACACCTGTGTATCCCATTCCCACCTCGTCTATTATCTTCAAAATTACCTTCTCATAATATCCTGGTAATTAAGGCCATTTTTAAAGCATCGTCCAAAATCATAGCTATTTTTACAACGTTTCTACAATTATTTCTATTTTTAACAAAATTATTCAAAATTGTTTCAAGTTTCAAAATTACAATTTCTTTGCATCTTTTCCTTCGTAACAGCCTAAAATTGACTTCCTAATTTTTCCATAATTTTTACACCATTTAAAATCCATTTTATACCCTTTTATACCCATTTTTATACCTATTTATACATATATGTATATACATTTACACGTATATATAAATATATATATATATATATATATATATATATATATATATATATATATATATATACACACAAAGCATACACATCAGCCTATCTTTGCCACCTACACGCCCACGTGGCCAAATCCCAACCCTCCGTTGATCTAATCCAACAGTTGAAAAAATAAATTTCCTAATCTACCCCGCACAACCCCAAAACCAACTCGACCCTCTCCATCTCCCCACGTCTGCTCCGATTCTCACTCCCCTCTCTCTCCTTGGCGACTTCGAACGCCACCACTGTCAATGGGATTCCCGGCTATTTTAGACTGTGAAAATTAGGGAAACCGACATTTTTGAGTTCCTCTCATCATCCGCAACATAACCCATCCACTTTCAATGGAATTTGGGCGAGGGAGAGTTTAACCCTAAGTCGGTACTGTTGAGGGCCGATTCCGGCCAATCCCGCAGGCGAAATTGAGAACAAATGGTACAATAGTGTTCACCTCACTGTCCGCTACAAAACCTTGGTACTATTTGGGTTGTTTCGACGGAGGTCAAAATTTGACCTCCCATCGACATGGGTTTCTGTCACCGAAAAAGGTACACTGGTGGCTGTTCTTACTAAAACTACTTGACACTAGCGTGAGAAAAAGGAAAAACCCTATGCATGATTTGAATCGGGTCAATGCGAACCCGGTTCCAAAACCTAAATGGGTAATCCTCTTTCTTTTCTTTAACGTTCAGATTTGTGTGAATCCATGTTTATATGTGCCTATGTTTCCTGTGTATCAGTATGAGTTATGTGATTACTTGCTATGTAATTAGTATTATTCTTGTTATTTCAATGATTAAAACTGAGTGTTTCTTTGAAAACTCGCATGACTGTGTTAATATGCTCATCATTTAGGCCTTAGACCATCTCTTTTAATTTTAATGAAAATCAGGGACAATGCTTAAATTGTCTATGTTCCTTCTTGTTGAAATTCAACTTCTTACTCTGTCAAAGGGTGTGATTTTCGTGGTATTGTTTGAAATCTGATTGGATGACTTATTTTACTTGTTTGGGAGAATCTAAGTTTGTTGAGAATGAATCTCTGATTTATACTTGGACAGGATTTGAATCTGACAATTTATGAAGTGTCAATTAGGGTATTTTAAGAATTGGTTTGAATTATTGTCGAACCTAGACTCGATTAAGTTCAGTGGGAGGAAAAACTAAATCTGTTTTAAAGTTATAATCTGCCTTAGACTTTGGAATTTGACTGAACTATATTTGGTAAATTTGTGTGATTGATTCCTTTAACTTTGGAAGTAATATTTCTTTGCCTTTTCTGGTCTCTCCCACCCGTTAGAATCAGGACTCCCTCACACTTATATAAACTGGTTATTCTTTATGCTTACACACACAGAGAGAATCCTACATAGTACTCTCTACACACAGGGTTCTCTAATCCTAGCATACTCACTGCACTCACCTAAAAGCTTGGCAATTTTCTCCGCCCACAGTAGCATTTAGCACCCACTGGGAGATTCTTGCTTTGTTCACTTCTTCGGTCGAACTGTCTGCAAGTATTAAGCAATATTCACATCTCTGTTTGCTTATTTTCACATCACTGAAGGTATTCCTCCCCTTTTTCTCTTTTCTTTTTTACTGCATATTGCTTTTTGATTAGAAACTGGTCACCTATTCCTATTTGTCTTGACTTGAAGTTGCTTGTGTGAATACTTCTTATGCTCTGTATATACTTGTCAAAGAGACCGTAGTACCTCTTGCTCTTGTTAGTGCCCATTTAGGGTTTCTTTCTTGGCTCTTGGGCTAATCCTTTCATGCAGGAACTGTGAGGGCATTCCTGAGAGCATGCCAAGGTTTGTTACAGGTTTTTAGCCTTTACTTAGACCCCAGTGAGGGTACTCTGGCTGTCTGCAAGTTCTGGACCTTGATAACTTGGTTCCTGACTCTTAAACTTAGACCCCTAATCCAGATATTGGCTACATTATACTTAGAGGACAAAACTGGGAACCTTGGCTATGCTCAGCGTGATTTATCACTTACCTGATGAACCATATCCCTTAGAAACTGCCCTCTATTATGTATATTCATTAGGTCTCCCTATTGTATTTGTTTGAAACAGGGTACACAGTCATTAGACTGTGTAGAAGGCTACATAGGAGCCTTCTTTTTTCCTTTACCTCTTTATGTGCTTCATTATCCATGCCTATGGCCCTTCCTTTGAAAATTGAATGTTATGATAAGTCATACATTTTGCTAAAATCTGCATCTTTCCTGAACGATCATGATACTGCCTACAATACATTTCACAGGTTTTTGTTACTTGAAAGCATAGTTTAAGATGATCAATTTAGAATGATATGTTAAATCGAGGCTATTAGTGAAAAGTATCGAAATCTGGACTTATTACACTAAAACAAAGTTGTTTCTATTTGCACAAATGGTCCAGGCCCATAACGTTTTTAGAAAATAGCCCTTTTATGTGTTTTAGCTATTTCTGTTATGCACAGTTGGTCCAGGCCATTAAACATTTTTAAATCATGGCCTGCCTATGTTGAAAACATTTTTTAACTACTCTAAACGCTCTTATACACTAATCTAATAGTCTATAGGGGTGTATAACGTTTTGGGGGTCACTTGTACGCTTAAAATAGTTTTCCTAAAGTTACAACTATTTAGGACATATAATTGCATGTCTATACCTTTACATATAGTACTATTATGTGCGATAGCCCTTATTTGCTCTTGTGTGCTTTCGTGAACTCATATTTCGAAAACATCCCATTTTATCCATATATATACATTTCTTAAATCTGACCCTAACACCAAAAAGACCATTAAGGTTAGGGCTCGACAATTAATGGCGAGTCACACCGACCCTAAATGAGCCAACATTTTATTTTTAAAACAAATCATTTTCGGTTTTCCTAATCTAAACTCGTTTGTCAATGAGGCTACTTACGCAAATATCTTTTTATATTTATTACGCAAGTTGAACACTTGTAATCTTTTGTTCACAATTAGGCATCAACGTTAGAGGCCGTAGACACGACTAGGCTCAAAACCTAGGCCGGATGGCAAATTGTTCATATGTGTGCATAAGTATGTTATATCTTATTTTAAATGTTAGATCCCAAGTTAGCATGATAATAGACATTGTTTACATCCCAAAATTAAGACTTGGACGGTAACCACCCTTTTGGTGGGACTCGGGGAAGTGCCTAACACCTTCTTTCCTGAGTCACTTGGACTTCTTACCCTATAGAATCTCTGATATAGATTAGTAGACCATTTTGAACTTAACTTTAGACGCTTAGGTGACCTAATATGCCTTAGAAACTATATTAGGTGGCGACTCACACATTTAAACTCAAACGAGTTCACCCAATCAAATCTGAAACCCGACTCGCCTCGAGTTGAGTCCAAAATCGGGTATGACAGTGTTGAAGGACCTTTTGAGCAAGCAAATTGTTCCCTGTTGGTAGTATACTTTTCAATGCTCACCAACCAAAATTTAGGGCTTTTGGTGGCTTTTTTAACTTTCAGATTTCCTTCCAAATATTGCGATCCTGATTAGGAATACTATCCTTTTGTAGCAACAAATACCCACTCTTAACATTGTACTTCCCTTGTCTATCTAACCTCCACATCCAACGATCGTCCCAAAACGTAAATCTAAGGGAATAGATTTTGTATAATTTACCTCCTCTATAGTAAAGAGGGTTTCCAAGAGATGTAGTTTCCATGCTTTTGTATCACTATCTATCAATTCTGCTACACAAAGATTCAGGGACGCAGGGCTTGGAGCACTTTGAATTAAACATGGACTGGTCTGTTGGTAACCATGGGTCATTGTATATTCGTGTACTAAGTCCATTCCCAATTCTCTTGGCGCAACCCTTTTGGAGAAGGTATGTTGTCGCACAAAGTGATCATCAAATAAAACTTGGATTTGATCCCTCACCTGCAATAAGGAACGCTAAGTTGCGATAGTATTTAGCACCAAGAATTCAACTTACAAGAGCATTTGGCCGAGTTAAAATAATCCAGCCTGTCTTGGCTAATAGTGCTCTATTTGTATGTTGGAGTCTTCAAAAGCCCATACCATCATCACTTTTGTGCTAACTAAGATGCTCCCATGAAATCCATTTAATTCCAGATCCCTCACTATCTCCATTGCGCCACCAAAAATCATTCACAGCTCGTTCAATAACAATGCATGCGTCTACATATAATCCAAAAAGAGACATAAGATAATTTGGCATTGCTTGTACAACTATCTTTAATCGAAAATCCTTCACTGCTCTTGATAGGACTGCTCTTTTCTAACTTTGAAGCTTTGATCACACTTTATCCACTGTATAACTGAGACCTTCTTCTTACTACGACCCACAATAGCTGGCAGCCCAATACATTATGATCAACAATCGGTGCATTTAGAATAACAACAATTGAGTCTTTTGCTACAACATTACTGTTTACACTAAAAAAGATCTCGATTTATGAAAGTTCACTTGTCTGATCGATGCCTGCTGGTTGATCATAAGACAATTTTTAATGGTATTTGCTTTATAAGCTGTTGCCTTGAAAAGAAAAGGTGTGTCATCTGCAAAAAAGAGATGTGAGCTAGGCGGTGCATGCGGTGCAATCTTGACACCATGTAAATTACCATGTTGTGTATGAAATCTCAATAGTATCGAGAATCCTTCTGCCACAACGATGAACAAGTAAGGTTTCAACAAATCAGCTTGGCATAAACCTCTTGATGGAATAATGTTTCCAAGCTCCCTGCTCGCATGGGATATTCTGTATGAAACCGTAGAAACCATTCTCATGAGTTTCCATACCCACGCCATAGAAAATCAAGCTTGAGCATAATGTTCTTCAAATAATCTCACTCCACTCTATCATAGGCCTCGCTCATGTCAGTTTTTAAAGCCGCAAATCATGATTTTCGTTATGTTTTATGTTTTCCGCTTCAAGTAGTAATTTATCTCAAATAAAATCATGAAATTATCAATAATAAATATATAAAGAATATATGCGCTTTGAGCTTTAGAGATAATATCATTTAGACAATTGTTAATTCGATTTGCCATAATTTTGCAAACAATACAACGAATCACATTTCACAGAGATATGAGCCTAATATTAGACATTGCCTCAGGTTGCTTCGTTTTTTGGATTAAGACGATTTTTGTATTATTATGGCCAAGTATGTTTCCATTTACATTTACACACTATAAGATCGCCTTTGAAATGTCTTTCCCTACCACCGACCAAAAGCTGCTATAGAAGCTTCGATTTAAGCCATCAGGTCTTGGGGCCATCAACGGTGAACATTTTGTTAAGAGATAAATTATTCTCTATCATCATCTTATTCTAGATCAAGTCAAGAACCGTGTTTGTAGCCCCTTGATCAGAAGTGAACAAAGTATGATATAATCCCGTGATCACATCTTGTAATCCATTATCCCATCCATGCCATTATCCCAATTCATCTTTTAGTTGTGTGAACATATTTTTCTTTTGCCTATTTGAGGCCATAATATGGTATAATCTTGTGTTGGTATCACCTTTTCTCAACCAATATTGTTTTTGTTGTTTAAGTGCCTGTATGTGTGCCTCCTTAGTTTAATTAAAGAGTTGTATATGGTATGGTTGTGAGTTGTGTCCTATATCTTTTCATATGCGCATTGGCTTGCTATAACTTGTCCTTAAATTGTTGTCTTTTGTTCTTTCCCCTTTCAAGGAGATAGGCCCCACAAATTTTTATCTTTTCATTAATAGGCAGGTCTTTCCCATGTTCACACGCAATTTGGACTGCTTTTACATCAATATCTCATCCAAGTTTTCAAAACGGAAGGGTTTCGCAGCGTAGTAGATAACATTTATGCCCAATGTTAAGAAGATATCTGCATGATCACATGTTGCTGATTCAATATGGAACACTTTGGCATTTAAATTTTTTTTCCAATCTCTTTTTGTCATAGCACGATCTAGCCTCTCTTTCGGACCTTGTTTAAAGTGTTTCTACATCTTTCCCATATAAAATGGTTACCTATGTAGCCAAGGTCAAAGAGCTTACAAAAATTTACCACTGCTCTAACAATATCCTCTATTCTGGTCGTTGTATACGACCAAGTATGTCCCTGTAGTCAAGTATATCATTAAAGTCACCACCAGTGCACCATGAGAAAGTGGATTTGTCTTTCAAAGACTTTAATAGATTTTATGATGCACGTTTTCGGTGTGATCCTGGTAGCCATAAAATTCGGTAAAACAAAATGAAGGAATACTAGTAATATGTCTTCTACTTTTGGTAAGTAATAAGAGAGCAAGAATTCTTTTCCTTCCAAAAGAGTGTCAGCCCCTACTGGATCCACAACAAAGGGTCCTTTATAATTTACCTGAGTTATAATTTGATCTAAAGTGGCCCTACATGTCTTCGTCTATTGGAGGAAAACGATATTGGGATACTTGAAGAGACCATGTCCTTCAGTTCCTGAATTATCTATGGGTTTCCAAGCCCATAAAAGTTCCAACAAATACTAGGGCTTGTATACAAACAAAAGAGTTCTAGCTCTCACGTAGAGAGAGGAAAGCGGCCTCACGTAGAGAGAGAAAAGCGTGAAAGTATACTTTGTGCCCAAGTAACTATGAATCAGAAGTTTTGCAAGATCGTTCTTGGAAAAAGATTCAAGGTTTTTAGCTTGCATCTTTCACTATTGGATGGATTGTCGATGTAATGGTTTATGGATGGATATGGTTTAGTTGCTTATAAACAAGGAGAAAAAAACTTTATGGTATAAGTGAAACGACCTCGGTTATCCGGTTCGAAAGTTAGGACTCCGACTGGCGTGTTGATAATTTTAAAATATTTGTAATGTCCATTAGGACCTGTCTGTAAAATTTGAGCTAAATCAGACCTCGTTTGGTAGGCATCGGAAGAAGGTTTCGATTTTATTATCGATAAATATTAAAAAAAGAGATTTTCAAGCTCGGTTTTGGCGAATGAGCTCCGATCCGAAATTTGAAAGCGCCGTTAGGTTCGTATGATTATTTGTGACTTTTGTGATTTTTGAAAAGTGAATTTTGATATTGTTCGGCTAGTTTCGCTAAAATGCCGAAAGTTAAATAATTTGATCATTTTCCATTTAATTTGCATATTGTGTTTTGGAAGTCCGATTTGAAATCCACCTTTGTGAGTATGTTAAATATATTTTGTATAACTTGTATGCAAAAGTTGAAATTATTTCGAATATCGTAGGGTACTATTTTAATTTTCGTTAAGAAAAGAAAATAAAATAAAAGAAAACAAAAAAAAAAAAGAGAAAAGACAAGAAATTTTTAAGCAAAGGCGGTGGCTAAAAGGGGTTTACCCCTTAGCCTATATACGTAAGTAAAGTAAGCAGCAACAGCAAAATTGAAATGGTAGCAGAAACGAAAAACTTAGAAACGAAGGAGAAAAATGCCAGAAAATGAGAAAAGGAGTCGGAGAAAAGTAGAATTTTCATCCTGAAACATTCAGATAATGATCTTAATATATTATTTGAGTTTATTACGTGTGCTTGAATATATTTTAACGGTAAAAATTGGGATATTATACATCGTTTTAATAAGTTCTATTAATAATTTAAAGGGTCAAATGGATCCCGATAATGGAATTGATTATATATCAGTACTCAGTGAGTTATGGGAAACCTATAAATATAATTTATTTAGGGTTTGGTTATGTGACCTTAAACCCTGCATATAGGCCTGGCCTTCGTATTGCGTATTCGAATAGGGTATCAGGTTCCTAAACGGATTGCCCTAAGATGTGAGGAATGAAGCCTTTAGCCTAAATTGATATATTTTTCTGCTTATTGAATAGAGTGGAATCGTTTGGCAAGGAAACCAAGGGATAAAGCGGTTGTTGATTAGTCGTACTAACTTTTGGAAGAGGTAAGTGTTTATATCTATTTCTTTGGAGGCACCTGGCCTCGTGGATTTTCTACCACGTGTTCCTAACGTGTGTAGGTGCCGATCGGCGTACTCCTTAGGCCTTAGCTTTGGATTTACATTGCATATTATATGTTATGTCCTGTTGTTGGTATTGCATTGAGGATCTGAGCATTGTACTCTGGCTGTAAGATGGCATCTACTCCCCGGCTGTCGATGAGAGTCCCGCACCGGTGAAGGGTTATTATTGCATCACATTGCATTCATATGCATTATATGTCATTCATATGCATTACATTGCATATCATATTGGGTGCAGGAGTATTCCGACCCAGGAGTATTCCGCTCCATTGTATCATATTGAGAGCAGGAGTATTCCGCCCAGGGGCAGGAGTATTCCGCTCCATTGTATCATATTGAAGGTAGGAGGATTCCGCCCCAGGAGAGTGCAGGAGCATTCCGCCTCAGCTTTATATTATATCGGGTGCAGGAGTATTCCGCCCCAAGAGAGTGCATGAGTAGTATTCCGTCTCTGGTTTATATTATATCGGGTGCAGGAGTATTCCGTCCCAGGAGCAGAAGCGCTCCAGTTGGTTATCAGATTGGATTCCCCTCGAATGCAGGAGTATTCTGCTTCGGGATGAGATTACGGGCACATGTGACCCTTTGCATCAGATTTCATATTATTTCATTTCATCTCATTTTTTTTCATACCATTGTGTTGACTTGTGGTACATAACTACTGTTCTGCTTATACGTGCATTGCTTATTTGTTGATATATTTCTGGCTCGTATTCCTGGCTGAGTTTATGGTTTGATACGTGTTTCCGATTATTATCTGGCTCTGCCTTTGTATAATTTAAATAAAAAGAATTTGGTCTATCTGTTTCTTTTCTCCCTGGCTAGCTATCCTATTCTTTGAGGTGGCTAGTCTGCGTCACTTATTGAGTCCTTTTGAGTCACCCTTGTTTGTTGTTTGTTTCTTGTCTATCTATTTCGTTTCGGCAGGTTCGCTCCAGGATTGAGTTCGTCACGTTGTTCAGAGCGATGACGACTTCAGCTGTCAGGGTGAGCCAGCTTTTATTCTAGATGTCCACCAGTTTATTGTTTATTATTTCAGCTTCATTTTGCTCCCTTTAGGAGGTATCTGACTTTTTTTGTACTCTTAGATGTCTAGTCTGGATAGCCCTAAACCTAGTATGTTGGGTAGGTAGTTGTAATTTCTTTTGTACAGTTTAGAGGTATCTGTATGTCTGTATTTTTTTTAAAGTCTTGTTCTTATTTATGAAATGAATTATATTTATTTTACTAATTTAATTGGTAAGGGTTCGCCCAACGGGTCTAGGGGAGGATGTGGGGTCCCCACACGGTCTAGCCGGATTTCGAGTCATGTCAATAAGATACTTTGTGCCCAAGTAACTAAGGGTTTATGCATGGGAGATTCAGTAAGATCAAGACCAAGCAAGAAATAGCGTTATTATAACCTAAGAGATAGAATAGGCATGCTTAATTAAAAAAAAAAAAAAACGATACCAGGATTATCATCAAGGAAGTTCAATGTGATCAAAAGTGTAACGGTGAAGGTAAATATCGACTGGTACTCGAATAGAGATCAATTTTAAACTATTTCTCATAGTATAGGACCAAGTATGACCCCTTTCCTTTGAATAATCAAACCGACAGGAAATCTCAATAGTATAATTTGATTGGTGTTCCTGAATTTTCACCTTGTTGGTGAGGGTTCGATTCAGCATGTTGTAATCCCCTCCCCATTCCCCGTCCCCCCCCCCCCCCTCCCCCCCAATTTTTTTTAAAAATAAATAAATAATTAATTAAAACAAAAATAAAGATTCAAAATGTTAATATAAAAGGAGAAAAAAAAACTTACATAAAAGTGAAGGGAAACACAACAAGAGTTTTTGTGATTAGTTGAGTTTGAGTTATTCTTACAAAATTTTAAAACTAATTAAGTGAGTATGCTAAATCTTACAACAAACGAAGATTAATAATGAATGAGTGGTGAAATCTCCCTTCCCCATTCTGTCCACATTTTCCCCCAATTTTGTGTGTTTTTTTTCTTAAAGAAAAACTAATAATAATCGAATGAGTTTACATTTTTCATTTTTTAGTGCTTTTCCCTATTTCTTAGTACTCCATATTGTTTTTTCTAATAATTCCATTAAACCATCACATAAATTCATTAGTTGGAAAAGAAAGAAGCATCGATTTGATAGTGTTTGAGCACTCTTTGTTTACCCTTATTCAGAACTAGTGATGTTTGGCATTTTATGCCTATATTTCCTTAATATTTCCTTACGTTTGAATACTTTATTCGCTCGTTTTATGGTTTATGAATATGGTTTTGCACTGATTTTATGTCGTGTGTATGTAGGTTGTTATGCAGTGTAATTGGAGCTTTTAAGAGCGTGATTGAGCAAGAAAAGATTGGATTTTGATTGAGGATTGAATCGAGCACACGAAGGCACGACACGAGCGAGCAAAGGAGAGAACGGAACAGAAAATGGCTGGGCGCTGTAGCCTCCGCGGCGCGCCGCCCAACGCGCCAGTCTGGCAGGCGCGGTTGGGGGTGCGGCGCATGGCCATAGCGGTCAACTTTCGACGGGTTCTGTCTAATGTCGCGCGTTACGAGGCGCGGGGCGCCCGTTATAGCGCCCCGTGTGCAGTTTTTCACTTCCTATTTCGTCTAGGATTGGGTCTAACTTATTACTAGGTGTTTGTAAACTCTATAAATACTCTTTTACTTAGTTTTTCATAGGAGTTCAGACTTTGGAGCAAGTTTTGGAGGAGAGGGGAGGAGCCCTAGATGTCTTCTACACAAGTTCTTTTTCCCTTTCTTTTATTCTTCTCTTTAATTCTATAGTTTGTTTGTTCTTGGGTTAGAGTAAATACATGAAGGTTGATGTTTGAAAGTTGATTTCTATATATTGATTTACTATTATGGATTGTTTATTCTTTCTTGATCATAATTGTTTGATTATTGAGGCATGATAATTGAACACTATCTATGGTTTTTAGATTGAACTCGAAAGAGGGAATTTAATTACGCAATAAGAAAGAATAGAACTAGTTTATGAACCCGGGCGTCGGGGAACCAATTTGTGAGTAGGATAGACATATACTTGCTCGCCTAGTTTAACTCATTACATAATTCGTTAATGCGTGCACGTGATTCGACCCATAGACATATAGGGATTGGAGTAGCCTGCATAGACCGTGAAGAATCGAAAGGTTTTCATTGGTACATTTTACCTGTAGTTAGCAATCTAGGAAATCAAGAAGTAGAATCAACTGGAAAACTCAACTGGATTGTTCGTAACTCTGACCCGGGACCGTCATCTTTTATTGATAACAACGTAGAATTTTCTCTGTTACTTGATTTCAATTACTTGTTTTTATTACTGCATTTAGTTAGTAAATTCTCAACCATTGGAAAAAGATCCCTGAATAGTTTTAGGAAATTGTTTGCTAGAATTCAGTCTGAATAGTCCTCGTGGGAACGATACTCTACTTATCACTTTATTACTTGTCGACCACGTATACTTGCGTGTGCGTTGGGAGCAAAAAGTTTTTGGCGCCGTTGCCGGGGACTAATTACGGACTGATTTCTTTTTGAACGATTACTTATTTTTTATTCAGGTTTAATTTTTGTTTAGTTTAGTATTGTGTTACTTGTCTTTACATGGCATCTTTTAATGAAAGTGGGTTGAATGATGGTTGCTCAAATTTTGTTGATTCTTGTCTACTTTGTGGAGGACATCATTTTTGGGAAAATTGCCCGAGTCTTCCAACCCTGCGAGACTGGTTATGTGAATTTTCTACCACCTTTGATTGGAATTTTTTTAAATTGTGTGGTGGTCGGTGGAATGATTGTCCTAAGTGTCATGCTCCTTCCCCCAATAATTTTTGTGATGATTCTAATGATATTTGTGAGTTTGACAGGAGCGATAAAGTGCAGGTTGTTAGCGAAACTTGGCTAATGGAGCAAGCCAAACTATTAGAAGCTTATGGGAATTTCAGGAGTGAACTTACAAATATGACGATGCAATTTATGGAAGAAAGAGTGGAGCTCGGGCAAGAGATCGACGAATTTGGCTTGACTATTCACGACTTGGAGGAGAATTTGAGTGATATGGTTGAGGTGTCTGAAGCCCAATTATCAGTTGTCGTGAATAGTAGATTTGAGATAGAAGAGCTTAGAAGCCAATTTGAGGAGCAAAAAGTGGAATTCTTACCATTCGACCCAATAGTAGTTGATGATGCCAAGGTTGAGAAAATCACATTAGAGTCAAGTGAGGAAATAGAAAATATCATAGGTGAGGACTCTAGTGTTTGTGCAAGTGAGGGTGTCAAAAGTAATGCAACTTTAGAATTGAAGCGCATTGGACCTCATTCCAATCATTTTTCAACATTGTGTTTGGATGGTGACATGAAAATTGAGCCACCCGAGCCTATGAAGAAACAAAAGGAGGAGGAACAAGGTGCCTATATTTTAGAGTGTGTGATGCCGAGGAGACAAAACGACATCCCTCATTTAAAGGCTAAGAAGTGCAAAATGCGGCATTGTTTACTTGGTCCTGTTGTATTTTTGCCACCACCCCAATACCATAGTTGTAAACTTGAGGCAAAGTTGGGGATTCAATTCATTAGTTCAAGGTTGAGAAAAAAGTGATGAAGTTGTCTTCGTCGTGCCACGACGTCAACTAAGGCGCTTCTTGGGAGGCAACCCAATTTGCTTGCTTTACTTTTATTTATTTTTATTAGTATTTTTATAGTTGTATATTACTTTGGGTGATTCTTGGGATTGCAGGTTCATGTAATGTCGAGGCTAAGTGTGGGGTGTCCTCACCCTTGCCCAATATTGATGACCTGATAAGGGAAATCTGAGTACCTCATACTATATGGAAGCTTGGAGGATGCTAGCACCAAGGACTAGAATCTTCAGGGAAGTTTTCTTTACCTTGCGCTTGCTTATTTTTAGCACCGAGGACAGTGCTTAGTTTAAGTGTGGGGTGGGGAACTACCCTTTTATTTATTTGTGAGGTTAGGGATGCATGTACCATAGGATTTTTATTTTGTCACTTGACTTTATTTTGATTTGTCTCTTGCTTTAATATATAAAAAAACAAAATTAGAAAACCAATGAAAAATTTCAAAAAGATTTTCATTTTTAGTTTTATTAGTGGTACATGTCATCCACCCCGTGGTTTTTCTTATGGCATCGGTTCTTTTCCACGGGGAGACCTTTGAACCGGGTAGTTTTTATTTTTATTAGGATTAGGATAGTTAGTTGTAGATGACCCTAGACGTAGGAAAAAGGTAGAATGCTAGGTGCCTTTGAATTGTTTGATACCGGTGGACTTGAATTGATTGCATGTGCTATTTGTGGTGTCCTTGGGTTTTAATTGTGATGCATGCCAAGGAAAAATTGGAACGACCCCCTTGAGATGCTTGAGTCCGCTTGCTTGACTTGATTGTGAACCTTTGTGCATTAGTGCTTAAATTTCCACAAGTTGCATTCTAGAAGCTTAGTTGAGAGTTGTTGATAGAGCCTTTTTGTGTGGATCATGTGCAATGTGTGTTGTGAGGCATGTTCTTGTTTACTCCATGTTGCATATTAATGTCTAGAACTTGCCCCGTGTGTGTGCAAAGCGAAATCCTAGGTTGGCTCTAGTCGGGAAATGATACAAGGCCTTCTTTTGATTTGCCTACCCTTACATATATACCTTGGAAAAAAAATTGTTGTGATTTCTGTGACCCTTTTTGTTGGCACCCACACCCCGAGCCTACCCATTTGTTCTAAATTGACTCTTTTGGCCCTTACTCCTTAAGCACTTTATTGATATTTTGTTGTTGATTGGAGTTGTGGTTGGATGTTGGGAGGTTTTTGAGTGGAGCTAATGAAGGGGAATAATTGAAAAAAATTGTGAAGTAGTGAAAAGCATTGGCAAGGTTGGATGAAATTGAAAATTGAAAAAAAAAATAGCAAAGTTGAAAAGAAAAAGAAAGAATTGTGGAAAAAGAAATAAAAAGAGAAAAATATCCATTCCTTGCTAGTGTGTGCTTAAAAGAAAAATGCTACTTGTTGAGAAGGTGTGTGTGTGTGAAAGTTGTTGATTGGGTGGCTTTGATGAGATTGATGATTAATTTGATTGTGATGTATTAAAATGCTTAGGGAGGTAGTCACTATTACCATATGTAGCCTACCCGCCCCTTAGCCTACATTACGACCTTTCTAAAGTCCTAGTTAATCCCGATTGGAGTGAGCTTACATTAGTGGAGTCCTACACTACGGGCAAGCCTATGGTACATCGTGTGTGACATGTGAGCTTTTCATGAGAGTGAGTGAATTCATTTGTTATTGTCCTCGTTCTATTCTTAATATTCATTGTTGTGTGTGATATTTGGGGGACATTCTTTTGCTTCATATTGGTGAGGGCACATGGTTTGCATGAAATAGGTGAAATTGATGGTTCTTGGTTGAGTAGATAGGTGCAATTTTGTGGGAGCATAGTTGCAATAAGTTGAGTTTGTGCATTTGAGCTATTTTGGGGTGGTTGTTCTCGTATTTTTGTTTTTGGTAAATTGTTGGCATGTTGTGGATCCATAGTAGTCATGCGTGCATTTGTTCAATGATCGGTATCAACCATAGTCATGGGCAGACCTGTTTTACCTAGGTTGGGAAGTTATTTGTGATTGCTCGAGGACGAGCAAAGGTTCAAGTGTGGGGTGGTGATGTTTGGCATTTTATGCCTATATTTCCTTAATATTTCCTTACGTTTGAATACTTTATTCGCTCGTTTTATGGTTTATGAATATGGTTTTGCACTGATTTTATGTCGTGTGTATGTAGGTTGTTATGCAGTGTAATTGGAGCTTTTAAGAGCGTGATTGAGCAAGAAAAGATTGGATTTTGATTGAGGATTGGATCGAGCACACGAAGGCACGACACGAGCGAGCAAAGGAGCGAACGGAACAGAAAATGGCTGGGCGCTGTAGCCTCCGCGGTGCGCCGCCCAACGCGCCAGTCTGGCAGGCGCGGTTGGGGGTGCGGCGCATGGCCATAGCGGTCAACTTTCGACGGGTTCTGTCCAATGTTGCGCGTTACGAGGCGCGGGGCGCCCGTTATAGCGCCCCGTGTGCGGTTTTTCACTTCCTATTTCGTCTAGGATTGGGTCTAACTTATTACTAGGTGTTTGTAAACTCTATAAATACTCTTTTACTTAGTTTTTCATAGGAGTTCAGACTTTGGAGCAAGTTTTGGAGGAGAGGGGAGGAGCCCTAGATGTCTTCTACACAAGTTCTTTCTCTCTTTCTCTTATTCTTCTCTTTAATTCTATAGTTTGTTTGTTCTCGGGTTAGAGTAAATACATGAAGGTTGATGTTTGAAAGTTGATTTCTATATATTGATTTACTATTATGGATTGTTTATTCTTTCTTGATCATAATTGTTTGATTATTGAGGCCTGATAATTGAACACTATCTATGGTTTTTAGATTGAACTCGAAAGAGGGAATTTAATTACGCAATAAGAAAGAATAGAACTAGTTTATGAACCCGGGCGTCGGGGAACCAATTTGTGAGTAGGATAGACATATACTTGCTCGCCTAGTTTAACTCATTACAGAATTCGTTAATGCGTGCACGTGATTCAACCCATAGACATATAGGGATTGGAGTAGCCTGCATAGACCGTGAAGAATCGAAAGGTTTTCATGGGTACATTTTACCTGTAGTTAGCAATCTAGGAAATCAAGAAGTAGAATCAACTGGAAAACTCAACTGGATTGTTCGTAACTCTGACCCGGGACCGTCATCTTTTATTGATAACAACGTAGAATTTGCTCTGTTACTTTATTTCAATTACTTGTTTTTATTACTGCATTTAGTTAGTAAATTCTCAACCATTGGAAAAAGATCCCTGAATAGTTTTAGGAAATTGTTTGCTAGAATTCAGTCTGAATAGTCCTCGTGGGAACGATACTCTACTTATCACTTTATTACTTGTCGACCACGTATACTTGCGTGTGCGTTGGGAGCAACAACTAGGAAGAGAGAAAACAAGCTGAAGAGGAAATGTTTAATACTCCCTCTCTCCCATTTTATGTAACACTATTTTCTTTTGGTCTATTTAAAAAAGGATGTTATATTTCTAGAATTAATTATCTTTATGAAATTATTTTCAACCAAACAAATTTGCATGACTTGCTTTACACTAAAAATTTCAAGATTTTTTTTTTAAAAAAAAACTTCGTACCAAGTCAAACACCATCATATACAATGGAACGAAGGGAGTAGTTCGCAACATCCAAAAAGCTCTAGTAGCTATGCTAGCTGGCTATTTGAAATTTGAATTTTAAACATAGTACAAGATATTATAGCCTACAACAAAAAGCTATTTTAGAATCTCATACAAAAAAGTTTCGGATTGGTGAACGTCAATTAAATTGTTCTTGGTAACCCGATTGGTATGTTAGAAATTAATCATTATATAAAAAACTTTTGATGTAATCTTTGCACTTAAAGATCTCTTTTTATTTTTCGTTGTTTTCTCTTTGGATTCTCTATATATCAGTCATATAGTTGTATTGGAAAAACTGGAAAAAATGGAAAAAGGAAAAACTTGACAACATGTGTAATTGACTTGACACTGGAAGAAAATCAAGCAAATATATATTTTATTCAACAACAACAGCACAATAACGATAATTAATCTCATTTTTCTCGGTTGGTGCTCATATACCAACTTGCTATGTTTTTCGCACATATTTTTATTTTTTAAAACAAAAACGAGACAGAAACGTCAAGTAGATAGTCTAATGAAAACAAATACAGACACTAGCTCGTCAGCTATTAGGCACATCCAATTGCTAGCAGCTGGTGAAGTTCTTGCTCAAAAACTTCCATTTGTTTCTCGTTCAAGCATATCCATGCTTCTATTCCACCAGTCTCTTTTGAATCCATGAAAATAATAAGATTTTTAGGAAGATGTTCAATTGGACTAACCCATGATGGTTTTCCCCAACCAAAATCAATATCATAAAATTTGTAGCCACACCAGCTATTAATCAGTAAATCTATCTCCCCTTTCATAATTGATATTTGTAGCTTTATGGCTTCCTGAGGAATGGCCATGATTGCCTCATCTTTCCTCTCTTTGTCCGCAAATTTGGAACTCAGTTCTGATAATCCTTTTCTAATACAAGTGACCAATGTGGGAAAGTCAGTATCGTCATTCTCACCTTTGCATGAACTAGCATTTGCCACAACGTTTCCCACACAATGGCTTGGCATGGGAGGGACAACCCGCTTTCGTATGTTTACATTATGTAACAAGTATGATGATGTTGATTTCGTCCTCCCTGAAGCAGTCATTGCACATTTCCATATCGCAGCTGACACAACTTCAACACGTGTTGGCGTTGGTACTGTGGCCTTAGCCTTGAGGGATGCGATAGAAGATTGATCGAAGACAAAAATTTTAGTTACGTTTTGCTTATCGAAAAATAACTTGGTTACTTCTTCAACAGAATTAGAATTAGTCAAACTAGGAACGGGAATATCAGGATTAGCCTGCGGTAAGAATTTTGCGGCAGCAACTAATTCTGGAATTAAGTCGCCCCTACCTCGAGAAGTGACTGTCCAAGCGTCAATGAACGTGCACAACGTGGAACGGTCGCCAACTTTGTGAGAAGCACGAATTCCAATACACATACCTCCACACTCGAGAAAAGTGACTTGCACTAGTAACGGAAATGGTCCATTATCAAATACTGAGCACCCTTCACCAGTTGGAAGGAAATGTATATCCACATTTGGTTGTCTAAGAACGTCTTCTAAACGATAGTTATGGGCAACAGCCTCGTAAAAGGGCACCCCGTCGTCGTTGCATTCAATTGAGTTTCCCTTGATTCGTCCACCAAATGGATAGAAACGAGTCAGAGTTTCAGATAAAGATTTTTTCAAATGAATTAATTTTGATGAATTATCTGCCTTCGTTTTAGCATCAACGGAAGGAGGAGGAGCAGGATAAAATAAAGCTATGGGAACAGATGTGGGAAATGCCATTTGATCCAAGAGAGAGAATTCAAAGGTTCTTAGGTGATTGGGAGTGGAAGATGTTGGTTTAATGAGTTCATCAGAAACTATCTCAATCTTTCTATCCATGTTTGCTAACTTCAAATTTTCTAGCTTGCTCTATCTTTTAGTCCCCTTCACCATTACATGAATTTCATGTATTTATATAGTGATGTACCTACTTTTTGTATTTTGGCCATCCGCCAAATATATCTAGTTTTACTAGGGGGGGGGGGGGGGTAGGGGGGGAGTGGGGATATAAAGCATATGGTCTTTTGTACAGCATGAAGATTGTTAATTAAGAAACAATGAGTTAAGTACTACCAATGATCTCTATGTATCCTATTGCATTTATCATTCTTGAGAAATAATTCAAAATTAGAAAACTTAATCGTCCTCTTAGTTTTTTTTCCCTTTTTATATCGTGCACAAAAAAGTTCTCAAGTATTCTTATACTTTTTTATAATACACTATCGAGTAATTAAAAACCTATTACAAGTAAGTTCTCAAGTATTCTTACTTGTTTTAATATTTAAGTTTTAAATATGCCAATGATTTGCCAAGTCAAGTTTGTATCCTTAGATTATTGTCCAATTATACCAACTATATGCTAATATTTGCCATTGTGATTTTTGAAGGTCAATTCTTCCATCATGACTCAACCATTGGTCAGTTTATAAGCTAAAGTAGCTATTTTAAAGGAGTTTTTGGCCAGAGAATATAAAAATAAATAAGCACACGTGAAATTTTCTTTTTGTTGTTGAATGAATGACGGTGTTGGGACAAGTCTTTTCGTGCCCATTCATTCAACAATTATAATAGACTTTTAATTACCGGACGATGTAAAAAAATATTTACACTATTAGTGCATATTACTTAAACTCAAATAAAAATCCACTTGCATGTATTGGCACAAGGTTAGGCTGACTTACATTAAATCCAAAGAGTTGATTACATTAAGGAGCTGCGACAAGTACCTAACTTCTTTATACAATTAGGCAGTTTAATTTGTCAAAAGGAGTTAGAGATCAGATACTAATATCACCATTAAACAAAGTTATGATAGGGTAATTGGTTTTTAATCTATACGTAACACTAATCTATGAGTATAATTATTTTATCAAAACATATTTGTTGATAATATTTGGGAGGGTTCAATGATAAGGTTGGATTTTCAGGTGACTTAGCTAGTGTGTGGACATAAATTTAGTTGAAACTTGGTAATTTGAGTTTTTGGATTTGAGATGTAAAATAATTTTTGGAACTTGAAGTTGTGTTTGGACGTAGAATATACTTGAAAAATAGTTGATGTTTTGTGGGTAAGATAAGATAATTTTCTCAAAAACTCTCAAAAAGTGGTCTTGATTTTTCAAATTTTGTTTTTCAAAACTTGACCAAAAATTGATCAAAATATATGTCCAAACAAAATTTCCCCCAGCAATCCCAAAAAATTCTCCCAAGTCCCAAGTTTTATAAACAAAAAGGAGCTAATCGGAAAGTAAAACTAACTAGGAATCTTATTAACTGTAGGGTTCCAGGACTGATTAGTCATTTAATCGTTTGTTTCCATCAGACCAGATTAGCTACTATAGATAAGCCTCAACTCCCATACGAATGTTTCTCTTGTGTTCCATTTTTACACTATTATGGTATTTTTAACCTTGACTTATAGTTGGAGGTAATCCTAATGCATTCATATGTGCATTTGGTTTATATTGTTTGGTGATTTTTGTTTGGTGAACGGCCTGTTCTATGGATATGGTTGGATCCAGGTGCTCACATCTCCAACATAAAGAATACTACTTGAATTGCCATTTAGGTGTAGGTTTCCCTTCATTTAAAACTTAGGCAAAGCTTATTTAACCTATAAATGGTTGTTCTAGAAGGAGAGATGAGAAATAATTAATTTTTGTGAGGGCATCGAACTTAAACTCATTCCCCTACTAGACCACTGTTTTAGTGGGGTTAAATTACAAAACTATGACACTATAGGCAGTGGTTTGTATTATTGACCCCGTTTAAAGTGGTTTTACAAGAATGTGTTTCGCTAACTTTAATGAATAAATTTCAAACAGAAATATCTCTACGAAATTTTATAATGAAGCACGCATCCACCCCTCCCTTTCTCGTAAATGCTACCTCTTAGGCAATACTTGATAACACTTGACTTTGACCTCCTGTTGCATAGAAAATACTTGTCATTTAATCTCTTCCCACATTCTCCTAGATAATTTGAAGTGTTGTCTGGACAGCATTTGCCCCTTTAATCTCTTTTCACATTCTCGTAGACAATACTTTCCTTTGATATTTTCCAAAGAAGCAGCACTTGTCTATTCAAAACTTGAAGTGTTGCCTCCAAAGTCATTTTGCTAAACCATTCTTAAGTGGGAAGAAAAAGACATAACCAAGAATAAGGGGTACAAGTGATGAAACTTTTATATTTAAGTGAAATATTGGACTGTTAACATCAGGGCACGACTTCTTGAGTTTTTTTTTTTAGCCAATTATGTAGTTGTGTTAATATTTGTTCAAGTTGATACCGTTGCCAAGATATCAAAAGTTGTTTAGTGTTTTGGTTTGGTTAGTCGTTAGATTTTGTAGTACACTATGTACTTAAGGTTGTTTGGTAATCGGGACAAAGATTATAATGTCCAGATAAAATTTGAGATTATCCTTATTCCATATTTGGTTAGAAGTATTAGTTAGTGCTAGTACAAATTTTATATTAAAAAGATGGAACTAATAATCCCATATGAGAGGTGTGATTAATAATCGTGATATTATAATCTCGAGATTGTTTATCCCGAAATAACTATTTGCTACCAAACGACCCCTTAGAATCTAGAAGATGTAAAAAAAACTTGTCAATCTGTTTTATTTCCACTTTCTTGAGCTGCCACTCTAGGCGAAGTTGTGCTTGCTCGAAGGCCCTATATTTCTTCTTTCACAATTTGCTGAAGTTGGGATCTAGTGATTGCATTTTACCTTTTCATTTTAGACCATGGATCTGAATCCAATGTCTATGTTTGTTGCAAATGAATTTTTATATGGGAATTTTACCCTCTTTGATCATTAGGCCATAATTTAAAAACATTTTAGCCACATTTTTTATTAACTACCCTTCTTGACCATTAGGATATTCTTTCAATATTTCATAGCCAATTTTCTTACAAAAGCATTGAGGGTTGTGGTTAGTACGAAGGAAAATATTTTTCGAATAATAATTTTTAATTTTTTTCATACTTGGTTGGATTTAAAAATATTTTTCATAAAAACATTTTTCAAAATTGATATTTCACATTCATTATCTCTTTATAACACCAAGCACCACCTACCCCCACCTTCCTACCACACCCACCCCTATCTCCTACCCTTCCACCCCACCCACACCTCCTACCTTCTCCCTAGCCCTCCTAAACCGCTACCCCTCCCCCTAACTCATTAATTTCAACCCCAACCACCTACCCACCTTCATTTTTAGATCAAAAAACCATCCACCCCACTTCCCACACACCCCTTACCTTAAACCTCCTACCACACCCCACACTTACCCAGCCCATCTACACCTCCTACCTCCACTGTATCACTACCCCAGTCGCACAACAACTATGCACCCTACCCCCGCATCCTTACCCCCAATCCCCACTCACCCCAGCTCCCAGCCCTTCTACCCCATCCCATACCCACCCCAACTTGCCACCTTCATTTTTAAATCTAAAAACTGCAGCCCTATCGACCCTCTACCCTACACCGCAACACCCCCGGCCCCCCACACAAATATACTCCACCCTACAAAATCCCCCCACCTCCTACGACCTCCTACCCCTACAACCCCACCTTTCTACCCCACCCCCAAAACCCCCCCCCCCCCACCCCTTGCAGCCCAACCTCCTACCCACAATCGCATGCAACTCTAGCATTTCCACCCAACCCACCTCCCCACCTTCTACCCCACAGCCACCTACTTCACCACCCTTCCGTCCCCTATCTTTCCTCCCAACCCCCATCCACATCTATACTCATACCCACACCCACTTCTCTATATTTATTTTCAGATCGTTATGACTATATACTATAAGAATATTATGTATACCATAACTTATTTTTCATTTTTAGATTGTTACCGTTGTATACCCTGATTTATTCTTCATTTTTAGATTGTTATCACTATATACTGTATGAGTATACTGTATAATCTGACTTATTCTTCATTTTTGGATTGGTATCACTGTATACTGTAATAGTATACACTGCTATTTTTTTCTTTGAAGAATGTTATGTTTTGAAACAGTATACTTAAATTTTTTCTGTTATCACTGTATACCCTTAGAGTATACTCACACCCTTGAAGTATTCTATTCAAACAAAGCATTTCTCAAAGGTAAAAATGTCATTGTATACTATAAAAGTATGCAGCATACTCCAGTTATGGACTCTTTTGGTCCATCTACTTGAAAAAAGGTGAGATAAAAACTATATTTGTTATATGTGCATGAATAGCAAGATGGATTAGGAAGATTCATATTATAGCCGATCTTAATAGTTTGAGATAATAATGTTAGTTATTTTAGTGAATTGAACATATTTGCTTGAGTTTTATGTTTCTAGTCTCAAGTGAATTTGTTGTTGCGATGTTATTTTGATTCTCTCATTTTCCTATCTTTTTCAATACAACAGTATGGACTAACATATTTAAAGTCCAATAGGAAAAACAAATAAAAGAGTCTTCAAGAGCAATATTATTTCAAGGGTTGTTTAGGAAATAAACTGGAGTGCTGTTATTTTCTATTTCTTTGCTTTGCTTTTTCTTTTTGCCTGTTTTAGTTGGCTTCAACTTCAGTACCTATTAATTTGAAGTTCAGACCAATCTCAATCACCATGAACGGAAGTAAGACTCAACTTTATGTCCCGAAGACTGAAAATTAGTAGCTAAAGTTGTTATTTTTTTTAGGAAAGCTTACCTTAAGTGATGCTAGGAAATCAAGATATTGGAGGCAGCAGCAGCAACAACATACCAATGATATCTCATAAGTGGTATGAGGAGAGTGAAATGTATGCGACCTTACTCCACCCAAGGTAGAGATGCTGTTTCCGATAGACCCTCGACTAAAGAAAATACAATTTTGAGAGATGCTTGAAAAAAAAAAACACAGTGAGAATATCATTCAAAATAGAATACTGATATAAAAGCTTAAAATAACCTAAGTAAACACAGAAAACCAATAGCATTAAAGACAAAGAATATAATATAAGCAATATATATATACTAATAATACTAATGCTAATGTGTCTGGAATCACGCGAGTATTATCTAATCTTCTACCCTAATCCTCGACCTCCACACTTTCCTATCTAAGCTCATGTTCTTAAATATATGGAGGTGAGCCATGTAAAAAAGTAGTTGGAGGCAAATTCTACAATTCTAACGTAAAAGGGAAACTTACAGAAACAGGACATTTTGGCTACACTTTCACATTTTTGGCCCCTATAAGTATACTCTTACATTCTTGACCCCATCGCTAGAGTTCAGAGCAAAAATTCTTGATGGCCCTAGCTATCTTTAGGAATATTTGAGCTAAAATCTGGCGCCTATCAGTAAAATTTTCTAGCATTCCCGGCCAATAGAGCTAAAAGGGTCCTTGTTTGGTTCCTAATTTCTCCTTCTGCATAAATAATACTAGGATAACATATACACCATTTCCTGTACTATTTTATACCAGCCTCAACCTGGTATAACAGTACCACGATTAACAATACCTGGATAAAAAAATTAAATGACCAACCTACCCTTGACTTAAAGCCCTTCTCACTAACATTGATGCTGCTGAATTTGTCCTTCCGAACAAGTCCTTCCGAACAAGTGCTTTGTAGCATTCTGATATTGGCAACAGGGTATCAGCTGCTCCAATCATATAATGAGCCGACGAAGATTAACGTATGGTATCGACTCATGAGCACAAAATGTGTATCTTCACAAATACTTTTTTTTCTTGGTAGAACTTAATATAATTGAGTCGAACCATTAAAGTTGAAAGCAAAAAGATTGGAAATATTATTTTAGAAATATTGGAGTCTCATAGAAGGTAATAGGAGAGATAAGAAGGAGATAAATAAGAGGCATTACAAGCTTAAGCACAATTAGCATAAAGGGTGGCAGCAAGAAGCATACTTGGGAGGAGAATGGGTCACGAATTTTGCATGTCATTTATTTGATATTCATATGCTATGGAATTGTTGCAGGTTGAAGATGATGGAGAAAGGGGGAAAATTGGGAAATTTTTGTCCAAAGGGTATAACTTGAAAAATAAATTTAATATAGTTTTAAACCAAACACAAGTTTAAGTTATACATTGCATATTCAAATTTTAATACTATGAATCAAACACTAGATAAAAAATAATTCATGTATTACTAATCCCTGCATTGCTAATCCTTTATATTGCTAATCCTTGTATAATTTTTTTTTTACCAAACGACCCCTCAGAGTTATATTCTAAATGTTGCAGTTCCAAATTATGTTAATGTCTTTAGGTGGTTCATTTGGGTCTTGTTACAGATATTTTCTTTCTTTTCCCCCACTATTTTATTCAATTTTCTTAATACTTAAATGAGATTTCATTACATGCATACTTTGAAGAACTTTTTTTCGTCATAAGGATTTAGGTTGTTAAGTTAGGGAGAATCCATGAAAAAGATAAATATTCTGCTTGAAGCTGCTGTTTGATAGCAAAATTCATAAAGTTGTTTGCCGAAGCTGAAAACTACTTCGTTGACTTCCTATTTAACCTACTCCTGTAGCCATATGGACATTTTGAAAATTAGTTTCTTGCATTTTTCTTTCTTTCATATTTGGATTTGCATTTCGGCTTGCAAATCTTTTAATTAAGACTCTCATTTTGTTGTGGTGTGTTTTGATTTTATCCCTTTTAATTTAAGAACCTTTTATTTAATTGTATTATTATTAGTTTTCTTATAGAAGTTAAATTGTAAATGAGTTTGTTGGTTTATGTTGAGTATGTCTGGGAAAATTTGGTTTAGGTGGGAAAACATGAAAGAATATAACAAGGTATATGGAAAATTATGCCATGGCGTCTTGTAAGCTTCGTGGTCTAGCTAATTGGAAAAAGAGAATATGTTTGTCTTTCCTTTCCTGTTCTTCATTCTTTTTCTTCAAGTTATATTTTCAGTTAAATCTTCTATTATTTTGTTTGTTTAGGCATAATTTTTGACATTACTCTTTTTTTTTTTTTTTTTATTTTTTATTTTTAATTTCTGTTTTACATTGTGTGAATATAAGTTATACATTGCGTACTATTGAGTATTGACAACGTAGTAGAATGCTGGAAGAGCTAGCTGCCATAAATGCACATTCAACTTTTGCAGTTTCATTTTGATTTTATTAGAAGCATTTCATTCAAGTTTCATGTCGATCGCAATTTTCATTATTAATGCGAAAAAAATAAATTGATTCTTAAGTTTCTATTTTGTTGACTATCTCATGTATTTATTTTTTCCTTTATCTCTTTAGTTATTCGAGTAATAACTACTTAAAGATTGTAATTTGTAAACTTGAGAAAAAGGAACTATTCAAAGATTGTAATGTTACTTAACTTCCGTCAGCATGGAGGTAAAACAAACTTCAAAATATTTTGAAATACACCCTTTCGTGTATTGTAATGTTTACACAATATACATAAAAAGTGTAATGTTTGACACGACAACTCATCTGGAGAAGAGTTCAGTTTTCCAAGAAGATTTCTCATTTTCTTCAAAGTTTTGCATCTCATTTTCCCAGTTATTCTTGGTTCATCTCTTCTTTAGTCTCCTTTTTTTTCATTTGCAGTTTATATTATACTACCATCTTCCACCTACTGCTCCTTCACTAGTTTCTGATTTTCGTCACTTATTTGTTGCAAAAGTTGTTTCCATCATCGGCTGTACAAGTATTTTTGCCTTATTTACTACCATGTGTAATATGTTTCTTTTCCGTATTTTCTGTAGACATTATGGTGGAATATTATCTTGGAAGTGGAAGCTACGGCACATGCTGATTGCTGCTATTCCTTTAGTTTTTGCTGGAAGAGGTGAGACTCATTTTCACTTTTTTTAATAGCTTTATTTTTCAGTTCTTGAAAACACTGGTTTTAGTTTATTCATTGCTTCCTTTGCAGTGTATAGTAGAGGCTCATCGGCCAGCTGAATGGATTTTGAAGAGCAGTGCCGAGACAGAGAACATGGATTGGTTAGTATCCACGTTCTGCTGATCGTCTAATCTATTTGTTCTGTTTAGGCCTGCTCTATTTGATGGTTTGCCTCCTGTTCTTCTCCTGAATGATTAATCTTTTAAGATTACTATTAGTAACAGGAGTACTCCCTCTTCCATTTTAAGTGATATGGACCTTTGGCGCACAAGCTAAATGCTCATAATGTACGTACATTAGGATTTTGTGGTCTTCAATTTGCCATGTTATTCCTGTAAGAGCATGTCGTTAGGGGATTGTCATGTAGAATGGAACATAGGTGTGTAATACCACTCCTAGTGGGAATGCATTTGAACCTTATAATTGTACGTAGCTGGTGACTTAGTATCATCTAGGCACTTCTTGTGAATGATCAACATATTAATTGAATACGAGGAATAAGTTTCCTATTGGTGTTTCTTGCTCTCTCACGTAGTCCGGGGCTGAAATAGTTTGTTTATATGTACCAAATTAAACACAAGCTTGTTCAAGACATTTAACTTTTCCCTTTATGGTGATTTATGGATATTGACTAATTACAAGTCCTGTCAAAACTCAAAAGTGAAAATGACCAATTGAGAAGAATCAAGGTTGTTTGCACAAGTCGTACGCCATCATGTAAATTTGAGTTTTGCTTGTAAACTTATGCTCTTATATTTCTGTACATTGGACTACACATTCTTGAAGTTCTCTGCCTTCCGTGTACTCTTCATGTCGGGGCCTAGCAGATAAGAAATATATTTATTCTATGAATATGTCTTGGAGTTCTACATTGTAAAAAAAGTTTTGCAATATTATCTTAAATATTTCTAGGGGATTCATAGGTCTTATTCTTTTAGGACTGACTTTGTTCTGGTACACATGCTTAAGTAGATGATCACGGGATATATTCATTTTGAGGTACTTCATGTGGTAATTGGAAGGTCCTTATTCGTGGTCAGACCATGTTGAAAGGACGGGTGGATTTAATTCTTGTGACTGCTATGAATCAGCAAAGCAAGAGGGCACGTTGAGTTCTTTTCTGGTTTGCGCGTCTCTGGGTTGCATTCTATTCACTACAAGAAAAATCGCTATCAGCGACCAGAAATATGGTCCTTAAAGGTCTTAATCTGGTCCCTAAAAACTAAATAACGACCAGAAAAATTTGGTCGCGGTCGTCCCTATAGCCTCCGTCGTTAAAGGGTATTAACGACGAGAGTCATTACTAGTCGTTAAAACCTTTTGGCGACCAGACATCGAGTGGTCGTTGAAATAGTTTTTGGGACGGTATTTCTGGTCCTTAAATAAGGTTTTTCGTTTAAATATCTAGTCCTTAATTATCGTTAGCGACTGACTGCATCTGGTCCCAAAAAGTAGTTACGACCATTTTTCTGGTCGTTAAAAAATTGAGTTTTTTTAAGAGCAAAGATTAAGGACCAGATTTGCTGGTCCCAAAGGTATTAGATTCTGGTCCTAATGTCTTTGTCGAAACATACAGATTTTCAAAAATTAATTCTGCAACTTAAATGAATCGTATTAATTATACAAGTATTAATATTCAATTTGCAATAAGAAAACTTAGATAACAATAACATATATGAATAAATAACAAAAATATGGTTAACATTCAGTTAGTAGCACTGTATATAACAATAATATAGGACACAATATTGCTTACTTTCCTAGCAAAAAAATCCTAGAAAACATTGATGAATTTTAATATATAAATTTTGTTCATTATATTCCTAGCAAAATGATAGCCAAAAAGTTGTATCTGTTCAAAATCTGCTTCTTTAAATTGTTGCGACTGCAATCTCCAAAACCTGCAAAAAGCACAAAAATAAAATCCTCTTCAGAAAAACTACATAGATAGCGAAACGATGATGTCATAGATTACCACAAGTAAAGAAATTTTCTTAAGAGAAACTGCATATATACACAGCTACAAGATCAATTTTAACAACTTTTGCGCATATATCCACTTTGACAATGTCAAATTACCACAAGTAACTAATTCAAGAATATTTCAAATGATAATGCACCAAATTGTGAAAGAAAAGAACTTTATTTCCTTCACCACACACTGAAACTTAGTGAGCAAACACTCATCTCCAAAAGGATGTACTGTAAGCGAGTTAGCTACTACATAATTTCTCTCTAAAGTTAGAATTAGCTGCTGCATAAGTTCTTTCAAAAGTTATAATTAGCTTCTGCATAAGTTTTCTGGATACAACAATACAGCAAGCACACAAAATAATAACTTAGATACACAATCACCCAAAAGAATAGATCACACATCATAGAAATAGATATGCAGGACATGAAATGATCTGCACTATTGCAAACAGTCATCTCCTTAAGGATGTACTAATAAGTTTTTTTTTTTTTACACTCATTATGGACCATACCTAAAACTGGTCCTTATAGCACCACTTTTAAGGACCAGATTTCGTAACAGTCCCTAAATATTCGTCCCTATTGTGCAGTTTTCTTGTAGTGATTGTATTACATCCTGTTCTTCGGGATTTGGTTGATGTAATTGTTGACCCGGAATGTAATCGATGATGTCCTTTATACTAATGTTTACGTTGTTGCATATAGTGTGATGAAGCCAAGAGTCAGAGAGAGATGGTGAAAAACTCTCTTGAGAGATACGCACAGTACTATAAGCATTGGGCCGCCAACCAATCACTATGAGTAACTTTGTTCGCCTAAATAGTTTCACTTCTTGTTTATGTATAAATCATCAATGGATATATTTTAACTCTACGTCTTGAGATTGATTAGTGCGAGCCCACTTCCAATACTAGACTAAAAGCATACATCTCTTATCTTACTCTGTTTCACTATTCTACTCTTTGTAGATGCTATAATAGAATATGCCGATTTACAGTTTCCCTTTTGAATTGTTAATGATTGAGGCATGTTTAATCATTCATGCCATTAAGTTAGCTAGCTGGATCCCCCCTTTCCCGATTTGTCTCCCTTCTACGCCTGCTCACTTTCTTCTCCACCCCTTCTCCCTCTGTCGCCTTGTTTTTTTGACTCACAGATTAGAAAATCATAATATTTTTGCTCTTTTATTGTAATATAAATGTATACAGAGTTGTGTATACATTTATTTTATACCAAGGTAGATCAGTGTTATATTTCTAATTAGAGAAAATGATAAGTATAAATTTTTTAAAAAAGAAATAGAAAATAAATGACATCACATACTAGTGCTTTGACAAACTAGCCTTCACTTGAAGAAAACTCCTACTGATAAGGTTCAGATAGGAAATTCTACTTTCAGGTTCCAAAGCAAAATGAAAAAAGAAAATATCAATTGAAAACCATTACTATCAACCATAAATAACCCACATCAATGAACTACCAAAAAGGTAAATTGAGTGAAAGGGACATTGAAGAAGTGAAGAAATAAAAGGAAAGGGCAATTGAATAAGACTGACTTGTCTTGATTCCCATCAGACCAACCTTTGAGTTCTATAGCATCCTCAATGTAGCATTTCAATCGACTATTAGATCTGTGAATACTCGACCAAAGCACCACCAAGAAGGACTGCCATTTCCACTGATTTTGTAATCAACTTATTTGTCTTGCTACTAAGATCACAATGACATGTTTCATTTTCTACTGGAAATGAACTTGCTGCTGCCTGGTTATTTATGCGCTTTCGATTTGATGTGTAGGTTTTGCTAAATTTTGTGTGTAACCGCTCACTAAGGGACGATCCACATCAAAGAAGTTGAAAAGATAACAATTTAGGTACGTTCTCATCGTCTTTAATGATAGCTAGTATGGAGCACTAAACCTATGCCTTCTGTTAATTGGTTTGAATACCATTTATGCTTACCATTGTTCATTAATGTTGCTCTTACGCAGAACAATTTGAAAGGGATATGTCAAAAAAACATGAACGCACCCACATATACATGTGCAACATTGTACAATAAGGCTAAAACAAATTATGAATTGTGTTAATGAAAAGGGTCACAAGAACAAACCTATTATTATAAATCTCAGGATATATTGCTGTGAGTTGTGGTGAATTTAAGAGGTTATGAGTGATTGAGAAATATCTCCAACTTTCTCTCTTTAGTTCTAATAATAAATTAAATATTAAAATTAAGCCGACTAGTGACACAATTAAAATATTATTGTAAAATTAATAGTAATGTAGTGCAAGAACAAGACAAAATATATCAGAGGAGAAGGATGAACTTGTATTATACTCAAAGTGTTTCAAGTGTGTCTTCCATAGACAAAGTGTCCTCTATTTATAGGACACCAATACATAGGAAGTTACAAGTCATCCCAAAGGTTACAAGAATTAATAGGTGACTAAATGAGGAATTAAGTAGGAGAAAGTGGGGAGGAATTAAGTAGGAGAAAGTGGGGTAGTAAATCATAAGTTAGTGGTGAGTAGTGGTCATCCACATTAACACAAATATATGGATTTACAACACTCCCCCTTGGATGACTATTTTGAAGGTAATGTGCCTCGTTAAAACCTTACTAGGAAAAATCCGGTGGGAAAAAGTCCAGTGAAGGAAAAAGAGTGCACACTTCCTTTAATACGCCTTTAGAGCTGCTTCATTAAAAACCTTACAAGTAAAACTCAAGTAGGATAAAACCTTGTTAAGGGAAAAAGAGTGCAGCGCGTATTTTACTCCCCCTGATGAAAACGTCATTCAATATCTTGAAGACGACACATTGCAATCTTGTAAATCAGCTTCTCAAATGTTGAGATTGGCAATGACTTAGTGGACAGATCCGCCAAACTATCACTGGAGTGAATTCTTCAGCATTAACTTCATCATTCTTTTTGAAGATCACCATTGCAAAGTGATTTTGCTGGATAACCATTTTCTTTAGTTGTATCTTCATTTTAACTGAATTATCCATGCAATATTTCATATAATATTGCTGAATCTTCGTATTCAAAGAAATACCACATTGTTGCTGAATATGTTGAGTCCTTGATCTCAGTCGCCAATATTGTCGCATAGCTTCAAGCATGGCTATTATCTCTTCATAAATTGAAGATGTAGCAGCACCAATTGATTTTATAAAATTCCACAATATAAGTATTCTACCATAACAAATAAATACCAAGTTGATGTCGGACTTTTTGGATCAAGTAGATACCATGTATTCTTCTGATGTCTTCGCATTGAGGAAGAACTATATCTTACCAATAAGCTCATAACAAAAGCTATAACCAGTGGAGTATATTTGGTAAGATACTTCAACGCACCAATTTCATTAAAATATAATATTTAAAAATCAAGAAGCTCGCAAACGCAATTTTTCCACATGTGGCCGGATTGTTTTAATCCGTATAAATATTTATGAAGCTTCATTGAATAGGTTTCCCGGGAACCTTTACATGCTTCTAGGATTTTGAATCCTTCAAGGATAAATATATTGTTGCTCAATGGGCCATATAAAAAGGCTGTTGCAACATTCATATGGATATCAAGTCTTTCATGCACTGCCAGACATACAACATACCTGAAGATGATTGCATCCACCAAAAAAGAATATAGCTCCATATAATCAATGTCATATCTTTGTGCCTCAAGTCGTACTTTATATTTAACGACTTATTATTATCAATATTTTTATACAAAAATATCTTTGTACATCACTGGCTTTGCACCTTCAGGTGTTTGGACTATAGGTCCAAAAACTTCACGTCACTCGAGTGAAGCCAATTTTTGCTTCAATGCATTTTGCTATTTTTTGGCCAATAATTTCATGTCTGTATTCCTAACAGACTTAAGCTCAAGATCCTCATAATCATATAATATTGAGCTTTATAATATATGTAAGAAATCGTCGACGATAATTTCATATCTCGGTTCCCAATCCGACATAACATATTGAGATCTCTTCACATTCATAAATTTTCAGGTACCTGAACCTCTCTTGATGAGGTTTTATGAAGTGTTATGTCGTGGGCTATTTTAGAGCCCTGCCTCCTTATTTGACCATCATAATCATTTGCTCCATTTCTTTTTAAAGGATTTATCTTTTGGAACCGAGTGGGTCTATCACGCTTCAGGCGTGCCTTAGACTCATTTACATAAATAAATTGTCTCACCATGACATCAGGAGCATTAGTAGGTGGAATATAATATTTTTCTTTGGGTCAGTAATGCGTCTGGCAGTGACTTGCATTATCTTTATATGAGGATCATAATCAAATAATAATTTAATTTATTTATTCCTCAGCTGATTTAATTTCTCCCCCTAATGTTAGCCAAACTAACATTCGTTCCCAACTCTATATGGGATCCATCTTTGTGCATTGCGGCGGAGCAATTGATAATATACCACACAATAAAATTATTAGATGGAAGATATTTGGTTCCTGACCCTAAACCAATTATGTGGGGGAATTCATTTTATGGCATGTCGTGCACAAGTGCTGCTTTATGGATATACCATACCTCTTACCTGATTTAGGTAGCATTGTTCTCATATGCATGGTTTATCAATTGGAGGCTTTCAATATATGAATATGCTAAACTTGCTTGCCAACATTATCAAGATAACTTGTCTTGATTTCATAATCTGGAAATATGCTCATAATAAGATTTATTTAAGCAAATACTTAACCTCGCAAGTACCATTGCGGGTTTGTAATAAAACGCACATGTGACCTTATCATAGATGCATCTATTTATAATAATTATATGGTCCACATGGCAGGTGAACGGGCCCATATTCACCTTTTATACATTCCAGAAGTGCGGGGATCCTGATCCCAAATTTAGTTGGTCAAATAATTTTCATGAGAACAAGCAACACAAAGAGAATTCTTAAAGATTCCTGATTCTTCAGTATATACCTATGCAAATTCTCATTTATATATTTTGTGCATCATATTTGAACGGGGATGGTCAAACCGGTCATGCCAACTTATAAATTTATTCATCTAGTAAACTTCTGGTTTACTATAGCATGGGCATTGTAACAATAAACTAAAAGTTTATTGTGGCATGCACATATGATTTTACCACACTTATATTTTGAGTAGTACATACTCGAGGAAGAGGCGGGGAGCTTTTCTAGCATATATATCTTACCCAACATTCTTGTAGTAATATAAAAATATTCATATCTTTCCATCATATTTAGTCTCTTAGCCATTTTGGCAAATGTATTTGAAACTTCACAAGTTTCTTTCGAGACATACTACAATAAATATTTCATCAATCTCATTCCTCCAGGTAGTAATATTTTGGCTCTTTCGGTGCAGTCAAATAGCTTTGTACTATAATATATTTTATTACACCAACCATATGGTGAATATCTCCTTTCAAGGAGAAAATCATATTATTTTTCTCATGGTAAAATCATTATAGGCAAGATCAATTTCTTGCTTTACTTGCTCTTATGTAATTCATAATAATACATAATTATGGCGTACGTTCTGTACGAGAGCGATGACCATTTATGCCACAATAAATAATAGAATTATTATAGTCGAACCTTTTCTAGAGGTGAGTTGTGGTACTTTATCAACCACACATGGACACGTCCATATTCATCTTTCTCGAACCTCTTCTGGAGACGAGTTTTGATATTTTATCACATATTGCCACATTCACTTCGGTGAACGGGTCTATATTCATAATTTTTATTATGAATTGTCTCATTCACTGCAAGGAATGGACCATAATCATTTGGACTTGCCTCATGCTCATATGATACATTGAGGGCATTATTATATTTACCGTTTGAACGGTTACTTTTTGAGAACCCTTATTGTTCTCTTATTTATTTCACAATGACGGCTATTTTTTTTCATCCTTTGCCACGTCCACGTCCACATCCACATCCATGGTCTCTACCATGGTAATTATTTTATCGTCTTTAGACATAAAATTATTTGCCTTCTTTTAGACATAAAATATTGTGTCTTCTTTCAGACATAAAGACATTTTGCCTTCTTTCAAACATATTATGTTGTATCTTCTTTCAGACATAATGATAATTTGCCTTCTTTCAGGCATATTATGTATTGCTACTACATTTACATCTGAGAATGGAGCATTATGTTGTGCTCCCACATTCACCTTATGGAATGGAGCTTGTCTTGCTCCCACATTCATCTTAGAGAATGGAGCATATATTGCTCCCACATTCACCTCTATGAATGGAGCCTATTTAGTGGACGGGCTTCATGATTTTTTATCAAAAATACTTTATCCTTTTGATAATACTTTTGTTTGCCTCAATCATCATTATGCTTTGTATAATTGAAACATAGTACAGTAATCATGTATCAATGATATAACACTAATATATCAGGTAAAGATCATTAGAAAAACTAAGTAGTATTTCTTGGGTCTCCATTTACCAAGAGTACAAAAATTTACCTAACTATAAATCAAAGAAGCATTCTTTAAAAGTTACCATATTTGTTTCATTAGATTCCATATATCCATGTGAGAGTAAAATGTTAACCATACTACATAATCCGTGTTTGCTCTCACAAGCAGTTTACCTTGAAACATGAGCAGAACTGATCTACAATATTATGTTGCTAGGCCATGCACCCTTAAATTGTTGTCAAAGGATAGCTACAAAATCAACCAAACAATGGAAGAATAGACAAAAGTTGTAGTCAGTAAAAGGTTTCCACTATTTAAAGTGGTATAAAATAAAATGAAAATATGGTACTATTAATTTTGAGATTAACAAAAACCATAATATGAAGGAGTTTAGAAACAAAAAAAACTCATCTTGTGTTAGCAACCAGAACGTTGGCTTCTATCAATTGCATCATAATTTGCTTTTCGTTTCTTCTAAATCGTGTAGTAAAATAGAGACTCGTGCTGATAACGTGTTGTAAAACTAATAGTAAAGTAGTGCAAGAACAAGACAAAATATATGAGAGGAGAAGGAAGAACTTGTATTATTCTCAAAGTGTTTCAAGTGTGTCTTCCATAGAAAAAGTGTCCTCTATTTATAGGACACCAATACATAGGAAGTTACAAGTCATCCCAAAGGTTACAAAAATTAATAGGTGACTAAATGAAGAATTAAGTAAGAGAAAGTGGGGAGGAATTAAGTAGGAGAAAGTGGGGTAGTAAATCATAAGTTAGTGGTGAGTAGTAGTCATCCACATTAACACAAATACATGGATTTACAACAAATATGATTTTGTTTTTTAAGTAGATATAGTAGTCTAGGATTATGAAAAATCTGCCAAATCTTGTTTGAATTCTTATGTTGATCCGACTAAATCAATTTATTTAGATTACTAATGATAGGGTTAATATTACTCAAGGGACTCTTTCGATAATATGCTCGCTTATATGTTTATATATAGATTTAGATTTAACAAGAACACTTTTATATTTCCTGTATAATGACTAAGCATGACTATTAGGTATATATTTATCCTAACGGCGAAACCAATTCCAGATGTCCAGGTTCAAGAATACGCTTTATTCAATCCTATTGCAACCTAATTTCCACTTTCGAGTTCAACCCTAAGTTCATAGATAATATTCAATTGGTGATCAAGCAATCAAATAATTAGCTCAGTATATAAATAAAGAACCCAATACGATAAACCAATAAAATTAAAATAACATCCAAATATCAACAATCATGGAGAATCCCAAAACTTTAGACTAAACAAACTAGAAAAATTAAAGAAAACAGAACGAGAAGAACTCGTTTTAGGAACTCTTGTTGTTGTCGTCCTTGCGTTCCGCAGCGTCCAACATGAAAGTCCAAGTCTGCCTTTTTTACTTTACTAGTCTCTCGACACTATAGACTATAGTACATGATGTTAGAAATTAATATCAATCTTACTATGACAAAGATTTTGGTAATTAATTAATGTATATGGAACGTCGTATGGTGGCTTGCTGGCTTATTTGTCGAGGTCAAAATGAATGAAGTCATTAGGAGTGCAATAACTCATAAGAAGAATTCATGTAAAAAGTAATTTACACAAAACTGTATTTAAAATCAATACGAAGAACAAAAAGAATACATCGGTTCTCAATAAATGTCTAATTGGATGTTAGATGAAATATTAAATATGCAAGGAAAAGAATAATATTTTTCAAACAAATACCAAGATTATTGAAGATACGTACATACTCAAGAAACATTGTTTTAGTTTCAAATTATTATATAGTGAAACATATCAAACGCTCAAATAACCTTAAAGACCTTCTATGAATTAAGTCAAGTGGCTAATCTCTATCCTCTGATCAACTGTATCACCACTCTAGTAGCCTTATAAGACATCATTCTACCTGAAGCATAATTATTTGATCAAGTGTATCTTCGGTAGATCCTTCAGCATTAGCAATGTCAATTATACCTTGGAATAATTCTATTCTCAAGGTTGATTGCGCTTTTATAAAATTTTCAAGCCTTGCTTTTTCTATTTTAATATACATGTCAAGCACAAAATCTTCAGCTTTATCAGACACACCTATAAGTAATTTTTTTTTTGTACATTGATAAGCGTGAAAATTAAATCTCATTACTGGATATGAAACACAATTTTTTTAAAATTCCGCTTAATGGAATATAAATAATCAAATAAGACAAAATTACTAAAAAATCAAGTGAATGTTTTCTTTCTAGGGTGACCTGCATGGCCCTTTCTTCGCGTTAGCCATACAAAGTAAACAACTCTTCTCTAACCATTTAACTATATAAAACTTAAATGAGGGAAACATTAATCTGATAATAAATAAATCATTCAATGCAAATATAAATTCGACATAGAAACATTTATATGATGTAAAAAAAAATTAATTGGGATATAGGTAAAGAGAAGCTTAAGGATAAATTGATACATTTATTAAAATGATGGACTTTGACCTTGCTCTATTCCTCTACTTTTCTGAAATGATGCAGATTTTGTCAAAATATATTACACAATTGTAAGAAGTATATACTTGTGGAATGCAATAAACTAAAAGTAATAGTACGGTAGCTTACAAACTGTTGGTAGATGCATGTCTGATTCCATCTTTCTCAAATATATGTAGGATCTTGTCTGCAAGAGCAAGAAATAGATAATAGCAGAGTTATAAATCCACTCGATTTGACAAATCAAAATCAAACGTCGTATAATAGAGAATATCATCAATAACACTATAAACACATCAAAATCAAACGTTGTATGGTAGAGAACACAATAGGAGATGAAAATTAAACTGAGTAAAAAGGACAATGAGTCAAGCATGATATCAACCAATTTGAAACCAAGAACTATTAGTATGACTAAAAATGTAAGTACCATTTAGCTTTCCTAAACATGTATGATGTTTGGTATTTTATGCCTATATTTCCTTAATATTTTTTCACGTTTGGATACTTTATTCGCACGTTTTCTAGTTGATGAATGTGATTTTGTACTGATTTTATGTCGTATGATTGTAGGTTGTTATGAAGAGCAATTGAAGCTTTAATGAGCATAATCGAGCAAGAAAAGGCCAGAATTGGATTGAGGATTGGATCGAGCACACGAAGGCACGACGCGAGGCAAGCTGCGAATGAAGAAAAGTTGAAAGTGGCCTTGCGCCATGAGGGGCGCGCCGCGCCCAGCGTCCTGGCGCATTTTGTGGCGCGGGGCGTGGCTGTTGCATGCGAGATTCGACGGACTCTGCCTTATTGCGCGCGTTCTAAGGCGCGGGGCGCCAGCTATAGCGCCTCTGGAGCAGTTTTGGAGGTCCTATTTCGTCTAGGCTTAGGCGTAACTAATTTCTAGGCTTTTGTAAACATTATAAATACTCTTTTACTTAGTTTTTGAGAGGAGTTCAGTCTTTGGAGCAATTGTTGAGCGTCATACTTCATTGAATAAGGGTTTAATTCCTATTCTTTCATCTATTAATTATTTCATCAAATCATTGTCTTGTGATTATGAGTATGCATGGCTAAATCCTTCGTTTTAGAGTTAGAGCATTTCATGAAGGTTGATGTTTGAAGATTGAATTCCACATATTGAATCCCATAATAGATTATTTATTCTTTCTTGATTTCACTTGTTTAATTATTAGGGCCCGATAATTAGGCATCATCTATGGTTCTTAGATTGAACTCGAAAGAGGGAATTTATGAACGTAATAAGAAAAAGTAGGGCTAGATTGTGAACCTGGGCATCGGAGAACCAATTTGTGAGTAGGATAGACATATACTTGCTCGCCTAGCTTAACTAATCACAGAATTCATTAATGCGTGCACGTGATTCAGCCCATAGACATATAGGGATTGAAGTAGCCTGCATAGACCGTGAAGAATCGAGAGGTTTTCATGGGTACATTTAACCTGTTAGTTAGTAATCCGGAATTCAAGGAGTGGAATCAATTGGAAAACTCAACTGGATTGGTCGGAGCTCTGATCCTGGACCGTCTCCTTAATATTGTTTACAACCAAAGTTTGCTCCATTGTTTGACTGGATTTCCACCATTTAAATTACTGTTCTTTAGTTAATAAAATCCTCACAATTGAAAAAGATCCCTGAATAGTTGTTAAGAAATTATTTGTTAGGAGTCCAGTCTAAATAGTCCTCGTGGGAACGATACTCTACTTATCACTTTATTACTTGTCGACCACGTATACTTGTGTGTGTGTTGGGAGCAACAATGTACGTTTCAGTTTTCACCCATGTGACTTGTTAAACGTAACTAAGGACAATGGGCTTAATAATCGTCCAGGAAAGATTTTAAAGTGAAATATCAGGAATCAATGTAAAAATTAAAATGTACTTAGGAATTTAACCAGTGCCTCAGGGATTAAGAATCAGATCGTATTTATAAGAGCTCGACTCGTTTGACCCCATCAAGTGATGATTACAAATCGACCAATTAATGAGAGAAAATAACAATAACGTGCTTTAATCATTATCTTAGATTTTAATTAGTGAAAAAAACAGCAAACATTTAAATAGAGAAGATAGAAAATGTACCTACTTGAAGTCCCGGAAGGAACAATTATGCATAGGTCGTCAGAGGATGGACATAAGATGTAAGGAATCGTAAGTAGTTTGAATGAGGATTCTCTAGTCTTCTCTTCATATCAATAAGTACTGGCGTCTTTTGGCTTTTGCCGTGTGGATGTGTCCTTTGGCTTTGCCGAGTGTGCTGCGAAGCGTTACGTTTGTTTCTTATAGTTAGAATTTTTTGAATGATTAAGTATTAAAATTAGAACTAATAGGGGTTTTTTGGTGCTCTGACTTTTTCTTTTTTAGAGTTCATGCTTTTATAGTAGTATGATATGATATGATGATGATATAGTATATGTAACAAATTCCATGGACAAATTTGTCCATGTCCTTTTCCGTATAGGATTCAAAATATTTATTCCTTATCAAAACATGTAAACAATTTTCCCCACATAATGCTTCAATTAAAACATAGACTTGCTATTGTGGTATGTGTGCCTAACTTTGTATTTGCCCAATATTGTATCTCATGCTTTGTGCCAATGCCATGACTTCATCTGCTGCAGGCCATTCTCCCAGGCTCACGGTTTCCCTTCATTTCTTGCATTCTTGTATGACACCGGCCTTCTCAATCTCTCATTCTTTATTTTGGTTAAAATCAACTTCAGTTGTCCCTAATAAAGTACATCAACACCCAGTTAGTTTGATATCAAGAACATAGAATATTTGGGCATATTTTGTCATAAAAACACTCAACGAACCGTAAACTTAGGGTAGCATTAATATCAAAAAATATATAAAATGGCTAACATCAATCTTCAAAACATGTATCAACTCAGCACACCTAGAATCAAAATTATTAGTACATGTTGCATGATCTGCAAAAATAAGAGAATCATCATAGGCCTTATCCTACCCTCATTATCCTCCTAATTTCCTCCATAAGTGTCTGAATTTGCCAAGGCACTTCCCAAGATTTGTTTCTTGATAAGTAAGAAATCAGTTTCAATTAGTACTTGATGAATTTGGCTTTACTCTACATACCTCAATGCCTTAAGGATAGCTAAAGCTTCTGCTTCATCTTTAGTACTCATATGAGTTTGACTTAAACAAGGAAAGGGTCGTCATAGGGAAATCTTGTCTTGCCATAATTACAAGGTTTCCTTGTGGAACTCAACTAGGGTTCTGATTCCTATATAAATACAAGTAGTTGATACAGCCGTAACTCAGTTATTCACAAACAGAGAGTTGAGAGCATACACAGGCGATTCAACAACTTTCAACGTGAGATAATTGAAGAAGACAACTGGTGGAGTCTAGATATTCTATCTAGGTTCTTGGTTTGTAAGTTGTATTATTTTATTATCATTGTTATTACCTATCTGCTTATCTTAGAAGCAATTGCGTTAGGTGAACTAATGAGAGATTACTTTGTAAAGCTAGAGGTTAGCTTTGTCGAGTGATTAATGTCTAGAGTAGCCCCTTGGTTACAGAATTTTGTAATCTAAAACTTGTTTTTTGTGTTAGTGGATTGGTTCGAAAATTCCAGAGTGTGGGTCGTGGTTTTTCCTCCCTTGAGCAAGGAGTTTTACATGTAAAAATATTGGGTTCCTTGTGTCTGTTGGTTGTGTGTTTCGTGGAGTCAAAGTGCATAACTGTGAAGGCAAGAACAAGGTTCTTGACGCAAAGAATCTGTTTCTTAAAAAGAAAAATCGGTAGACACTATTCAACCCCCCTTTCTAGTGTCCTTAGGATGTGCCTAGATTCTAACAAGTAGTATCAGAGCAGGTCTTCTCGTACTAGGTTAACACCTTGAGAAGGATCAAAATCATGTGTGCACCACCTACAATCACTGAAGGACAGTCTGTTTCGAGGCCTCCATAATTCAATTGGCAGTATTATGCTTGGTGGAAGAACAGAATGGAAAATTACATTTGTGCTGAGGATTACCAACTCTGGATTATAATATCGGAAGGGAATTTAATTCCTACCAGAATAGTTGGTGAAGGAGCTGCTGCTAAAGAAGAACCCAAGTCAAAAGATGAGTTCAATGAGGCTGATTATAAGATGATTGAAACGAATCACAAAGCCAAACGTTTGGTAATTTGTGGTCTTGGTCCTGAGAAGTTTAATAGAGTACCATCTTATAAGACTGCTAAAGAAATCTGGGATGCCCTGGAAGTTGCACATGAAGGAACCACTGAAGTGAAGGACTCCAAGAGGAGAATGTTGAAAAGACAATTTGAGTTGTTCACTATAGGGGAGAAGGAATCAATCCAGAATATGATGGCTAGGTTGACCATTATCACTAATGAGATGAGATCCCTGGATATGGAGTTGCCTGAAGTAGCAATGGTGGACAAGGTTCTGAATGTACTACCTGAGACTTGGGAACCCAAGATTACTGCTATCATTGAGTCCAAACCTCTCAGATCCATCAAACTTGAAGGACTGGTTGGATGTTTGAAAACACATGAGATGATGAAGGATTCAAAAACTAAACCAGCACTCAAGAAGGATAAGACCCTTGCACTCGAAGCAACTGATGAAACTGAGAATTATGTTGATTTGCAATCAGTTGAAGCTGCAATGGTTAGTGCCCTGAGACAGAAGTTCAACTTGGGAAAGTTCAAAGGATTAAAAAAAAATAACAAGGAGAACTCTGGAAGAAAGAACATAGTTGACAATCCAGATAACTCAGGATGCTTCAAGTGCTTCAAGAAGGACCATGCTGTCGTGGATTGTCCAATGTGGGAAGTTAAATGGATGAAGAAAGACCTACAAAGGAGAAGGAAAGGGAAGCATCAAAAGAGAATGACAAAGACAAGAAGAAGGTGAGACGACCTCCAAACTTCATAGCAGAAAGAAGAAAGAGAAAGGAAGCTTTCTATGCTACATTGGGACCTACTGACAGTGAATCTGACAAAGAAAAGGAATCTGAGGATGAATCTCCGCTAGCACTGATGGGATTGTCAAGAGAAAGTTCAGACGAAGAGGATCCAAGGGAGTTCATAGGAGGACAAGATCCGTCAAAACCACCTGCGTTCAATGGGATAAGCTACAAATGGTGGAAGAAACAAATGAAAAGCTTTCTTCAAGCGATGGATTACAGTCTCTGGTTGATTGTAAAAAGAGGACCTCATGCTTGTTGACACCTAATTTTGTCCCGAAAATTCTAATTAATGTCTGATTATTTACATAAGATTAATTTTAAATGTTAAAAGTGAGTTAATGAATATTAATAGGAAAAGTGCTAAATTTGTAAAGTTCCTTCAATCTTGTCCCACCTGCGCAACACGCTTTTAATTATTTATTCTAAGTGAGGCTAAAAGTGTTCCTAATCTAAAATTCAGCCTACCTTCGCAAATAATATACATACATTGTATCATTTCCTAATTCAGAGAACTTCTTCCCCAATTCGAAGCCCTGCCCGTTTGCTCTCAATTTTTAACCCGAAAACCCATTTCTCTCTCTTTGTATGAAGGATCCAAAATTCCAGCTGTTGAATCGTACAACCTTATCTATTTCGAGCCGTTGGGAGGAGTATTTGGTCCTTTCAACTGAGATAAGAAGCATTAAGCTCGACCTATATATTTCCCTTTCACCAACAATTGGGGGGGGGGTGGCGTGAAAGGAAAGGGGGGGGGGGGGGGTTAGGGGCTGCAGCCGTGAATAGGGGGGTGAGGAGAGAAAAGAGCAGAATATACAACATAAACACATAACATTTCTCTTAGTCTGAAAGTTTATAAAAAGCACAGAGCCTGTTTGATTTAGTCCTCTCTTTGTGGCTTGTATCCATAGCCTGGAATGAAAATATATCTATTTAGACTACAAAGTTCAGGGCTGGAAAGGTTTAATCATGGTATAGGTTTCAGCCCTATATTTAATGTAATGGCAGTAGGTAAGAATAGAGTTGGAATTCTTTGATAACTTGTCAATGTCCATATGCTGGTCGTCTGTTCCTAGCTTGCTAACTTGGGTTTAAGATTTGAAAAATGCAGCTTTCCCACCCTCCTTCTTTCATTTGGTAACCTGTAGCTGATGTGATTTATAAAGCCCTAAGCTAACTGTGAAGATGCCATTTAGCTAATGGAATTAATCTAAAATAAAAGAAATAGTTTGCAAAATTTATTCTTTAAGTGATCTGTTTCAGTTTCTTATTGCTCGAGCCATATTGGTATGAATCTAGTGAGGAGAGGGTCTGTTGGTGTGTGCGTAGGGCCATATGTGTGTTGTAGGCTGTTTTGGTCGTGTGTATGCAGTATTTGTTAGTTTCATTGAGGGAAAGCTGCTGCAGATGCAGGTAGCTGTTTTAGTTGTTTTTTCCGGGATATTTTGAGGGAGTCTGGGTGCTATTGTTCTTGCTTGATTGAGGGAGTGCAGGTAAGCATTTGTGTGTGTAGGTGAAAGGAAGTGGTGCAGAGGATCTGTGTGTGTAAAGATAGTATGCAGGTCATGTTTATAGGCAGCTAGTGTGGTTCCAGGATGTGGGAGTCGATGTTAGGGAATTATAATGAGGTTTGGTCCTATCTAATGAAGTAGTGGAGAAGTAGGCTACAGTTCTTATCCGTTTGCTTTTTCTGGGATAATTTTCAGTCAGGCAGTCCCTAATTCATAAGATATTCAAGGGTTTAAAGAATTTCAAATCAGCTTTTATGTTTCTCTTTAAATTTGCCTAGTAGTAATTTCTTTGTTCCTCCTGAGTTGATTGTTTGGATAAGCGGGAATTGTTAGAGGTTTAGGGAATGTCTGAAGGGACGTTGAAGGATCTGGAAAGAGGTTCTCCTATTCTTGTGGCTGATGCAGCAGTAGTAGGAAGATAGAGGCAGGGAGTATAGGATGAGGAGGATTATTGTCTAGTTGCTGCAGATCCAGGAGAGCACTGGGTCTGGTTGTTTGTTGGTTAGATGAGTGGTAGCAAGCTGTTCAAGAGGGAGTATGAGGTTCTGTTCTGAGGTAAGTTAGATAGGTTATTAGCTGCTATTTAAATGAAGCGAGCTTTTGATGATTGAATTTGGATTGTGCATGTTTGCATTCGGTGTTCTTTCATGTTTATGGTTTAAAAGTGAAGATAGTTTTCTAGTTTATGAAGTACATATATTTGGCTAATCGAAGTGAAGAAATTGTTCATTTGATTACAAAAATGATTTCCTTTTCTTATCAGTACTTTCTTTGTTGTTCATGTCTTAAATTCGAAACCCTACTTTTTTGTGCTAACTTAGTTCAAATTTCTTTCTCAAAGTCCTTTATTGGCCATGTTGTTTTATAGATCTTGGGACAGCTTGGTTAAAGCCATAGTTATTTTCCAAATATATAAGGTGATTGGATATGTAGTTGCTTTGTTCTTGTTATTTGAATGCACATGGGTTAACTGAAGATTGATTTGCTTGCTGGATTACTATTTAAAATTTCAAAAGACCTTTACTCAGTACTGTGATAAGTCCTTACATTTGAGTTGATGATTTTCATTTTATGTTATCTATCTAATATCCTTTTAATTTGTATTAATTCTTTCCTTCTTATTTCTTTTGCGTGGGAACAAATCCACTGAGTTTCTGTAATCAAACTCAATGTAATCCAATTGAATTAGGATAACCTCTGCATCATTTTCTTCAAGACCGCGAAGTTGACTAGTTTTCTGATATGCCCCTGTTATTGCGCTAGTAGCTTCCAAGTCCTATAAGAAGTCCTTCGCAATTGTTGGTCATTCATGTCGCAATGGCTTCTTGCGGCTTTCCGGGTTCTATTTTTAACTTTGTCTTCCCTTTGTATAGGATATTGAAGTAAATAAATTGGTAGAATATTTCATTTATTAATAACATTTGATTGTTTGTATATTGCTTTACTTTTTATGTTCATTACCTTTTATTATGAAGTCGTTATTTAAGTTATTGCAAATCAGGCTATTCAAGGAAATGCGTCCCATATTTCATAAATTTTCAAAACCACGATTAATAAATGACTATAAGAAATGACTTCTATCTTATTTATACGAAGTAGTTTCTTTAAAAAGTCAAAAGTTATGAAGAAGTTTTAATTATCTTCTAAATGTCCCGAAACGACTTTGCAAAAGCGACTTGAAATATAAGTTTCATCTTATGGTAAGATACTCAGATTTTAAAGTTGAAATTAAGCAAGTGCCATTTATGCGCTACCACATACGAGTTGACAAAGAAATTAGGACGATCAAATCATTTATTTACAAAAAAAAATGCGCTTTTATTTTATGTTATTTTGAAAATAATTAAAGCTTTTAAATAAGTGGTAAATCTTTTGAAAACTTGCTAAATTTAATTAGTTGAATTAATTAATGGTTCAATTAATTATTTTTAGAAAAGCGCATGAATAGCACTTGCAAATTAATTTGGAAACCTGTGGGATTAACCGTATTTTACGGAATTTCGGAAGTGTCTTAAAAACCTTCTTTTGAAATTAACAAAACCTCTAACTTAGAATCTCTGAAAGACCGCCTTTTAAAAAAAAATAGAGTTTTGCACGCATTTGCTTATTTGGTTCCCTTTTTCCCTTAAATTGGGTGGCAACTCCAAAATTTCAAAAAGAGTTAGTCCATTCAGTTGATATTCCTAAATTTAGCCTTTCGAGGTTAATTTTTTTAGGGGTTCAACAATGCTCCTGTCAAGAGAGCAGCAAACGGAGTTCTAGTTCCAAAGTCGGTAGAATACCTCGATCCTCAAGACTTAGACTGGTTGCAGGCAAATGCCAAAGCTACGTCATACTTGAGAAGAGGGCTGACAGCTGATGTACTAGCAAAGGTACTCCAGTACAAGTCTTCCAAAGAGATTTGGGAGAAGCTGAAAGAGATGTATTCTGAAGATGACCAGAGGAAGGACTCTGCCCTTATGGCAACCGATGGAGAAGAAGCCGTTAATTCAGCAGAGGTATGTCTTTCTGATCTTAAAGAATATTTACACACATACTCCACTGAAAATTTGATTCTAATTACTACCACTTTAATTGAAGGGTATGAAAAGGAAAAAATTGAGAAAAATAAATTAACTGAAAAGATAAGTGATTTTAGAACTAACCACAAGAGTCTTCAAGAACAAAATATTGAGCTGGAAGAAATCAATGTCGTCTTGAAAGGGCAGACCCTTGTGTCAAATTCTAAAATCACAGCGCTGGAATTGGAATTAAATCAGTTGAAGGAGAGTGTTAATGGTAAGCAAGTAATAATTGAAGTTCAAACCTTTCTTAAAAATGAACTTAAAAGAACAAATGAGATCATGTACCAGGAAACTGTGAAAAACAGGATTCTGAATCAAAAGGTTGAAAAATCTGACTATGAGATTACTAGGTTAACAGAATGGAATAAATCCTCTGAGGCAATGAACTGGGCACTACAGACAACGGTGCATGAATGAAAGCTAGGCAAAGACAAAAAATAAAATAAGTGTACTACCTCAATAGGCTAAGAAAGATTTGATTTATCCATTTTCTCATAAGAAGGGAGCCAAACTTGTCTGGGTTCCTAAAGCTAACCCTTAATTTATTTTGTAGGCTGGAGTGAGAGAACAACCCAAGTTGGATTCTTGATAGTGGTTGTTCAAGGCACATGACAAGAGATAGAATAAACTTTCTCTCACTCGCAGCATTTCGAGGAGGTAATATAGTCTTCGGAGGAGGAAAAAGTGGTCAGATTGTGGGAATTGGAAAAGTTGGGAGAAGTTTGGATCATGCCAGTGAAAATGTATACTGTGTATATGGTCTCAGACACAACTTGCTGAGTATCTCTGAACTGTGTGATAGAGGGAATGAAGTGAGTTTCTACTTCGTAGGGTGTATTGTGAAGAACCTACAGAGTGGAGAAATTGTTATGGAAGAAAAAAGGGTGAACAGTGTATACAAAGCATCACTGAAATCACTGCCTGAAAACAACTTAACATGCCTCAATGTTCAACAAAGTGATTCTCAGCTGTGGCACAAAAGAATAGGACATGCTAGTCTGTCACAGCTCAACAAGCTAGTATCAAAGGAGCTGGTTCATGGATTGCCTAGTAAGAGATTTGAAAATATAAAAATGTGTGATGCGTGTATTAAAGGAAAACATGTGAGATCATCCTTTAAATCAAAGAAGGTGGTGAGCACATCAAAGCCACTGGAATTGATACATATGGATCTGTGTGGACCTATAAGAGTCAGGAGATGATAAGGAAAAAGGTTCGTATTCGTAATTGTTGATGACTATTCAAGGTATACATGGACCCTGTTCTTGGCATCCAAAGATGAAGCCTTTGATAGCTTCAATGATTGGGCTGATGTTGTGCAGAAAAGGTTGAGCCTGAAACTGGTTAGCATTAGATCTGACCATGGCACAGAGTTTGAAAAATCAAAATTTTTTGAGTATTGTGGAAAACACAGCATTGATCATAATTACTCTGCAACAAGAACTTCACAACAGAATGGAGTATTTGAAAGAAAGAACAGGTCTCTGGAGGATATGGCAAGAACTATGTTGCTGTCAAGTGGTCTTGCAAGAAACTTCTGGGCTGAAGCAATAAACACTGCATGCTATTTGCTGAACAGATGCTCTATAAGAGCTATCCTTGACAAGACCCCATATGAGCTTCTCAGAGGAAGGAAACTGAATATTGCACATCTGAGACCCTTTGGTTGCAAATGTTTTGTCTACAACAACGGCAAGAAACCTTTGGGGAAATTTGATGCAAGAAGTGATGGGGCAATATTCCTTAGTTATTCTACTCAAAGCAAAGCATACAAAGTGCTTAACAAACGAACACAAACAGTGGAGGAAAGTATGCATATGGTATTTGATAAATCTTATAAGGCAATTGATGAAAATGAAGTAGATGATCAAGCTATTGCCCTTACTCGAGAAGATGGTACAGCTAACTCTGAAAATCAAGAAGAAAAGGAGGAATCATGTGAGGATTCAACTTTAAGAGAACAAGGAGTCAACATGTCAGGGGGAAGATCAGATGAAGTTGATGACTCAACAAATCATGAAGAACCTACTCAAAGTGCTGCTGAAGTTTCTTCCCGTCATATCCAACCCAGGCCATGGAAGCACCAAAGTTCTCATCCTTTGGAGAATGTGCTATCTGAATTGGATACTGGAATTATTACTAGGTCTGCCTTAAAGAACTTCTGCGCTTTCTTTGCCTTCCTATCATCTATGGAACCAAAGAATGTAAAAGAAGCCTTGGAAGATCCAGACTGGGTTTTAGCCATGCAGGATGAATTGCATCAGTTTGAAAGAAACAAAGTTTGGCATCTGGTTCCAAGGACAGATCAATCATTGGAACAAAGTGGGTGTTCAAAAACAAACTGGATGAGCGTTGTATAGTAACAAGAAACAAGGCTAGATTAGTAGTTCAAGGATACAGTCAAGAGGAAGGAATTGACTATGATGAGACCTTTGCACCAGTAGCTAGGATGGAAGCTATAAGAATGTTGATTGCCTTTGCTACTTACATGGAATTCACACTGTATCATATGGATGTGAAGAGTGCCTTCTTTAATAGTTACCTTCATGAAGAAGTCTATGTAATACAGCCACCATGTTTTGTGAACAGTGAATTTCCTGATCACGTTTACAAATATGATAAGGCACTCTATGGATTGAAGCAAGCTCCCAGAACCTGGTATGAAAGATTATCAGGGTTCTTGCTAAAGAATGGTTTTATAAGAGGAATGATTAATAACATACTGTTCTTTAAGAAGAAAAGAAAGGATCTATTGGTGGTTCAGGTATATATTGATGACATCATTTTTGGTGCCACTGATGAGGAGTTATGCAAGGGATTTGCTGAATTGATGGGCAGTGAATTCGAAATGAGCATGACAGGAGAACTCAATTTCTTCCTAGGATTGCAGACTCCTGAAGGAACTATGATTCATCAACAAAAATATGTCAAGGAATTTCTGAAGAAATTTGACATGGAAGGGGCAAAAGAAATGACTACTCCTATTGCTCCTGGAACCATGCTGGATATGGATGAACTAGGCCCTTCTACGGATGAGACAAAGTATAGAGGAATTATAGGTTCCCTTCTCTATGTCACAGCCAGTCGACCTAATATTGTATACAGTGTGAGATTGTGTGCTAGATTTCAGTCCAAGCCTAAGGAATCACATTTGACAGCTGTAAATAAAATCTTGAGATACTTGAAGGGAACGCAGGGTCTATATCTATGGTACCCAAGGGGAGGTACATTTGAACTAATTGGTTTTGCTGATGCTGATTATGCAGGTTACTTGGTGGACAGGAAGAGCACTTCAGGAATGATACATATTCTTTGTCCCTGCTTAGTTTCTTGGGCAACAAAGAAGCAAAACTCAGTAGCCTTGTCTACTGCAGAAGCTGAGTATGTAGCAGCTGCATCATGCTGCTCACAATTGCTATGGTTCAAACAGTAGTTTGAAGACTTTGGAATTAAACGTGGAGCTGTGCCCATTTTCTGTGATAACACAAGTGCAGTGAACATTTTCAGGAACCCAGTCCAACACAAAATAACAAAGCACATTGATTTTAGACACTATTTTCTTAGAGATAATATAGAAATGGGTCTGATTACTATGAATTCTTGCAGTATTGAGGACCAAATTGCTGACATCTTTACCAAAGCACTTAACAAAGTTCAATTTTAGAGGAACAGGTTGGAGTTAGGGATGATCAAAATACACGGATGACTCAACATTTGTTCCCAAAGGATTGGTTAATTAAGTGTTCATTAACCTGTTTGTAACTATTGTTGTTATTGTCCAGTCTAAATTTTGTACTTTATTAAGTATACTTGTTCAGCTGAGTAGCACCAGGTTGGGCTAATGTGTTCCCATGAAAGAACCTACAGGGTGCTTAGAAGGAACCAAGGCAAGCATGAGGAACCATGTCCATGCACATCTACACAGCTATTTTATGTTAAGTATCATAACTGAAATTGATTGTCAAACATACGTGTGTCAAGGAAGTCTTTCCATGTTTATGTAACTGTCCATAATTATAGGAATAGTTCCTTTTGTGGGTAAACTTCTACTAGACTTAACCGGACCCCACACATTTGAAAATTCCTCAATTGGGTAAGTCTATGTAACTGTCACATCTCTCACTTTTCCCAGTTTTCAAAAACTTCAAAAAGCTGTTTTTTTCCTTTTAGCCATAATTAGCACCTTTTCCCTAGAGAAACCCCCAACCCCCATTACTTCCTCTCATCTCACAATTGATAGGAAGAGAAATTTACATATTTGCAAAATATTTCCTTACTCCGTCCTCACTCTCTCTATAAAAATTGAAGCAAAAATCCCCTTCATTCTCTCTCAGAAACCCTAACCACAATCACCATGTCACACACACAATCTTCATCCGCATCTCCTACAAACACCTCTGAAACCCACACATCTAAAGAATCGTCTTGTAAGCACCCACCTTCTACTCTTGCTGAGAGAATTGTCAGAGCAAGGTTAAAATAACAAAAGAAGATGGGAAAGAAGGGTTCAAAGAAGGTCGTGGTAAAATCCTCATCTCCAATGCCGGCAATACAAGTTTCTGATGAAGAATCTGTCGAGGTAAGGCATGACTTAACCCTAACTGGTTCTACTGTTTTAGATTCTGTAGAAAGCCCTGGGAAATTTGGTACTGAGACTCTAGTAAAAGGGTTAGACGAAATCGTAGAAAAGATAGAACCTAGTGGAATGTATGATAGGGGGAATGCTGTTGAGGAGAACTTGCAGGTTGTTCAGGAGGAATCTATGCCTAAGACTAGCTTTCATGTGCCCTTAGTGACTGAGGAAATGGTGGAGGTTAATGTAGTCAAAAATGTGTTAGAAAGATTGAGAGAAGAGGATTCTACTGAATCCCAACAGGAACATGTCAATGAACCTAGTTCAGAGGCTGTTCCTATTGAAAAAGTTCATGGGATGTCTGTGTTAGAAGGTCCTATAGTTGGAGGACCCAGTTCTATTGAGGCTGCAAAGGACTTGAGTCAAGAACCTGATTCTCGCTCAGATCCTATTGTGGCTGAGGATGCAGAACTAAATTGGACTGATTCTGATGAAGAAAATGATGAGGAAATTCTGGAGGGTGATGGTGAAAGTGAGAAAGTCGAGGAAAAGAAAAAGAAGAGTGTTAAAAGAATGTTCGGGGAAGAAGATGAGATGCTGTTGGGAGAGGGTGAAGAAGAGGAAGTTGTATTTGTGAGTGAGACAAAGACTAAAACAGATAAGAGGAGGAGGCTGTTGAAAGGGGGAAAGGTTGTGTCCAAAAGTAGATTGGTGGATGAGAGTGATGAGGACTCTCAGGAGGAGAAGACTGTAAGTGATAATAGAACTACTGCTCAGCCAGTACCTAGAAGGGTGGCTACCAGGTCTGCCCTGAAGCAGCAGTTAGAAAAGGTGGAAAAGCTTGAAAATAACGTTAAGAAAGTGAGTGCTGGAAGACAGGAGGAGAAGAAAAATGAGAAAAAGGTTGGTGAGGCCAAGGAGGAAAGTGATGAAGCAGGGAGTTTTGCGAAGCCCATCGATTCAGATGTAGATAGTGAATTGGAAAGCAAGAAGAAGAGGAAAGACTCTGATGAGGAGGTTGATAGAGCAGCCTTCTTTGCAAGGCACCAAGTATTGGCAGGAAGCATCTTGAGTGACCTTCAGGAGCACAATATGAAACCTATACTAAGGAAGGTGGAGGATCAAAGGCTGGGTAAACCTCTTTGCCAAGAAGGACAGGTTTCTGTATTCTTAGGAGATTAGGGAGTTTTACTCAAACTGCAGAGTGGCTGCTAGGAGAGTGTTGTCAGTGGTCAAGGGTGTAGAGATTGAGTTTGAAAGGACAGAGCTGGGAGTTATGCTTGATGTTCCTACTGCTGTTTACTGCAGGTATATCAAGCTGAAATGGCCAAAAAGGACTAATGTGACCCCTCTGAGTGCGGTGAAAAAATTCTCGAGAAAAACCAAACTCAGAAAAGAAAGAAAAGTTGATAAGAAGAAAATGGAGCCAGCTCATCAGTTACTGTTTGATTTTGTTCATAGTTTCCTATTGCCAAGGGTGAAAGGAATAGTGAGGCTAGTACACTTGATTTGACTTACATGGACCTGTTGGATAGAGGAGTGAGGATCAATTTACCTTGTCTAATCATCAGACACATAAAAAGGATTGCAGATGCTGATCAGTAGCCACATTGTTTAGTGCATTCCTACATCCTACAACAGGTTCTTGAGCACTTTGGGGTACCTTTGGAAGCTGGGAAAAATCCAACCATTCATCATATGTTTGGGCTGAATGTGCTGAAAAATTGTGATTTCTTCAAAGAAAAGAGAGCTTCCAAGAGACCAGTGCTGGACAAGCAGGAGTAGTCTGAAGAAATTAAGGACTATGGACCAGAGGAAGCAATTGCAGCAGTAAAAGAACTGGAGCAGCATGTTCTAGAAATTAATGCAGAAAATGCTTAGTTGCAGAAGAAGCTGGAGTTGCAGGATAAAGAAATTGATCGCTTGAAGATTGAGTGCCACAAGTATGAGGCCGAGGTGGTGATGGAAAGGGCCAAGAATACCAAGAATCTTGAGGCACTTGTCAAGAACATCAACTTGAAGACCTGAGTCCTACCTTTCTTCCTCCCTGTCCTTGATAAAATTCCTCCTTTATCTCTCCCTGTGTCCTTCCTTGATTTGTTATTTTAAGACAATATTTTAATGTTGTGTATTTAATAGGGCTGTGTGGTTGTCACGCCCTGGATAACTGGTTTTTAATTTATTTTGCTTGATTTGGGTGTGTTCTATAATATATCTGGTTCTACTTAGGCCCTTAGCCTTATTCCTGTGTGTTTATTTTCAGTTGACTTAATTGACTTGTGTTCTAGACTGGATAGTACTAACTTGTTCTTGCAGGATCTTGAATCTTTTCGATAATGGCAAAAGGGGGAAGAAGGAAATGCTGGGGGTGTTTGTGACCTAACTCATCTGTTTTACATTTTTTTAAAACTGTATTTTTGTTTTCGTGTTCTTAATAATTTTGTCTATTCAGGTTCTTTGGCAACATTTTTTTGTCATCATCAAAAAGGGAGAATTTGTTGAGGAGATATTTTGAAGAATGACAAACAAGAAGGACCTAGTGGTTCTGGAGGAGAACCTGGTCCCTTTATAGAAGGGCACGACTGATCGAAACGATTGAGGGTTGTAAATCCCTGCAGAACTAGGAGAAGTGGCGTGTGTACGAGTATGCATCCTAGTCAGGCTAAAAGAGGTTGTACCGTAGTTGTGTCTTCGAAGTACGAATACGAGTTGGACTTAAACAAGGAAAGAGTTACAGGAAATCTTGTCTTGCCATAATTACAAGGTTTCCTTGTTGAATTCAACTAGGGTTCTGATTCCCATAAAAATACAAGTAGTTGATGCAGCCGTAACTCAGTTATTCACAAATAGAGAGTTGAGATTATACACAGGCGATTCAGCAACTTTCAACGTGAGATAATTGAAGAAGACAACTGGTGGAGTTAAGTAGGCGGAGTCTCGATATTCTGTCTAGGTTCTTAGTTTGTAAGTTGTCTTGTTTTATTATCATTGTTATTACCTATCTTCTTATCTTAGAAGCAATTGTGTTAGGTGAACTTGTGAGAGATTTCTTTGTAAAGCTAGAGGTTAGCTTTATTGAGTGATTAGGGTCTAGAGTGTAGCCCCTTGGTTACAGAGTTTTGTAATCTAAAACTTGCTCTTTGTGTTAGTGGATTGGTTCGAAAATTCCAGAGTGTGGGTCGTGGTTTTTCTCCCTTGATCAAGGAGTTTTACACGTAAAAATAATGTGTTCCTTGTGTCTGTTGATTGTATGTGTTGTGGGTTCAGTGCAAAACTGTGAAGGCAAGAACTAGGTTCTTGACCCAGAGAATCTGTTTCTTAAAAAGAAAAATCGGTAGATACTATTCAACCCGCCCTTCTAGTTTCCTTAGGAGGTGCCTAGATTCTAACACAATCTACCTGCTTCTTTCACATGTAGTTTAGCTGACGAGCTTGATTTGCGTTCACATCCTATGACTGCCCGCTCTTCCCCTCATACTCCGATTAAGGGTGGTCTACATGGTAAAGTTGGAGAAAGAGAGTGTGATAATGAGATTGCTGCTGATGATAATGGTTTTCAAGACGATACACATCCTAAGGAGATGGCTAAGAAGCTAGTTGATAAATCAACTAGCTATCACTTCGCAAATGCATATTATCATTATCCAACTTATCAAAAATTATTTGACCCAAATATCCTAGACATCACCTATTGATAAATCAAGACAATGAATAATATACACCACTAATAATAGCTATATCAAGTGAAACGACCTCGGTCAATCGTTCCGGGAGATAGGAATCCAATTGGCATGCCAATAATTTTAAAATCTTCGTTAGGTCTATTAGGATCTGTCTGTAAAATTTGAGCTAAATCAGACCTCGTTTGGTACGTATCGGAAGAAGATTTCAGTTTTTATTGTCGATAAATATTAAAAAGAGATTTTCGAGCTCGATTTTGGCGAATGAACTCCGATTCAAAATACGAAAGCGCCGTTAAGTTCGTATTATTATTTCTGACTTTTGTGATTCGAAAGCTAATTTCAAGGTTGTTCGGCTAGTTTCTGCTAAAGTACCGAAAGTAAATAATTTGACATTTTTTCATTTAATTTTCATATTGAGTTTCGGGAGTCTGATTTGAGATCCGTCTTAGCGAGTATGATACATATACTTTGTATAACATACTTGAGAAATTTGAGATCATTTCGAATTTTTTTAAATTTATGTTTTAATTTTTATCGCGAAAAGAAAAGAGAAAGTAATGAGAGAGGCGGTGGAAAGTGGAAACATTTCCACTCATATAAAACAGAAACTAGAAAACAGAAACATTACGAAGGAATGAGAAATAGAGAAAATTATCAGAAAAAAATGAGAAAAGTGCCGGAGATACGTAGAATTGTTTACCCTGAAACATTCAGGTAATGATCTTAATATATTATTTGAGTTTATCATGTGTTTTTGAATATATTTTGACGATAAAAAATGGGATATTAGACATCGTTTTAATAAGTTCAATTAATAGTTTAAAAGGATAATTGGACTCTAATAATGGAATTGAGTATATATTCGTACTCACTGAGTTATGGGCAACATATAAATGTAATTTATTTAGGGTTTGGTTATGTGACTTTGAACCCTGTACATAGGCGTGGCCTATGTATTGCGTATGCGAATAGGGTATCAGGTTCCTAACCGGATTGCCCTAAGACGCAAGGAATGAAGCCTTTAGCCTAATTTGATATATTTTTCTGCTTATGGATTGGAGTGGGATCGTTTGGGAATGAAACCAAAGGATAAAGCGGTTGTTTATTAGCAGTGCTAACTTTTAGAAGAGGTAAGTATTTGTATCCATTTCTTTGGAGGCCTTTGGCTTTGTGGATATTCTACCACGTGTTCCTTACGTGTGTAACCGCCGATAGGCGTACTCATTGCGCCTTAGCTTTGAATTTATATTGTATATTATATGTTATACCCTATTGTTGGTATTGCATTGAGCATATGAGCATTGCACTCTGGTTTTGATCAATGCATATACTTCTCGGTAATCGATGAGAGTTCCGAGCCGGTGAAGGATCATTATTGCATATAATTCCCGGTAATCGATGACAGCCTGAGCCGGTGAAGGGTCATCATTACATATACTTCTCGGTAATCGATGAGAGTCACGAGCCGGTGAAGGGCCATCATTGCATATACTTCCCGGTAATCGATGAGAGTCCCGAGCCGGTGAAGGGCCATCATTGCATATACTTCCCGGTAATCAATAAGAGTCCCGAGCCGGTGAAAGGTCATCATTGCATATAAATCAATGAGAGTCCCGAGCCGGTGAAGGGTTATCATTGTATATACTTTCCGGTAATCGATGAGAGTCCTGAGCCGGTGAAGAGTCACTATTGTATATACTTCCCGGTTTGTGATGAGAGTCCCGTGCAGGTGAAGTGTCATTATTGCATATACTTCCCGGTAATCGATGAGAATCCCTAGCCGGTGAAGGTATCAGGCACATGTTACTGCATTGCATCATACCGCATTCATCCCATCTCATTGCACCTCATACTAACTATTGTGTGTATTGTGTTGTGTTTTATGTGTGGGGGTATGTACACTATATTCTGGACATATCTCACTTTAACTATATATTTCTGGCTCGTATCCTGGGTTGCACGCTGCGACAGTATAAATATACGGATCGGGTTGCACGCCGCAACAGTATAAATATACGGATCAGGTTGCACGCCGCAACAGTATAAATATACGGATCGGATTGCACGCCGCAACAGTATAAATATACGAATTGGGTTGCACGCCGCAACAGTTTAAATATACGGATCGGGTTGCACGCCGCGACAGTATGAATATATGGATCGGGTTGCACGCCGCGGAAGTATGAATAGATGGATCAGGTTGCACGCCGCAACAATATGTATTCCTCGTTGTTTATGAGTTTTTAGTTCCATACGTATTTCCAGTTATTATCTGGCTCTGTTTTTTTTTTATATTTTAAATAAGAGGAATTTGGTTATTCTGCGTCTCTTCTCCCGGACTAGCTATCATATTCTTTGAGGTGGCTAGTCTGCCCCACTTATTGAGTCCTTTTGACTTACCCTTGTTTGTTGTTTGTTTCTTGTCTATTTATTTCATTTCGGCAGGTTCGCTCCAGGATTGAGTTCACCACGTTGTTCAGGAGCGAAGACTACTTCAGCTGTCAGGGTGAGCCAGCTTTTATTCCGGATGGCCACCAGTTTATTGTTTATTATTTCAGTTGCATTTTGCTCCCTTCAGGAGGTATCTATCTTCTTTTGTGCTCTTAGATGTCTAGTCTTGATAGCCCTAAACCTAGTATGTTAGTTGATCAGCTGTAATTCGTTTCTACAGCTTAGAGGTATCAGTATGTCTGTGCTTTTTCTAAGTCTTGTTCTTATTTATGAATTGAATTATATTTATTTTCCTAATTTAATTGGTAAGAATTAGCCCTACGGGTCTAGGGGGAGGATGTTGGGTGCCCGCACGGCCTAGCTGGATTTCGGGTCGTGCCATCAAGATTAAGAGTATAAGTACATTTGATGCGCTAGAGAATTTGTTTTATATAGTCAGTATAAAAACACTTATATCTACTTGGTACGTTTAATGCATACAAAGCGCGCTAGCACAAGAATTTGGAACTATATGGTTCCTATAATCAAGATAAATTATATATAATCTTGTTCTACAATCATACCGATGACTTTGTCCAATTTCCATCTTAGATTGTGAACATTACTTTATTATTTATAAGAATCGGTGATTTAATTTTCCATCTATTAGCTTGGCTCTACACATTAAATCAACTACTATATAAATAATAGGACACACATGACACAATTGATCTATATAAATATTAATTCATTTTATGTAATAAATGAATATCAATTGTTCGACAATGAATTATCTAACTAAAACGACATGGTTATTAGTATATCCCAACAGTTACATAATGCTCTAATATGGGGAATTAAAGTGTGGCTCGCTCTGTCACTACTAATGCTTTCCTTCATCTTAAGTTGGGAGTTTTTTTTTCTAATATAATGCACACGTTATACACATGCATACTTTCATAGGTCCAATAGGAGCTTATCGAACTGACCTCGTCGAGTGATACATGTGCTCCATATGGTTCATTTCATTTTTTTTTTATTCTTGACCATATTTCTGTACTCACCTTGCTATGGTTCTTTGTTCGGCGCTTAGCTCATTCATTTCTTTTACCCTCACATCAAACATGAGGGCATTCTAGTTTCTTTTTTAAAAAAGCAATTCAGCAAAAATTTAACTCTTGGATCGAGCTTTTTTTAGCTTTGGAAATGTTTTTGGAGTATTTGATAGACGAAAAATTTTCAAATTTGTTTACTATTGAAAATTGTCTACATTTAAATCAGTTATACTTTTGGGACATACTTATCCCTGTTGTTGGCAAAGTAATGGCCATGTGACGTCCACATGATCACCTGACACAACCCAAATTTCGGCTAGTTTGTGCGGGTACCCGACGACCTCCCCTAGACCCATTGGGCGAACCCTTTTGAATTTAATTCACAAAAATACACGTAAAATCAACTTATAGTACGAAATAAGACATAAAGAGGCACGAATATAGTTATACATAAGTTATACAAAAGAAGTTACAGCTGACTACCCAATATACTAGGTTTAGGGCTATCCAGACAGTCATCTAAGAGTACAAATGAAGTATATACATCTCCTAAAGGGAGCAAAATATTACTGAGATAATAAACATAAAATTATTGCCATCCTAACAACTGAAGTCGTCTTCGCTCCTTAACAACGTCGCGAACTTAATCCTGGAGCGAACCTGCCTAAACGAAATAAATAGACAAGAAATAATCAACAAACAAGGGTGAGTCAAATGGACTCATTAAGTGGGGGTGGACCAGCCCCCTCAAAGAATAGGATAGCTAGCCAGGGAGAAGAGCTAAGCAAATACAGAGCAGAAACACATACAACTAAAGCATATAAACTAATTAGGGACAAAAGATAGCCAGAAACATATAGGCAAACTAAAATATGTCAAAACATGGCATACATACTGCATACATAAAACACAACATGGTAGTCAAACTGAAAAATGTGATGAATGCGGTATGATGCAATGCTGTCACATTTGCCTAATACCTATCTCCGGCGCGTGATTCTCATCGTCTACCAGAAGATATATGCAATAATAACCCTTCACCGGTGCGGGACTCTCATCGACTACCAGGAAATATATGCAATAATGACCATTCACCGGCTCGGGACTCTCATTGATTACCGGGAAGTATATGCAATAATAAACCTTCACCGGCTCGAGACTCTCATCGATTACCAAAAAGTATATGAAATAATGATTTTTCACCGGCACGGAACTCTCATCGACTACCGGGAATTATATCCCAAGCTCACAACCAAACTACAATACTTTTATGCTCAATGCAATTCCAACAACAAGACATAACATATAATATAAAGTATACATCCAAAACTAAGGCGTAATAAGTACGCCTATCGGCAGCTACATAGTAAGGAATATGTGGTAGAATATTCACAAGGCCAAGGCTACTAAAGAAATAGATATAATCACTTACCTTGTTCCAAAGCTAGCACTGCTACTCAAAAACCACTTTGTACTTTGGATTCACTGCCAAACAATCATGCTCCATTCAATAAGCATAAAAATATATCAAATAAGGCTAAATGCTGCATTCCTTACGTCTTAGAACAATTCAATTTGGAACCCGACGCCCGATTCACATAGGCAATAAGCAGTCTAGACCTATTTACATAGTTCAAAATCACATAACCAAACTCTTAATAAATTATATTTACGGGTTGCCAATAACTCCATGAGTACGAATATAAAATCGATTTTATTTTCGGGATAACCCTTTAAACAATCAATTTAACTTATTACAACGATGTCATACCCGATTTTGGACTCAACTCGAAGCGAATCGGGTTTCGGATTTGACTAGGTAACTCGTTTGAGTTCAAGTGTTGGAGTCGCCACCTAATATAGTTTTATAAGGTGTATTAGGAACCCTAAGTGTCTAAGGTCGAGTTTAATAGCCATACTAGTCTGTTTTAGAGATTCGAAAGGGTAAGAAGTCAAAATGACTCAGGGGAGAAGGTGTTAGGCACTCCCCCGAGTCCCACGACAGGTGGTTCCCCTCCGAGTCTATATTTTGGGATAAGGTTGTGAATATTATCATGCAATACTAACTTGAGAGGCCAATTTTGTATCTAATTCAATGAAGGTTGTATATCTATACAATTTAATCTATACATAGGCAAATAAGTTTCATACACGACCTACACTTAAGCCTAATCGCATTTATGGCCTCTGATCACGCCCAACTATGCCCTATAAAAGAGACTAAGCGGTCGCAGCAAATATAGCTCGGTACTTAAAGTCCCGAGGTCGAATCCCACAGGGAACACTCGAAATCTAGTTGTTATTCTAACTAATTTATCTAACCAATTAACTCCCAAGGTTTGTATTTGAATGGTGGTTTCAATGTAACAACTAGTTAACACTAAAGTAACTAACAAAATATTAAGAAATAATTATTCAAGGATTTAAAAGCCTATGATTGATTTACCCAACTCCTACCTATGTGTTAGAATAATTCTTTTAACAAATTCAACTTGGTTTCTTCCTATTGAAAACTTGCTCCAATTATACAACTATTCACTCCCATGTAATAGTAGTAACTTTCACAAACCAATTTTCCAATTAATTAAGGAAGATACTTAGGACTACAAGTTTAGTTCACAATCAGGGTCAATGGTCACAAATCACCTTATTGACAACCTAAGTAATACCTTGATTTTAGGTTGAAATATTGCTAAGTGTTTAACCCAAACCTATGAATCTATCCCTAGACACACAAGAATAATGGGCACAATCAATTGGGGGCCTTTCCACTTAATAGCAATCAAAACATAAACTCTTAGATAGGAAGAATTCACAAGTTTCATTCATTGAAATAAATATTCACAACACATAAGTATTGGAGTTGTTCAATCAACCCTAGAATGGGTGAATTAGTCAGTCATATTCATGATAATCATGTCAATGTAATTCATAAATAATTAAATTACAAAAAGTAAGGAAGACTTTAGGAGAAACTCTGTTCTTGAAGTCTCCAAAGCTCTAGCCTCCTTTTTGTCTCTTTTCCAGTGTATAATTCATAGTGGAGGCAAAAGAAGCTTTATACCCTGTAGGATACTAAGCAAAAGTACCAAAAAGGCCCTTAAAATTTCGCCCATAACACTGTGCTTCTGGTGCCACACGGAACAATCTTCTTCAGGCAATTCAGCTCGCGTGGCGCTCGCGTATTTGGCCTAAATACGCTGAACTTTTTAACCAATTCTTAAGCAAAGACTCTATTTCTTCCCGTGTCACTTGCGTGGCACACGGATCACTTGAACTCTTCAACATCTTCACTTTTAGCATTAAAACTAGCACTTTCTTGCTCAATTCACCATGTTCAAATCCTACAACACCAAACAACACAATTAATATTATCTCTTGAGAATTTTGCGTATAAATTCTTAGCTGTACTCTCATAACATGGTAAAACTACCTTGAAAATATAGGTAAAATAGCAAAATATCAGCCTCTAACACGAATGCCTATTCGCAAGTATAACTAAACATGCAAAGAGTAATCAATTTCAGCTTACTTATGTAATTCTAATATTTAAAATAATTTTGTATAAATAGTCGGTTTTGCAAATAATTTTCAGATTTAGACCAAAACCAAATGGGTATTGCTTTTGAAACAAAATGTTAGTCATTGAGGGTCGGTGTGACTCGTCATTAATTGTTGAGCCCTAACCTTAATGGCTATTTGGTGTAGGGATCATCTTTTGAAAATATATATGCATAAAAGAGGATGTTTCTAAAAAAAAAAAGAGGGTCACGAAACAATCATAAATGCACATAAGGGCCATCGCACATAATATATAAGTATAAGCATGCAAAATACATGATAGTTGTAGTTTAGGTTTTTCAAAAATACTTGTATGCATGGTATGGTTGATCCCACTAATCCATACACCCCATACACTATAAGGTGAGTGTATAAGAGCTTAGGAGTTTGAAAGCTTGGTCAAAGATACGAATAGGGCCAGATTTGAAAGAGGATTTGGGTCCAGCTTAGTTGTGCAAAAAGAGGCAGCTTCACCTTTATGAAATCAATTCAGTTTAAGAAAACAATCACATAATCGACCTCTTTTCACACTTTGACAATTTAATCGTGAGACACTGTTTTAAAACTAAATTTCAGTCAACTAGAAAAAAAAAACAAGGCTGGTACAAGTCTGAGTTTCATAGACTAATAGAGCCTTTACCAGGCTCTCTCCAGTAGCCAAAATACCTGTGACTAAACCATGGTATATCCCTAAGGATATCCCCACAGACTCTGCACAAAATGGTTAGCAACACGGGCAAGTGGAAAGCCTTAAACAGACACAGATAGGAGTAGAGTATGAGCGAATATGCAGCCTCCCACATAGACATACACAGAAAATAGGGAAGAAGCACATAGATAATTTCAAACATAGACAGTTCAGAGATAAAAACAAGTATCAGTGAGAGACATATTTGTTTACCTTTTGGTCAGGTTAGGGATCAGAAGGAAGTAGTAATGCATGTATTGCCCTAGCTTCTTCCATTAGTGAATTAGTTAACAAGTGAGCCAGTAAGTAACAATGATGCAGCAGCCTCTCTTTGCAAAAATAATAAAGAGCTTTCAGAATAACTAAGGGAAGTTTTCAGTCAAGTAAGTCTCTGTGAATTTCAGAGTGTAGAGAACTGTGTGTCTGTGTGAAACCCGTGTCCAAAGTGAAGAATGCAACCCAGTTTAAATAGGTGCGGGGTGGGAATTATAATTCCTATAAATTAGGAGTGTCAAGACTCAAGTTTAAACAGGTAAACATGTAAGGCAGGTAATATTGTCTTTCAAAAATAATAGGGGACACTCTTAGGTGCTACTTCCATTTATAGACCAATTAACCCCAAATTTTAAGGTTAAATAGATCCTAAACCAACTAGGAGCCCCTCCCTTAAACCCAAATAAAGTCTAGGTTCAAACACAATCAGAATTCAAAAGAAATCACTTAAGCGTCTCGACAAGATTTCAATCAGCCTTTAATGTCAATTATCAGAATCTTCTACCAATCAACAGTTCAAATTAGGCTTAGTCAAGACCCTTAAATCAATGCTTAAATCAAATCCTTCCAGTTTTAAGCTATGTAATCATGCATCTTAATAAAGTAAAGGTCAAAATACATTATCAAAGATGAATATATTATCGAGGGTGTTAAGCTATATCTCAGTAATGGTGATAAAGAAAGATACGCCCCGAGAATGTCAATTTCAGTGCATACAAATAAATTAAGAACAAGGTTCCACCTAACCTAATGAATTAAAAGTAAGATTACTAATCATACAGTCTCTCACTTTAATTAATTAACCAATAACAATTAAACAATGCTACACACAGATGAAGCTAATCAAACTCAGGCATAAGTACTATTGTTAAACAGTGAAACCAAACAAGATTGACAATTTTAATGCTAATTAATCAACAACCGATCATGTTAACATACCAAAGAATAGGCAATTTTAGGCACATGCATAGCACATAGAGGAAAGCAAATTAGGGGTTAGGGTTACTTGTTTTTGAATCCGAATCGGGTGAAATCGACCCATCGTGAATCGACTTTGCATGAAGGGTTTCTTACCCTTTTTCAAGTGATAACACCGTTCAAAACACCCTAGACCCTGTCAGAGGTGTTTTCCCAGTGATGACGACTCAGTCGACAAGGGTCAAGAATCGGCCTTGTCTAAATATGGTCGAAAATGATGACGACTAATAGTGATTTCCAACCAACGGGTGTCTTCACTTCACTTTCCCAACACAAGTATAATTATGGTCGAGTATTCCGATTGTGATCTCTAGAATCCTTTCGGTCTAGAAGAGATCTTTCACAACCCGCTCGTCAAAGCCTTAGTTGAATAGTTAAAGTGCTACTCAAAGACCCAAGGAAAGGAGACCTCTTCCGAGCGTAACTCCTTTTAGATGAGTTAGTCTATATGAATAGCCTCCACTATTCTATACTAGTTAATCTCTTCAGAGTCTTTAACTAGCAATGTAGACAAGAAATCCCAAATACCATGGATGTTGGAATTTTGATGTTATTGTAATGGGGAGTTGGATAATTGTTACTTGTGTTATGGTTAGTGAAATGGACCAGCACCCATTGATATTCTATCACCATATCATATTTACACCCTTAGTTATGAATTTAGCTACTCATAACTAGGGTTTGAATCAAAGCAATAAAGATGTAATGAAATGATGGATTCATGTTGAAAGTGAGTTTTGAATTGATATATGGAATAAGATTCAAAGATACAAGTTTAGAAGCTTACAAAACGATGTTAAGGCCTCTACTTGGCTCCCAAAATCGCCTCAAATTCAATACCAAACGTAATAATGGAAAATGTGTGTTGAAACTCTAGCTTAAGCTATTTATACAAATGGAGAAAATTGTTGTCATAGAGAAACAGGCGGTCCGCCTGGTAAAGTAGGCGGTGCACCTACTTTTTTGATGAATTCTCTGAAGTTCAAGTAGGCGCCCCGCCCCTGTAAACAGGCGGGGCGCCTCTTTCTGTGGCCTAAAATTGCAACTCTTTGAAGTTTGCTTTGGCGGTCCGCCCCTGTAGACAGGCGGGGCACCTCTTCCTGGTGTCATTTTCCTCACGCTTTGACTCCAATTCTCGCTCTCTAGCTTCAATCTTATACTAGCATTCATGCAAATTTATTATGACCTGAAACTAAGCAATTCACGACGTTAATGACACCAAATGTCGCTTTTGGATTCAAAAACGAAAGTTTAAAGTAGTCTTTAAATTGGTAAAATACCAACTTATCAACTCCCCCAAACTTAAATCTTTGCTTGTCCTCAAGCAACTAAAAATCAATGAGACGAAAGCATGTTCTGTTTTAAGCTTGACACCAAGGCATGTTCCACATTTCGAAATTCATAAATTTTTTTTTATTAATTAATTAGTTGGTACTAACTAGTCACACACACTAATATGTATAATTGACAAGCAACTATGCACTTTGCTCGGACTATGGCGAAAGGAAACTCATGAGCATTTAGAGTTATCTCACAGTTATCGGCTTGCTCCGATTGTTCATGATCCTCCATATGCATTCAAACCTCTCACTCAAAAGCTACTTGCTCCCTCACGAAAAATAATGCAGCCCTTCAATCACAAAATACTTTAACACAAACATTGGACTCTCAGAATTTGAACTACTACTCTCACAAAGAAATGCTCATGTGTACTTCTCAAAGATTCAAAGGCTTGCTATTCTTGTAGTTCTCCACTAATTTATGCCACTTGACTTGAGATCAATTAGGACTTGAGGTTTTTGGTTTAAGGAGTGGTAGATATTACTAAATAGTGACTTATACCTCCATAGCACTACATCGTCTTACTTTCTTTTGTGCAACTTTTCTTTTCTTTTTATTTAGGCTCATTCTACCTTTCTTTTGAAGACGGCACTAATTAATCCGTCCTTTATTCAAGACTTTTCTCTTTTTATTTTTATTTTTATATATTTCCTTTCTTTTTCTCTTTCTTTTGTTTCTCTTTTCTCTTTTCTTCTTTCTTTTATGTACTTCAATTTGACATTCACAATGGGATTCCAAGCTTTTACCATCTCCCCCAAACTTAGGTTTTAGCCTAAGTTTCGCATTTTTAACCCCTCCGGCAGGTACACCTAGTGCCTTGCTAATCTTTTTGTCCAAGATGTAGTAATGGGTAGCAAGGTCAGACAAAGATATCTTGATGGCACAGACATCCTGAGAGTGAGCCTGAAGGGCCAAAGTGTTAGCCTCCACGGCTTTGGCGTGGTTCTCAATAGTCTTGGAATGAGCCTTCAAGACTTAAACCAACTCACTGTGCTGCTCAGCAGAGACGGCAGGAGGTGGAGGCGGAGGCGGAGGTAGGGGTTGAACCTATGGTAAGTTGGTGATAAGAGCCCTAAGCTCATCCAACTGGGCACCAAAATCACGCATATCCTCAGGGATAGTGCCTGTGCCAATACCAGAAGTAAATGGGCCTGCCTCAAGCCGAGGGGCTGCCTCAGATGTGGGTGGTATATCATCATGATCATTAGGAATAAAAGTACCTGAGGAAGTCTCTAGCGGGGTGTCCTTGAAAGCTTACCAATAGAAGGCAGATTTAGGAGGCGATTTATAGTCCTTTGGTCGTTCCGGACAACCACATTTCAGCAAATAATCAGTCAGTGTAGAGGGGAATGCAAAATTATCCTTTTAAGATTTCACCACTTCCCGCATATGTTTAAGCATTTCCGCTCCCAAGTTCACTTTGATACCCTTCATCAAACAACCAATCATTACGGCTCTTTTCAAAGTTAAGTTATTATCTTGACTTGTTGGCCGGACTCGTGATATGACAATGTATTGCCAATGCTTTGCTTCAAAGTTAAGATCGGCCCTTACAATTCGAATTGCCGGCTTTTTCCATCCCGGGTTCACCGTTCTACCAATGATAGGTACAAGCCACTCCCTTTGCTCTTCCCGGGAAAGTTACAATTTTTTAACATGTTGTAATGGAGTGAAATCCAGGAGATCCAAGTATGCATTTAATGCCTTCGCAGAAATATCAACATACTTACCTCGGTGGAAATACACTTTTTTTTTGCCCTTTGCCGTGGTAGCTAGGATGGCATAGAACTCCGCGACCAATTGCTCATTTGATTCCCTCAATGGTTTCTTCAAAGTTGCCTCCCACTCGGTTGCTACGTACCGATTGTAGATGTCGGGGTTCTTGACATCTACATCTTTCATCTAATAACTCTTTCCAGATTGATTCTCTGCTGTTGAAACTGTTTCTTATAGAACCTGAGTGTCTTTCTTAAACAAAACTTGAATTCCAATTCCTCATTCATCTCTTCTTCATCCGACTCCTCCGCTTGGGCCTCCGGTTGCCCATGCTCTTCCTCCTCTACCTCTCGATCTTGTTCCTCCTCTACATCTTGAGCTTGTTTCTCCTCTACTTGTTCTTGTATAGGTTGCATAGAGGAAGAAGCTTCTTGCCTTGTTTTCTTTCTCGACGTACTTCTAGATTGTGTAGCCAAGTTGGCCAATGGTACATCATCCCGTGTGTCATCATCAAGAGAAGGAGGTGGGGCTTCCGGCTTCCTTTTTACTGTTTTCTTGCCCATTCTACCTGTAACCGTAAATGAATGATCATTACTCACTATCAGAAGCATTACATAAGGCAAGAGAAAGGAAACAAACTCCGAAGGACAAGTTACAGGAACAGGAGCCCTGCCCCTGTAAACATGAAGTGCGCCTGTTAGAGAAACGGAGAACTGCACACCAAACAGGTGGCCCGACCCTGTCAACCAGGCAGTCTGCCTGTCCCATCTTCAGAGTAGTGTGTAGAATTGCCATCAAAGCAGGAAGTCAAGCTTAGCAAATGGGTTGTGCACCTTTAATTACATCCAACACTCACAACTGTCATATGTCACTCACAACTAATTCTCGTAAACAAGGACCAATAATTTGAGTAAACATGCGGAAGCTAAGCAATTTTTACAACTAATTTTTCAAGGTTTCAAAGCGACTTTACGGCAATTCAAGCAATTTCATAAGCATGTTTTCATGGATTGTGCGGCTTGCACACAACATTTCAAGGCATTTGAAAACATGCAAACACCAAGCACACAAAGGAAACATCAAGATAATTCAAGGTCGCAGTCCAATTAATCAAACTCGCACTCACACTTCATGACTCTCATTATGCACAAACTTGAAGGATTTCCAAGCACTTTCACAAACGACCTACCTAGCAAGGATCTAAATATGCTCACACAGTCTAAAAACTCCTACTCCCAAGCAAAAGTTGCACGGTTCAAGATCAAGCACCAATTTTTATCTCTTGAACTCTATTGTGCCGCTTGTTCAACTTCGAGTCATCAAAATAGCTTTGAATGCTTGACTAAACATCACACTAAAAACTTAGAGCAATTCAAACAAGTACACAAGCTTACAAATCAAACCCAAGTGCGACTTCAAGTGCACCTTGCAATTTTTATCAATATTTGCTCCCCCCAACTAATGGTTTGGCATCCTTGAACTTTCAAAGCACTACAATGGCATTCCCACATTCCCAACAATTTCAAGTAACCAATTTTAGGAAATTCAAGTCATGGGTTCAAAGTTTTATCACAATTTCCATTTCTCAAACATAAACACTAACTTTCTCAAATTATCAACTTCAATATTATGCATTTAAGCACAAGGAACAATTTTAATACTAAATTAGTCTACTATGAACTACTCCTATAACTAAAAATATTGTTTCACTAAGTTAAAAAAATTTAAAGCAAAAATTAAAAGAAATTGCACACAGACTCGAATTTAAGCAAGAATGAAGATTAAAAGTGGTGGTGGAATGATTTGTGTGTGTTTATGATGCATGAAATTGATTTTGATGGAGTGGGGTGATGATTTTCGGCCAAAGGGTCTTGGAGTTTTTGTTTAACTTGTGTTTTGATGGGATAAACAAAAGGGGCCGCCTCTTTTTATTCAAGTTAACGGGTCGGGTTGGTTTAAAACTGGACGGTGCGCCTAGTAAAACAGGCGCTCCGCCTGGTTCCCTCTTTGTGTGTTTCTTTAATGTTTAGCTTGCATCAAAAACATACCTGGGCGGTCCGCCTATTTTTTTACTTATCCGGATTTCTTGAAAATTCCCCTTTTTGCATGCTCTCTGGACTTTTTTGAGGCGGTCCGCCCCTGTGATAGAGGCGGTCCGCCTATAACATTTCCAGACCCCTTTTTTGGCTAAATTCCTTCAGTTCCTCGCTTCGCACTTCACTCAACTCGGGTACCTGCACATGTAAAAACTAGTTATGCTAAAACATGGGTTGCCTCCCAAAAAGCGCCTAATCTAACGTCGCGGCATGACTGTTTTGGCTTTTCTCCTCAAGGTTCATCAAGGTAGATGCACGCCATTTCACTAACCTCGGCTTCGTACCCCAATTAGTGTTTCACCCGATACCCATTGACTCGGAAAGTTCTTCCTCCTTCCTTCGATTGCAAATCAACCGAGCCATAAGGTGTAACACCTACCACCTTAAATGGACCCTTCCATTTGGATTGGAGCTTCATGGGGAATAATTTTAAGCGGGTGTCGAATAACAACACCAAGTCTCCCTATTTGAATGTCCGGTTCCAAATTCTCGAATCATGAAGCCTCTTCATTTTTTGTTTGTAAATCATCGCATTTTCATAGGCCAAGAACCGAAATTCATCAAGTTCATGCAAGTTCGACAGTCTTGCATTTGCGGCATCGCTCCAATCCATATTCAATTTCTTTAATACCCACAAGGCTTTGTGCTCAAGCTCAACCGGTAATTGACAAGCTTTACCAAATACTCATTTGAATGGAGATATCCCAATCGGAGTTTTGTAGGCAGTTCGGTAAGCCCATAAAGCTTCATCAAGTTTTCTAGACCAATCGATTCTATTTGCATTAACCGTCTTGGCTAGAATGTTCTTTACTTCCATGTTTGAGACTTCAACTTGCCCACTTGTTTGAGGGTGGTAGGGCGTTGCAACATTGTGTTTCACTCTGTATTTTTGGAGGAGGTTTGCAAAAGCTCGGTTGCAAAAATGACTCCCACCATCACTAATGACTGCCCTCGGGGTCCCGAATCATGAGAAAATATTCTTTTTCAGAAATCCCAACACACTCTTGGCTTCATTATTGGGGAGCGCAACTGCTTCCACCCATTTTGATATATTATCAACCGCTACCAAGATGTATTTGATGCTATAGGAACTCACAAACAGCCCCATAATTGACAATCCACACATCAAAAACCTCAACCTCAACAATGGGATTCATCGGCATCTCGTGCTTCTTTGATATTCCATCCATCCTTTGGCATTGATCACAAATTTTCACCCAAGCGTGGACACCTTTGTGCAAAGTTGGCCAAAAGAAACCACATTGTAATATCTTGGCCGCCGTCCTCACTTCACCATGATGTCCTCCATAAGGAGAAGAGTGAAAACCTTTCATAATGGCCTCTTGTTCGGACTCGGAAACACACCTTCGGATGATTCCATCAACACACACCCTAAAGAGATAAGGTTCATCCCAATAATAGAATCTTTCATCCTTGGCTAGCTTATTCTTTTGATAGAAGGTGAAGTCTTCGGAATAAACTCCCCCAACTATAAAATTGGCTAGGTCGCCATACCAAGGGATTGGTTCCCAAGACACGGCCAAGATCCTCTCATCTGCAAATGCATTATTCACTTCTATTTCTTCTTTTGACCTTCCCTCCTCCTCCAATCGGGACAAGTGGTCCGCTACTTGATTCTCGGTCCCTTTTCGATCAAGCACTTCAATATCAAATTCTTGAAGAAGTAACACCCACCGGATAAGCCTTGCTTTTGAGTCTTTCTTCACCATCAAATACCGGATGGCGGAGCATTCAGTATGAATAATTGACTTCGACCCCACCAAATATGACCTGAATTTTTCAAAAGCGAACACAATAGCCAAGAGCTCTTTCTCCGTCACCGTATAATTCAATTGAGCTCCGTTCATTGTCTTACTTGCATAGTAGATGGGATGATGCATCTTGTTCACCCGTTGACCTAGCACGGTCCCCAAAGCCACGTCACGAGCGTCACACATGAGCTCGAACGGAAGCTCCCAATTAGGACTCACAATTATCGGTGCGGTTGTTAACCTCTTCTTCACTTCTTCAAAAGCTCCTAGGCAAGCCTTGTCAAACACGAACTTGGCATCCTTCTCCAAAAGTTTGCACATAGGATTCAGAAATTTTGAGAAGTCCTTGATAAAGCGGCGATAAAATCCCGCATGCTCCAAAAAACTTCGGACACCCTTCATGGTCATTGGAGGTGGAAGTTTTGAGGTCACCTCAATCTTTGCTTGATCTACTTCGATGCCTTTCTTGGACACTTTGTGTCCCAACACTATGCCTTCTTGAACTAAGAAATGAAATTTCGCCCAATTGAGCACGAGCCTTGTTTCTTTGTATCTCTCTAGCACCCTCTCCAAGTTCAACAAGCAATCATCGAATGAATCTCCAACCACCGAGAAATCATCCATGAAAACCTCAAGAAAATTCTCCACCATGTCGTAGAAATGAGCTAGCATGCACCTTTGGAATGTGGCGGGAGCATTACAAAGACCAAATGGCATTTTGCAGAATGTAAAGGTGCCATAGAGGCAAGTAAAAGTGGTCTTGTCTTGATCCTCGGCCTCAATAGATATCTGGTTATAGCCGGAGTACCCATCCAAAAAACAATAATAAGCACGACCCGCCAACAGATCAAGCATTTGATCATTGAATGGTAAAGAAAAATGATCCTTCCTTTTAGCGGCATTGCGCTTCCGATAATCCATACACACTCTCCACCCGGTTATGGGTCTAGTTGCAATGGACTCTCCCTTGTAATTTAGAATCACCGTCATCCCCCCTTTCTTGGGCACACATTGCATGGGTGACACCCACTTGCTATCGGACAATGGAACTATCACATCCGCATCTAGTCATTTGATGATTTCTTTCTTCACCACTTCTTGCATAGGAGGATTCAACCTTCTTTGGTGTTCCAAACTAAGCCTACACCCTTCTTCAAGTAAGATTTTATTAGTGCATACCCCCGGATCGATCACTATTATATCCGCCAAGGTCCATCCTATAGCTTTAATCCTCCTCTTCACCACTTCAACAAGTTGAGATTCTTGGGTATTGGTCAAGTGGGATGAAATGAGGTAGAGTGGAGTTGGGACCAAGGAAGGTGTATCTCAAATGGGATGGTAGGATTTTCAATTCATGTTTCGGTGGTTCTTCGATGGATGGTTTTGTAGGTGGGGTTTCTCGGTTTTCAAGGTCTGAGGATAGCTTTTTAGGTACATAGGGTTTTGATCAAAATCCTTCTATTGCCTTCACAATCTCCGCTACACTCTCTTCATCTTCCATATCCATGTTCCAAATTACCGCCGCCAATGTGTCTTCTTGACTAGCTAAGACACTCTCCTTCTCCACTAGGGCATCAACCACGACATCTACATAAGAACAAGTCGCATCATAATCCATTGGTTGTTTCAAAGCCTTGCAAATATGAAATACGACCTTCTCTCCATTTAATCTAAAAGTAAGTTCACCTCTTTCCACATCACAAAGAGCTCTTCCGGTTGCAAAGAATGGTCTCCCAAGAATGATAGGTACTTCAAAATCTACGGGGCAATCAAGAATAACAAAATTCTCCGGGAAGACAAATTTGTCTACCTTCACCAACACATTGTCAATAATCCCAATAGGACTTTTCACGATTGTTGGTCTGGTTTTTTAGTGTCCAATATCTTATACACCGCATATGGCATTAAGTTGATACTTGCACCTAGTCATACAAAGCCTTCTTGAAGTGTCTTCCTCCAATTGTGCATGGAATCTTCCATCTTCGGAACTATGTATTTTGACATAATTGCACTCACTTGATGAGTCACCTTGATTGTCCCGAAATCTCCATATGTCTTCTTGGTCACCAAGTCTTTCATGAATTTAGCAATATTGGGCATCTGTCCCAAAGCATCAACCAATGGAATGTTGATGGAAGTACTTGCTATCTTCTCCCAAATCTTCTTTGCATGGGGTATTTTAGGAATGAAGCTTGTTTTGGAAGGGCTTCCTTTGGGTTGTGGAGTGTCCTTTGGTTTGGCTATTTGGGTAGTGGTGTTTTGGGGGTTAGGCTTTTTAGTGACTTCTTGAACATCATCATCATACTCTTGCACACACATATCACCTTGCCTCTCTATTTCTTCATGCACCATCTCCTCTCCAATAGCTTCATTATCATTCCACTCAGAACCCACATGATTATCTTGCATTCTCAACTCTGTATCATCATTACTCTTGGCTTTTGGGTCTTCCCATGTCTTGCCACTTCGTGTTTTAATTGACATCGCTTGATCCTTACCGCCTCTTTTAGGATTCACTACCGTATCACTTGGTAATGCTTCTTGCGGCCTTTCATTGACTTGACGTGTGATTTGTCTCATTTGTGACTCAAGCTCCTTGATGGATGTGGAATGTGACGTCATAGTTTACTTCATGTCTTTCATGTCTCCGGAGTAGCCTTGTTGATTTTGAAGCATTTGACTCATCATTTCTTCCAATTTTGTGGGAGCTTTCGCTTCTTGATCATTTTGCTTAAACGGAGGTCTTGGAGAATATTTTTTAGAAGAACCGGCTCCTCTCTCCTCTTGGTTGCTACTCCAATTACCTCTTCCTTGACTCGGACTCCATTGCCCTTGTTGTTGGTAGGCTTGTTGATATTGTTGTTGGTAGGGTTGTTGATAAGGTCTTTGATAACCACCTTGATCATACCCTCTTTGCCCTTGGTAGTTACCCATATAATTTTCTTCTTCTACATCTTGTAAATGATAGAATTGTTCCGGACAGTATCCTTCTTGCTCATGTTGGAGAAGGGACAAAGGAACACCTCCGAAAGTCACATAACCCATGGGGCCACTTGATGCCCGGCATTTGTGGTGTGGATATTCTCCACCTTGTGTAACTTTTTTTCATTGGCTTCCCTATCGGCTTTTGAGCTCTTGTTCATTAGTTCCAACGATGTCAAGATTCTCGCCATTTTCTCATATTGGGCTTCAAGTCTTTCCATCATAATTGGACTAATCCCAACTTCTTTTCCCAGATTCTTAGCTCTTGATTCCCATTCTTGAGATCTCTTAGTCAATTTGTCTAGGATATCTTTCACCTCTTCATACCTCTTGTCCATGGTGACACCATCACATAAAGTGTCCAAGGCAGATTGGTTCATCTTGTTTAAGCCTTGATAGAAGCTTTGCAACATCATGCTTATGTTGAAGCCATGATTAGACATCGGAGCAACCCATCTTGGAAAGCTTCCCAAGCCTCGGTCAAAGAATCGGATGCCTCTTGCTCAAACATGTGGATCTTGTCCCTCAATGCCTCTTGCTTTCCTTTTGGTGAAAACTTCTCTAGGAATTGTTTTACTAACTCTTGCCAAGTGAAAATGGAGTTTCTCGGCAACTTGTTCAACAAATCTTTAGCTTTTCCGGTGAGACAGTAAGGGAACACTCTCAACCTCAATGACTCTTCTGATACCCTTACCGACTTGTAGAGATTACAAGTTTGTACAAAATTTCTCAAGTGATCATTTGCATCTTTATTTTTTGTACCACCAAAGCAACCATATTGTTCAAGACCTTTAAGAATTACATTTGGAATACTAAAACTAGCATTGCCATGAAATAGGAGGATGGAGCAAGAATAAATGCACGATCGCGTGTAAAATTGGAAAACTATTGCTTTAAAAACAGGAGGGACAAAATTGGGTGACAAAAGCTGCCCCTCTTTGCTCAGAGATGATGAATGAGTCTTCGGGCATAGACGTTGATAGTATGACCAATTTTGTCATGACTCTAGAGGAGTGTTTGCGACTTAAGAGAGTTACCGAGGTGTCAAGTTGTAATTTTTGCTTTGCCTGGAGTGTATATCCTACAATAAAGATGAGTCTGCAACATAATGTATATAAAACGTACCTTCCTGTCGGGCTGGATTGTCTTTCCAAGATTTTTATCGCATGTTGTTGTGTCTGCTACGCCTGACTGTGTGTCCTTTGCTGTCAAGTGTTAGATTCGACGTCGGACTGTGTACCCTCAGTCGATGCATTGGGTTGTGTACCTTCCTCAAGGAAGTAAAATGACGAATCGATATCGGGCTGTGTACCCTCAACCGACGTTTCGGGCTGTGTACCCTCAGCAAATGTAAATGCAAATCGATATCGGGCTGTGTACCCTCAACCGACGCTTTGAGCTGTGTACCCTCGGCAAATGTATATGCAAATCGATATCGGACTGTGTACCCTCAACCGATGTTTCGATCTGTGTACCCTCAGCAAATGAAAATGCAAATAGATATCGGGCTTTGTACCCTTAACCGACGCTTCGAGCTGTGTACCCTCATCTAATTTAAATACAAATCGATATCGGGATGTGTATCCTCAACCGACGCTTCGGGCTGTGTACCCTCAGCTAAATTAAATGCGAATCGATATAGGGCTGTGTACCCTCAACCGACGCTTCAGGCTGTGCATCCTCAGCAAATATAAGTGACAAATTGATATCAGGCTGTGTACCCTCAACCGACGCTTCGGGCTGTGTACCATCAGCTAATTTAAATGCAAACCTTTGTTGAAGCACGTCTGTCGTGTGTTGCCGAGTAGCGTATCTTTTTTGCCTGGATCCAAAGAAAGATTGGTGTGTTGTGCGGAGTGGTTTGGTTTATGCATTCTTGGCTTGCTTCGTGCTCACTATCCACGAGTGCTGGGATCTTGCCCGAGCTGATAGGGATATACATAAAGTAGTAAATAATGCAAATGTTTTCGAAAAACTTTTATAAGAAAGAAATGAAATGAAATTTTTTGTCCCATTTGAGTCACGAATCGCGTTGTGTAAAACCAAAGTTGTCGCTCTTCATGTTGTTCCCAAACTCCATTAAGTGAATTTTGAAGGCGACCTTAAAATTCTGCCCCAGTTTGTGTTTGAAATTTTTGAGAGATCCTCAAAACTTTCTGCCCCACTGTCAACTATGTTTGTCCTCTAGGAATTTTTGAGAGTTCTTCAAACATTCTGCCCCAGTGTTTGCGTTGTGGGAAAATAAATTTATTGTATTTATGCGACCGAACCTTGAGTAGGTTGCCACGTATCCCACTTGGGGAATCAGGTTGTGACGTAATTTGGATTACATAATGTATTGCAGAATGGCAAAATCACTAATTATTACAAGCTCTTATACATAGTATCTTTTGACAACGTCTGAGTTGATTGGTTTTGGCCAAACTTCTCCATCCATCTCTGCCAATATCAATGCTCCTCCATTTAGAACTCGGTGGACCATGTACGGCCCTTGACAATTTGGTGCAAACTTGCCTTTTGCCTCTTCTTGATTTGGAAATATCTTCTTCAGTACTAATTGCCCAGGTTCGAAGGATCTCTCTCGAACTTTCTTGTTAAATGCCTCAGCCATTCTCCTCTGATATAATTGTCCATGACATACTGCATCCAGTCTCTTGCCATCGATGTGGGACAATTGCTCCATTCTTCCTTTGATCCATTCAGCGTCTTTCAACTGTGTCTCTTGGATGATTCTCAAAGATGGTATCTCGACCTCCGCGGGTATCACTGCCTCAGTGCAATACACCAGCAAGTAAGTAGTAGCCCCCGTTGATGTTCTCATTGTGGTGCGGTACCCCAACAGAGCGTAGGGTAGGTTCTCGTGCCATTGCTTTGAGTTTTCTGTCATCTTGTGCAATATCTTCTTGATGTTCTTATTGGCCGCCTCGACAGCACCATTCATTTGAGGTCTATATGCAGTGGAATTGTGGTGCTTGATATTGAAAACCTCAAAGGTTGCTTTCATTAGGTCACTATTGAGATTGGACCCATTGTCAGTGATTATGGACTCAGGAATGCTAAATCGACAGATCATCTTATCACGGACAAAGTTAGACACCACTTTCTTTATTACTGATTTGCACGATGCGGCTTCCACCCATTTGGTAAAATAGTTAATGGCTACCAATATGAAATGATGTCCATTGGAAGTGGTTGGCTTGATAGGTCCTATGACATCCATTCCCCAGGCGGAAAAAGGCCAAGGCGATCCCATGATATTCAATTCATTAAGAGGAACTCAGATCATATCTCTGTTGATTTGGCATTGATAGCATTTCTTTGCGTGCTTTATGCAATCATGCTCCATTGTCATTCAGAAATAGCCAACTCTCAAAATCTTCTTTCCAAGCATGAAACCGTTCATACGTGGACAGCACGTCCCAGAATGTATTTCTTCTACTAATTTAGCAGCTTCTTTTGCGTCCACACATCTCAGCAACCCTAGATCGGGTGTCCTCTTGTAGAAAACTTCTCCATTTATAAAGAAACCATTTGCTAGCCTCCTCAGCGTCTTCTTTTGGAGACTATTTATATCCTTTGGGTAAATGTCGTCTTTGAGAAGCCTTTTTATGTCGTAGAACCAAGGTTGTCCGTTCGATTCTTCTTCTACATGATAACAATATGTTGGTTGCTTCCTCACTGTCACGGGTATTGGGTCAATGTAGTTCTTGTCTGGATGTTTGACCATGGAAGATATGGTGGCCAAAGCATTCGCGGAATCATTTTGCAGCCTAGGGACATACTGGAACTCTATCTTAGTGAACCTTTGCTTCGGCTCCTTTATGCACTCCAGGTACAGCAGTATCTTGGAGTTCTTCGCTGTCCATTCTCCTCGAACTTGGTGAATCAGTAAGTCAGAATCCCCGATTTCTAACAGCTCTTGTATGTTCATGTCCACTGCCAATCTAAGACCCAAGATGCAAGCTTCATACTTCGACATGTTGTTGGTGCAAGGGAACCTTAATTTGGCTGTGATGGGGTAGTGTTTTCCAGTCTCGGAAACTAATACCGCTCCAATGCCGACTCCTTTGAAATTTACCGCTCCATCGAAGAATAGCCTCCATCCATCATACTCTTCGGTGATATCTTCCCCTACGAACATGACTTCTTCGTCAGGAAAAAAGGTGTGAAAAGGTTCATAGTCATCTCCCACCGAATTCTCGGCCATATGGTCAGCTAAGACTTGAGTTTTCACCGCCTTTTGGGTGACAAAAGTGATGCCAAATTCACTGATCATCATTTGCCATTTAGCTAGCTTTCCAGTAGGCATTGCTTTTTGGAAGATATACTTGAGAGGATCCATCCTCGATATCAGCAATGTTGAGTAAGATGTCAAGTAATGTCTCAATTTCTGTGCTATCCAGGTCAGCACACAGCACGTGCATTCCAACAATGTGTACTTGGTCTCGTAAGGAGTAAACTTCTTGCTTAGATAGTATATTGCCTGCTCCTTCCTTCCAGATGAATGATGTTGTCCCAATACACAACCAAAGGCCAAATCTACTACTGACAGGTATATGATTAAAGGTTGCCGAGGCTCAGGCGGAACCAGCACGGGCGGGCAAGACAAGTACTCCTTTGCTCGATCAAAGGCTATTTGGCAGTCCTCTGTCCACTCGATCACTGCGTCTTTCTTCAATAACTTGATGATAGGCTCACAGATGACAGTGGATTGTGCTATGAATCGACTAATGTAATTGAGCCTTCCCAAGAAACTCATAACCTCTTTCTCGCTTTTTGGCAGTGATAATTCCTTCATGCCTTTGATCTTGGATGGATCTAACTCGATACCACTTCTACAGACGATGAAACCCAGAAGCTTTCCTGCTGGAACACAAAAACCACACTTTGCTGGATTTAGCTTCAGATTGTACTTTCGCAAGCGATTGAAAAAGTTGCGCAAGTTGTCAAGGTGCTCTGAACTCTTCTTGGATTTGATAATCACATCATCGACATAGACTTCAATCTCTTTGTGCATCAAGTCATGGAACATAGTTGTCATTGCCCTCATGTAAGTCACCCGAGCATTCTTCAATCCAAACGGCATAACCTTGTAGCAATAAGTCCCTCAAGATGTGGTGAAAGCTGTCTTCTCGGCATCCTCCTCATCCATGAGCACTTGATGATATCCGGCGAAACAGTCCACGAAGGATTGTAGCTCATGTTTCTCGCAATTATCGATCAGGATGTGTATATTTGGCAAAGGAAAATCATCCTTCAGCCTTCGTCTATTCTGATCCGTGTAATCCACACAAACTCGGAGTTTCCCATCTTTCTTCGGCACTGGGATAATATTAGCTAACCAAGTTGGGTATTTGACTGTTTTTATGATTCTTGCATTGAGCTCCTTCGTTACCACCTCCCTAATCTTCAACAGCACCGATGACTTGAATGTCCGGGCCTTTTGTTTGACTAGAAGAAAGCCTGGATTGATGGGTAATTTGTGAGCTACCATATCCGTACTTATGTCAGTCATGTCATCGTATGACCAGGCGAATACGTCCTCCTCATATTCTTTAAGAAGCTCAGTATATCGCTTTTTATCTTCGGCGGTTAGAGGCACACTGATCCTTGTCTCTTTTACAATTTCTTCATCTCCTAGATTTATCACCTCAGTTTCCTCTAGGTTTGGCTTAGGCTTGTTTTCAAATCTCTCAATTTCTTCTTGTGTGGTTTCATCAAAATCATCATAATCAACTCATGTTTCCTCAGGCTCCATTGTTTCATTACACGTGGAGATTGTGGACTCAATGAGATTATTAGTTTGAATGCTGAAAAATATAATATTGCAAAATTAAAAGATTTAAACAAAAGTTAAACGGGAAATAGTGCGATATTTTATTTATGAATCCTTGCAAAACAAAATTTGTAGGGAGACATGAGCAATAACAAAGAGAAAAATGCAAATCCCACGACTCAAAGTCAGGTTTTATTTTAGAAAAAAATCAAATAAGTTCTATTCCCCCAGCTCTACCAAGGTCCACGGTAAGCTCGGGCCCGGTTGCTGATCCAGTTGTTCAATGCGGCTCCAGATCCAGCCTTTGTCAGTCCAGGAGGTTCAACATATTCTTCTAGTATCACACACCAGTCTTCATCAAATATGAATATATTTTGCACTCCTGCCCGCAGATCCTCTTCAGCATCAGCTATCTTCGGTTCCACCCCTTGCACTATGGACACCTCCCCTTTTCGGCCATCCAAGTATCCAGATGAGACGAAAATATGTAAGAGAGTCTTGGTGCTTTTCTTATAGAAATTGAAGTCCAGTGATGCTTCTTCCATGCTCTTCTCGTAGGTCATAATGTACCCTATGCCAGCCTTCTCATTATCGGGCCTCATCACAATTTTGATCGGCTCAACTATACCATCCATGTTCTTGCCCAACCCTTTACCAGGTTCATAGTCTTGCTTAATGATGATGCCCATGACCCAATCTCCGGGCCATTTTGCAGATTGTGGGAGTACATATGGCTTTTCCATTATCACCTCCATAGGTTCGGGTGCCTTAGGTATCCACACTTGCTTTCCCTTTGTTTCTTCAGAGATACGCTTCCAATCGGGACGGGTATTAGGTGAGTACATTGGTCGCTTCTCGGTCTTAGCTAACAAGGTCTCGCGAAATTCGCGCGAGGGCACTCCCCAATCAGATATGACTGGCTCCCAAACCAAATTCCTCCCTTCATAGCATTTGCCTCGGCTATCCCAGTAGGAAGTGTAGAAGTTTCTCTTTCTTTCTTCAATCCCAAGTGGTGTGTTGACCAACTTGGGAGCGAAGTGTGCAGTATAACCTCCTTGGATTGTGTCTGTGGGGTTCCAACTCGAGTTGTAGTTCTTGCGACGTCCTCATCGAATCTCTAGCACTGCTCCTACGAGCTCTACAGTGTAGAATGTCTGCCCATCAGGAACATTCCCTTCAATTACTGGTATGGTTTGCTCATTGTAGATGGAGTTTTTTCCTTCACCGAACACTACCACCTCTTTGTGGTCCCACTCCAACTTCATTGTTTGGTGCAATGTAGAAGGCACCGCACCAGCCATATGGATCCAAGGTCTTCCCAGTAGCAGATTATAGAAAGCAGAGATGTCTATGACATCAAACTCAGTAGTGAACTCCACGGGACTGACCATGATAGTTAAGTCAATCTCCCCAATGGTGCTCCTTTTCGATCCATCGAACGCCTTTACCTTCATGTCGCTCTCCCTTATTTTACCTTGGCCAATTCCCATTCTTTTCAAAGTGATAAATGGGTATATGTTTAGACCAGAGCCTCCATCAATCAGGACTCTTCCTACGAGCCAATCTTTGCATTTAATAGTAACGTGCAAAGCTTTATTGTGACTCAATCCTTCAGGTGGTAGCTCATCTTCATGAAAAGCAATTCGGTTGGCCTCCATGACTTGCCCAACCATGCTAGCCAATTTCTTGACTGAGGTGTCTATCAGAACATGTGCTTCGTCCAACACTTTCATCAAAGCATTTCAGTGGCTCTCCGACTTGAAGAGTAAGGATAAAACAGAAATTTGCGCTGGAGTCTTGCCCAAGTTTTCAACCACGGAGCATTCCTTTGCTTGTACCTTCTTCCACAATTCTTCTGAATCCTCCTCGCTGATGCCTCGTCTACCTTGAACAAGATGCTTAGGAGTATAAATCTTCTGACTCCTAGTCATCACTCGTGCAGAACAGTATCCACTGTTGATTTGTTCTTCTTCTTCTCCATCACATAGTCCCATGATACCGCCTTGTCATTGTATGGGGGGAGCCACATCAACATAGAACCTTGGAGCCACTTCCACCTCGATGGGCTTTGGTGTTGTAGCGGCTTGAGCAACTGAAGCAATCGCTGGTGCACCTTCCTTTGCCTTAACAATGGTCCTTTCCAGGTTGCATTCCTCGTCTAATTTGATCAGATTCACCCTATTGTCTCCTGGCACGAGTTGTATATGGCCAGCTGCTTTGAGTCTCTTGAACAACTGAGTGCGAGATTCAGCCAGTGGGGTGTAGTTTCTTTTTGGTTTTGGGTTGTTATTGGCGTGAGGCCTTGGTGAGTAGGTATTGGTGTTTCTGTAATTGGGGTTTTCTGGGTATGTCGGTCTTTGTGGTGGTGGGTTTTGGTACATGGGCTGAGTGTTGTAGACTGGGTAGGTGGATGTGGGTGGAATGTATGGGTATGAATGAGGAGGTGTTTGGTAGTAGTGGTTATGGATATGAGAGTGGTCAAGTGATGCAGCCACGAAGGAGACATCGTCCTTCTTCTTTCCTGATGTGGTAGTGCTTCCAGCTTGTAGGGCTTTGTTAGTGGCTTGTAGTGCAGCCAAGCAACGATCCTTCCAGTCTTCAGTCCATCTTCGACCATATCTCCAATATGGATTAAATCTCCAAACTTCTTATCTTGCAGATTCGCATCTTGTCAATGTAGACGTCTTCTTGTATGCGGATGAAAGTTGCCACTATCTCGGTGTCTTCTATGGGAGGTTGGACCTTGGCGGCTTCAGCCCTCCATCTAGTTTCAAATTCTCTAAAAGTGTCAGTGGCCTTCTTCTTCAACTTCTCTAAGTAGAACCGATCGGGTATAGCATCAGTGTTGCGCCCAAACTGTCGACGAATTCTCCAGCCATTGCTTCCCAGCTCGTCCACTTCTTTGTTTGTTGCTTAGAGTACCACACTAGCGCATCCCAGGTCAGACTGCGATTGAACAGCTGCATGCGGATCTTTTCGTCATGTCTAACTTCAATCAGCTTGTCACAGTAAGATCTTAAATAAGCCATAAGGTCTCCAATCCCATCGAACATGTTGAACTTGGGCGTCTTATAACCTTCGGGCAACTTCAAGTTAGGATATAAGTAGAGGTCCTCATAAGCCAGCCCTCGGGTTCCTTTGGTGCCTTGGAATTGCTTGAACTTCTCTACCAGCCATTGGACTTTCTCCTTGGTGTTGTCTGGGTCTTCCTTGATCCATGCATACATTTCATGATCTTTGGTGGGTGATGCGATGGTTTTCGTTTCAACGGTGAAGGAGGGTAAGTTGTTTTGCGGTGCTTTTGGTGGTGTAGTGTAGGTAGGGTAAGGAATGTCTTTTTCAGGGTAGAGTGGATCTTTGCCGTGAGGACGGATAGTTTTGTTTGGTTCAATGATTTCATCAGTACGGGCAAAAGGGATCCTATTCTCTAACTCGAACATTCTCTTTTCCAACTTAGCATAGTTTTCATAGGCAACCACACCTTGCTTCTCTGGAGTTCCATTTCTGATTTTGTCAAACTTAGCCATGATATTTCGTCTTGTCCTTGTCCTCGTAGGTAAAGGGGGAGGTGTTGGGATCGATCCTCTGGATCTCAACCGGTTTTGCAGCATGGCCAGAATGCACAAACAAAACTATCAGGGACTCGGGGACTGATACATCAAAAACAAAGAAAGAGAATGTGATTATACGTTAGTTTAAATAAAATCGCATCCTATCATGCATGGGACCTCTTTTTTTCCAGAGGTAAGCCTATCGAAGATTCGAAGTAACGTCTGCACCAAACACATCATTTCATTTGCATAAGCATAATCATCACCAGTCTAAAAACTGTAAAATAACGAAATTTTATTTGATTTGCTTGGCTTTATTACAACCGCTAATTTGAGACAATGACTCAATTAAAATGAAAACGACAACAAAAGGGACAAGAAGACTCGACTCGATATGACCAGACCACGTGCCAAGCAAAGAGGCTTCAGATCAAGCATCAGTTCCAGCGTCCTCTTTTTCTTTCTTTTCTTTGGCCTCTTCTTTAGGCTTGTGTACCAAGCTCATGAGTGGATGATCAGCAAATGTCTCCATCAGGTCCTTCCCAGCTTTCATGTCACCCAGAGCTTTCGTGAAGAACTCGCAGATTTCTATTCCCTTTGCTTCCTTCTCTTCTTATGGTACTGACTTAAAATACTCTCCTCATCCCATGAGCAGATCTTGCTAATTCCCAGCATCTTGTTTTGCAGCCATTACCTTGCCAGTCCAGTACTTGAGTTCCTCCCCTTTGATCTTATCCTTCTATTGTCTCCTCATTTCCCTTTCTTTTGTCACCCTTAACTCCTTCTTTCCTTGATCAAACTCGTATCTTAGCTTCTTGTATGTTTCAACAGCACTCGGAGCTTTGGTTTTCCTTTTCAGTGCAGTCTTGGATCGGTCCTTATCTTCGCTGAGCTATTGAGGATAAGCCAGAGTAGCTGCGGGGTTCACCCTACTGTCATACCCGATTTTGGACTCAACTCGAGGCGAGTCGGGTTTCAGATTTGACTTGTTGAACTCGTTTGGATTTAGAGTTGGAGTCGCCACCTAACATATTTTTTAACTAGGCGTATTAGGAAACCTATTAATATCTAATTCCATTTAAAGAACTAATTCCGGGTTGGTCTACTAGTCAGAGATTCGGGTAAGAGGTTCAAGTTAACTCGAGAGGAAGGGGTTAGGCACCTCTTGAGCTCCACAAATATGGTTACTGGCCGAAAATTATAATTGGGATTCGAACAAGGAAATAAGCAAATACACTAACTAACTAACTAAAAGATAATTTAAATGCTATGCATATAATATTAAATAAAATATATAATTTGCTAGTTAGTCTCTTCCTTGGAGAATTAAAAGCAAATAAAATTGAGTTAGTAAATAATAAGAATAATATAGAAGATAATAATAATGGAAATAATGAAAGTGATAATAAAAGGACTTCTTCTTGTTGTTCTCTTTAAAAAAGAACGTCGTCTTTTATCCAGTTTTATCTCGCAAAAGATATAAAGAAAATAAGGTAAGTATAAATAAGTAATGGATAATATGTAATAATAATGTTAATAATGATAATAATAATTATAATAATTTAAAATGATAATAATAATAGTTTTAAAATAAAGGGAAAAGGAAATTTTCAAAAGTGTCGGCTCGGGTGTGTATGAATTGGGTGGACGTTAGGGACGTCGATACGGCTGCGAACACGCCGGCCGGCCGTGTTGCCATGCCAAGTACCGGTCTCCTCATTCTATCCTCGGCTCATTTGTAGTCACGGCTTATACACTTCATCATAGCCTTTTTTTTAGGGATGTGGGAATGAGATTGTTTATCAATAGACCTCAAATAAACAATTATTTTCCTTGACCACGATTAGTCCGTCAATTTATTGTATTTCCGTCAATTCCTTGCGTAGGCCCCAATATATGTAAAACATGTATTTTCATTGGCCTAATCAGTGTAGAAATCACCAGATTTAAGAAACTGAAAAAGTCTAAAGCATTAGTCAATGGATCAACAATAATATGTCAGATAATAACAAATACGGGTATATAACAGCATAACGAGATAAGACTGAAAGTAAACCGGTCGATCCAAATAAGCCACCAAAAATCAGAGGAGTCAATGGAGACTCCGACGTCAACAGCGATGGCGTGGAGAGAAAAGGGGAGTGACTGCCAAACGGACTTCCGTTGGCGTTGCTGCGACCCTTATTTGACTTACGATCACCGCTGTCTCAATTTCCCAATCTTTTCTTCCTGCAAACCATACTTAGCGACAAGAGATTAGAACGAAAAACGAAAATCGCGTAAAAGACAGAGCGATAAAAAGCAAGTGATGGGTTTCCAATTCGAGTCCCATTTTATATTACTTCTTGTTTTCGATCAATACTCTCCATCCCCGATAACCTCTCCGTTCCCTTGCTTCTGTTTTCGATTGAAAGTATGTGGGTGTGAAATGGGTATCGAAAAATCATGTGTGTGCGTTCCTGTTTGACTGATCTTCGAGTGGGTGTTGTTTGATTTGCTTGTAGTGGTGGATGGGTGTTGTTTTCTGTCCTTCTAATGGTGAGAAGAGTGTGTGTGTGTCGTGGATGCTCACCACTGCCGGTTCTGTTGTAATGGAAAGGTAAGGTTTGAAAAAAATGGCGTTGTACTGCGTAAAAAGGAGTATCTTGTTCGTTGAGGATTTTCTATTTTTAGGGTGCTGGGGATTTTAGGAAGATGAGCCAAAGGGAGGTGGGATCTACCTAATGTTCTTGTTTTTGTGTGCTCCTCGTTGATCTGTATGGTATATAGGAGAGATCAATGTGTATAGCTATATGTTTTGGAGAAGGAGACCACTGTGGGGTCTCTTCTTTGTGTGGTACTGCCGATGTGTGGTGAGGAGACGGGGTATATGTTGGTGTTTTTGTTTTAAAGAGAAAAAGACCATGGGAGTTTTTGTATGTGGGTGTTGTATTGTATCTGCTGTAGTTTTCATTGGGGTCTTTGGAGAAGAAGGTGGAGATGGGGGAGGTGTCTGCCTTGTGGGTGTGCGTGTGATTGTGTCGTATGTATGAGTGTGCTGTGTGTGGGGATTTTGTGGGGAAGAAGAGAGAGGAGGTCGGGACGAAGATCTTTCCACTGTATATGTCTTTGGCTGATTTTTAAAGAAAACCATAGCCAAATGAGGGTCGGGAAATTGGGGAGGAATTATAGGGATTTAGGATAATTTTGGGGGATTAGGCATAATTTTAGGGATAGGAAAAGATTTAGGGGATAAAGATGAGTGATTTGGGGAAATATGTACCTAGTGCCAAAAGATGGGTAGATACATTTAAGGATGAAATTAGGAGATATTTTGGAATTTGTTTAAAATAAAATAGGGGAAAAGAAAATGTACGAACGTATCTAGACGTGCATTCGTCCAGGTTCAAACGAGAAACATGATTCAATAGAAAAAATTGTAAATAAATACAAATAAATAAATAATTTTGGTGGAAATTTGAAAAAAGGAAGATTGAATATTCTTGGATTTTAATCAAATAGTATTGGAAGAAAATTGCAACTAGTCTATTCCCGAGATGATGAAAGAGTCTTCGGGCAAAGACGTTGACAGTGCGGCCAATTTTGTCACGGCTGGGAGGCACAAATGATTCAAAGGGGAAATGGGAGTTTTGGGGTGTTTTGGCCGAACCCCGGTATCTGAGTTGCCTACATATCTCGGGTTTCACGAGAATCAGGCCGTGTGTAGGTCTAGAATGGCATTTTGCCTGTGTCAGATATTTATGACGCACGGTTTGGATGTAAAGACTAAACTTATCCAAGTATGTAAAGTTAGGTTCGTGTGTGCATTTGCCTTTTGGTGAGATAAATGAAGAATGAAGTAAAGGCACTGGCGAAGGTGAGACAACCTCAACAGATCGAGCGTGTGAAAGGAGACTTATAATCATCCTAGTTATGAAAATGTGGCGCGCTACACACCCATAAAGAGGAGTTTATAGGTTTATAGTTTCCACTTCGTTTCGATAAATGATTAATATTTCCCTCGATATTGGCTTGGTTGAGCTGGGAAGGATTTGAAGAGCGAGTTTTATAAACGCATATGAATCAAGCGGATGGGCATGATTAAGCACGAAGACACGCACAATTGACGCAGATAGGCTTGAAAAGATAAAGTAGGCCGTAATTGGAAGGAAATGCAAAATGGCATCCTAATTTGCATTGAAGGATTAAGCAGATTGCTTGTGAGAGCATGAAATGATCGGCTTTTGGGTGTCAGAATTCGACAGAATAGGCATTTTGCAGGTAGGTCAAAGACGTCGTCGAAGTCGAGATAACATCGATAGACTGAGTGTGGTGAGATAGGCTTCTAAACGTCCTAGTTATAAAGATGTGGTGCACGACACACCCATAAAGAGGGGTTTACAGGGGCGCATTTAAGAGGAGTCATCTTGGCCTCAACATTGTCTTGAATGAACTGAGGAATATTTAGGAGTAACGCACGATGAACATGCACGATTCAAATGGGCTGGCCCGAATGGGAAGGAATACAGAGCCGATACCCAATTGGCAAGGAAGGATTAGGTAGATCACTGGTGCGAGTATGGAACCGTGGCTTTGGGCACTTTGGGATGTATTTGGGGTTTTGTGGTTGCACAATGGGTAGTGATTTTGATAGCAGGTGTGAGAGTAGGGCGCAGGGGTTTGTCGGGAGATCGGGGAGTCCCTACAGTAAGATTATGATAAATGCAATTTGAGATAAATAATAGAGATAAAGTAAACCTCCCTGTTTAGTTGAGCCTTCCTTTTTCTGGTATGCTTTCGAGTGCTCAGTGTTAGGGAATGTGTGCCTCTCCTCTTAGGATATCCATTTGCTAAGTGCTTCTCGTCAGGAGTTAGTTGCGTTGTCGTGCTGAACTGTTGTTTGATCGTCTTGCCAGTTGTGATGCCGGATTGTTTGTCCATTGCTTTTCGTCCTTTAAACGGGTGTTTATCACGTCCGGTTGTGTACCCTCCGCGGTGTCAGTTTCGACATCGGGCTGTGTACCCTCTTTCAGTGCTTCGGGTTGTGTGCCCTCAGCTAATGTAAATGACAAATTGATATCAGGCTGTGTACCCTCAATTGACGCTTCGAGTTCTGTACCCTCAACTAATTTAAACGTCAAATCGGTATCGGGCTGTGTAACCTCAACCGACGCTTCGGGTTGTGTGCCCTCACCTAATTTAAAATGCAAATAGATATCGGGCTGTGTACCCTCAATCAACGCTTTGGGTTGTGTGCCCTCAGCTAATTCAAATGACAAATCGATATTGGGCTGTGTACCCTCAACCGACGCTTCGGGCTATCAGTATCGGGCTGTGTACCCTCAACCGACGCTTCAGGTTGTATGCCCTCAGCTAATTTAAAATGACAAATCGATATCGGGCTGTGTACCCTCAATCGACGCTTCGGGTTGTATGCCCTCAGCTAATTTAAAATGATAAATCGGTATCGGGCTGTGTACCTTCAACCGAAGCTTCGGGTTGTATGCGCTCAGCTAATTTAAAATGAAAAATTGGTATTGGGCTATGTATCCTCAACCGACGCTTCGAGTTGTATGACCTCAGCTAATGTAAAATGACAAATCGATATCAGGCTGTGTACCCTAATCGACGCTTCGGGTTGTATGCCCTCAGCTAATTTAAAATGACAATTCGATATCGGGCTGTGTACCTTGAACCGATGCTTCGGGTTGTATGCCCTCAGCTATATTAATATGAAAAATCGGTATCGCGCTGTGTACCCTCAACTGACGCTTCGGGTTGTATGCCCTCAGCTACTTTAAAATGACAAATCGATATCGGGCTGTGTACTCTCAATCGACGCTTCGGGCTGTGTACCCTCGGCTAATTTAAATGACAAATCGGTATCGGGCTGTGTACCCTCAACCGACACTTCGGGCTGCGGACCCTCAGCTAGTGAAAATGTAAAATTCAACGTCGGGCTGTGTACCCTCAGTCGATGCATCAAGAGTAAAGTGCAACAAGTAGAATGCTATTGTATGTCATGCGATGTGCTAAGGAGGCTATCATGTTGCTGTTGTAAGGACTTTTGGTGTAATTTTTGAGGGTATCTCAACAATTTTTGCCCTAGTGTCAAATTTGCGTCTTTTGGGAATTTTTGAGGGGATCCTCAAAAATTCTTCCCCAGTTTAATGTTTATGACAGATCACCGAGAAAAGGTAGTTACATTGCACTGAACACCAATGTATTGGCTAGAGTCTGCATACATCCTTTAGTGTCGCGATGGGATGTATTGATGACTATGAGTATGTGGATATTTTCAAACTGAGGGTTTGATATTTGGATTTTGTTGAATTTGGAAATTTTCTAGAATTGTATTTGTTTTGGGTCGTGCTTTTGAAAATATGGAGCTATCTTTGGGTGGGTAGGCCTTTGTAGAAAGTGTGTTCGTGGTTAGGGAGTTAAACTTCCCCTTTCGTTGGCTGTTGTTGTACCATTGTTTTTCTTTGGTCAATCAGACTTGGATGTTTTGCTGGTGTCATAGTATGGGAATGTTTGAGTGATGAGTGTAGATCTCGTTGGATCAAATTTAGGAATGGGTATTCAAGGAGTAGTTTGTTTGTTAGATGCAATATCTGTTGACTGAGCTAAAGGAATAAGGCGTGAGGTTTTGTCTTTTTGTGTGTCTTTGATTATGCTGAGTCTGATAAGGTTGTGATTGGAAGTCTCGAAGGAGAGAAGGTTGTTTATTGTGTAAGTTGGGTGCAGTGTGAGGTTATGAGTTTTGTCAGCTTCGGTTGCATAGGGATTGGATTTCTTTATCATGACTCTCGTGTGAGTGTGATGTAAGTTGTACAGCATTGGGATGGTTCAAAGGACTTTGTCATATGAGAAAATATTTTTGGTTCGGCTTGGCATTTAGGCCTTTTCGAATGCAGATTCTTGACCGATTTCGGCGTTTAAACACAAGGCAACCATAACACAGTGGTGAAATACACAAAATAGTGTGGGCATGTTAGCAAAGACTTGAAGCAAAAATGACACATGAACTTAAGAGAATGCCTAGACCATAGATGACAGATTAGCGCTTGAATTAGAGGTTGTGATAGATCGTATAGACATCACAAGAGATTGCCCAAGTGCCTTATGTAGCAGTCAAGGCGAGGATTTTAGCCAAACGACCGACACTTGTTTAAGCGGGAGGCGAGGAGTTGAGCCACTGAAGAGTGGTAAAGATGTTTGTATAATGAATAGATTGTGTTGTGTGACAGAAAAGGATGTCTGCTTTTGTCGAATACCAGGACCCTGAGTGCATTTGTCATCCTTTCTTTCCAAATTTGTCTTGTCATGATGGCTATGCATCCTCTAAGAGACACTTAGTGTCTATCACACTTGTCAACCAATGGCTTCAATATAGTCCTTACACCAACTTTCCATGTTGAGCCGTTGAACTCGATATAGGTTGGCTACGTATCATGTGTACTCTTAGATTGCTACGTCCTTTTGTAATGGTCATCAGGAGACTTCATATCACCCTAGTAGAGCCTTCGACCAAGGTTTCTCAAAGAAGTCTATTCGTCTGTGGTTTTGTATCAGCTCAATCCTTCCTATGGTAAGTTTCTCCAATGACTTCATAGTCTTGCTTTATCTTTACTAGTGATGGAGATATGCTTCCAAATGCTCCAGGGGTCTCCAGGTTTGTCATATAATGATGGTTTTGTCATTGTGTCTTTGCCTCTCATTTTCAAGTTGAATTGGATTGCTTGATTTGGTTGTTGTTCGCAGGTATTTGCTGCACCTCTGTCTTTCCACTATTATCTTCCACTGGCCCTTTGATTGCTTGGAGCAAGTTGGAAAGTGTTTTGGGTCACAGTCATGTATTGTGAGTGGTGTGACTATGTAGACAGTTGCAACAGAAATGATCCTTGGATGTTAGTGTCAAAAGGTCTTAAGGCGAGTCATGTGTGCCTTCGAGTTTGACCACCATTTCCCTTACTTTGTCAATTTTCGTATTGCTCGATGGAACAATTGAGGTGCTTGGGGCAATAAGCCCGACAGGTTCTCATTTCTCGAACAATTGAGTGTGGGATTAGGCTAGTGGAGGGTAGTTTCTTTTTGGTCTTAGGTTTGCATCAGGGTGAAGCCTAGGAGGGCATGCTGGTGTATTTTGGTAGTTGGATTGGGTGTTTTGCTAGTATGGTGAATGATTTGGTGTTGGGATGTGGAATATAGGTCAAGCGGGCTGAGTGTTGTAAATAGGATATTCAAGTGGTATATGAGGGTAGGGATAAAACGGTAGCGTTGTTTGATAATAGTGGTTGAAGATAGGGTCTTGAATGGTCGCAGTGAAAGAGACTTCATCTTTCTTCTTTTGAAAAGGCTCGTATTTTCAGACTGGCTAGCCTTATTGGTTGTTTGTAGTGCAGTGGAAGTAATGTAGAGATAGAAGAGGGCTAATGGGAGCTGCTGTGAAAACTTCCTTATTTTGGGAAATCCTTGAAAAGTGCACTCACTTAACCATGTCCTTTGCCTTGGTATTCAAACTCGAGCCAATTTTTTTGGGTATAGACTTTTGGGTTTGGTAGTGAGTTAAAGACGGTATTGACATGCAAAAGATTTTAGATATCAGGGTTTGATCATGGAGTAGGGAGAGGAGGTGCCTCGACAGGCGATTTGAGTTTGGAGAACGAATTCCCGTAGAGACCTAAAGCAAAAGACACATTCATGCAATGCACATATATCAAATAAGAAATGCATCCTATAATGCTAAGGACCACTTTACGCACGATGGTTTGAAAAGCGCTTTGTGCCGCATGAATCATTTCACTTGCCAATAAAATGCGAAGTCTAAAGATAATATTGCATTTATTGGACTTTTTGTTACATTAGCTGACACGGAAATAGTGTAAGAGAAAGAAAACATTGCTAAGGGGTTAGATCATGGCCAGGTGAACATCTTTTATGTTGATCCTTCCTCAGAAGATTCTTCTTCTTCTTCTTCTTCCTCGGTTGAGCCTTCCTCGGACAAGGTTGCCTCTGAGGAGTATCCTTGGAAGATTATATTGTCTGCATTAGTTAAGAGCCGGGATATGTCAAATTTGAAGTTTTTCAACATTTCCCAAGCCTTTCTTCCTTTCTCCTCCATTCTTTTGTTTTCCACAGAGTTCATCCCCTCGCTAGCCCATACTCCAATAGACTCTATGTGTTTTGTTAGGAGCTCTGCCTTACTGTGCCATTTACCTTTTTCTTCGTTCTTTGCTTCGACCAAGCTTTACTTCTTTGCTATTTTCTCTTGTGCCCTTGTCAGTTGTTTGCGTAACTTTTTGTACTCAGATTCTAACTCATCAGCATTCCTTTTCCTTTTTGTTGTTGAACTTGGTTGAATTGCTTTAGCTATGTCTTTCCTAAGCCAATCTGGATAGTCTTCATCATAGCCAGCGTCGAATCTGTCTCGTCCAATAGTCTCAATTCCCATTGGTTGCTTTTCTTTCCAAAGTTCTATTATCTTGTCTTTAAACGGGATCACTCCTCTGACAACGTTAGCTTTGAAACATTTGATGTCTGCAATTTGTTGTACAGTCTGCTTTCTCCCTGCTTGTCTAAGTGTCCTTAAAAGAGTGTATAGGTAAACTCCTTTAAAGCCTACTAAGATGAGAAATGAGTCTTTTTCGGATCGCGTGAATACTGTTGTGCTGGGAAAGTAATCAAACATCCACTGAATGTTCTCAGGTGTAAGTTGATAGAATATGTGATGCCAGCCTTCGGCAGTTGTTGGTCGGTCCCATTTCCCAAAAGCATTGTCCATGCGTGCGGTATGAGCTAAGATGTAGTTTTCTCTTGGTATGGAATGGAAATCTTGGTCTGTGCTAGCTATCCTTTGGAAATGCTCCATCAGGCAAATTTGTAAAAGCAAATTGCAACCTTCAAAGAAACCAGCGCTGTTCTTGCATCTTTCTAAAGCTCGGTACATCTCTGCAACAATCATCGGTACCAAAGCGTAGTTCTTGTTAGTGTCTTTGAGTAAGACATCAGCAATTGTGACCATGCAAACATCAACTCGTCCTTTGTGTTGTGGAAAGAACGACAGTCCCTAGAAGCTGGTGATAAATGCAAGTACCCTCCGTTGTTGCCAATCTGTCTGGTTAATGCTGAAATAGTCTCCAGATTCTTGAAATGCCTCTCCATACCCAAATTTGATGTAGAGGGAAGTCAGAGAGATTCCCGATTGTCGCACACTGTCTGTGCATAATTCAGGCTTAAACCCTACCATTTCGAAGAACTCCTCGGCCGTACTGTTCTTAGGCATCAAGATTTCATCACTTTCAAATGGCAATTGAGTTAACTTGCCTATTTCTTCCAGTAGTGGTGTCAACTCTACACTCCCAAAGTGGAAAACTACTCGGTCTGCATCTCAATAATGTACTGCTGCTTCTATCATCCATTCTACTGCAGTGTGTTCCATTAGTGAAACCAAGTTCCCTAACACTACTTTAACTCGGTCTTGTTGATCTATGCTTAAATTTTCCTACCAATCTCTGAGCAACTTGGGGATTTCAAAAACCATGTCAAATTTTCTGGTGACCATGATCTTTTGGAAGGGGTGAGAGACGACAGGGAAAGGGAGAAGAAGAAAAAAATGCCTAAGATTTGCTTTATTGTGAGCAAAATGATCAATGTGTGGCACAAGTTTTTGAAAACATTGCGACAGAGGATATGAGGAGATGTGTCATTGGGGGTTGAGAATCCTTTAGACATTTTAGAAGGAAGTTGCTAATGGACTTGTGACATGCCAAGGATGTCAAGCCTTTATACAATGCTTAAAGGATAATTGTGCGTTATGTGTCATCCCGTCTATCAAGCGGTTATTTCTATTTCAAATTGGGTCTTTAATGCCTTTTCGGTTACCTTTTAAGCCTTTGAATAGCATTGAATACAGAAGGATTCCAATTGTTTAAGAAATAAACGGTCGTTTTTTATTCACTTTGGGCTTTTGATGCCTCATCGGTTACCTTCGTGCCTTTGAATGGCATTAAATACAGAAAAACTCTGATTGTTTACGCAATCATTTCTGATTCAATTTGGGCTTTTGATGACCCTTGGGTAACCTTTGTGCCTTTGAATGGCATTGAATACAGAGTACCTCTGTTTTTTTAAGCAATCATTTCTAATTCAATTAGGGCTTTTGACACCTCTTGAGTAACCCTTGTGCCTTTGAAATGCATTGAATACAGAGTACCTCTGATTGTTTAAGCAATCATTTCTGATTCAATTAGGGCTTTTGACGCCTCTTGGGTAACCGTTGTGCCTTTGAATGGCATTGAATACAGAGTAACTCCAACCGTATAGGAATAAACGATCATTTCTGATTCACTTTGGGCTTTTAAAGCCTCTTAGGTAACCTTTGTGCCTTTGAATGGTACTGAAGGCAGAACAATGTTAATAAACAGTCTACATTTGCGCGTCTAATCCTTTAAGTGAATGCAAATAAATCATGTTCAACGATATTTCGGATTAAAAGACCCGTTCAGAATGTTTGAAACAAGTTGTCCTATCGGACTTGAGAACAAGTCGACTAATGACATATCATGATGCATGATTCCTAGCGCCGCTACTAAGAAATGGAGTTCGCTAGACCGGATTTTTATTATCCTCCCAAGCGGACGGCTAGGGAGCAGGAACGTCTCGGGTCAAATAGATTCCAAGTCGTTCCCCCTAAAGGAGTTTTTCTGTGAGGGAAGAGGTGGTTGTAACCACCATGTTTTTAGTGCACGATTTAGAAAGTTGCCAGGAGTGGCAGAAGGTATGCATAATATGCACAAGTTCAAAAATGCACAAGTTTGAAATAAATGCACAAATCAACCTCGGGAGTGGAGTAAAACTAACACATAAAACAACAAGTTAATGATAATAATTTCATATGCAAAACAGGTCAATACACATAATATGCATGATAGGCGCCATATGATGACGCTTTTGGATGAGGTTGGCTAATGAACTTTAACATACCAAGGATGTTAAGCATTCCTAATTTGATTATGGTATTTAAAATTGAACGTGTATTTTGTATCATCCCAATTGTTCTCATAAACCAAAATCAAAATAATTTTATAAAATAATTAATTTTATTGTATCAGTGTAGAGATAACATTCTATTTTAGGTAAATGAAAATAATAATTGTTCTCGTTACATTAAAAGTAAAAGAAATTAATTTAAAATCTATGATTTGATTTTCATAAAAGTAGAAAAAATTAAGTTCGTTCATAACCCAAAAGTAACTTTATAAAATAATTGGATTCATTTGGATAAATAATTAATTTTGTTATGAGAACCCACTTTTATGTGAATAAATGGTCTACATTAGACACGTTCAACTTTAAATAAATGCACACATAATATATTCAAATGTCCTTTAGGGTCGGAGACCCATTTGGTTTGTTCAAATATGGTGAACTAATAGACTTAGACGTGAGCCGAAGTCCTAATTATGACATGATGCATGATTTATAGACTAAGAGTTGGGGTAATCTAGACAAGGATATGGTTCTCCCAAGCGGACAACCAAAGGGTGGGACCATTTGAAATTGTTGGCTGTACCACGGACCAACTATATTTCAAAATGTCCTCCTAAAAGGTTTTTTGTGGTGAAGCAACCGTGGGATCCACGTAATCGCCGTGTGTGTGTAAAGTGTTGTTTCCCAGGAGTGGGAGAAGCGTGAGTGACATGAACAAATAATATAATATAATCAAACAATAAAGGAATAAAACACATAAAATTAAAAAATATAGACCTTACTCCTGCAAAAACGAAAAAGAAGAAAAGTTAGTATTGAAATAAATGAAAAGCAAATAAAGAATCCCAATTTAAAGTCTGTTTGGTTTGAACCTTGATATACCTAGCGGAGTCGTCATTCTGTCATACCCGATGTTGGACTCAACTCGAGGCGAGTCGAGTTTCAGATTTGACTGGTTGAACTCGTTTGGGTCTAGAGTTGGAGTTGCCACCTAACATATTTTTTAACTAGGCGTATTAGGGCATCTATTAGTTTCTAATTCCATTTAAAGAATTAACTCCGGGTTGGTCTACTAGTCGGTGATTCGGATAAGAGGTTTAAGTTAACTCGAGAAGAAGGGCTTAGGCACCTCTCGAGCTCCACAAATGTGGTTACCGGCCGGACATTATAATTGGGATTCGAACAAGTAAATAAGCAAATAGACAAACTAACTAACTAAAAGATAATTTAAATACTATGCGTATAATATTAAATAAAATATATGAATTTGCTAGTTAGCCTCTTCCTTGGAGAATTAAACGTGCCTTGCAAAAGAAAATAAAATTGAGTTAATAAATAATAAGAATAATATAGAAGATAATAATAATGGAAATAATGAAAGTGATAATAAAAGGACTTCTTCTTGTTGTTCTCTTTAAAACAGAACGTCGTCTTTTATCCAGTTTTATCTCGCAAAAGATATAAAGAAAATAAATTTAGTATAAATAAGTAATGGATAATAATTAATAATAATTTTAATAATGATAATGATAATTATAATAATTTAAAATGATAATAATAATAGTTTTAAGTAAAGGGAAAAGGGAATTTTTAAAAGTGTCGGCTCAGGTGTGTATGAATTTGGTGGAGGTTAGGGACGTCGATACCGCTGCGAACACGCCGGCCGGCCGTGTTGCCATGCCAAGTACCGGTCTCCTCATTCCATCATCAGCACGTTTGTGGTCACGGCTTATACGCTTCATCATAGCCTTTGTTTTAGGGACGTGGGAATGGGATTGTTTATCAATAGGCCTCAAATAAAAAATTATTTTCCTTGGCCATGATTAGTCTGTCAATTCATTATATTTCCTTCAATTCCTTGTGTAGGCCTCAATATATGTAAACAATATATTTTTCATTGGCCTAATTAGTGTAGAAATCACCAGATTTAAGAAACTGCAAAAGTATAAAGCATTAGTCAATGGATCAACAATAATATGTCAGTTAATAAAAAATACGGGTCAATAACAGCATAACAAGATAAGACTGGAAGTAAACGGGTCGATCCAAATAAGCCACCAAAAATCAGAGCAACAATCAATAGAAAACCCAGTCATGAGCAGATCCAGGAAAAACGTGAATAGATTCACGACATGAACGGGTAACAGAGGAGTCAATGGAAACTCCGGTGTCAACAGCGATGGCGTGGAGAGAGATGGGGAGTGACTGCCAAACAGACTTCCATTGGCGTCGCTGCGACCCTGATTTGACTTCCGATCGCCGCTGACTCAATTTCCCAATCCTTTCTTCCTGCAAACAACACTTAACGACGAGAGATTAGAATGAAAAACGGAAATCGCGTAAAAGACAGAGAGACAAAGAGCCAGTGATGGGTTTCCAATTCAAGTCCCATTTTATATTATATCTTGTTTTCGATCAATAATCTCCATCCCCGATCACCTCTCTGTTCCCTTGCTTCTGTTTTCGATCGAAAATATGTGGGTGTGAAATGGGTATCGAAAAATCATGTGTGCGCGTTCCTGTTCGACTGATCTTCGAGTGGGTGTTGTTTGATATGCTTGTAGTGGTGGATGGGTGTTGTTTTCTGTCCTTCTAATGGTGAGAAGAGTGTGTGTGTGTGGTTGATGCTCACCACTGCCGGTGCTGTTGTAATGGAAAGGTGGGGTTCAACAAAACTGGATTGTATTGCGTAAAAAGGAGTATCTTGTTCGTTGAAGATTTTCTGTTTTTGGGGTGCTGGGGACTTTAGGAAGATGAGCCAAAGGGAGGTGGGATCTGCCTAATGTTCTTGTTTTTTTGTGCTCCTTGTTGATCTGTATGGTATATAAGAGAGATCAATGTGTACAGCTATATGTTTTGGAGAAGGAGACCACTGTGAGGTCTCTGCTTTGTGTGGTACTGCCGATGTGTGGTGAGGAGACGGGGTATATGTTGGTCATTTTGCTTAAAGAGAAAATGACCATGGGAGCTTTTGTATGTGGGTGTTGTATTGTATTCGCTGTAGTTTTCATTGGGGTCTTTGGAGAAGAAGGTGGAGATGGGGAGGTGTCTTCCTTGTGGGTGTGCGTGTGATTGTGTCTTGTGTATGAGTGTGCTGTGTGCGGGGATTTTGTGGGGAAGAAGAGAGAGGAGGTCGAGTCGAAGATCTATCCACTGTACATGTCTTTGGCTGATTTTTAAAGAAAACCATAGCCAAATGAGGGTTGGGAAATTGGGGAGGAATTATAGGGATTTAGGATAATTTTGGGGGATTAGGCATAATTTAAGGGATAGGAAAAGATTTAGGGGATAAAGATGAATGATTTGGGGGAAATATGTACCTAGTGCCAAAAGATGGGTAGATACATTGAAGGATGAAATTAGGAGATATTTTGGAATTTTTTTAAAAATAAAATAGGGGAAAAGAAAATGTACGAACGTATCTAAACGAGAATTCGTCCAGGTTTAAACGGGAAACACGATTCAATGGAAAAAATTGTAAATAAATATAACTAAATAAATAATTTTGGTGGAAATTGGAAAAAGGGAAGATTGAATATTCTTGGATTTTAATCAAAATAGTTTTGGAAGAAAATTGCAACTAGTCCCTTAATAGACTGGACGTACCTAGATAAGAGTTTGTCTAGGTTCGTGGGAAAGAGTCCTTTAAAAGAGGAGTTACACATATTTAAATTCAGAAGGAACCCAAATATGACAAATCAAGGAGTAGAGATGAATTGATTATTTGTTTGGCTAATATTTTTACTTAAAGGTCCTTCAAAAAATTGAGTATAAAATGGTACAAACACGTAGTAAAATGCACACGTAAAGCAAATTGAAATGCAAATTTAACTGTTTAAGTATAAATAGCCACAAATATATGCTAAACGCTATGAATCCACTAAAATTGCACAAATAATCACGTTTTGATAAATAGCCAATTGATGCAAAATTTCGTAATATAGTCACATTTAAATATGTAATATGTAGGTAGGGGATAACACACGTAAATGCATGCTTCTAATGCACATTTTGCACAAATAGCCAAATTGCACCTTTAAATTAAATTATAGCCAATTTTAAAAAAATGAGGGACAAAATTGGGTGTCAACACCTACTGTCTCGAACATGACAAAACTGTATAGTGAGCCTTTTCTCCCACATTGTCAATATAGTGCCAACCATAGGATGCTCAATGTCCTTTATGTCAACGTCGAAGCTTCTCCCTTCAGTCAACTGCGGAGTTTGTTGTGTCATTCCCACTTGTCGGAGGATCCTTAGACGAACGTAGTGATGAGTTCCTCAGAATCTAATCAATGTCGAGAAAGTGATGTCTTGACCTTGTATGGAAACAACGAAGCCGACACAGTTCTCAATTACCCATTGTATCTCTTGTAACTCCTCAAACTTGGTGTACCATCTTTCCATGTTTGCGGGGTCTTCCCATGCTGCTGTCCCAGCCATACGAGTGTTATGCGAGCGGATCTCCTTTCCAAGATGGTTTTAGTGCTACCAGACTGACGGGGGACACTATGCAAATGCTCTATCAACCATATTTGCAGCAACAAGTTGCATCCCTCGAAGAAGTCTCCTCCTCTTCTATATTTGGTTAATGCCCTATAAACTTCTCCCAAAAATATTGGAATCAAGCTTACTTGACGCTTGAAAGCACCTTTGCGTAACCCCTCTACTACCCTTCCTAACCTTATGTGGATCTTTCCTCCCTTCTCGGGGAAAACCATGCTTCCCAGAAAAGCATTGGATTCAGTCTACTCCCAGTCTTGAATTTCCCATGCTCCGATCCAATCATGCCTGAGCATTGGATCTCCAAATCTAGAATGCAAGTACTCCAATGTGACTTTCCCATCATGCACTCCCTCGATATATGGATCATAAAGAGCTCCCAACAGTTCAGTGAACTCCTTAGGGTCGACGTCTCAGGGGTAAATCATAGTCTCGGGTCCAGACTCTAACTCTGCTAGTCCTCCAAATTCTTCCAACATTGGTGCAAACTCCAAACCATTGAAATGAAAGACCGCCCTTTTGTAGTCCCAGAAATGTGTAACAGCTTCTACCAAAACCAGGAATGGTAGCGTAGGCCTTGAGAGCCACAAATTCTCCCAGCATCTTTTGAACGTGAGCCTTACTGACAACAGCCAAATCTTCCCACCAGAGTCTGATCAAGTGAGGAAGTCGGGAAACAATTTCAAATTGGAGTGTACCTCTTGCAGCCATAGTCTGAAAGAAAAACAAGAAAAGGTAAAGACTAAATCATTCTTATAGTTTTGATCGTGTTTAAACAGACGATCAATATTTTTTGCAAACGTTTTTTCGAACCCATGAAAGATGCAATTTGTCATTGTCGGGTTAAAAACCCTTTCGACATTTGAACGTAAGCTTACTAATGGACTATTACGCACCAAGGACGTATAGCCTTCCTAGGTTATCATGATGGAAAGAAAATAAGTACGCATTGTTTTCAAATTATTCTCATAAATTCCCCAAATCAATTTTGAAAATTAGTACATGACGACTCTTTTAAAAAAAATACAAAAGAAAAAATGAAAATGACACTTTGACTAGGCAGCACGCTCCTATTCCCGCCTGGCACTCTTTGCTTCTCGTGTAATCTCCTTGACTTCCTCCATAGCTTTGGTTAAGTATCCCTTAGCCGCTACTAAGTGTAGGATGTCTTTCTCTACACACTCCAAATTCCATTGTTCAAGTTTTGTCTCTAACGCCTCTATCTTTCCCTCTAACTCTAAAGTACGCTTCCTCTATATTTCAATCTCCTCTTTGTTCTCCTTATCCATCTTAACAGCTTTCAACATGAATTTTGGGTATCGAATTTGAGCTTCCGCCTCACGATCTCTTATGTCATTCCCTCGAATTGGCCCCATTACCACATTTCCCTTTATGCTAGAGCGTAACTAGCTTTTGTAGTTTGGTTCGCATCCAGCGTTGTATCTATCTAGTGCTAGCGACACTTCTCCCATGACTTCCCTTCCTACCCAGGATTTTCTAATGCTTTTGACCCTTGGAACACATCTCCAGTGTAATCAAACTGATAGTCTTTCGTGTCTGGTATCAATGGTATGATTTGCTTCCTCCCTGCTTGCCTCATCACTCTCAATGGTTGGTAAAGTTGGAGACCTCTTAATCCCATAAGTATCACAAAGGGTGCCTTCTCAGAGCTAATGATGAAATCTGATGAAGGAAACCAAGTGAACATCCACTGAATTGAGTCCTCCGTTATGTTTTCAAACAATTTTACCCATTTCCTTGGCTGCTTGAATTTTGGAACCCCATATCGCTCTCCAACCAAGTAGTTGGAACCAAGTGGTTTAGACAGTTCTTGTACACCCTTCACTTTCCTCAAATGCTCTTTGAACCATGCTTGTAGTAGAAGATTGCAACCTTGGAAATATTTTACTCCTCTTTTGCAACAACCTAAAGCCCGTAAATTTCTGCCAATATCATAGGAACTATAGTATAATGGTAACCGTTAATTCCATTGAACACTGCGTCGGAAACCATGACATCCCTTGAACATATATCGTGACTCGAACTTTCGGGGAACACCATTACTCCTAAAGGACAAATAGCAAATGCGAGCGGTCTAACTCTCCTCCAATCACTGTAGGACTCAAACTCTTTCTTACGGTTGTCGAATGCACCCAAATACCCAAACCGAGTGTAAAAGTAGGAAAAGGGTATCTTCTTTTGCTGTAAAAATTCCACATTCACACTCGCCACCATCCCTAACTTTTTACGAAACTCTTCGGCTGTGGGGATGCTAGGTGCTAGCATGCGGCCCCCTTGCCAATAGTGTTTGTCTAACCCCGAGTGTGACACGAACCCCCCTATTTCTTCCAACAAAGATATTAATTCGACATCCCCAAATCTAAACGCATTCAATTCTTCATCCCAAAATAACACAGATGCTTCAATAATCTCCCTACACGGTTCCATTTCTAATAGTGAAACCAAATGACTCAAGTGTTGGCGTACTTTGGTTTGCTCACCTAGTGACAAGATACTCCACCAACTAGTTAACAAAGGAGGCGTGCCCATAGTCACTCCAAAACAGTGAAATTTTTGACTCATTGTGACCTATAAAGAAAAAGAAAAATAAAGGATTAAAATCCCCTCCCCTTTGAGAATAATTGGGCAAATGAAACTGCATTTTTATTCTCGTCTCACTTTCTTTTCACTCTCTCTTTTTTTTTTCCTCTCAAGTGCGCATAAGCATGTCCAAACGTCTCTTCAGGGTTAGAAACCTATTAGGTAGTTTGGACAAGTTGAAGACTAGCTGGCTTATAGGGAGCCCTTCCTACGGCATGATGCATGCTCATTACATTCAAAGAGTGGTGTAAATCTAGACACGGTTCCCCAAGGCAGACGACCAAGGAGTGGGATCATTTGAAATTTTTGGTTGTACCACGGACCGACTATATTCCAAAATGTCGCTCCTAAAAGGTGATTTGTGGTGAAGCGACCGTGGGATCCATGTAATCTCCCGTGTGTGTGCAAAGTGTCGTTTCCCAAGAGTGGGGAAGTATGAGCGAAATATACCAAATGTTACATCAAATTTCAAATTCAATACAAATAAATAAATAAAGGGAAAAAAGAAAAACAAAAAGGAAACCAAGTTAGTAAAATAATAATAATATGAATAGCAAGATAATAATCAAATAAATCCCAAAAGTAAAGACTCGTTGTGGTTAGGATTTTGAGTATCCCCAGCAGAGTCGCCATTCTGTCATACCTGATTTTGGACTCAACTCGAAGCAAGTCGGGTTTTGGATTTGACTGGATAACTCGTTTGAGTTCAGTGTTGGAGTCCCCACCTAATATAGTTTTCTAAGGTGTATTAGGCCACCTAAGTGTCTAAGGTCGAGTTTAATAGCCATACTAGTCTGTGTCAGAGATTCGAAAGGGTAAGAAGTCCAAATGACTCAGGGAGAAGGTGTTAGGCACTCCCCGGAGTCCCACGAAAGGTGGTTCCCGTCCGAGTCTATATTTTGGGATAAGGTTGTGAATATTATCATGCAATACTATCTTGAGAGGCCGATTTTTTTATCTAATTCAATGAAGGTAGTATATCTATACAATATAATCTACACATAGGCAAATAAGTTTCATACACTACCTACACTTAAGCCTAATCGCGTTTATGGCCTGTAACATGAATGCCTAATCGAAAGTATAACTAAACATGCAAAGAGTAATCAATTTCAGCTTACTTATGTAATTCTAATATTTAAAATAATTTTGCATAAATAGTTAGTTTTGCAAACAATTTCAGATTTAGACCAAAACCAAATGGGTATTGCTTTTGAAACAAAATGTTAGCCATTTAGGATCGGTGTGACTCGTCATTAATTGCCGAGCCCTAACCTTAATGCCTATGTGGTGTAGGGGCCATCTTTTGAAAATATATACGCATAAAAGAGGCTTTTTTTTAAAAAAAAAAAAAAGAGGTTCACGAAATAATCATAAATGCACATAAGGGCCATCGCACATAATATATAAGTATAGGCATGCAAAATACATGATAGTTATAGTTTAGGCTTTTCAAAAATACTTATAAGCATGGTATGGTTGATCCCACTAACCCATACACCCCCATACACTATAAGGTGAGTGTACAAGAGCTTAGGAGTTTGAAAATTTGGTCAAAGATACGAATAGGGCCAGATTTGAAAGAGGTTTTGGGTCCAGCTTAGTTGTGCAAAAAGAGGCGGCTTTACCTTTACGAAATCAATTCAGTTTAAGCAAACAATCACATAATCGGCCTCTTTTCACACTTTGATAGTTTAATCGTGACACACTGTTTTAAAACTAAATTTCAGTCAACTATAAATGTATGAATTAATCCTGTTGCCAAAAGATTCCAGTTATCAAGTGTCAAACCTGTTTAGCACCCAATTTTGAAACGAAGTCGCAGTATACACGTTTAGATCGTAATCGGCTACCCTGACATTAATTCTAATGCAGAACGTCTATGCTTTCTTATGAATGATGCAACACATAAAGAGAAGGGTAGGAAGAGTCCCCTGAGGGGCCAATTACACAGTCTTGTAACTATGTAGCCTGTGTTAATTAGGTACAAACAGGGCATATCCGATCAAGTATACGCGTAGGGGGGAGCTAAAAAAGATAGGAGAAAGACAAGAAAACCCTGTATGATTTATACTCAAAACAAGGCTGGTTTAAGCCTGAGTTTCATAGACAAATAGAGCCTTTACAGGCTCTCTCCAGTAGACAAAATACCTGCGACTAAACCTTGGTATATCCCTAAGGATATCCACACAGACTCTGCACAAAATGGTTAGCAACAAGGGCAAGTGGAAAGCCTTAAACATACACAGATAGGAGTAGAGTAAGAACGGATATGCAGCCTCCCAAACAGACATACACATAAAATAGGGAAGAAGCACATAGATAATTTCAAACATAGACAGTTCAAATATAAAAACAAGTATCAGTGAGAGACATATTTGTTTACCTTCTAGTCAGGTTAGGGATCAGAAGAAAGTAGTAATGCAAGTATTACCGGGAAGTATATGCAATAATGAACCTTCACCGGCTCGGGACTCTCATCGATTATCGGGAAGTATATGCAATGATGACCTTTCACCAGTCGGGACTCTCTTCGATTACCGGGAAGTATATGTAATGATGACCCTTCACCGGCTCGGGACTCTCATCGATTACCGGGAAGTATATGCAATGATGACCCTTCACCGGCTCGGGACTCTCATCGATTACCGGGAAGTATATGCAATAATGACCCTTCACCAGCCCGGGACTCTCATCCAGTATATGCAATGATGACCCTTCACCGGCTCGGGACTCTCATCGATTACCGGGAAGTATATGCAATGCTCAAAACTAGAGTACAATGCTCATATGCTCAATGCAATACCAACAACAGTGCATAACATATAATATACAATGTAAATTCAAAGCTAAGGCATAATGAGTACGCTTATCGGCAACTACACACGTAAGGAACACGTGGTAGAATATCCACAAGGCGAATGACCTCCAAAGAAATGGATACAAGCACTTACGTCGTTCCAAAGCTACTCAACAACCGCTTTATCCTTTGGATTCACTGCCAAACGATCCTGCTTATTCAATAAGTAAAAAAAATATATCAAATTAGGCTAAAGGCTTCTTTTCTTACGTCTTAGGGCAATCTGGTTAGGAACCTGATACCCTATTTATATATGCAATACGAAGGCCAGGCCTATGTACAGGGTTCAAAGTCACATAACCCAAACCCTAAATAAATTACATTTATATGTTGCCAATAACACACTGAGTACGAATATATAATCAATTCCATTATCGAGGACCAATTGATTCTTTAAATTATCAATTTCACGCGTTAGAACAATGTCTAATATCCCGACTTCTACTGTTAAAATATATTCAACCACACGTAATAAAATAAAATAATGGATTGGCACCATTACCTGTATGTTTCATGGTAAAAATGAGTGCCTATTTCCTTTTATGACAACTCTTTAAATCTGAAATTTGTTTTGGACCACAAGATTTAAAGACTTTGGCCCACATTACACAGACCTTTAATTTTAAACCACATGATTTAAAAGTCTTCCTCATTTTCTTAAACTCTGTGCCCAGTCAAACGTAAAAAATTTGGGTAAGGGGCTGTTTGGCGCACGCTAATTGATTTGTAGCAGTCAATAATAAATTCGCTGAGAAATAGCCACCTTCAGACAAATCCCAGTATAAAATAATAGGGCTTTGAACAAGTTTTGTTCAAAGCCCCCAGTATTTTATTATGGGACTTTATATAAAGCTTCAGTAAACTAACCTCAGTATAAAATACGGGGGTTTTGATTATGTTTTGTTCAAAGCCCCAGTATTTTGTTAGGTGACTTAAGCTTTATATATAAAGTCTCATAACAAAATAAAGGGACCTTTGAACATGTTAGTTCAAGGTCCCATTATTTTGTTATAGGACTTTATATATAAAGCTTCAGTCCCATAACAAAATAATGAGACCTTTGTTATGGGATAAATCCCATTATTTTATTATGGGATAAAGTCCCATAACAAAATAATGGGGTTGTGAACAAAACTTTTTCAAAGCTCCAGTATTTTGTTATGGGACTAAAGTTTTATACATAAAGTCCCATAACAAAATAATGGGGCTTTGAACAAAACTTGTTTAAAGCTCCAGTAAGTTTTGTTCAAAGCCCCAGTATTTTGTTATGGGACTAGTCTGGGTGTTTTCCAATGCTAATGGAGTGTAAGTGTACGCATGAATTTTTGGCTATTTCTCAATTAATTTTGAAATGGTGGATAATACTCCTTGAGCGCATCCAAATATGGCTACGTATAAAATTTCCCCAGTCAAACCCAGTCACTCATTTTGGGACGGAGGAAGTAATAAAAATTAAATGCTTCAAAGAGGAAACTATAAGGAGAGATGCACGTATCTTACCTTACAAATCCTTTCAAGGATATGACTTTGAATAGAAACAAAGGAATAGGTGGTGGCGAGTATTTTGCAACAAAAACAAATTTTAGAGCCAATCCACCTTCAGAAGTGATTGCCCAGTTGGCATAACTGTCACGGGCCGCACCTTCCTCAATGACAGCAACACACCTTTGGCCCGTGCGGCGCTCGTAGTCCCACCTGACTACTAGCCAGCCTGCTCCTTGTCCTAGGTTTCTAGGAAGCTCGCCTCATAGGCCTAACTTCAACTGTGCCGCCCGAAGGTCTCTCCCTTGTGCGCATCTCATATGCGAAAACTTTAGTGTGCGCACATCCGGGGACCTGCCCGTCCCTCGCCTAGCACTAAGCATCACTCCTGCGCGCGAAGTGCAATCCTAAAGTTTGGCCCGTACCTTGTGCCCTGGCACTTGGCTTGGCTTCGCCCGAGTAGGACAACTCTTTAGCACTTGGCCCTTGTCATGTGCGTCTCCAAAGATACCTCCCAATGTCTCCCGACAATGGCAAGCGTAGCCCTCGCATCATGTCTCCCTCCTGAGTAGCGCAGTGTCGCCCCACGACTGCGCGTCTAGGCCAACGAGCCCTTGCTTGCATGGTTGAACCCTTGCCATGCTTGCAAGTCAATACACGAGGCTCTCAATAGCTCCTCGAGTACTCAATCGGCATAGTGGTCTTTATCATATCCCAAGACAGCCCGCGGGGCTTAGTTTTTCCTTCCTTTAAGCCTCTGACGCCCGTTGTTCGCCCAACGTTGGCCCTCTGGCCACACGCCGTCCATAGAGTCGCCTGACTCGTATGGATACCTGGAACACTCCTCTGAGATGTCCAGGCAGGCCCTTGAGGTCCTTTCTCAAGGCAACTCACTTGGTGCTACTTCCCGACAAAGTGCACTGGGAAAGGCTGGTAGGCTGTCACCATGTCTGGCCCCTCTTATATATGTCCTTAAAAATTAAACCCCTGTCACAGCACTTGACGTCCTTTGTCCCGAGAAACGTACAAGGGTCTAACTTTCCACTCCGACCTCCAAATAAGGTGTCGTTTGTTCCTAGAGATTCCTCTTGACTTCCTTCACACCTCCATGAAGTTTTATCTAATTCCCATACTCGTGGAAAGAGATATAACCCTTGGAAGATTAGCATAATTACCACAATGCCACTGCTTCTTGGCTAAGTCAAGCCCATAGGCAAAATTCCTCCGATCGGCACCAAACTTGGTATGCACACTCTATAGCATCTTAGGAACAAGGCCCTCATCCTATATTCCAAGATTCCCACTATAGCTAAAAAACGTGCGGCACTGACACTCGTGCCTGCACACAGCTCGCACGGTTGACACTCAGCCTGCGCCCAGTTGACACTCGTCCAGCGCACGGCCGACACTCGGCCAAGCGGCTGACACTCGTCTAGTCTGCATGTGGTGCAAAGACATTGCGCGCGCAAAGGCATCAAAAGGGCACCGCGCAACATTCTCCCCCACTCGATCTAGGCATCGTCCTCGATGACTGACTGCCTAAGCCCACAAAAACCCGGAGTTTGCCACCTCGGGATTCTCCATCACGGTTCCCATTTCTAAGGCTCCTTGGACTTCTTCAAGTTCCTTATCTAAAAATAGGAATCGTGCCCATCACTGCTCCTCCCAAGTTTTGCCCAAGCATGCCTCTGCACTCCATCTCCGTGATGATCACTTGGACAGTGCCTCCGCACTTGCACCTCCGTGGTGACTAACTGTTGCTTCCTCTGAAGACAACTCCTTTGTTTTGGCATACTTGCCAACCACGCCATAGCTCATATGGCCATAAACCATCCGGCTAGCTCCCTTCACTTTTGGTGAGTACTTCAGGCACCCTCTAGTGTGGCACACGCAGTCCAACCGCGCCTTGCGGCCCTATTCTCCACCTCTAGACGATTCGCTCCCTTCAGGATTTCCCTTAAGCCCAATGCCTCCACATAGGCAAATTCTCCCCCACTCAAGTAGGAGAGTCTCCTCAATTTCGATAAACATCCCTCGATGTGGCTCCTTGCCAACCATACTCTCATGGTCCTTTTTCTCTCCTCAATTTCGGTAGGCATCCCTCGATGTGGCTCCTTGCCAACCATATTGTCATGGTCCTTCTCCTTCGTTTCCCTCTGGAAAGATTCCACCTATGCTATTATATGAACTATATCAAATCCCGATCCCATAACTCGGAGTAATTTGTTGCTTGATCCCATACTCAAGGCAAATCACAGTAATTTGTTGCTTGATCCCATACTCAAGGCAAATCACGACTGATCAACAATAGCCCACACAAAGACACTAGCGGCTGCTCATGCCCAATTCTGCCCCAATTGAACATCCAATCCGGCCTTAGAAACCCACGCTCCAGGCCTGGTAACTTTGGCTCCTCAAATGCCCTCGCACCCTCTGGTACTTGGCAAGCTCTTGGGACGTACTCCTCTGAGTACTTCAATTCTCAAAGTGGTAGCTTCACTGCATTCCAGAACAAAGCTCTTTGTCCTCAAACTATCACTTCCTTAGCAGATCCCGAATTGTACTCCTTGTACTTGGCCTAACTTGCAAGAACGCCTTGTTCAACCTGTATGCGCCTCCCGATTCGGTGTACCTCTATATCCTTAGCTTTTGGAAGGACTCTATTCTCCAATTTGGAAACCCATCCAATCCGTAGCATCGCTATCCCCACTTTGATTCATCATACAATGCCTCCCCACATAATGGTTTTGCCCATTCCGTCTATCTACTCCGTGCAGTCCATCATAATTCCCACGTTTTCACATTTTCCTCCCCACATGAAGTGGCTTGGCTATCCATTCCGACTTTGCCTCCCTACTAGGTAGGTTGGCTCCTTTCCGTCACAAACATGGTGGCTGACTCCACCTCATCATGACACTCGAACACCCCGCAAAGACACTTGCTCTCAAGCCCTTTTTCACGGTTGTCGCGGCCTCCTGGCACGCCCCGCCCTAGCTTTGGCATCACCCAATGCATAGAGCTCATATTTGGAGATTACTCTCCCCCGCGAATTCGGGATGAAACGTGCCTCACCTAAAATGTGCGGCACCGACACTCGTGCCCGCACACAGCTCGCACGGCTAACACTCAGCCTGCGCCCAGTTGACACTCGTCCAGCGCACGGCCGACACTCGGCCGAGCGGCTGACACTCGTCTAGTCTGCCTGTGGTGCAAAGACATCGCGCACACAAAGGCATCAAAAGGGCGCCGCGCAACAGTATAGGTGCTTAACGAGAAACTCGAAAAAAATTAATTGGACAAGTAACAGAAATGTTGCAATATCTAATATAATTAGCATTCTTCAATTGCTCGTATATCTCACTTGTGGCTGTCTAATAATGTTTTCTAAGCGATATTTATGTGAAAAAGTTTCGTAAAATGGTACCTATCGTCATTGCAGTCAGTTGAATTGTCTTTTATTCGTCCAGCAAATCATACACTACTAGAAAAACTCAATTTAGGGATGGAAGGATAGAGACAGCTGTCTGTATTTGCGTTGAGACAGGTAGTCGTCCCTAAGCTTCTGACAATTTAAAAAAATACAAAAGCTAAAGATGATCACCCGACCCTATTTTCTTAGAGACGACTTGTTGTCCCTAACACAGTCTGTCAAATTAAAAAAATACAAATGCTAGAGACGGACTACCAACCCTATTTGGTTAGAGACGACTAGCTGTCCCTAAACACAAAATAGAATATCAGTATTTCTCTCCTGTTATTTTCACAAACACAACACACACACACACTCTCTCTCTCCCGTTTTCACTCTAACCAAAATCCATTTACCCTCTCTTCATTCAAACACTAGACCCGACCCACATCCCCAATAATTCCACAAATCCATCCACCCACATTCCCAACTCTCTATTAGAACCTCCATCTAAATTGGTAAACCCTAACCCCCAATTTTTGTTAATTTTTTACTTCAATTAATGGTGAACCCTAACCCCGAATTTTTTTTTCCTTTTTTTCTTGCAGATCTGGCAGCTGCATACCTAACCCCCAACTTTTCTTTATGAGGTTTTTATGTGGTTTTTATTTTATCATTTTTTATTTTCTTAAAATTGTATAGTGTGTAGTCTAGTTGTTATTGTTGAATGATGTTAAGTTGGAAATATACATTGTTTGGGGTTGTTAGATGTTTGGATTAAATGAAAAAAAAATTGTGTTTGAAAGTTGTCCAAGAACTTGAAAGTTGAAAATAGATCTAGTGCTTCGTTAAAGATTTTGGAAAATTGAAGTCCGCGTTTTGTTGACTTTATTTTAGGAAATTTTTTTAAACAAATTTGATAAAGATTTGTGGAGTTTAAGGCTATTAAGTGGTTGTTTAGATTTGTAGATTAGATTTGTATTGCTAAATTAATATGGTGAAACAATTAACTTTAAAACAATTAATTTTATCTAGCTTACAAATGTACTCCAATAGTTTTGCCTTTGTTGCTTGGCTTAGACATGGCTTAAAGGAAAATGTAGACCTATGACTTGTTGAGATATTGTAAAAATTGTAAACTTGAAATGCAGACTTGGAATGGTTAAGTAATAAAATTATGTTTGTGTTTAACATTGTCTTATGTTAGACCATGAACTTGTAGCTTTTTATGTTTGTAGTTTGAAATAGCTAGAAACTTTTAATGAAAGAGTAGTAGTAGTACTAGCAGCAGCAGTAGTGAAACTTTATATTTGGAGTTGGATTTGGCACAAGTGTTATGTGCCTTTATGCTTAGGATTTAAAGTAAATGTATGGAAGATTTAGTAGACTTATTATTAAAATGTTTGTGTACTCTAGTTTAATTATCTGTTCGGCGAGCTGTGTTATATATGGATGTGCATTGGTTGTTGGCAGGCATGTATATGTTTTTTGACAATTTACTGTGCAGGTTTATCACAGGTAGCAACGGCTAGCCTTCTCTACTTCTCTACCAAAATAAAAACGTCAGAATAGGGATGGCCACCCCTCCCTAAACAAAAAATTATATTCCAGATTTCACTGAGTAGGGACGGCCAGCCGTCGCATAAGCCGTCTGTATCTTAGATGGATGCCCGTTCCTACGACTTTAGCGTTGAGCGATTTACGGAAGGATGATGCCGTCCATAGCCTGTCCGTAAATCGTGTTTAGGGACGGCTCTCGTCCGTATCGTCCGTCCCTGAATTGCAGCTTTTAGTAGTGATACTATATTAAATGTGGGAATCTCATATAAAAAAGTGAACGACATTTTTGCCCTCAAAGTAAACATTCTTTTAATACTCTTTTGTGTACAAAAAGGTAATACAATAATATCAAATAAGTTAAATATAACAACAAATAAAATTATTTATATATATATATATATATATATATATATATATATATATAATACTAATATAGAGAATTTCGAGAGTTGCATATTAAACTATCTGATATCTACATTCACCTGACTAATTCATTAGGTGGTCGATCATCGATTTCTTTCTTTAATGCATGGGTGCATATGAAAGGACTCATGCATAACAATGACTTTTTCTCGTTTTACTTAAATTAGGTTCCAACAGTTATAACGAAGGTATCTTTTGAAGAAACCAGCCACTGTTTTGAGAAGGTAAAGTTTATTTTAATTATTTTATTGCGTTAAGAGTGAACTAACTCAAATAGTACACTACAATGAATCTTTTTTTTTCTTAGAGATACAAACAGTTAATCAAACTGCAGCAAGAGCTACCGATTGAAGGTATATGTATAGGAAGGAGGCTATATAAGGCATTATGAATGATTTCTCTGGTAATTTTTATTTGGGGTGACATAGACAACCTTTTTCTTTTTTTAATATAAATGCTCTGCAATTTTTCTTTAAGGCACCTGACTATATCGTCATGTAATTCGTTAACCGATACACATAGATAAGTTTATTTTTAGCTCGACTTTTGGTCAAATATTATTTAAGAATTTGATTAGAAGAAGCGGAATATGAGTTGTCGTTCCATGATATGGTAGCAGTATATTTCGATTGCTATTTTAAATAGTTTTGTTGAGAAAATATCAAATATTCTGATTTAATCAATTAAATATTTATTTTATTTTTCTTTTACATATAGTACCTAGAAGAATTCTATCTAACAAATTCGTTGCTTTCTAATTAATCTCTTAATCGTTGTCACTTGATGAGTAACATATTCTTTATGTTTTATGTCGCTCTAGCCTAATACGATGACAACTTTAAAAATAACAACTTCTATATTTCATATCAAATATGTGCTGCAGAAAATCATTAAGTGTGATTGTAGTTCTTTAAACAACTCAATGCTTTCCTGACTGTAAGAATTTCAACCATTAGCGCTTCGAATGTAACCTTTAATAGTAGCAAACTCCGCTTACAAATTTGCACGAGCATTCTGGATTCCATGTTCTTCCAGAGTGATCATAGGATGCATTAATGTTGTATTTCAAAGTATCCAGATCTGGAGGAAACCATTTGACATAAAAATCTGGTTATAGTACCAAATAAGTATCACCATTAATACGTACTACTTTCCATTTCTATCAGAATGAACTGGCTCTATCTATAATAGTGTTTGGTCGCATCTTTTCCACTCCAGACCAAGTTGCGAGCATTTTATATCTCGCAGAGGAGCATGATAGTCTCATAGAGTTGCTCACATGTCACAGTCTGTACCAATGATGTAAACCGCTCTAGTAGTGAGCTCCCCACCATCCCCCATCCGAAAGAAGATTTGAACCATACCAATTTGATGCATCACATTGTACTAAGCAATGAAAGTTGGTTTTGGCTTCCTAAAGGAACGCTGGACACACATTTTGGTGAAGGACCTTTTGAGCAAGCAAATTGTTCCCTGTTGGTAGTACTCTTTTCAATGCTTACCAAGTAAAATTTAGGACTTTTGGTGGTATTTTTAACTTTCAGATTTTCTTCCAAATATTGCGATCCTAATTAGGAATATTATCCTTTTGTACCAACAAATACCCACTCTTAAAATTGTACTTCCCTTGTCTATCTAACCTCCACATCCAACGATCGTCCCAGAATGTAAATCTAAGCGAATAGATTTGGTACAATTTACCTCCTCTATAGTAAAGAGGTTTTTCAAGAGATGTAGTTTCCATGCTTTTCTATCACTATCTATCAAGTCTGCTACACAAAGATTCATGGACGCAACGCTTGGAGCATTTTTAATTTAACATGGACTGGTCTGTTGGTAACCATGGGTCATTGTATATTCATGTACTAAGTCCATTCCCAATTCTCTTGGTGCAACCCTTTTGGCGAAGGTATTTTGTCGCACAAAGTGATTACCAAAGAAAACTTGGATTTGATCCCTCAACTGCAGTAAGGAACTCTTAAGTTGAAATGTATTTAGCACCAAGAATTCAAATTACAAGAGCATTTGGCCAAGTTAAAATCATCCAGCCTGTCTTGGATAATAGTGCTCTATTTGTATGTTGGAGTCTTCAGAAGCCCATACCATCATCACTTTTGTGCTAACTAAGATGCTCCCATGAAATCCATTTAATTCCAGATCCCTCTCTATCTCAATTGCGCCACCAAAAATATTCACAGCTCGTTCAATAACAATGCATGCGTCTACATGTAATCCAAAAAGAGACATAAGATAATTTGGTATTGCTTGTACCACTATCTTTAATCGAATCTCCTTCACTGCTCTTGATAGGACTGCTATTTTCTAACTCTGAAGCTTTGATCACACTTTATCCACTATATAACTGAGACCTTCTTCTTACTACGACTCACAACAGCTGGCAGCCCAATATATTGCCAAGGATGATCAACTACCGGTACATTTAGAATAACAACAATTGAGTCTTTTGCTACAGCCCTAATGGTTACACTAAAAAAGATCTCGATTTATGAAAGTTCACTTGTCTGATCGATGCCTGCTGGTTGATCATAAGACAATTTTTAATGGTATTTGCTTCATAAGCTGTTGCCTTAAAAAAAAAAAAGGTGTGTCATCTGCGAAAAAGAGATGTGAGATAAGCGGTGCATGCGGTGCAATCTTCACACCATGTAAATTACCATGTTGTGTATGAAATCTCAATAGTATCGAGAATCCTTCTACCACAACGATGAACAAGTAAGGTGTCAACAAATCAGCTTGGCATAAACCTCTTGATGGAATAATGTTTCCAAGCTCCCTGCCCGCATAGGATATTATGTATGAAACCGTAGAAACCATTCTCTTGAGTTTCCATACCCACTCCATAAAAAAATCAAGCTTAAGCATAATGTTCTTCAAATAATCTCACTCCACTCTATCATAGGCCTCGCTCATGTCAGTTTTTAAAGACGCAAATCATGATTTTCCTTATGTTTTCCGCTTCAAGTAGTAATTTATCTCAAATAAAATCATGAAATTATCAATAATAAATCTACGAAGAATATACGCGCTTTGAGCTTTAGAGATAATATCATTTAGACAACTGTTCATTCGATTTGCCATCATTTTGCAAACAATATATTCAATCACATTGCACAAATATATGAGCCTAATATTAGACATTGCCTCAGGTTGCTTCGTTTTTGGGATTAAGACGATTTTTGTATTATTATGGCCAAGTATGTTTCCATTTACATTTACACACTATAAGATCGCCTTTGAAATGTCTTTCCCTACCACCGACCAAAAAGTTGCTATAGAATCTTCGGTTTAAGCCATCAGGTGTTGGGGCCATCAACGGTGAACATTCTGTTAAGAGATAAATTATTCTCTATCATCACCCTATTCTAGATCAAGTCATGAACCGTGTTTGTAGCCCCTTGTTCAGAAGTGAACAAAGTATCATAGAATTCCATGATCACATCTTGTAATCCACTATCCCATCCACGCCATTATCCCAATTCATCTTTTAGTTGTGTAAACATATTTTTCTTTTGCCTATTTGAGGCAATAATATGGAATAATCTTGTGTTGGTATCACCTTCTCTCAACCAATATTATTTTTGTTGTTTAAGTGCTTGTATGTATGCCTCCTTAGTTTAATTAAAGAGTTGTATATGAGATGGTTGTGAGTTGTGTCCTATATCTTGTCATCTGCGCATTGGCTTGCTATAACATGTCCTTAAATTATTGTCTTTTGTTCTTTCCCAATTCAAGGAGATAGGCCCCACAAATTTTTATCTTTTCATTAATAGGCAGGTCTTTCCCATGTTCCCACGCCATTTGGACTGCTTTTACATCAATCTCTCTCATCCAAGTTTTCTAAACAGAAGGGTTTTGCAGCATAGTAGATAACATTCATGCCCAATATTAAGAAGATATCTGCATGATCACCTGTTGCTGATTCAATATGGAACACTTTGGCATTTAAATTTTTTTTTCCAATCTCTTTTTGTCATAGCACGATCTAGCCTCTCTTTCGGACCCTGTTTAAAGTGTTTCTACATCTTTCCCATCTAAAATGGTTAGCCATGTAGCCAAGGTCAAAGAGCTTACAAAAATTTACCACTGCTCTAAAAATTTCCTCTATTCGGTTGTTGTATACGACCAAGTTTGCCCCTCTAGTCAAGTATATCATTAAAGTCACCACTGGTACACCATGAGAAAGTGGATTTGTCTTTCAGAGACTTTAATAGATTTTATGATGCACGTCTTTTGTGTGTTCCTGGTAGCCATAGAATTCGGTAAAACAACATGAAGGAGTACTAGTAATATGTCTTCTACATCAATAAGCTACTTTTGGTAAGTAATAAAAGAGCAAGAATTCTTTTCCTTCTGAAAGAGTGTCATCCCCTACTGATCCACAACAAAGGTTCCTTCATAATTTACCCGAGCTATAATTTGATCTAAAGTGGCCCTACATGTCTTCGTCTCTTTGAGGAAAATGATATTGGGATACATTGAAGAGACCACGTTCTTTCAGTTCCTGAATTATCTATGGGTTTCCAAGCCCACAAAAGCTCCAACAAAAACTAGGGTTTGTATACAAACAAAAGAGTTCAAACTCTCACGTAGAGAGAGGAAAGCGGCTCTCACGTAGAGAGAGAAAAGCGTGAAAATATACTTTGTGCCCAAGTAACTATGAATCAGAAGCTTTGCAAGATCATATGGAAGCGTTCTTGGAAAAAGATTCAAGGTTGTTAGCTTGCATATTTCACTATGGGATGGATTGTCGATGTAGTGGTTTATGGATGGATATGGTTTAGTTGCTTATAAACAAGGAGAAAAAAACTCTATGGTATAAGATACTTTGTGCCCAAGTAACTAAGAATTTATGCATGGGAGATTCAGTAAGATCAAGACCAAGCAAGAAATAGCGTTATTATAACCTAAGAGATGAATAGGCATGCTTAATCAAAGAAAACACGATACCAGAATTATCATCAAGGAAGTTCAATATGATCAAAAGTGTAACGGTGAAGGTAAATATCGACTGGTGCTCGAATAGAGATCAATTTTATTTCTCATAGTATAGGACCAAGTATGACCCCTTTCCTTTGAATAATCAAACCGACAGGAAATCTCAATAGTATAATTTTATTGGCGTTCCTGAATTTTCACCTTGTTGGTGAGGGTTCGATTCAGCATGTTGTAATCCCCTCCCCATTCCCCCCCCCCCCCAATTTTTTAAAATAAATAAATAATTAATTAAAACAAAAATAAAGATTCAAAATGTTAATATAAAAGGAGAAAAAAAAAACTTACATAAAAGTGAAGGGAAACACAACAAGAGTTTTTGTGATTAGTTGAGTTTGAGTTATTCTTACAAAATTTTAAAACTAATTAAGTGAGTATGCTAAATCTTACAACAAACGAAGAGTAATAATGAATGAGTGGTGAAATCTCCCTTCCCCATTCCGTCCACATTTTCCCCCAATTTTGTGTGTTTTTTTTCTTAAAGAAAAAATAATAATAAACGAATGAGTTTACATTTTTCATTTTTTAGTGCTTTTCCCTATTTCTTAGTACTCCATATTGTTTTTTCTAATAATTCCATTAAACCATCACATAAATTCATTAGTTGGAAAAGAAAGAAGCATCGATTTGATAGTGTTTGAGCACTCTTTGTTTACCCTTATTTAGAACTAGGAAGAGAGAAAACAAGCTGAAGAGGAAATGTTCAATACTCCCTCTCTCCCATTTTATGTAACACTATTTTCTTTTGGTCTATTTAAAAAAGAATGTTATATTTCCAGAATTAATTACCTTTATGAAATTATTTTCAACCAAACAAATTTGCATGACTTGCTTTTTTTTTAAAAAAACTTCGTACCAAGTCAAACACCATCATATACAATGGAAGGTAGGGAGTAGTTCGCAACATCCAAACTGCTCTAGTAGCTATGCTAGCTGGCTATTTGAAATTTGAATTTTTAAACTGAAACATAGTACAAGATATTATAGCCTACAACAAAAAGCTATTTTAGAATCTCATTCAAAAAAGTTTCGGATTGGTGAATGTCAATTAAATTGTTCTTGGTAACCCGATTGGTATGTTAGAAATTAATCATTATATTAAAAACTTTTGATGTAATTGTAACAACTAAATTCGCGTCAAGAAAATAAATATCGAGACAGGAAAATATTGCAACAATGTATTTTATTTATCAAAATGTGAGTGTTACAATCTCTATGATTCCTCTGATTCGTCTTTTCAAACTATAACTTCAAGGGCTTTTGAGCTTGATCTTGAAGTTTGGATTTGGATTTGGATTTGGCTTTGGATTTGATCTTGATCTTGACTTGATGAGTTCAAGAGCTTGGAGCTTTATCTTGAACTTGGTCTTGATCTTGAACTTGGATTCAAGGGCTTGAAGCTTGATCTTGAATCTTCGTCTTGATCTCTAGAACTTGTAGAGAAATATTTGAGTGCTTGCAGCTTTTGTAGAAATCTCTTGCTTTGATCCACGAGCTCTTTCTTGCTTCTTGTTATGGATTCTTGCTCCTGATTTCTTCTCTATTTGAAATGATGGATTTGACCTCTTTATATAGATGTGGGGTGGAGTAGCCACCAAGAAACCCTGACGGGCCTTGGCCTGTGGACCGGCCAATCAGATTTAAGCAGTGACTAGGCCGTATTTGATTGGCCATAATATGTCACATGTCCACATGGCGTATTTTCATTGGCCTTTGGGTTTGACTTGGATTGCCACGTCATTTGACGAGTGGCATGATCCAATTGGCTATTTCATTTGACTTGGCGCCACGTCACTTGTCATGTGGCACATTGTTGGGCCTTTAGGAAAACTTATATCCATTGGGCCATAAGCTAGTTGGGCTAGCCTAGCAAGATTGGACTTTTATTATATTTAAATAACTAGCCCAATTATATTAGCCCATAACACTTATTTGGACCAATATATTTTTAGTTTAACATATAGCCATATTATTTCATGGATTTAAATCCAATAAAATTTTACTTGTCTACAAATGCCCCCTACTTCAAGACTTGTCGGGGTGAAACTTGTCCATACTCGGAGACTAGGCTTGAAGTAATTCCTTTAGTTGTGTGGTCATTTACAATTAACAGACCCGCAAGTGGCTACCCATTGAACAAGCTATACCTGAAAAGTGGCTATATCACAGTCAGCATCCTTGAATGTGGCTGTTTGTTCAAATTACTCCAAAGTGAAGTAACGCCGCCGGCAGTATTCTTTTGTTTTACTTTTTATTTCCGTCTTTTTCCATACTTGCACTGGCTGTGGTCTTCCTATTTCAATTGGAATATGATTCCTTGCCCTTTTTGGACTCCCACAAGTGCTACCAATTCATAACGAATTAGGACATGATCCAAGGAAGTTACTACTCTATAAATAGAGGCTTAAAACTCTTATTTGAATTATTGTTCAAGACACCTGCAGAGAGTTTCGTATCATCCCATCGTTATTACCCGCTCAAGACATAAAATTGCTTGGCATTCTCCAAGGTAATGTTTCAATCATTCCGTACCTTTTTTGTTCTCATTAACATTTTTGATTTATATTGTCGCACATATGAAAAGATTGAATTAGTTTACACATTGTTGAACTATAAAAAATATGCACAAAATTAATCCTTGGCAATACATCTATATGACTTTGCCGTCTTTTTCTTCTCGTTTTTGTAAAATTCGACAAAATTTTGTGACTTCTTGAATCCATGATAATCTAAGTATCCCCTATCAATGGCAATCCTTCACGTAAGAGGACTAGAATAATATACCATATTAACTCATAAGATGCAAGTCTTTGCTATTCATCCAACTCAGCATTACTTTGTTGCTACCACTCTATTTCCTTTAAATTGCATCTTCTTTTTGTGACTTTATTTGTTTAATTATTATTTCCTCTTCAGCAAACAACAGAGGACATTGGTGACTTGTAGTGTCGTCTTCTCCTTTCTTCACAGGTAATTCTCCCCTTTTGTTGGTTATTTCTTTCTTGTATTTTCTTCTACTCTTTTTTTTTTTGTAGCTTCCTTGAGGTAATTTTAAAGAAAAACGTTCTGATAGCTTCATTCCCTAGCTTTTTAATGAAAGCCATTAGTCAGTGGTTGTTGACTTGACCAGAGAACATGTAATTAATACTCGGAAATAAACTTTTGCACCCTCAAATATAATTCACTTTTTGACAACTTTTGTTTGATCCCTCCCCTTTCAATGATACCAACAACTAATAATGTATTTCTTCTCCATGAGTTAAGTCAATGTGCATAGCTTTAGGAGACAGAAATTTTGTACCATTGTAATCTTTTGCTGCTGCCCTTCAAACCCTTTTCCTTGCTTGCTTTAAACTATTTTTCTAACCTTTGTCTTGCTTTTTCCCAAATTTTGAAGCAGGGAAGGCAAAACATTACTTAGCCCCAATTGTCGCCGCTTCCTTGCTGCTAATTCGAACAGTAAGTTATCTCTTTCTTTCGTTTTTTTTTTTTTTTTTTTTTGCTCGTCCTTTTGTTGTAGGCCAAAAGATGGTTATGAAGAAGCCAAACTTGACAATCCAATGGAAAACTTGGTTGGGAGCGATACTCATGGGAACGTCAAGTTTAAGGTGATTGGGGTGGCAACGCACTCCCACTTTAACGACGACAATCCCATGGAATACTTATTTGGAGCGATACTCGTGGGAAAGTCAAGTTTAAGGTGATTGGGGTGGTAACGCACTCCCACTTTAACGACGACAATCCCATGGAAGACTTATTTGGAGCGATACTCGTGGGAAAGTCAAGTTTAAGGTGATTGGGGTGGCAACGCACTCCCACTTTAACGACGAAAATCCCATGGAAGACTTATTTGGAGCGATGCTCGTGGGAAAGCCAAGTTTAAGGTGATTGGGGTGGCAACGCACTCCCACTTTAACGACGACAATACCATGGAATACTTATTTGGAGGGATACTCGTGGGAAAGTCAAGTTTAAGGTGATTGGGGTGGCAACGCACCCCCACTTTAACGACGACGATCCCATGGAAGACTTTCATCATTCATCATCCTTATGTTGATTCTCTTCATCCTGAGATTGATCAAAGATTTACTTGTTCTTACACCTGGGCAAGATGGTGCACTTCAGAGACTACACCTCTCCATCATCCAAACTCAAGTACCTCATAATTGAAACTGAAGACGATGCGGCTCAAACTAGGCTTTTGGTGCATATTCCAATTGGTCAATACGCGAGTGCATGGACATCTTTGAGGAACTCACTTCATATTGCAAACTGGACATTAGAGAATGAACACAATTCAGCTGGATCCGGCAAGACGTGGAGTCTTCAAGCGCGCAGCCATCGTCATGCAAACATTGCAAGCGCCCTTCCCAGTTTAGGCCGTCGCATCATCCGAGGAGAGACATACTGGGGAGACACAATGATAACTCAGGGTGAATATCAACACATTCCGGGGTATTGGGAATGGACTGAAGACATACTTAGCCGAAACCAACAAGAATTGAAAGCTTCAAAAATTCATGATGCTGTTCGTGCTTCACTTTTCACTTATGATCGAAACTCCAACATCTCGCAGTCATTCCTTGAAGGTTGGCGTCCCAAGACAAATACGCTACTTACCTCTGTTGGTGAAATGTCTATCTCTCTTTGGGATCTACATACCTTGGGAGGTTTGCCTATAGCGGGTTCTATCTACGAAGAAGCGGTGCCCTCAGCTATGGAACTTATAGGTGAGGATGAGAAAAATATGAGATTCATTCCCCGAGCCTGCGAGCACTTGTTCTTAGCTTTTCATTATCTCCAAGAAGGAAAGAATGATACCCCGAGGGTCCCCTTGAGCAAGTGGATCAACTTCTGGTACAAAGGAACCTTGCGATATGGGCCTGCTCCACCGAGGAGGGAGCAAAAAACTGGACGCTTAAAGTCAACACATAACCCTACAGGAGTTATACCTGAGGCACCCGAATGGTCAATGGTGAATGAAGCAGTATTTTCCAAGCTAGGACAGAAGCCTGCAAGAATAGAAGAGACGTATCTGGCAGCCTTCCTGTCGTGTTGGTTATGTACCTTTGTGTTTCCTTCTGAAGATGGTGACTTCATTCGGCCGGGAACTTTCAAGATAGCATCAACCATGGCATGCGAGTGGAGAACTAGCCTTGCAGTTCCAGTATTAGCAAGCATATATAATAACTTGAACAAGATTTCACGATTGTCGCGACTTGATCTTATCAAGGTCCGTTTTCCCATTCACTATGTTTACGGTTGGCTAGCTTATCACTTCAAGACCCACTATGCACTTGCTAAAGAACCATTTGTTCCGTTAATGGTGACATATTCTGGAGAGGGCGCTGCCAAGTACTTCAACAAAGAGGATGCTAGAAAATGCATACATCGAGGAGATGTCGTAGCTTGGACTTCAACTATGTTAAAGAGTCTCCAACCTCACAATTATGTGGACGACAATATTGTAGAAGAGTTGGACTCAAGCTATTTCATGAGCATACGGTTTAACTATCTCACTTTGAGGAATGGAGACTCTTTCATCATCGAGCCTTATAGTCTACATCGATTTGGGCGCCAATTTGGGTTTTATCAGAATGTCCCAGGTTTTTTGACAAATGATATCCGCAGCGCCTCTTTAGAGGAAGGGCTTAGATATTTTCGAATTTGTGTGTCACACAAGACTATGTCGCAAGCGACTTTTCCTCCTTCTACAGTCAATGTGAAGAAATTTTCTTCGGCTAATTATAAGAATTGGTGGGAGAAAACACACGCAAAGTTCCTTGATGAAAACTTGCAATATTTGATCGACGGTGTTGGACCTGCCAATACCCCTCTTCCTAAGGACAGGCATCATCATCCCACAAATAACCGGTTGCCTGCTTCAAAGGCTAATCCTGCAGAGCAAGACAAAGGCAAGAGACCTCAACTTCACCAAAGCGTTAAGAATTCAACACCGTTGGTTGGTCGTGAAAGAGCCCATGCATCGAACAAGCGGTTATCTCCAGATGGGAGTAGGAGCAGCGATAGAGATCGGTGTTGGAAGCGAGTAAAGGCACCTTCAGAAAAGCTGGAACAAACGAACCCACATATGGTTGACATTGCAGACAGTGGTAGTTCTTCCTCAAAGACTTTGACAACTCCTATCAAAGAGATATACATCTTCTTTTTTTTTTTTTTGTACACTTGTACTTGGATGCTTTTACTAACAGTTTTCGTCCTTCATACAGTCAAATGGCGTTGGAGCTATGACAGTACCACAACGAGAGAAGCCACAAACTAGTGATGAGTTCATTGCACGACAAGCCTTAAGGAAATCATCTTCTACTGCCAAGGCAAAGCAAGTGGTGACTTCTCATTCTCGTGATGGCTCTAAAGACAAGTGCGGCACTACTCCAAACAAGAAACCAGCAGCTGCAGCGTCTATATTTGTGGGAAGCAAGCTTGTTCAAAACATCAACCAGAAGTACGTTTCAGAACTTTGGAAAGGACTTCAAAGCAAGCTTTCAAACTTTGATTTGGACTTAGCCTCCTCCCATGAAGAAGATGCAAAAGTGGTTCTTGCAGCGATGGAGGGAAAAGGTGTTGACCTCACCCCAATAAGGGACATGTTGCAGTCTTTCTTTGAGCTCGCCACTTCGTATGATCAGGCTCGATCTGCCTTCTCTGACAAAGTTTCAGAATCCGTAAAACAAGACTTGCTTTCAAAAGCTGGGGAGCGCCTTTCATTTGCCATGGTTGAAGAGGAAGAAAAGGTTGAAGAGGTCGTATCCATCCGCGAATCTATAGGCAAGGTAAAGGAGAAGATTGAAAAGTTGCGTGAGAAGGAGAAGGACTTAGAAGCCCTCCTGGAAGCTGCAGAATATGAAGTTGAAGAAGCCAAATCAATAGTCTCGATTGCTAAGGAGGAGTATGAGACCTGCCCTGATGTTGCTTCACAGTCTGCTGATGACTTAGCCAACTTGGAGAGGAAGAAAGAGCGCCTGGAGGCTAGCCGTCAAGACTTGCTCAGTTTCAAGTTATCTCTAGATTAGGCTACAATTATTTTGTTTTTTTTACTTCTTGCATTGGACTTAGTAGTTGGTATTTTCATTATTAATAAGACTCTTTCCCTTTTGCCTTATATTGTGTCCCTCTTCTCTTAATTGTGTTTTCCAATTTCCTCACTGTATTTCAACAGCATAGCGCACTTGTGGTAGGAAATTCATATCTTATTATATGAATGTCCGACTCGTGAAAATTTTAGCTTTTCCAGAAACTAGACATCTAGAGTTACAACATATCCGAAATTCAAAGTCGGAAACAATGAGAAACGTTCTGGATGAATATTCGAAATCATGTAACAGTTCTGCCCTGCAGACGATTTCAGTTTTGCGCAGTCTTGCCAAAACCAGTATATCTTGCCGCACATAACTCCGAATTACAAGCCGTTTAGTTTTCCAGAAACTAGACTTCAAGATCTATAGCATATATTAAATTTAGAGGTAAAATCCTTCAGGATTGTTCCAGATATTATTTTGAAGTTAGCTTTGGATTCTGTCTCGCTGACTATCCCACATTTGCGCGACTTTATTAAAAAATTATATCTTGATGTATTAGCCTTCGAACACTGAGCCATTTGATTTCCTAGAGACCAGACTTCAAGATTTAGAACATATCCAAAATTTGGAGCCAAAAAGCTTTGTGAATATTTTCGGTGAATTTTTTTTTTTAATGCAAAAATACTCATTCTGATTTTACTACGTGTAGATTTTTCAGCACAAAGCGTAATCACTAACGGCAACTTCACATCTTGATGCATAATCATCCAAATGATAAACCCCTTTGATTAATAGGAATAACGTACAAAGGGCTGTTATATACACTGAACATCTTGAGCAGAGTCTCTCTAGGCTTTCATAGAATAACGATTTGAACTTGACCCAGAACTCGAAACACCTTGACAAGTAATCATGTTTTCTTTAGGTTGTAAGCTATACATAACAATGTAAAACTTGACAAGGGATATAACTTTTCTTCATTTTGGGCGACTGGACTTAGAATTTGAGCTCTAAGCTGCCTACGTACCTCGATGAAGAGGATCAAGTCATTACGTAGTTCATAGAAGAAGTTTTTCTTTTTTTTTTTTTTTTTGAGTCCTAACTTTTGCCTAGGACGCCTCTTTTGAGGTTTTCAACCTAGCAGACATTTTTTTTTAGGCCGACTCTTGCGGGCCAGGAGTTTTATGTAGTTTATGCTTGTGCATCAAAGGAGCGTGGCGATTTGCAGTTTAAGCTCGTGCGTCTAGGAGCGTGTCAACTTGCAGTTTAGGCTCGTGCGTTGAGGAGCATGTCAACTTGCAGTTTAGGCTCGTGCGTTGAGGAGCATTCCAACTTCAAGGATAGTACTTCTTCAAGAATTTCCCGTTAATGGGACCGAGTCTTTTTCCTTCAGCATCAATAAGCTTATATGCACCACTTGAATAGACTTCTTGCACAACATACGGTCCATCCCATTTTGAAGTGAACTTGCCCCCAGATTTATGGGAAGTGATGATGGGTCTTCTTACTGCAAGAACTTGATCACCAACCTGGAAAGATCTCGGGCGAACCTTTTTATTGAAAGCACGAGATAGACGAGCTTGATAACATTCAAGGCTTTGCTGAGCTTTGAGTCTTTTCTCATCGAGAGCTTCCAACTCTTCAAGGCGTAAGCGAGCATTTTCTTCATCAGTGAGCCCTTCTTGGAGAGCAAGTCTCAAGGATGGTATTTGACGCTCCAATGGCAACACAGCTTCAACTCCATAAACAAGCGAGTAAGGAGTTACTTGCGTTGGTGTGCGGTGAGTTGTCCTATACGCCCATAAAGCTTCTTCCATCCTTTCATGCCAATCTCTCTTGGATTTGGAAACAACCTTATTAAGCAAATTGCACAAGGTCTTGTTGAATGCTTCGGCTAGGCCATTGGCGGCAGCAATGTACATGGAAGATTTGCGTTGCTTGAAGCCAAATAGATCACATATTTTATTCATCAGTCTATTATCGAATGGCTTGCCATTATCCGTTATTATATAACGGGGATACCGAAGCGGTAAATAATGTTTACTCGAATGAAGTTTGCAACCTTCTCCTTCTTTACTTCCTTGAGAGCGACAGCTTCTGCCCATTTTGAGAAGTAATCAGTTGCAGCTAATATGAACACGTGTCCTTTAGAAGACTTCGGCAATGGTCCAACGATGTCTAGTCCCCAAGCATCAAATGGCCAAGACGCGACTGTTGGGTGCAATACTTCAGGTGGTTGATGTATGAAGTTTGCATGAAGCTGACAAGCTTTGCATCTCCGAGCATGGTCCAAGCAATCCTTCACCATTGTTGGCCAGTAGTACCCCATCCTTTTTATATGGAAGTGAAGCTTCGGCCCAGACTGGTGTGATCCACATACCCCAGAGTGTGCTTCTTCCAGAGCTTGAAGTGTTTCATCATCTCCTAGACATCGCAAAAGTACTCCCTCGAATGATCTTCTATATAGAGTGTCCTTCTAGTAAAGGAAACGAGGTGCTCTACGACGAATTTCGCTTCTTCTTCTCGGATTTTCTGGCAGGGTTCCATGACTAAGGTAATCAATTATAGGTTTCCGCCAGTCCTCCTTCTCAGCCTCAGAAACAGCAACAAAACGTTGAAGCTCATTTTCACCATCCACGCCCTCATCAAATGGTGGTACTACCCATTTTTGGCAGATAGTAACTTGTGTCTGTTCAGGCAAGGTAAGTGTTGACGTCAAAGCCGCTAAGGCATCAGCTTTCTTATTTTCCTTCCTCGGCACATGCTGGAGGGTTACATCCCCAAGCCATCCTATTAACTTCTGTGCATAATTGTGATAGGGTTGTAACTCGGGTTTCCTTACCTCATAGCTACCTAGAAGCTGATTGATTACCAATTTAGAGTCTCCGTATACTTGCAACTGTAACTGCTTCATGTCAACGGCCATTTCGAGACCAAGTATGAGTGCTTGATACTCTGCGACGTTATTAGAGCAACGTTGCATTAACGTGAAAGAATATGGGAAAACCTCTCCTTCGGAAGTTACAAAAACCACACCAGACCCAGCTCCATCACGACGTGCAGCACCGTCGAAGTACATCTTCCACGATGGTTGAACTTCGACGACCATTGCATCTTTATCAGGTAATTCATCAGTGAGCTCCCAATCATCAGGTATCGAATGGTCTGCCAAGAAGTCAGCTAACGCTTGTCCTTTCACCGCTTTCTGAGGGGCGTACACAATCTTAAATTGTTGAAACTGGAGGTACCATCTCGCCAAACGATCACTAAGGACTGGTTTCAACATCACAAATTTTATAGGATTTGCTTTGGAAATGAGTCGGACGACGTGAGCTTGAAAGTAGTGCTTCAACTTTTGAATGGAGAAGACTAGCGCCAAACACAACTTTTCGATTGGCAAGTACTTCAACTCATTTGGTGTCATCATCCTACTTAAATAGTAAAGGGAATTTTCTTTCCCTTCACTATTCTCTTGAGCCAAAAGCGCACCAACAGACCTTTCTTGCGCTGCGATATATAGTACCAATGGCTTTCCAGGTATAGGTGCAGCTAAAACTGGAGGTTTCATCAGGTACGACTTGATGCTCTCGAATGCGTTGCTGCAAGCTTGGTCCCATTCGAAAGGGACACCTTTCTTCATAAGACGACTGAATGGTTGACATCTTCCGGCCAGATTTGAAATGAATCTCCTAAGATACGCCAACTTTCCTTGTAGACTCTTTAGTTCATGAATATTTCTAGGCTCAGGCATCTTCAAAATCGCATTGACTTTAGCTTGATCAATTTCAATTCCTCGGTGTCGAACAATAAAACCAAGGAATTTACCAGAAGTAACTCCGAATGCGCACTTTAAAGGATTCATCCGAAGTTGGTATCTTCGCAGCAATTCAAACACCGTTCTCAAGTCCTGTAGGTGATCCTTCTTGTTTCTTGATTTCACCACCAAGTCATCAGCATAGCACTCGACACTTTTGTGAAGCATGTTGTCAAAGATATTTTGCATTGCTCTTTGATAGGTAGCTCCAGCATTCTTCAGGCCAAATGGCATCACCTTGTAGCAGTAAATTCCCTTAGGAGTTCGAAACGCTATGAGTTCTTCATCCTTAGGAGACATGCGAATCTGGTTATAGCCAGATGAGCCATCCATAAAAGACATTGCCTCATATCCAGTAGTGGCGTCAATCATGAGTTCTGGGATGGGGAGTGGAAATTCATCCTTAGGACATGCATTGTTGAGATCTCTAAAATCAACACAAACTCGAATTTGGCCATTTTTCTTCCTTACAGGGACTATACTTGAAATCCAAGTAGGATACTTGACTTCCCGAATAAAACCAGCCTCAATAAGCTTGTTGACTTCATTCTCGATCAAGGGTACCAGCTCTGACCTGAAGCGGCGTTGGCTTTGCTTAACAGGACGAGCACCATTTCTAACCGCCAGATAATGAACCGCTACTTTGGGGTCTAAACCAGGCATCTCCTTGTAGCTCCAAGCAAAGACATCTCTATACTCTTTCAGCAGCTCTACATAAGCACTTTCTTCATCCTTCATCAGCAAAGCACTTATATATGTGGGTCTTGGTTCTTCATCTGTGCCGAGGTTGATTTCTTTCAATGCGTCAACTGTCGCCTTCACTCCTTCTTCAAGCTCAGGTGGAGCATCTTTACCATCTTCATCTTCCTGCAGATCTCCGTCATTGAAAGATATGTGGTGACACCAAGAAATATCCCCCGACTCATTCTTGACATTATTTGGATATGAAGCATTCTGCTCTTCTTCTACAACGACGTAATATGAAGATCCTACACTTTCTTCATCTTCCTCACGCTCCCTTGTGTGGACTATAGTGTGAATCTTTGCCTTTAACACTTCTCCACATGAAACTACTAGTTTTGCTTGACGCTTCATCCTTGAAGGGATCAGACTTTGGCAATCTATCGAAAGTTTTGGGTCGTTAGGAGAAATGGTTATCTTCTCCTTTACATCACCCTTTTGGAGCTTGTTCCTCTTCTTCGATGGTCCCAATCAATCAAAGACAGAAGTTCTTGAAGTTTGTTCTCCGAGCCAATCAAAGACAGACTTTCTTTTATTCGAAGGAACGGACTCATCCTCAGCACCGACATAATTGATGCTTGCCCTCCTTATAGAGATGCGAACTGGTGGAGGTTTTTCGAAACCCAAGCCTTCACGTGATTTCTTCATTGATCCTTCTGGTAGGAGCTTCCCTAACTTAGATGGTTCGTTGGGATCGTACCCAGCCTTTGCAAATAGTTTATAAGCATTTGGATCAAAACCCTCGTTTGTGCGCTTTGTGGGGAGTGCACTATTCTCCGGCGAATTTCGGGCCACAAACTTTCCAAGCAAATTTGAGGATAACTTTAAAGCATCAAGCCGCTTGATAGGAAGGGTTAATCCATTCAGCACGTCACTTTGCAGGTCAGATGATTGGTCTTTCTTCTCCTTCAGTTTTCGGACGTAGCGGAGCGTAGGTCCCGTCTTCTTGCCTGAAGGTGCAAAGTATTGCTTATGTGGTTTCCTTTGAATAGAGTGGCTTCTATCTTCATCCTCTACAACTTTTGCTTTCCCAACTGCAATCTCAGCCTTCTTTATTGCAATCTTAGGAACCAATGTCTTGGCAATGTTATCAACCCTGACTTCATTCACGATATCCTTCAAGTAAAATTTAGCGTCAGCACAGTACGCTTCAGATTCAGTGAATGGCTTGTCATCAGCAACGATTTTCTTCTCAATACCATATTCGTGATACTTAAGGCATTGGTGATAAGTGGATGGGACGACTTTATTCTCATGTATCCACGGCCTTCCCAGTAAGATGTTATAGGAAGTTTTTGCATCGATCACATGCAACCATGCGCTTGAAGTCATTTCTCCAATAGTGAGGTCTATTTTTGTAGCACCTATGGCCCTTTGCCCCCCTTGGTTGAATCCATGAATCATCAAACGGCTTTCAATCAAATCCTCTCTTGAGATGCCAAGTTCGTTCATTGTGTGAATAGGCAGAATGTTGATTCCGGATCCTCCGTCAATCAAGATTCTATTTATTCTTTGTTCGTTCACATATCCAACCATGAACAATGGACGATTGTGAGGAACTTCCCTAAGTAGGATATCATCACTCGTGAATGTGATCTTTGCTTCACAAGTATTTGCTTCTCCGGTTGTAGATTCGGTGAGTTTTTCTGACTTTGTAGGTGAAGATGGCTCTGGACTTTCATTGTTCTCCTCTACTTTATCAGCATTACAACATGAGGCCTTCGTATCATCTTTAGGGATCTTCATGCGGAACCAACTTGGTAGAAACCCCTCTAGGGTCACTGGCTGACACGACTTTTGGTGATGGTAAACCTCCACCTTTGCCTTTTGTGGACGTTCGATTGCTTTCTGCTTCCTTGGCTTCCTTACCATCTTCTTCATTATTGGCTTCTTAGCTGGTTCGTCTCGTGGGCTTGCTTTACGATGCCTCCGTCGAGTCACCAATGTCCAACCATCATCATCTGCCTCGAGCGATGCTTTCTTCATACTTTGCTCACACGGCTTTGGGGGAGAAAATGATCCTTTTGCTGGAACGGGTTCGAAGTCGCCAAACTTGATCATGACATCTTGCCCTTCAAATACTTCAGTGAAGTTGCAGTTCACAATAGGGTCTTGTGAGCCAAAGGTGATGGAAACTTGGTTTGCATTTTCCTTTTCAACTTCGAGTATAATCTCCCCTTTGTCGGCCAACTCCATGACTTTGTCCTTAAAGACAAAACATTTTTCAAGAGAGTGACCTAAAAGCCGATGGTAGTTGCAGTAGTTTGGATCATTCGTTCTTCCAGCTTCATTAGGACGCTTCATTTCTGGTAGCTCAATGAGCTTTAGTTCCAGAAGCTCATCGAAGATTGCAGGAACATCAGAATTAAGGAATGGGTATTCCCTATCTTGCATCTCTCTCAAAGTTGATTTCCGACCTGTCTTATCCTTGAAAGAAGTCGTCTTCACACTTTGTTTCTTGCTAAACTTTGTGGTGAACTTCACAGGCTTGGCATCAACATTCATGGACTCTTTGCTTTCAACCTTGGGTACCACTTTGCTCCATCTCTTGACTTATTGCTTGTCTTTTCCCTTGCGAGGTTCGGTGAGTGGTGGCCCTTCTTTTCCAGTGGATGCTATGCTTAGCTCCATATCATGAGCACGTGTTGCCAACTCTTCAAAAGTCCTTGGCTTTATGCCTTGCAAGATGTAGCGAAGCCCCCAATGCATACCTTGAATGCACATCTCAATTCCTGAAGCTTCACTGAGTCTATCTTTGCAGTTGAGACTTGCATTCCTCCATCGGTTGATGAAGTCAATGACTGGCTCTTCTTTTTGCTGTTGCGTGTTTGTAAGCTCTATCATGCTTACGGTACGCCTTGTACTGTAAAAGCGATTGAGGAACTCATGTTCCAGCTGCTCCCAACTATCAATTGAACCAGACTCAAGGTCTGTATACCAATCGAAAGCATTCCCTTTGAGGGAACGGACGAACTGCTATACGAGATAATCGCCGTAGGTTCCAGCATTGTTGCATGTCTCAACGAAGTGCGCCACATGCTGCTTTGGGTTTCCTTTACCATCGAACTGCTGAAATTTTGGGGGTTGATAACCGATGGGCATCTTCAAGCTATCGATTCTTGCGGTGTATGGCTTTTCATATGCAAGAGAAGACTTGGAAGAAACCTCGTACTTATCCTTGATTGTTCCCATAATGAACTCCTTCAGTTGGTCAATTTGAATCACCCCATCAGCAGAAACTTGGATTTCCTTAGCAGGTGTTACTTGCTTAGCTGGAGTGTTAATCACCTCTTGAACTTCTGGACGTTTTCCTGGTGCATGGCTAAATTCTCCTTCCATCATGCTTTCCATCTTGTTGATGCGAGCGTCTTGATCCTTGACATAGTTTGATAAACTATCAATCGCCTTTGTCAAGTTTGCAAGTTGTTCCTCCACTGTTAAAGTATTAGTCGCCATGGCATGCACTGCTGTTAGAGATGATGGAGAATAACATGGATTCTCCCATAGGTTGATCTTTGACTGGAATGACTCGCGCGGCGTGGTTGGAGAGGATCCAATGCTTTAAACTTCATCGTCTTTCTTCGCTACTGGACTTCTAGATCTGCAGAGCCTAAGTCGAGCCAAAGTGTTTTCAACAATCTCAGCGATATTTTCTCCTTTTTCCAATGGCTCAGTAGATGATCCTGCTCTTTTGGAAGATGAAGAACCGAAAGTTGGAGTTGATGCGGGCGGCACCCGAAGTGCTTGTTGTCCCATCAAGTTTGCTTTGTTTCTTGTAACTGGTCCAAAGCTTCCTTTAGTAGCATTCATGCAACTTTGAACCTCAGAAGAGAACTTGGAATTGGCATCAAGGTCATGAGGCCAGACAGATTTTCCAGCGACAGATTTTGAGTTGGTGTTCTTGGAAGCCATCTCAATGTTGCTGAACTTCGTGGGCTGAAAAGTTGAGATAAGAGGTAGAGATTGTCCCACTGGGCGTGCCAGAATTTGTAACAACTAAATTCGCGTCAAGAAAATAAATATCGAGACAGGAAAATATTGCAACAATATATTTTATTTATCAAAATATGAGTGTTACAATCTCTATGATTCCTCTGATTCGTCTTTTCAAACTATAACTTCAAGGGCTTTTGAGCTTGATCTTGAAGTTTGGATTTGGATTTGGATTTGGCTTTGGATTTGATCTTGATCTTGACTTGATGAGTTCAAGAGCTTGGAGCTTTATCTTGAACTTGGTCTTGATCTTGAACTTGGATTCAAGGGCTTGAAGCTTGATCTTGAATCTTCGTCTTGATCTCTAGAACTTGTAGAGAAATATTTGAGTGCTTGCAGCTTTTGTAGAAATCTCTTGCTTTGATCCACGAGCTCTTTCTTGCTTCTTGTTATGGATTCTTGCTCCTGATTTCTTCTCTATTTGAAATGATGGATTTGACCTCTTTATATAGATGTGGGGTAGAGTAGCCACCAAGAAACCCTGACGGGCCTTGGCCTGTGGACCGGCCAATCAGATTTAAGCAGTGACTAGGCCGTATTTGATTGGCCATAATATGTCACATGTCCACATGGCGTATTTTCATTGGCCTTTGGGTTTGACTTGGATTGCCACGTCATTTGACGAGTGGCATGATCCAATTGGCTATTTCATTTAACTTAGCGCCACGTCACTTGTCATGTGGCACATTGTTGGCCCTTTAGGAAAACTTATATCCATTGGGCCATAAGCTAGTTGGGCTAGCCTAGCAAGATTGGACTTTTATTATATTTAAATAACTAGCCCAATTATATTAGCCCATAACACTTATTTGGACCAATATATTTTTAGTTTAACATATAGCCATATTATTTCATGGATTTAAATCCAATAAAATTTTACTTGTCTACAGTAATCTTTGCACTTAAAAGATCTCTTTTTATTTTTCGTTGTTTTCTCTTTGGATTCTCTATATATCAGTCATATAGTTGTATTGGAAAAACTGGAAAAAATGGAAAAAGGAAAAACTTGACAACATGTGTAATTGACTTGACACTGGAAGAAAATCAAGCAAATATATATTTTATTAAACAACAACAGCACAATAACGATAATTAATCTCATTTTTCTCGGTTGGTGCTCATATACCAACTTGCTATGTTTTTCGCACATATTTTTATTTTTTAAAACAAAAACGAGACAGAAACGTCAAGTAGATAGTCTAATGAAAACAAATACAGACACTAGCTCGTCAGCTATTAGGCACATCCAATTGCTAGCAGCTGGTGAAGTTCTTGCTCAAAAACTTCCATTTGTTTCTCGTTCAAGCATATCCATGCTTCTATTCCACCAGTCTCTTTTGAATCCATGAAAATAATAAGATTTTTAGGAAGATGTTCAATTGGACTAACCCATGATGGTTTTCCCCAACCAAAATCAATATCATAAAATTTGTAGCCACACCAGCTATTAATCAGTAAATCTATCTCCCCTTTCATAATTGATATTTGTAGCTTTATGGCTTCCTGAGGAATGGCCATGGTAGCCTCATCTTTCCTCTCTTTGTCCGCAAATTTGGAACTCAGTTCTGATAATCCTTTTCTAATACAAGTGACCAATGTGGGAAAGTCAGTATCGTCATTCTCACCTTTGCATGAACTAGCATTTGCCACAACGTTTCCCACACAATGGCTTGGCATGGGAGGGACAACCCGCTTTCGTATGTTTACATTATGTAACAAGTATGATGATGTTGATTTCGTCCTCCCTGAAGCAGTCATTGCACATTTCCATATCGCAGCTGACACAACTTCAACACGTGTTGGCGTTGGTACTGTGGCCTTAGCCTTGAGGGATGCGATAGAAGATTGATCGAAGACAAAAATTTTAGTTACGTTTTGCTTATCGAAAAATAACTTGGTTACTTCTTCAACAGAATTAGAATTAGTCAAACTAGGAACGGGAATATCAGGATTAGCCTGCGGTAAGAATTATGCGGCAGCAACTAATTCTGGAATTAAGTCGCCCCTACCTCGAGAAGTGACTGTCCAAGCGTCAATGAACGTGCACAACGTGGAACGGTCGCCAACTTTGTGAGAAGCACGAATTCCAATACACATACCTCCACACTCGAGAAAAGTGACTTGCACTAGTAACGGAAATGGTCCATTATCAAATACTGAGCACCCTTCACCAGTTGGAAGGAAATGTATATCCACATTTGGTTGTCTAAGAACGTCTTCTAAACGATAGTTATGGGCAACAGCCTCGTAAAAGGGCACCCCGTCGTCGTTGCATTCAATTGAGTTTCCCTTGATTCGTCCACCAAATGGATAGAAACGAGTCAGAGTTTCAGATAAAGATTTTTTCAAATGAATTAATTTTGATGAATTATCTGCCTTCGTTTTAGCATCAACGGAAGGAGGAGGAGCAGGATAAAAAAAAGCTATGGGAACAGATGTGGGAAATGCCATTTGATCCAAGAGAGAGAATTCAAAGGTTCTTAGGTGATTGGGAGTGGAAGATGTTGGTTTAATGAGTTCATCAGAAACTATCTCAATCTTTCTATCCATGTTTGCTAACTTCAAATTTTCTAGCTTGCTCTATCTTTTAGTCCCCTTCACCATTACATGAATTTCATGTATTTATATAGTGATGTACCTACTTTTTGTATTTTGGCCATCCGCCAAATATATCTAGTTTTACTAGGGGGGGGGGGGGTAGGGGGGGGAGTGGGGATATAAAGCATATGGTCTTTTGTACAGCATGAAGATTGTTAATTAAGAAACAATGAGTTAAGTACTACCAATGATCTCTATGTATCCTATTGCAGTTATCATTCTTGAGAAATAATTCAAAATTAGAAAACTTAATCGTCCTCTTAGTTTTTTTTCCCTTAATTTTTTTCCCTTTTTATATCGTGCACAAAAAAGTTCTCAAGTATTCTTATACTTTTTTATAATACACTATCGAGTAATTAAAAACCTATTACAAGTAAGTTCTCAAGTATTCTTACTTGTTTTAATATTTAAGTTTTAAATATGCCAATGATTTGCCAAGTCAAGTTTGTATCCTTAGATTATTGTCCAATTATACCAACTATATGCTAATTTTTGCCATTGTGATTTTTGAAGGTCAATTCTTCCATCATGATTCAACCATTGGTCAGTTTATAAGCAAAAGTGGCTATTTTAAAGGAGTTTTTGGCCAGAGAATATAAAAATAAATAAGCACACGTGAAATTTTATGGAAATTTTGATCAGTAGCCATTTTTGGACGCGCTCATAGGGAACTATCCAGCGTTTCAAAATTTATTGAAGAATAGCCAAAAATTCGCGCGCGCAGTTAAGCTCCATTAGCGTTGGAAAAACACCCCAGACTAGTCCCATAACAAAAAACTGGGGCTTTGAACAAGTTTTATTCAATGTCCAAGTATTTTGTTATGGGACTGAAGAAGACCCATAACAAAATAATCCCATAACAAAATAATGGGACATTTGAACATTCAAAGGTCCCATTATTTTGTTATGGGATAACAAAATAATGAGATTTATTCACATAACAAAGGTCCCATCAAAGAGATAAATCACATTATTTTGTTATGGGACTTTATATATAAAGCTTCAGTCCCATAACAAAATGCTGGGGCTGTGAACAAATTTTGTTCATAACCCAGTATTTTGTTATGGGACTGAGCTTTATACAAAGTCCCATAACAAAATGCTGGGGCCTTGAACAAAACTTGTTCAAAGCCCCAGTATTTTATACTGGGGTTAGTTTACTGAAGCTTCCCAGAATAAATACTGGGGCATTGTTCAAAGCTCCAGTATTTATACTGGAATTTATCCGGAGGTGGCTATTCCTAAGCGAATTTATTTTTGACGGCTACAAATCAATTAACGCGCGCCAAACAGGCCCCTACACAAAATTTTTACAAATATTATTTTTTTTTGTTAAATGAATGACGGTGTTGGGACAAGTCTTTTCGTGCCCTTCGTTGCTGAATGGAAGGGCAAAAAAAGCTTTGTCCCAACACCCTCATTCATTCAACACTTATAGTAGACTTTTAATTACCGGACGATATAAAAAAATATTTACACTATTAGTACATATTACTTAAACTCAAATAAAATCCACTTGCATGTATTAGCACAAGGTTAGGCTGACTTACATTAAATCCAAAGAGTTGATTACATTAACGAGCTGAGACAAGTACCTAACTTCTTTATACCATTAGGCAGTTTAATTTGTCAAAAGGAGTTAGAGATCAGATACTAATATCACCATTAAACAAAGTTATGATAGGGTAATTGGTTTTTAATTTATACGTAACACTACTCTATATAATTATTTTATCAAAAAATATTTGATGATAATATTTGGGAGGGTTCAATGATAAGGTTGGATTTTCAGGTGACTTAGCTAGTGTTTGGACATAGATTTGTGTTGCTCCCAAACGCACACGCAAGTATACGTGGTCGACAAGTAATAAAGTGATAAATCGAGTATCGTTCCCACGAGGACTATTCAGACTGAATTCTAGCAAACAATTTATATAAACTATTCATGGATCTTTTCCAATAGTGATGAGTTTATTAACTAAAGAACAGTAATTAAATGGTAGAAGTGAATTCAAACAATGGAGCAAGACTTGGTTGTTATCAGTAATAAGGAGACGGTCCAGGGTCAGAGTTACAAACAATCCAGTTGAGTTTTCCAATTGATTCCACTTCTTAAATCCCGGGTTACTAACTAACAGATTAAATGTACCCGTGAAAACCTTTCAGTTCTTCACGGTCTATGCAGGCTACTCCAATCCCTATATGTCTATGGGTTGAATCACGTGCACGCATTAACGAATTCTGTAATTAGTTAAACTAGGCGAGCAAGTATATGTCTATCCTACTCACGAATTGGTTCCCCGATGCCCGGGTTCACAAACTAGTCCTATTCTTTCTTATTACGTAATTAAATTCCCTCTTTCGAGTTCAATCTAAAAACCATAGATAATGCGTAATAATCGGGCCCTGACAATTACACAAGTGAAATCAAGAAAGAATAAGTAACCCGTAATGGGATTCAATTAATGGAAATCAATCTTCAAACATCAACCTTCATGAAATACTCTAACCCTAGAACGATAGAGTTAGCCACGCATACTCATAATAACAACACAAGGAATTGATGTAATAATGAAATAATGATGAAATAAATTAATGGAAGGAAGAAAAACCCTTGTTCTTGATGTTATGAGCTCTCAAATTTGCTCCAAAGTCTATACTCCCATGAAAAACTAAGTAAAAGACTATTTATAGTGTTTACAAACACCTAGTAATAAGTTAGACCCAATCCTAGACGAAATAGGACGTCAAAACGCGCACAAGGGGGCTATAACGGGCGCACCGCGCCTCGGAACGCGTGCCAATAGTCAGAACCCGTCTCCAGCTGCACGCCTTGGCCATGCGTCGCATGCCAAACGCGCCTAGCCACTGCGCGCGGTAGAGCACGCGGCGCATGGGCTAGGGCGCCAGGCCAAAAATGCTTTTCTTTGGTCCGAAACTCGTCGCGTGTCGTCCCTTTGTGTGCTCAATCCAATCCTCAATCAAAATCCAATCTTTTCTTGCTCAATCATGCTCTTAAAAGCTCCAATTGCACTGCATAACAACATACATACACACGACATAAAATTAGTGCAAAACCACATTCATAAACCATTAAACGAGCGAATAAAGTATCCAAACGTAAGGAAATATTAAGGAAATATAGGCATAAAATGCCAAACATCAAGTTGGTTGAAACTTGGGAATTTGAGTTTTTGGATTTGAGTTGAAAAATAATTTTTGGAACTTGAAGTTGTGTTTGGACATAAAATATACTTGAAAAATAGTTTAAGTTTTGTGGGTAAGACGAGATAATTTTTCCAAAAACTCCCAAAAAATGGTTTTGATTTTTCAAATTTTTTTTTCCAAACTTGACCAAAAATTGATCAAAATATATGTCCAAACAAAATTTCTCCCAACAATCCAGAAAAATGCTCCCAAGTCCCAAGTTTTATAAAGAAACGGGAGCTAATTAATCGGACAGTAAAACTAACTAGGAATCTTATTAACTGTAGGGTTCCAGGACTGATTAGTCATTTAATCGTTTGTTTCCATCAGACCAGACTAGCTACTATAGATAAGCCTCAACTCCCGTACGAATGTTTCTCTTTTCTTGTATTCCATTTTTACACTATTATGGTATTTTTAACCTTGACTTATAGTTGGAGGTAATCCTAATGTATTCATATGTGCATCTGGTCTATATGCACATGCATGTGTTTATTCGATAAAATTCTAATATTGATGAAGCCAGTACTTTATTTTGTTGACATTGGAAGACAAAATAAGGAGAATATAAAACGTGAATACTGATATTTCATCTCATTAAATTCAGCTGATTTTTGTTTGGTGAACGGCCTGTTCTATGGATATGGTTGGATCCAGGTGCTCACATCTCCAACATAAAGAATATTACTTGAATTGCCATTTAGGTGTAGGTTTCCCTTCATTTAAAACTTAGGCAAAGCTTATTTAACCTATAAATGGTTGTTCTAGAAGGAGAGATCAGAAATAATTAATTTTTGTGACGGCGTCGAACTTAAACTCATTCCCCTGCTAGACCACTGTTTTAGTGGGGTAAATTACAAAACTATGACACTATAGGCAGTATTTTGTATTATTGACCCCGTTTAAAGTGGTTTTGCAAGAATGTGTTTCGCTAACTTTAATGAATAAATTTCAAACGAAAATATCCCTATGAAATCTTATAATGAAGCATGCATCCACCCCCTCCCTTTCTCGTAAATGCTACCTCTTAGGCAACACTTGATAACACTTGACTTTGACCCACTGTTGCATAGAAAATACTTGCCATTTAATCTCTTCCCACATTCTCCCAGATAATTTGAAGTATTGAAGTGTTGCCTGGGCAGCACTTGCCCCTTCAATCTCTTTTCACATTCTCGTAGACAATACTTGCCTTTTGATATTTTTCAAAGAAGCAACACTTGTCTATTCAAAACTTGAAGTGTTGCCTCCAAAGTCATTTTTCTAAACCATTCTTAAGTGGGAGGAAAAAGACATAACTAAAGATAAGGGGTACTAGTGATGAAACTTTTATATTTAAGTGAAATAGTGGACTGTTAACATCAGGGCACGACTTCTTGAGTTTTTTTTAGGCCAATTATGTAGTTGTGTTAATATTTGTTCAAGTTGATACCATTGCCTAGATATCAAAAGTTGTTTAGTGTTTTGGTTTGGTTAGTCGTAAGATTTTGTAGTACACTATGTACTTAACGGTTGTTTGGTAATCGGGACAAAAATTATAATCTCCAGATAAAATTTGAGATTATCCTTATCCCATATTTGGTTAGAAGTATTAGCTAGTGCTAATACAAATTTTATATTAAAAAGATGGAACTAATAATCCCACATGAGAGGTGTGATTAATAATCGTGATATTATAATCTCGAGATTCTTCATTCCGGGATAACTATTTGCTACCGAACGACCCCTTAGAATCTAGAAGATGTAAAAAAAACTTGTCAATCTGTTTTGTTTCCACTTTCTAGAGCTGCCACTCTAGGCGAAGTCGTGCTTGCTCGAAGGCCCTATATTTCATCGTTCACAATTTGCTGAAGTTGGGATCTAGTGATTGCATTTTACCTTTTCATTTTAGAACATGGATCTGAATCCAATGTCTATGTTTGCTGCAAATGAATTTTTATATGGGAATTTTACCCTCTCTGGTCATTAGGCCATAATTTAAAAACTTTTTAGCCATATTTTATATTAACTACCCTTCTTGACCATTAGGATATTCTTTCAATATTTCATAGCCAATTTTGTTACAAAGGCATTGAGGGTTGTGGTTTGTACGAAGGAAAACATTTTTCGAATAATAATATTTAATCTTTTTTCATACTTGGTTAGATTTGAAAAATATTTTTTTCAAAATTAATATTTCACATTCATTATCTCTTTATAACACCAAGTACCACCTACCCCACCTTACTACCATACCCACCCCTATCTCCTACCCTTCCACCCCACCCACACCTACTACCTTCTCCCCACCCCTCCTAAACCGCTATCCCTACCCCTAAGTCATTCATTTCAACCCCAACCCCCTACCCCAACCTTTCCACCTTCATTTTTAGATCAAAAAACCATCCACCCCCACTTCCTACACACCCCCTACCCTAAACCTACTACCGCACCCCACACCTACCCACCCCACCTCCACCTACTACCTCCACTGCATCACTACCCAGTCGCACAACAACTATGCACCCTACCCCCACATCCCTTACCCCCAACCCCCACGCACCCCATCTCCCAGCCCTTCTACCCCATTCCACACCTACCCCAACTTCCCACCTTCAATTTTAAATCGAAAAACTACAGCCCTACCCACCCTCTACCCTACACCGCAACACCCCCGCCCCCACACACACACACTCCACCCTACAAAACCGCCCACCTCCTACGACCTCCTACCCCTATAACCCTACTTTTCTACCCCACCCCCAAAACCCCCCACCCCTTGCGGCCCAACCTCCTACCCACAATCGCGTGCAACTCTACATTTCCACCCAACCCACCTCCCCACCTTCTACCCTACAGCCACCTATCTCACCACCCTTCCGTCCCCTATCTTTCCTCCCAACCCCCATCCACATCTATACTCATACACACACCCACCTCTCTATATTTATTTTCAGATCGTTATCACTATATACTATAAGAATATTATGTGTACCATAACTTATTCTTCATTTTTAGATTGTTACCGTTTTATACCCTGACTTGTTCTTCATTTTTAGATTGTTATCACTATATACTGTATGAGTATACTGTATAATCTGACTTATTCTTCATTTTTGGATTAGTATCATTGTATACTGTAATAGTATATACTGTTTTTTTTCATCGAAGAATGTTATGTTTTGAAACAGTATACTCATAATTTTTCTACTATCACTGTATACCCTTAGAGTATACTCTACACCGTTGGAGTTTTCTATTCAAACAAAGCATTCTTCAAAGGTAAAAATGTCATTGTACACTATAAAAGTATGCAGCATACTCCACTTATGGACACTTTGGGTCATCTACTTGTCAAAAAACTATATTTGTTATATGTGCATGAATAGCAAGATGGATTAGGAAGATTCATATTATAGCCGATCCTAATAGTTTGAGATAATAATGTTGTTATTATAGTGAATTGAACACATTTCCTTGAGTTTTATGTTTCTAGTCTCTAAGTGAATTTGTTGTCGGGATTGTATTCTGATTCTCTCATTTTCCTGTCTTTTCTAATACAACAGTATGGACTAACATATTTAAAGTCCAATAGGAAAAACAGATAAAAGAGTCTTCAAGAGCAATATTATTTGAAGGGTTGTTTAGGAAACAATCTAGAGTGCTGTTATTTTCTATTTCTTTGCTTTGCTTTTTCTTTTTGTCTGTTTTAGTTAACTTCAACTTCAATACCTATAATATGAAGTTGAGACCAATCTCAATCACCATGACCTGAAATAGAACTCAATTTTATGTCCCGAAGACTGAAAATTAGTAGCTAAAGTTGTAATTTTTTTTTTTTTAAAAAGCTTACCTTAAGTGATGCTAGGAAAAAAAGATATTGGAGGCAACAACAACATCATAAGTGGTCTGAGGAGAGTGAAATGTATGCAGACCTTACCCCACCCAAGGTGGAGATGCTGTTTTCGATAGACCCTCGACTAAATAAAATACAATTTTTAAAGATGCTTGAAAAGAAAAAACATAGTAGGAATATTATTATAAATAGAATACTGACATAAAAGCTTAAGATAAACTAAGTAAACACAGAAAACAAATAGTATTAAAGACAAAGAATATAATATAAGCAATATATATACGAATAATACTAATGCTAATATGTATGGAATCGCGCGAGTATTATCTAATCTTCTACCCTAATCTTCGACCTGCACAGTTTTCTATATAAGCTCATATTCTTAAAGATCTGGGGGAGAGACATGTAAAAAAGGAAGCTGGAGGCAAATTCTACAATTCTAACCTAAAAGGGAAACTTACATAAATAGGACATTTTGGTTACACTTTCACATTTTTGGCCCCTATAAGTATACTCTTACATTCTTGACCCCCATCGGCAGAGTTCAGAACAAAAATTCTTGATAGCCGTAGCTATCGTTAGGAACATTTGAGCTAAAATCCAGCCTATCAGTAAAATTTTCTAGCATTCCCGGCCAATAGAGCTAAAAGGGTAATCCTTTGTTTGGTTCCTAATTTCTCGTTCAGCATAAATAATACTAGGATAACATATACACCATTTTCTGTACTATTTTATGCCAGCCTCAACCTGGTATAACAATACCACGATTAACAATACCTGAATAAAAAAATTAAATGACCAACCTACCCTTGACTTAAAGCCTTTCTCACTAACATTAATGCTGCTGAATTTGTCCTTCCGAACAAGTCCTTTGTAGCATTCTGATATTGGCAACAGGGTATTAGCTGCTCCAATCATATAATGAGCCGACGAAGATTGACGTATGGTATCGACTCATGAGCACAAAATGGGTATCTTCACAAATACCTTTTTTTCTGGGTAGAACTTAGTATAATTGAGTCGAACCATTAAAGTTGAAAGCAAAAAGATCGGAAATATTATTTTAGAAATATTGGAGTCTCATAGAAGGTAATAGGAGAGATAAGAAGGAGATAAATAAGAGGCATTACAAGCTTAAGCACAATTAGCATAAAGGGTGGCAGCAAGAAGCATACTTGGGAGGAGAATGGGTCAAGAATTTTGCATGTCATTTATTTGATATTCATATGCTATGGAATTGTTGCAGGTTGAAGATGATGGAGAAAGGAGGGAAATTGGGGAATTTTTGTCCAAAGATTATAACTTGAAAAATAAAGTCAATATAGTTTTAAACCAAACACAAGTTTAAGTTATACATTACATATTCAAATTTTAATACAATGAACCAAACACTAGATAAAAAATAATTCATGTATTACTAATCCCTGCATTGCTAATCCTTTATATTGCTAATCCTTGTATCATTTATTTTTTTACCAAACAACCCCTGAGAGTTATATTCTAAAAGTTGCAGTTCCAAATTATGTTAATGTCTGTAGGTGGTTCATTTGGGCCTTGTAACAGATATTTTCTTCCTTTTCCCCCACTATTTTGATTCAATTTTCTTAATACTTAATGAGATTTCATTACATGCATACTTTGATGAACTTTTTTTGTCATAAGGATTTAGGTTGTTAAGTTAGGGAGAATCCATGAGAAAGATAAATATTATGCTTGAAGCTGCTGTTTGATAGCAAATTTCATAAAGTTGTTTGCTGAAGCTGATAACTACTTCATTGACTTCCTATTTAACCTACTCCTGTAGCCATATGGACATTTTGAAAATTAGTTTCTTGTATTTTTCTTTCTTTCATATTTGGATTTGCATTTCGGCTTGCAAATCTTTTAATTAAGACTCTCATTTTGTTGTGGTGTATTTTGATTTTATCCCTTTTAATTTAAGAACCTTTTATTTAATTGTATTATTATTAGTTTTCTTATAGAAGTTAAATTGTATATGAGTTTGTTGGTTTATGTTGAGTATGTCTGGGAAAATTTAGTTTAGGTGGGAAAACATGAAAGAATATAACAAGGTATATGGAAAATTATGCAATGGCATCTTGTAAGCTTCGTGGTCCAACTAATTGGAAAAAGAGAATATGTTTGTGTTTCCTTTCCTGTTCTTCATTCTTTTTCTTCAAGTTATATTTTCAGTTAAAACTTCTATTATTTTGTTTGTTTAGGCATAATTTTTGACATTACTCTATTTTTTTTTTAAATTTCTATTTTACATTGTGTGAATATAAGTTATACATTGCGTACTATTGAGTATTGACAACGTAGTAGAAAGCTGGAAGAGCTAGTTGCCATAAATGCACATTCAACGTTTGCAATTTCATTTTGATTTTATAATTCTTAGTAGAAACATTTCATTCAAGTTTCATGTCGATCGCAATTTTCAGTATTAATGCGAAAAAAATAAATTGATTCTTAAGTTTCTATTTTGTTGACTATCTCATGTATTTATGTTTTCCTTTATCTCTTTAGTTATACGACTAATAACTACTTAAAGATTGTAATTTGTAAACTTGAGAAAAAGGAACTATTCAAAGATTGTGATGTTACCCAACTTCCGTCAGCATGGAGGTAAAACAAACTTCAAAATATTTTGAAATACACCCTTTCGTGTATTGTAATGTTTACACAATATACATAAAAAGTGTAATTGATGTTGGGCGTATATCTTATGTCTCGGCGTCGATTTCTTATAGTTTTTGAGTTATTTTCAGTGTATTATGTGCCCAACAATGCGTGATTAAAAGTAAAATGCTAACTTGAGGTGTTTGGATGTTTTAGGAGCGAAATGAAGGAAACTAGAGCTTAATTGGAACAAAAACAAGGAAGTGGCAGCGCATACAGCCATCCATGCTTCGCATGGATCAGTCATTCGCCTGGGAAGAGCAAGAATTGAAGAAAACAAAGGAGCAGCAGTGCAAACAGCGGTTGGCGCTTGGCATGAGCCAGTGTTTGCGCTGGAAAGTTGTCCTAGACGACTTGGGAGAGGCCAAAAACATTCCCCACTTATTGTATTCCATATATAAACCTTTAAAAACATATATTTCGGGAGGATTACGTACTTTTGGAGGCAAGAACCTTTGGGAGGCATAGAAACGCTAGAGATGGGTTGGGTCTCAACATCTACATTGAGTTTTCTTCTCTTTTCTTTAATTTAGTTTGTCTAGTCTATAGTTGTGGGATTCTCCATGAATTTTGATTTTCGGATGTTGATTTGATTTTATTGATTTATATTATTGGATTAGTTATTAATATTCTGAGACTAATTATTTGATTGCTTGATCACCAATTGAATACTATTTATGAACCCAGTGTTGAACTCGAAAGTGAGAACCACAGGTTGCAATAGGATGGAATAGAGCGTGTTCCTGAACCTGGGCATCAGGGAATTGTTTCGCGGTTAGGATAGAAATATACCTAACGGTCATGCTTAGTCACTATACAGGATAAGCACATGCATTCTTTTTAACTCTAGTGGCATAGACACATAGGTGTTAGGTTGGCTTGAATAGGCGAGCATGGTATCGAAGAGTTCTGTGAGTAATATTAACCCTGTGATTAGTAACCAGACAAATTGATTTAGTCAGATTAACTGAAGAATTCAACAGGATTGGCAGATATCCCCTGACCCTAGGCCATTATCCCTTCTTGAATCCAAAATCGTGTTTTACTTGTTATTATTTTCTCGATTTAATTAGTTAATTTTAGTTAGATAAATTCTCAACTCTTGAAACCTTCTTGCTTAGATAATTAGGAATTGTCTGATTTAGTTAATAGTTAGTTAATAGTCCTCGTGGGAACGATACTTTTCTTATCACTTTATTACTTGATCGACCGCGTATACTTGCGTGTTCGTTTGGAGCGACAAGTTTTTGGCGTCGTTGCCGTGGACTTAATATTAGCTATTTTCTAGATTAGACTTTACTTTGGTCTATTCAAGTTTTTAGTTTAGTTTAATTTATCACTTGTTAACATGGCATCTTTTAATGAAAATTGGTCGAAAGTTGGCAACTCGTATTTTGGTTCTCCTTGCATAATTTGTAATGGACGTCACTTGTGGGAAGATTGTCGTCATCTTGATATCCTACAAGACTATTTATCTAGTCGTTCCTCTACCACATTTGATCGAAACTGTTGTCAATTGTGCGGTGGTCTGTGGAATGATTGTCCTAAGTGTCGTGCTGCTTCCCCAAGTAATATTCATGATAATACTAACCTTCCTTGTGAGATTGATAGGAGCAACGAAGTGCAGGATGCATCATAACAAGAGGAAAATTCCGAAGAAGTGGAGATCGTGAGCGAAACTTGGCTAATGGAACAATCTCAATGGTTAGATGCATTTGGGGGTCTTCTTGATGATATTACAAGTGCAGTTAAGTGCTCTATAGAATGGAAAAGTGTGCGCAAACAAGAGATTGACCGATTTGGCAAAGTTATTCACGACTTTGAGGCTAATTTGATTTAAATGACTTAGGCATTGATGTAATAATGAAATAATGATGAAATAAATTAATGGAAGGAAGAAAAACCCTTGTTCTTGATGTTATGAGCTCTCAAATTTGCTCCAAAGTCTATCTTCCCATGAAAAACTAAGTAAAAGACTATTTATAGTGTTTACAAACACCTAGTAATAAGTTAGACCCAATCCTAGACGAAATAGGACGTAAAAACGCGCACAAGGGGCGCTATAACGGGCGCCCCGCGCCTCGGAACGCGTGACAATAGTCAGAACCCGTCTCCAGCTGCACGCCTTGGCCATGCGTCGCATGCCAAACGCGCCTAGCCACTGCGCGCGGTAGAGCACGCGGCGCATGGGCTAGGGCGCCAGGCCAAAAATGCTTTTCTTTGGTCCGAAAATCGTCGCGTGTCGTGCCTTTGTGTGCTCAATCCAATCCTCAATCAAAATCCAATCTTTTCTTGCTCAATCATGCTCTTAAAAGCTCCAATTGCACTGCATAACAACCTACATACACACGACATAAAATTAGTGCAAAACCACATTCATAAACCATAAAACGAGTGAATAAAGTATCCAAACGTAAGGAAATATTAAGGAAATATAGGCATAAAATGCCAAACATCACCACCCCACACTTGAACCTTTGCTCGTCCTCGAGCAATCACAAATAACTTCCAATCTAGGTAGAACAGGTCTGCTTATGACTATGGTTGATACCGACCATTGAACCAATGCACACATGACTACTATGGATCCACAAACATGCCAACAATTTACCGAAACCAAAAATATGAGAACAACCACCCCAAAATAGCTCAAATGCACAAACTCAACTTATTGCAACCATGCTCCCACAAAATCACACCTATCTACTCAACCAAGAACCATCAACTTCACCTATTTCATGCAAACCACGTGCCCTCACCAATATGAAGCAAAAGAGTGCCCCCCAAAGATCACACACAACAATAAATATCATGAATAGAACGGGGGCAATAAATGAATTCACTCACTCTCATGAAAGGCTTGCATGTCACATACAATGTACCATAGGCTTGCCCGTAGTGTAGGACTCCACTAATGTAAGCTCACTCCAATCGGGATTAACTAGGACTTTAGAAAGGTCGTAATGTAGGCTAAGGGGCGGGTAGGATACATATGGTAATAGTGACTACCTCCCTAAGCACTTTAATACATCATATTCAAATTAAGTACAAATCTCATCAATCCACCCAATCAACACTTCCACACACACACCTTCTCAACAAGTAGCATTATTCTTTTTAAGCACACACTAGCAAGGAATGGACATCTTTCTCTTTTTTTCTCTTTTCCACAATTTTTTTCTTTTCAACTTTGCTATTTTTTTCTTTTCTTATTTCAATTTCATCCAACCTTGCCAATGCCTTTCACTACTTCACAAATTTTCAATTATTCCCCTTCATTAGCTCCACTCAAAAACCTCTCAATTCCAACCACAACTCCAATCAACTACACAATATCAACTAAAGTGCTTAAGGAGTAAAGGGCTAAAATAGTCAATTTAGAACAAATGGGTCGGCTCGGGGTGTGGGTACCAATAGAAAGGATCAAAGAAATCACAACAACAATTTTTCCAAGGTATATATATAAGGGTAGGCTAACAAAAGAAGGCCTTGTATCATTTCCCAACTAGAGCAAACCTAGGATTTCGCTTTGCACACACACGTGGCAAGTTCTAGACATTAACATGCAACATGGAGTAAACAAGAATATGCCTCACACACACATAGCACATGATCCACACAAAATGGCTCCATCAACAACTCCCAATGAAGCATTTAGAGTGCAACTTGTGGAAATTTAAACACTAATGCACAAAGGTTCACAATAAAGTCAAGCAAGCGGACTCAAGCATCTCAAGGGGGTCGTTCCAATTTTTTCCTAGGCATGCATCTCAAATTAAAATCCAAGGACACCACAAATAGCACATGCAATCAAGTTCAAGACCACCGGTATCAAACAAATCAAAGGCACCTAGCATTCTACCTCTTTCCTTCGTCTAGGGTCATCTACAACTAACTATCCTAATCCTAAAAATAAAAATACTACCCGGTTCAAAGGCCTCTCCGTGGAAAAGAACCGAGGCCATAAGAAAAACCACGGGGTGGATGACTTGTACCACTAATAAAGACTAAAAGGAAAATCTTTTTGGAATTTTTTTCATTGGTTTTCTAATTTTTTTTTTTTTTTTTTTATATATTAAAGCAGGAAACAAATCAAAATAAAGTCAAGTGACAAAAAAAATCCTACGGTACATGCATCCCTAACCTCAAAACTAAATAAAGGGTAGTTCCCTACCCCACACTTAAACTAAGCACTGTCCTCAGTGCTAAAAATAAGAAAGTGCAAGGTAAAGAAAACTTCCCTGAAGATTCTAGTCCTTGGTGCTAGCATCCTCCAAGCTTCCATATAGTATGAGGTACTCAGACTTCCCTCATCAGGTCATCAATATTAGGCAAGGGTGAGGACACCCCACACTTAGCCTCGACATTACATGAACCTGCAATCCAAGGAAAAACAACAACTACGTGACACTATAAATAAAATAATACAAGTACAAACTCGGGTTGCCTCCCGAGAAGCGCCTTAGTTAACGTCGTGGCACGACGACACCTTTAGCACACTTCCAGCCTTTATGTCTTCTCTTCTTACGCCGAACTTTTACTTTCTTCCCTTCTTTTAGAGAACCCATCTTCAACTTCACATGCGGTTTACTTCCATCTTCTTGTTTGACACATTCAATCATAGAGCACTCTTCCACCTTAGCTATGTGCTCCTTCTCATTATAAACCTTGAAAGTAACCTTTTCTCCATGCGCTCTAACAGTCATCTCACCCAGCTCCATGCCAATAATTGCCTTCGAGGTGACTAAGAATGGTCTCCCCAAAATGATTGGAGCTTCTCGGTCCTCTTCATAATCTAGGACTACAAAATCAGCAGAGAATGTAAACTTACCAACTTTTAGCAACACATCCTCCAACTTACCGTCAGGGTGAGTGAGAGATCCATCTTCCATCTTAAGAGTAACTGAAGAGGGCTTGATTGCTCCTAGCCCTAACCTTTTGCAAACAGATAGAGGCATGAGATTTATGCTCGCCCCCAAATCACACAAGGCACCAGTGATATTATGCCCTCCAATGGTACAAGGAATAGTAAACCTCCCAGGATCTTGAAGTTTTGGAGGTAGCTTACTCAAGATTGTGCTACACTCCTCAACTAACTCAACTGTATCTATCTCTTGAGGCTTCTTCTTCTTGACTAAAATTTCTTTTAAGAACTTCACAAACGATGGCATCAATTCAAACACATCAGTCAAAGGAATATTAACTTGAAGTTCTTTCAACATACTCACAAATTTTTGATACTGGGCCAGATCCTTCGATGGTAATAGTCTCTGCGGGAATGGTGGAGGTGGCAGAGGTGCCTCCTTTCTCTCTTCTTTCTTCTTTACCTTCTCCACTTTTTCAACTTTTTCTATTTCAGCTCTCTCTTCAGACTTGGCCATCAGCTCTCCACCTTCAATCAAAGTCACTGCAAGACATTGTTCAGGCTCTTTTTTCACAGTGCTTATTTCTCCCACCAACTGCCCCAACTGGTGCTCCAAGTTCTTTTGAGCATTGGCAAGATCTTGTATGGCTTGTGCATGGGCTGCAGTGTCAGCTATCATTCTCTGCTGGCCTGCCATTATCTGCTTTAGCATATCTTCAACTGAACTGCTAACCTGCTGTGGTGGAGGTGGAAGTGGGTGGTAATTATTCGGGGCTCTCGTATTACCTTGATAATAACCATTACCAGACTGATTTTGACCCTGCAGCCTGTTTTGATTACCCACGTAATAAACTGACTCTGGATTAGAAGAGCAAACTTCTGTAGCATGGTCTTGACCACAAACCTCACAAAAGCTCTGGAGTTGTTGCACTGGAGCCACTGGTTGCTGAGCCTTTTGCAGAGCTAACTTGCTAATTTGATTGGAAATAGCATCCATCCTCGCCCTTAGCTCTGAAACTTCATCTAACTGAAGTACCCCTGCAGGTTTCTGCGTAATAGCTCTACCATCTCCCTGCCAATCAGGATTGCTCTGCGAAAACTTGTCAAGTAAATCATAAATCTGATCAAAATTTAAGGCAAGTACTTGGCCTCCAGCAGCAGCATCAACCACGATCTTAGTGTGTTGGTTCAGCCCCTCAACAAAAGTGTGTGCAATAACCTCATTGGATTTGTTGTGGTGTGGACAATCTCTCAATAGAGCTTTGAATCGCTCCCAGACTGAATACAAGGATTCTCCTTCTAACTGTCTGAAGGACATAATTTCGCTCCTCAGCCGGGCTGTCTTGGCAGACGGATAAAATTTAGCCAAGAACTTCTTAGCCAAATCCTCCCAAGTAGTGATAGACCCAGACTTTTCAGCCTTTAACCACTTCCTTGCTGCCCCAATCAGTGAAAACGAGAACAACGTCAAGCGAGCATAATCAGTAGGAACACCCGCTGGTGTATAAGTATCACTGATCTCCAGAAAGTTCTGAATGTGTTGCTGCGGATCCTCATGAAGTAATCCACCATATTGTCCAGTCACATGCAGCAACTGAATCATGCCGGACTTAATCTCAAATCCCCCGGTGATAGCGGGCTTAACTATGCTCGATGCTACTCCCTCCAGGCTAGGGAGAGCAACATCTCGCACAGCTAAAGCTTGGTCTTCTGCCATTCCTGTAGGTAAAGATCGAGCAGGACCTAATACCTAAAACAGCACAAAACTCAAAACAAAAATTAAACCTGAATAGTAAGTAATAAACTGTTCAAAAAGAAATCAGTCAATAATTAGTCCCCGGCAACGGCGCCAAAAACTTGTTGCTCCCAAACGCACACGCAAGTATACGTGGTCGACAAGTAATAAAGTGATAAATCGAGTATCGTTCCCACGAGGACTATTCAGACTGAATTCTAGCAAACAATTTATATAAACTATTCAGGGATCTTTTCCAATAGTGATGAGTTTATTAACTAAAGAACAGTAATTAAATGGTAGAAGTGAATTCAAACAATGGAGCAAGACTTGGTTGTTATCAGTAATAAGGAGACGGTCCAGGGTCAGAGTTACAAACAATCCAGTTGAGTTTTCCAATTGATTCCACTTCTTAAATCCCGGGTTACTAACTAACAGATTAAATGTACCCGTGAAAACCTTTCAGTTCTTCACGGTCTATGCAGGCTACTCCAATCCCTATATGTCTATGGGTTGAATCACGTGCACGCATTAACGAATTCTGTAATTAGTTAAACTAGGCGAGCAAGTATATGTCTATCCTACTCACGAATTGGTTCCCCGATGCCCGGGTTCACAAACTAGTCCTATTCTTTCTTATTACGTAATTAAATTCCCTCTTTCGAGTTCAATCTAAAAACCATAGATAATGCGTAATAATCGGGCCCTGACAATTACACAAGTGAAATCAAGAAAGAATAAGTAACCCGTAATGGGATTCAATTAATGGAAATCAATCTTCAAACATCAACCTTCATAAAATACTCTAACCCTAGAACGATAGAGTTAGCCACGCATACTCATAATAACAACACAAGGAATTGATGTAATAATGAAATAATGATGAAATAAATTAATGGAAGGAAGAAAAACCCTTGTTCTTGATGTTATGAGCTCTCAAATTTGCTCCAAAGTCTATACTCCCATGAAAAACTAAGTAAAAGACTATTTATAGTGTTTACAAACACCTAGTAATAAGTTAGACCCAATCCTAGACGAAATAGGATGTAAAAACGCGCACAAGGGGCGCTATAACGGGCGCCCCGCGCCTCGGAACGCGTGCCAATAGTCAGAACCCGTCTCCAGCTGCACGCCTTGGCCATGAGTCGCATGCCAAACGCGCCTAGCCACAGCGCGTGGTAGAGCACGCGGCGCATGGGCTAGGGCGCCAGGCCAAAAATGCTTTTATTTGGTCCGAAACTCGTCGCGTGTCGTGCCTTTGTGTGCTCAATCCAATCTTCAATCAAAATCCAATCTTTTCTTGCTCAATCATGCTCTTAAAAGCTCCAATTGCACTGCATAACAACCTACATACACATGACATAAAATTAGTGCAAAACCACATTCATAAACCATAAAACGAGCGAATAAAGTATCCAAACGTAAGGAAATATAGGCATAAAATGCCAAACATCAATTTGGTTGAAACTTGGGAATTTGAGTTTTTGGATTTGAGTTGAAAAATAATTTTTGGAACTTGAAATTGTGTTTTGACATAAAATATACTTGAAAAATAGTTTAAGTTTTGTGGGTAAGACGAGATAATTTTTTCAAAAACTCCCAAAAAATGGTTTTGATTTTTCAAAAATTTTTTTTTTCAAAACTTGACCAAAAATTGATCAAAATATATGTCCAAACAAAATTTCTCCCAACAATCCAGAAAAATGCTCCCAAGTCCCAAGTTTTATAAACAAACGGGAGCTAATTAATCGGACAGTAAAACTAACTAGGAATCTTATTAACTGTAGGGTTCCAGGACTGATTAGTCATTTAATCGTTTGTTTCCATCAGACCAGACTAGCTACTATAGATAAGCCTCAACTCCCGTACGAATGTTTCTCTTTTCTTGTATTCCATTTTTACACTATTATGGTATTTTTAACCTTGACTTATAGTTGGAGGTAATCCTAATGCATCTGGTCCATATGCACATGCATGTGTTTATTCGATAAATTCTAATATTGATGAAGCCAGTACTTTATTTTGTTGACATTGGAAGACAAAATAAGGAGAATATAAAACGTGAATACTGATATTTCATCTCATTAAATTCCAGCTGATTTTTGTTTGGTGAACGGCCTGTTCTATGGATATGGTTGGATCCAGGTGCTCACATCTCCAACATAAAGAATATTACTTGAATTGCCATTTAGGTGTAGGTTTCCCTTCATTTAAAACTTAGGCAAAGCTTATTTAACCTATAAATGGTTGTTCTAGAAGGAGAGATCAGAAATAATTAATTTTTGTGACGGCGTCGAACTTAAACTCATTCCCCTGCTAGACCACTGTTTTAGTGGGGTAAATTACAAAACTATGACACTATAGGCAGTATTTTGTATTATTGACCCCGTTTAAAGTGGTTTTGGAAGAATGTGTTTCGCTAACTTTAATGAATAAATTTCAAACGAAAATATCCCTATGAAATCTTATAATGAAGCATGCATCCACCCCCTCCCTTTCTCGTAAATGCTACCTCTTAGGCAACACTTGATAACACTTGACTTTGACCCACTGTTGCATAGAAAATACTTGCCATTTAATCTCTTCCCACATTCTCCCAGATAATTTGAAGTATTGAAGTGTTGCCTGGGCAGCACTTGCCCCTTCAATCTCTTTTCACATTCTCGTAGACAATACTTGCCTTTTGATATTTTTCAAAGAAGCAACACTTGTCTATTCAAAACTTGAAGTGTTGCCTCCAAAGTCATTTTTTTAAACCATTCTTAAGTGGGAGGAAAAAGACATAACTAAGGATAAGGGGTACTAGTGATGAAACTTTTATATTTAAGTGAAATATTGGACTGTTAACATCAGGGCACGACTTCTTGAGTTTTTTTTAGGCCAATTATGTAGTTGTGTTAATATTTGTTCAAGTTGATACCATTGCCTAGATATCAAAAGTTGTTTAGTGTTTTGGTTTGGTTAGTCGTAAGATTTTGTAGTACACTATGTACTTAACGGTTGTTTGGTAATCGGGACAAAAATTATAATCTCCAGATAAAATTTGAGATTATCCTTATCCCATATTTGGTTAGAAGTATTAGCTAGTGCTAATACAAATTTTATATTAAAAAGATGGAACTAATAATCCCACATGAGAGGTGTGATTAATAATCGTGATATTATAATCTCGAGATTCTTCATTCCGAGATAACTATTTGCTACCGAACGACCCCTTAGAATCTAGAAGATGTAAAAAAAACTTGTCAATTTGTTTTGTTTCCACTTTCTAGAGCTGCCACTCTAGGCGAAGTCGTGCTTGCTCGAAGGCCCTATATTTCATCGTTCACAATTTGCTGAAGTTGGGATCTAGTGATTGCATTTTACCTTTTCATTTTAGAACATGGATCTGAATCCAATGTCTATGTTTGTTGCAAATGAATTTTTATATGGGAATTTTACCCTCTCTGGTCATTAGGCCATAATTTAAAAACTTTTTAGCCACATTTTATATTAACTACCCTTCTTGACCATTAGGATATTCTTTCAATATTTCATAGCCAATTTTGTTACAAAGGCATTGAGGGTTGTGGTTTGTACGAAGGAAAACATTTTTCGAATAATAATATTTAATCTTTTTTCATACTTGGTTAGATTTGAAAAATATTTTTTTCAAAATTAATATTTCACATTCATTATCTCTTTATAACACCAAGTACCACCTACCCCACCTTACTACCATACCCACCCCTATCTCCTACCCTTCCACCCCACCCACACCTACTACCTTCTCCCCACCCCTCCTAAACCGCTATCCCTACCCCTAAGTCATTCATTTCAACCCCAACCCCCTACCCCAACCTTTCCACCTTCATTTTTAGATCAAAAAACCATCCACCCCCACTTCCTACACACCCCCTACCCTAAACCTACTACCGCACCCCACACCTACCCACCCCACCTCCACCTACTACCTCCACTGCATCACTACCCAGTCGCACAACAACTATGCACCCTACCCCCACATCCCTTACCCCCAACCCCCACGCACCCCATCTCCCAGCCCTTCTACCCCATTCCACACCTACCCCAACTTCCCACCTTCAATTTTAAATCGAAAAACTACAGCCCTACCCACCCTCTACCCTACACCGCAACACCCCCGGCCCCCCCACACACACACACTCCACCCTACAAAACCGCCCACCTCCTACGACCTCCTACCCCTATAACCCTACTTTTCTACCCCACCCCCAAAACCCCCCACCCTTTGCGGCCCAACCTCCTACCCACAATCGCGTGCAACTCTACATTTCCACCCAACCCACCTCCCCACCTTCTACCCTACAGCCACCTATCTCACCACCCTTCCGTCCCCTATCTTTCCTCCCAACCCCCATCCACATCTATACTCATACACACACCCACCTCTCTATATTTATTTTCAGATCGTTATCACTATATACTATAAGAATATTATGTGTACCATAACTTATTCTTCATTTTTAGATTGTTACCGTTTTATACCCTGACTTGTTCTTCATTTTTAGATTGTTATCACTATATACTGTATGAGTATACTGTATAATCTGACTTATTCTTCATTTTTGGATTAGTATCATTGTATACTGTAATAGTATATACTGTTTTTTTTTCATCGAAGAATGTTATGTTTTGAAACAGTATACTCATAATTTTTCTGCTATCACTGTATACCCTTAGAGTATACTCTACACCGTTGGAGTTTTCTATTCAAACAAAGCATTCTTCAAAGGTAAAAATGTCATTGTACACTATAAAAGTATGCAGCATACTCCACTTATGGATACTTTGGGTCCATCTACTTGTCAAAAAACTATATTTGTTATATGTGCATGAATAGCAAGATGGATTAGGAAGATTCATATTATAGCCAATCCTAATAGTTTGAGATAATAATGTTGTTATTATAGTGAATTGAACACATTTCCTTGAGTTTTATGTTTCTAGTCTCTAAGTGAATTTGTTGTCGGGATTGTATTCTGATTCTCTCATTTTCCTGTCTTTTCTAATACAACAATATGGACTAACATATTTAAAGTCCAATAGGAAAAACAGATAAAAGAGTCTTCAAGAGCAATATTATTTGAAGGGTTGTTTAGGAAACAATCTAGAGTGCTGTTATTTTCTATTTCTTTGCTTTGCTTTTTCTTTTTGTCTGTTTTAGTTAACTTCAACTTCAATACCTATAATATGAAGTTGAGACCAATCTCAATCACCATGAACTGAAATAGAACTCAATTTTATGTCCCGAAGACTGAAAATTAGTAGCTAAAGTTGTAATTTTTTTTAAAAAAAGCTTACCTTAAGTGATGCTAGGAAAAAAAGATATTGGAGGCAACAACAACATCATAAGTGGTCTGAGGAGAGTGAAATGTATGCAGACCTTACCCCACCCAAGGTGGAGATGCTGTTTCCGATAGACCCTCGACTAAATAAAATACAATTTTTAAAGATGCTTGAAAAGAAAAAACATAGTAGGAATATTATTATAAATAGAATACTAACATAAAAGCTTAAGATAAACTAAGTAAACACAGAAAACAAATAGTATTAAAGACAAAGAATATAATATAAGCAATATATATACGAATAATACTAATGCTAATATGTATGGAATCGCGCGAGTATTATCTAATCTTCTACCCTAATCTTCGACCTGCACAGTTTTCTATATAAGCTCATATTCTTAAAGATCTGGGGGAGAGACATGTAAAAAAGGAAGCTGGAGGCAAATTCTACAATTCTAACCTAAAAGGGAAACTTACATAAATAGGACATTTTGGTTACACTTTCACATTTTTGGCCCCTATAAGTATACTCTTACATTCTTGACCCCCATCGCCAGAGTTCAGAACAAAAATTCTTGATAGCCGTAGCTATCGTTAGGAACATTTGAGCTAAAATCCAGCCTATCAGTAAAATTTTCAAGCATTCCCGGCCAATAGAGCTAAAAGGGTAATCCTTTGTTTGGTTCCTAATTTCTCCTTCAGCATAAATAATACTAGGATAACATATACACCATTTTCTGTACTATTTTATGCCAGCCTCAACCTGGTATAACAATACCACGATTAACAATACCTGGATAAAAAAATTAAATGACCAACCTACCCTTGACTTAAAGCCTTTCTCACTAACATTAATGCTGCTGAATTTGTCCTTCCGAACAAGTCCTTTGTAGCATTCTGATATTGGCAACAGGGTATTAGCTGCTCCAATCATATAATGAGCCGACGAAGATTGACGTATGGTATCGACTCATGAGCACAAAATGGGTATCTTCACAAATACCTTTTTTTCTGGGTAGAACTTAGTATAATTGAGTCGAACCATTAAAGTTGAAAGCAAAAAGATCGGAAATATTATTTTAGAAATATTGGAGTCTCATAGAAGGTAATAGGAGAGATAAGAAGGAGATAAATAAGAGGCATTGCAAGCTTAAGCACAATTAGCATAAAGGGTGGCAGCAAGAAGCATACTTGGGAGGAGAATGGGTCAAGAATTTTGCATGTCATTTATTTGATATTCATATGCTATGGAATTGTTGCACGTTGAAGATGATGGAGAAAGGAGGGAAATTGGGGAATTTTTGTCCAAAGATTATAACTTGAAAAATAAAGTCAATATAGTTTTAAACCAAACACAAGTTTAAGTTATACATTATATATTCAAATTTTAATATAATGAACCAAACACTAGATGAAAAATAATTCATGTATTACTAATCCCTGCATTGCTAATTCTTTATATTGCTAATCCTTGTATGATTTATTTTTTTACCAAACAACCCCTGAGAGTTATATTCTAAAAGTTGCAGTTCCAAATTATGTTAATGTCTGTAGGTGGTTCATTTGGGCCTTGTAACAGATATTTTCTTCCTTTTCCCCCACTATTTTGATTCAATTTTCTTAATACTTAATGAGATTTCATTACATGCATACTTTGATGAACTTTTTTTGTCATAAGGATTTAGGTTGTTAAGTTAGGGAGAATCCATGAGAAAGATAAATATTATGCTTGAAGCTGCTGTTTGATAGCAAATTTCATAAAGTTGTTTGCTGAAGCTGATAACTACTTCGTTGACTTCCTATTTAACCTACTCCTGTAGCCATATGGACATTTTGAAAATTAGTTTCTTGTATTTTTCTTTCTTTCATATTTGGATTTGCATTTCGGCTTGCAAATCTTTTAATTAAGACTCTCATTTTGTTGTGGTGTATTTTGATTTTATCCCTTTTAATTTAAGAACCTTTTATTTAATTGTATTATTACTAGTTTTCTTATAGAAGTTAAATTGTAAATGAGTTTGTTGGTTTATGTTGAGTATGTCTGGGAAAATTTAGTTCAGGTGGGAAAACATGAAAGAATATAACAAGGTATATGGAAAATTATGCAATGGCATCTTGTAAGCTTTGTGGTCCAGCTAATTGGAAAAAGAGAATATGTTTGTGTTTCCTTTCCTGTTCTTCATTCTTTTTCTTCAAGTTATATTTTCAGTTAAAACTTCTATTATTTTGTTTGTTTAGGCATAATTTTTGACATTACTCTATTTTTTTTTTTAAATTTCTGTTTTACATTGTGTGAATATAAGTTATACATTGCGTACTATTGAGTATTGACAACGTAGTAGAAAGCTGGAAGAGCTAGTTGCCATAAATGCACATTCAACGTTTGCAATTTCATTTTGATTTTATAATTCTTAGTAGAAACATTTCATTCAAGTTTCATGACAATCGCAATTTTCAGTATTAATGCAAAAAAAAATAAATTGATTCTTAAGTTTCTATTTTGTTGACTATCTCATGTATTTATGTTTTCCTTTATCTCTTTAGTTATACGACTAATAACTACTTAAAGATTGTAATTTGTAAACTTGAGAAAAAGGAAATATTCAAAGATTGTGATGTTACCCAACTTCCGTCAGCATGGAGGTAAAACAAACTTCAAAATATTTTGAAATACACCCTTTCGTGTATTGTAATGTTTACACAATATACATAAAAAGTGTAATTGATGTTGGGCATATATCTTATGTCTCGGCGTCGATTTCTTATAGTTTTTGAGTTATTTTCAGTGTATTATGTGCCCAACAATGCGTGATTAAAAGTAAAATGCTAACTTGAGGTGTTTGGATGTTTTAGGAGCGAAATGAAGGAAACTAGAGCTTAATTGGAACAAAAACAAGGAAGTGGCAGCGCATACAGCCATCCATGCTTCGCATGGATCAGTCTTTCGCCTGGGAAGAGCAAGAATTGAAGAAAACAAAGGAGCAGCAGTGCAAACAGCGGTTGGCGCGTGGCATGAGCCAGTGTTTGCGCTGGAAAGTTGTCCTAGACGACTTGGGAGAGGCCAAAAACATTCCCCACTTATTGTATTCCATATATAAACCCTTAAAAATATATATTTAGGGAGGATTACGTACTTTTGGAGGCAAGAACCTTTGGGAGGCATAGAAACGCTAGAGATGGGTTGGGTCTCAACATCTACATTGAGTTTTCTTCTCTTTTCTTTAATTTAGTTTGTCTAGTCTATAGTTGTGGGATTCTCCATGAATGTTGATTTTCGGATGTTGATTTGATTTTATTGATTTATATTATTGGATTATTTATTCATATTCTGAGACTAATTATTTGATTGCTTGATCACCAATTGAATACTATTTATGAACCCAGCGTTGAACTCGAAAGTGAGAACCACAGGTTGCAATAGGATTGAATAGAGCGTGTTCCTGAACCTGGGCATCAGGGAATGGTTTCGCGGTTAGGATAGAAATATACCTAACGGTCATGCTTAGTCACTATACAGGATAAGCACATGCATTCTTGTTAACTCTAGTGGCATAGACACATAGGTGTTAGGTTGGCTTGAATAGGCGAGCATGGTATCGAAGAGTCCTGTGAGTAATATTAACCCTGTGATTAGTAACCCAGACAAATTGATTTAGTCAGATTAACTGAAGAATTCAACAAGATTGGCAGATATCCCCTGACCCTAGGCTATTATCCCTTCTTGAATCCAAAATCGTGTTTTACTTGTTATTATTTTCTCGATTTAATTAGTTAATTTTTGTTAGATAAATTCTCAACTCTTGAAACCTTCTTGCTTAGATAATTAGGAATTGTCTGATTTAGTTAATAGTTAATTAATAGTCCTCGTGGGAACGATACTTTTCTTATCACTTTATTACTTGATCGACCGCGTATACTTGCGTGTTCGTTTGGAGCGACAAGTTTTTGGCGCCGTTGCCGTGGACTTAGTATTAGCTATTTTCTAGATTAGACTTTACTTTGGTCTATTCAAGTTTTTAGTTTAGTTTAATTTATCACTTGTTAACATGGCATCTTTTAATGAAAATTGGTCGAAAGTTGGCAACTCGTATTTTGGTTCTCCTTGTATAATTTGTAATGGACGTCACTTGTGGGAAGATTGTCGTCATCTTGATATCCTACAAGACTATTTATCTAGTCGTTCCTCTACCACATTTGATCGAAACTGTTGTCAATTGTGCGGTGGTCTGTGGAATGATTGTCCTAAGTGTCGTGCTGCTTCCCCAAGTAATATTCATGATAATACTAACCTTCCTTGTGAGATTGATAGGAGCAACGAAGTGCAGGATGCATCATAACAAGAGGAAAATTCCGAAGAAGTGGAGATCGTGAGCGAAACTTGGCTAATGGAACAATCTCAATGGTTAGATGCATTTGGGGGTCTTCTTGATGATATTACAAGTGCAGTTAAGTGCTCTATAGAATGGAAAAGTGTGCGCAAACAAGAGATTGACCGATTTGGCAAAGTTATTCACGACTTTGAGGCTAATTTTATTTAAAAGACTGAGGCATCGAAGTCTCAACAACCAATTTTTGTGGATAGTATACTTGAGGTGGATGAAGTTGAAAAGGAATTTAAGAGCCAATTTAAGGAGCTAAGTGCGGAGTTCAAACCATTGGACCCAATACTAGTTAAGGATGCAAAAGTTGAGAAATTAGCACTAGAGTCAAGTGAGAAAGTGAAAAATATAATGTTTGAAGACTCTAGTGTGTTTAAAAATGAGGATGTCAAAATTGAAGCAAATTTGGAGTTAGGCCGCATAAGACATCATTCCAAGCACTTTTCAATATTTTGTTTTGACGGCGACATGAAAATCGAGTCTTTTGAGCAAATAGGAAAGTCACAGGAGGAGGAAAAAGGTGCCTATATACTAAAATTTGTGATGCCGAGAAGACAAAATGACATCCCTCATTTAAAAGCCAAGAGGTGCAAGATGCAACATTCATTGCTTGGCTATTTTGGTTTTACGCCACCTCCCCAAGAGCATAATCGTAAGCTTGAATTCAATTTGGGGAGAATATTCATATATTCAAAGTGGAAATAAAAAATGGTGATATTTATAGACGTCATGCCACGACGTTAAATCAAGCGCTTCATGGGAGGCAACCCATATTTTATTGCTTTCTATAGTTAGTTAATCCATGTTTTCATTTAAAAAAAAAATAAAAATAAGAAATAAAAAAAAAGAAGAAAAGAACAAAAATAATGGATTTTTGTGATAATTTAATGTGTTTGTGTAGTGTGTTTTTACAGGTGATGGAGGACCAATAGATGAGATGAAGGAGCATTGGATGAGCAGAATACAGTGGAAAAAGACTTGCACCAGAAAAAGAAGACTTTGGAGAATGATACCAGGCGAAACAGCCGCATGGAGGGCCGTTTCAGCCGTTAGTTTGAAACAAAAAATTTTTAATTTGGAAGCATGCACGGGTGTTTCAAAATTTTGACAACAAAAATTTTCCAAACATTCACCCATGCTGCACGCCAACGACTGTTTCGCGTGGAACTCAGAAACCAAACAAAAAAAGAGGTGAAACATCAGCTGAAGCGACGCGCCGTGGGCTGTTTCGAATTAAATTGAGGAAATACCATTCGGTCAGTGGCAAAAGCATAAAGCATCACCTAGTGTTTCAATTTTTGGGTAAGTATTTCTATACTCCACCCTATAACACACAACACGCAACACAAAAACACAAACGGGAAGAAAGAACCGAAACACGCTGGGAACACAAAAAAAATAACGCTGCTGTGATTCTAAACTCCCAGGTATGTTTCTCTCCATCGGATCTTCACTCTCTCTTAGGGCGTGCTGCTGCTACCTACATGCTGCGTACAGTTTCCCTACCCCTTTTCCCCCTTTAGACTTAACTTTAAACTCCAAGTTTGTTTTTAGTGAAAAGTTGGTATGAATTCAATATTTGTTTTGCTTGGTATCTGCTGTGGGGGGGGGGGGGGGGGGGGGGGGAGGGGGGTGTGCGGTGATGCACCAGGATGAGTATACATGTAAGCTCCCGAAGTTGGGAGGTCCAAACAAATGCAAAAAGTTCATATACAAGCTATCCAATATTCTGCGCGCAAGATGTTTGATGAAATTCCCCAATGAAAAATTTGAAGTATTCGCCGAAGTCTGAGTAGCCGAATCAATAAGGGGGTATAAGTTGAACATAGATTGGTTAAAATTAGGGCTTGGGGCTGAGTTTAAAGTGCTTTAACTTGAACAACACTCATTGCACGTCGCTCACACGCGACGAGTGTCGTTTTGCGCATTAATTAAGCGAGCCGCTGCCCCGTTGTGTAATTCACGAGCTGCCCTTAATTTTTTGCTTAAGATAATATTTCTCCATGTTTTTGGGACGAAGAAGGGAATAAGTGCGGGGTTTATGAAACCCGTTTGTACACTTTAGTAATTGTTTTTTAAACTTAAAAATTGTTTGAAACGAAAAGGTGCACGCGAGGGAAGTCCGAGTACCTTGCGATTAACATAATGAGTGCACAATGAGCTTAGATTATTTAACTTTGTAATACACTTGAGCTTAAGTGTGGGGTGCATGCGTACAGAGTGAGCTACAACCAAAGCTTGAAAAGAACTAGTTATTTTGCTATCTTAATAAAATTTGGTTGCAATCCATAGGCTAATGGTACATTTTTTTCGTGCAGGCAATTAATTGTAAGATGGTTGATGCACAGCAAACTTCCAAGAGCGGTGGCGGTGGAATCGGAAGCCAACCACCAAAGAAACCAACGGATGGAAAGGCTACCAATGAGCAACGATCAAAGAAAAGGCAAGATAAATCAGCCCAAGACTTGGAGAAGACTAGTGAGGCACCTGCAGTTATCCCAATAGAAAAGAAGGTGTTGGCTCCTAATGCTCAAGCCACCTCTGCTCCTTAGGCAACAAAGAGGAAGAGAGAAGCTTCAAGTAGGCCAGAAAAACCAGTCATTATCAAGGAAGGTGGCACTTCTAAACCATCGAACAATAAGCGAAAGACAGTGGTAGTAAAAGGAAAAGGCAAAACTCCGGTTCAACCTGAGGATGATAGTTCAAATGAAGAAGATGAATCGGATGATGATGAGGTTGCTGCTGATGATGATGAGACCACTCTACCCTCGGATATACCTTCCACCAATGCTCTTATTGATAGATCAATTTGGGAGGATCAGTTTGTTAGTGAGGATGCTTACATGGATCATTGGAAAGAGAATTACTTGAGAGAAAGGCCTAAATTTCCAAGCATGTGAGTGAGAATGCCCAGAGATCCTTACAAAGGTACACGAGAGGAAGTGGGAGAGGTTTATGCAAGGGCCTACGGGTAAGGCCAATGTGACTGCTGTGAAAGAATTATATGCTAATTGGGACCCTGAAAAGACTGACATAGTACGAATTCGAGAGGTTGGTGTTGATTTGTCCGCTCGTGCTATAAATGCTTATTACAGAGCCAACAACGCAGCTATGGAAGACTTCCACAGGTTGTCCACCAATCCAGATTATGAGGCTACCATTGATGTGTTATGTGAGCAACCGGCTAAAGAAGGAGAAAAAAGTAAGTGGGTTAGTAATACCTCGAGGGATCACGCCACCTTAGCTAAGAGGTTCATGCATAGAGAGGTGCGGGCGTGGCACAACTGGGTTACTAACCGTCTTATGCCAGCTGGGCATCAGACCAATGTTCTTGGGGAGAGGGTATTGATCTTGTATGCTATTATGACTGACATGTTCTGGAATCTAGGTGAAATCATGCATGAGCAGATGGTGCGCAGACGGGCAAATAGGAGACTGAAGTTATATTTTGTGCACACTTTGACAGCATTAATGAAGAAACATAAGGTTCCATTTTGTGGTGTAGATGAGTATGTGGAGGAAACAAAGGTACATGACATAATATCAGCTCAGGACCCATCGGCTAAGAAAAAAGACATGAGATCTATGCCTATGCGTGTTGAGGCAGTTGAGGCTGAGTTGGCCAAATGGAGGCAGGAGCAGGAGGCACGAGATAGACTGCTGATGACTCAGTTGGAGGCCCGAGATACATTGATGATGCATAGACTGGCTGAGATCTTAGCTTCTGTGCAGGGTTCTAGAGCGACCCGCTCCATTGGTACCCAGACGGATGTACAGCCTACACCGAAGGTTGTGGATTTGAGTGCTACTGATGGCACTGCTGCAGAGCCAGCTCCGGCTACTGTCACTACTATGGAGGGGTCGCTGATTGATGCGATGGATGCAGCTGGCACTACCTTGTTGGACCTCTCCACTGCTCAGACCCGGATTCAGACCGGTCTGCAGCACCTCCAGATTCTGCAGTTTGAGGGAGCTTTCTTGATACCCACTCTTGTTCTTAATTTTCTATTTGTGCAGTGGGGATCATGCACTATTTTAAGTGTGGGGTGGGGTATCATGACTTGTATTTATATATTTTTACTTTTACTGCGTTCAATTTTTTTTAGATTATTGGCATAATCATTGGGTTTTCTTCAAGCCACGATTCTTTCCAGAGGATGCCTTTGGTTTTGAATCGGGTGTTTTTAAATTGAAACAAAATAGTAGATATTTAAAATGGAAAAAAAAAATTAGGAAATATGAGTAGCTAAGTGGTAAGGACTTGTGCCTTCTTTGTGAATTGTTTGATACTGTCATGTTTAGTCCTTTACATGTGAGCTGAACTTCCCCAAAGATTTTTTGTGTGAGTTATATATTGGATTGATAGTCAGTCTTGTTAGTGACTCTTCGGCTCAGGTTTCTAACTCTGTGTGCTGACCGAATAGCATGACTTGTCTCTCTTGTTTTTGTTAGGTGTTGAAATTGTTCCGCCTTGAGTAGTTCATGTGCCATGAGTGGTGAGGTGCTTTTATTTCTTCTCGTGCTTACATTATTGGTCTAGAACTTGCCCCGTGTGTGTTCAAAGCGAAATCCTAGATTTGCTCTAGTCGGGAGATGATACAGACTTTCTTTGATAAACCTTTCTTTTGCAGCCTTGATTAGCCTACCCGTTCATATATATCTCTTGTAAGTCTGTTTGAGCTTATTAGCCTTTTTGTTGACACCCACATTACAAGCCTATTCCCTTTGTTCTTAATTACCCTTTTTTTGAACCCGTACTCCTTAGAGCACTTTAATTGAAAATATTTTTTTGTTGGTGGAGTTGTGGTTGGTGGAAATTGATGGCCTTTGAGTGGAGTCAATGAGAAACATTATGATGGTATTTTGAGGAAAAGTACATCGGTAAGGTTGAGAAAGAATTGACAATTGTTGGAAAAAAAAGGGAAAAGGAAAAGAAAAAAAATTGAAAAAAAATGAAAAGTGAAAAATAAAAAGAAAGTAAAAGAGAAAAATTCTCAATCCTTGCTAGTGTTGTGCACATTGATGAAAAAAATACTTAAAGAGAGGGAAGTTTTTGGGGTTGATGTTTTGATGGCAGCTCGGTGGTTTTTGTGAAAATTTGAGCTATAAAAAGTGGAAGTGATATGTTAAAGTGCTTAGGGAGGTAGTCACTATTTTAACCATATCTATCATACCCGTCCTTTAGCCTACTTTACAACCCTTAAAGTCCTAGTTAATCCCAAATAGGAGCGAGCTTACATTAGTGGAGTCCTACACCACGGGCAAGCCTATGGTACCATTGTGTGGCACTTGAGATTCTTTTTGAGTGTGAGAGAATTCTTCCTATCTAGAAAGTCTCTTATAATTCATTTAATATATTTTTCTGTGATTGGGTCTAAACTTGATTGGTGAAGGCACATGGATTATGAGAGGTTGAAGCTTTTACTAGGCCCTAATTTTGAGTGAGTGGGCATGTTGTGAGTAAGTTAGTGTGAAGAGTCGTTTCTTGAGGCTTGGTTGTTGCTACTTGACTGCTTTGATAATCCTTGTTTTCTAAATGTGTGGTGTATAGGGGAGTTGTGTGCTTATATGTTTGGTGGCTAGTTTTTGGTATCAACCTATTTCATAGATGCGCTTCCTTGGAATTCTTGAGTGGGGTGTTGATGAGATCTATTGAGTACAAGTGAGTTGGGTTTGTTTGTTCGGGGAAGAACAAAGTTTAAGTGTGGGGTGTTGATGTTGGGCGTATATCTTATGTCTCGGCGTCGATTTCTTCTAGCTTTTGAGTTATTTTCAGTGTATTATGTACCCAACAATGTGTGATTTAAAGTAAAATTCTAACTTGAGGTGTTTGGATGTTTTAGGAGCGAAATGAAGGAAACTAGAGCTTTATTGGGATAAAAACAAGAAAGTGGCAGCGCATACAGTCATCCATGCTTCTCATGGATCAGTGTTTCGCCTGGGAAGAGCAAGAATTGAAGAAAACAAAGGAGCAGCAGTGCAAACAGCAGTTGGCGCAGGGCATGAGCCAGTGTTTGCACTGGAAAGTTGTCCCAGACAACTTGGGAGAGGCCAAAAACGTTCCCCACTTATTGTATTCCATATATAAACCCTTAAAAACATATTTTTAGGGAGGATTACGTACTTTTGGAGGCAAGAACCTTTGGGAGGCATAGAAACGCTAGAGATGGGTTGGGTCTCAACATCTACATTGAGTTTTCTTCTCTTTTCTTTAATTTAGTTTGTCTAGTCTATAGTTGTGGGATTTTCCATGAATGTTGATTTTCGGATGTTGATTTGATTTTATTGATTTATATTATTGGGTTATTTATTCATATCCGGAGCCTAATTATTTGATTGCTTGATCACCAATTGAATACTATTTATTAACCTAGGGTTGAACTCGAAAGTGGGAACCATAGGTTGCAATAGTATTGAATAGAGCGTGTTCCTGAACCTGGGCATCGGGGAATGGTTTCGCGGTTAGGACAGTCATGCTTAGTCACTATACAGGAGAAGCACATGCATTCTTGTTAACTCTAATGGCATAGACATATAGGTGTTAGGTTGGCTTGAATAGGCGAGCATGGTATCGAAAGAGTACTGTGAGTAATATTAACCCTGTGATTAGTAACCCAGATAAATTGATTTAGTCAGATTAACTGAAGAATTCAACAGGATTGGCAGATATCCCATGACCCTAGGCTATTATCCCTTCTTGAATCCAATATCGTGTTTTATTTTTTTATTATTTTCTTGGTTTAATTAGTTAATTTTAGTTAGATAAATTCTCAACTCTTGAAACCTTCTTGCTTAGATAATTAGGAATTGTCTGATTTAGTTAGTAGTTAATCAATAGTCCTCGTGGGAACGATACTTTTCTTATCACTGTATTACTTGATCGACCGCGTATACTTGTGTGTGCGTTTGGAGCGACAGTAATGTTTGACATGACAGCTCATCTGGAGAAGAGTTCGGTTTTCCAAGAAGACTTCTCATCTTCTTTGCTCATCAGACTTTGATTGCACGACAAGCTGAAAAGTTTAATTGACCACGAAGACTTCTCATTTTCTTCAGAGTTTTGCATCTCATTTTCCCAGTTATTCTTGGTTCATCTCTTCTTTAGTCTCTTTTTCTTTTTCTTTTGCAGTTTATACTACCATCTTCCACCTACTGCTCCTTCACTAGTTTCTGATTTTCGTCATTTATTTGTCGCAAAAGTTGTTTCTATCATCGGCTGTACAAGTATTTTTGCCTTATTTACTACCATGTGTAATATGTTTCTTTTCCGTGTTTTCTGTAGACATTATGGTGGAATATTATCTTGGAAGTGGAAGCTACGACACATGCTGATTGCTGCTATTCTTTTAGTTTTTGCTGGAAGACGTGAGACTCATTTTCACTTTTTTTAATAGCTTTATTTTTCAGTTCTTGAAAACACTGGTTTTAGTTTATTCGTTGCTTCCTTTGCAGTGTATACTAGAGGCTCATCGGCCAGCTGAATGAATTTTGAAGAGCAGTGCCGAGACAGACAACATGGATTGGTTAGTATCCACGTTCTGCTGATCGTCGAATCTATTTGTTCTGTTTAGGCCTGCTCTATTTGATGGTTTGCCTCATGTTCTTCTCTTGAATGATTAATCTTTTAAGTTTACTATTGGTAACAGGAGTACTCCATCTTCCATTTTAAGTGATATGGACTTTTGGCGGACAAGCTAAATGCACATAATGTGCGTACATTAGGATTTTGTGGTCTTCAATTTGCCATGTTATTCCTGTAAGAGCATGTCGTTAGGGGATTGTCATGTAGAATGGAACATAGGTGTGTAATACCACTCCTAGTGGGAATGGATTTGAACCTCATAATTGTACGTAGCTGGTGACTTGAATACGAGGAATAAGTTTCCTATTGGTGTTTCTTGCTCTCTCACGTAGTCCGGGGCTGAAATAGTTTGTTTATATGTACCAAAATAAACACAAGCTTGTTCAAGACATTTAACTTTTCCCCTTATGGTGATTTCAGGATATTGACTAATTACAAGCCCCGTCAAAAGTGAAAACGACCAATTGAGAAGAATCAAGGTTGTTTGCACAAGAGTCGTACGCCATCATGTAAATTTGAGTTTTGCTTGTAAACATTTGCTCTTATATTTCTGTACATTAGACTGCACATTCTTGAAGTTCACTGCCTTCCGTGCACTCTTCATGTCGGGGCCTAGTAGATAAGAAATATATTTATTCTATGAATATGTCTTGGACTTCTACATTGTAAAAAAAGTTTTTCAATATTATCTTTAAAGATATTTAGATATTTCTAGGGGATTCATATGTCTTATTCTTTTAGGACTGACTTTGTTCTGGTACACATGCTTAAGTAGATGATCACGGGATATATTCATTTTGAGGTACTTCATGTGGTAATTGGACGGTCCTTATTCGTGGTCAGATCATGTTGAAAGGACTGGCGGATTTAATTCTTGTGACTGCTATGAATCAGCAAAGCAAGAGGGCACGTTGAGTTCTTTTCTGGTTTGCGCGTCTCTGGGTTGCATTCTATTGTTTTACATCCTGTTCTTCGGGAATTGGTTGATGTAATTGTTGATCCTGAATTGTTGAGTATTGGTTTTAAAGAATGACAAACGAGAAGGACTCAGTAGTCTCGAAGAAGAACCTAGTCATTTGATAGGAGGGCACGACTGATCGAAAAGAGTTACGGGTCGCAAATCCCTGCGGAACTAGGAATAGTGGCGCGTGAATGAATACATATCCTAGTCAGACTAAAAAAGGCGGTGCCTAGGCTGGGTCTTCAAACTGTGAATAGGAGTTGGACTTCAACAAGGAAAAGAGTTACTAGGAATCTTGTCTTACCATAATTACAAGGATTCCTTGTAGGACTCAACTAGGATTGCAAGGCCCATATAAATACAAGTAGTTGATGCAGCCGTAAATCAGTTATTCACAATCAGAGAGTAGAGAGCATATAAAGGCAATCCAGCATCTTTCTATGTGAGTTAACTGAAGAAGACAACAGGCGTGCTTGAGTTGATTGAGTCTAGATATTCTGTCTTGGTTCATTGAGTTGTAAGTTGTCTTAGTTTGAGCTTTCATTGTTTTTACCTATTGGTTTATTGCAGAAGCATATGTATTAGGTGAACTTGTGAGAAATTTCTTGAAAAGCTAGAGTTTAGCTTTGAGTAGTGATTAGGGTCTAGAGTGTAGCCCCCTCGTTACAGAGTCTTGTAATCAGAAACTTGCTCGTTGTATTAGTGGATTGATTTCTCAAATCCCAGAGTGTGGGTTGTGGTTTTTCTCCCTTGAGCAAGGAGTTTTTCACGTAAAATCCTCGTGTTCTCTGTGCGTGTGTTTGGTGTATGTTGCAGTGATTGAAACAGTAGAATTGCAAAGGCAAGAACTGGGATCTTAACTAAGAAGAACCAGGTTCTTGAGACAAAAATCGGTAGACACTATTCAACCCCCCCTTCTAGTGTCTTTAGAAGGTGCATAGATTATAACAAGTGGTATCAGAGCAGGTCTTCTCGTGTGAGGCTAACACCTTGAGAAGGATCAGAATCATGAGTGCACCACCTACTATTACTGAAGGACAGTCAGTTCAAAGGCCCCCACAGTTTAACGGACAGTACTATGCGTGGTGGATGAACAGGACGGAAAATTACATATGTGCTGAAGACTATCAACTCTGGCTGATAGTATCTGAAGGAAACCTAATTCCTACTAAAATAGTTAGTGAAGGAGCCACTGCCAAACAAAAACCTAAGCTGAAAGAGGAGTTCAATGAGACAGATTATATGATGATTGAAAAGAATCAGAAAGCCAAACGTCTGGTCATTTGTGGTCTTGGTCCTGAGGAGTTAAATAGAGTATCATCTTACAAGACGGCTAAGGAAATCTGGGATGCTCTGCAGGTTGCGCACGAAGGAACCACCGAAGTAAAGGACTCAAAGAGAAGAATGCTGAAGAGATAATTTGAACTGTTCTTTATGGGTGAGAAGGAATCAATTCAGGATATGATGACCAGGTTGACCATCATTCCTAATGAGATTAGATCCCTAGATATGGAATTTCCTGAAATAGAGATGGTTGATAAGATTCTGAATGTGCTTCCTGAAGCATGAGAACCTGAGATGACTGCCATCATTGAGTCTAAACCTTTAAGATTCATCAAACTTAAAGAACTGGTTGGTAGCTTGAAAACTCATGAAATGATGAAAGACTCAAAAGCTAAACCAGCTTTAAAGAAGGACAAGACCCTTGCGCTTGAAGCAACTGAGGAAACAGATGAATATGTTGATTTGCAATCACTTGAAGCAGCAATGGTTAGTGCTATAAGACAGAAGCTTAACTTGCATAGATTCAAAGGTTTCAAAAGAAGTGGCAAGGAGAATTCTGGCAGGAAGAACATAGTTGACAGTCCGGATTACTCAGGATGCTTGAATTGTTTCAAAAAAGATCACGACGTCATTGATTGTCCTATGTGGGAAATAGAGTGGAAGAAAAACAGAGCATCTAAGGAAAAGGAGAAGGAGGCGTCAAAGGAAAAGGATAAAGATAAGAAGAAGTCAAGACGACCTCCAAACTTTAGAGCAGAAAGGAGAAAGAAAAAGGAAGCCTTCTATGCCACATAGGGACCAACTGACAGTGAATCTGATCATGAAAATGAATCCGAAGATGATTCACCACTAACACTAATGGGTATGACAGACATCAGTTCTGATGAAGAAGACCCTCGAGAGTTTAGAGGAGGGAGAGATCCGTCAAGGCCACCTGTGTTCAACGGGACTAACTATAAGAGCTGGAAGAAACAGATGAAAACTTTCCTGCAAGCAACTGATTATAGTTTGTGGCTGATTGTGAAAAGAGGACCTCATGTCCCTGCGAAGAGAGCAGCAAATGGAGTTTTGGTGCCAGAGAAGGTGGAAGAACTAGATCCTCAAGATCTAGACTGGCTACAGGCAAACTCAAAGGCTGAATGGTACCTGAGGAGAGGACTTACCTATGATGTGCTGGCAAGGATACTTGAATGTAAGTATTCCAAGGAAGTCTGGGAAAGGCTGAAGGATTTGTATACAGATGAAAACCAAAAGAAGGACTCCGCCCTTATGGCAACTGATAGAGCTGAAGCTGCTCATTCAGCAGAGGTATGTTTATCTGATCTTAAGGAAACTTTACATACATACTCTTCTTAAAATTTGATTCTAATCACTGCCAACTTGATTGAGGGTTATGAAATAGAAAAAATTGAAAAGGATAAATTAACTAAAGAGCTAGGTGATCTCAGAACCAAGCACAAGAGCCTCTTTGAACAAAACATTGAACTGGAAGAAATCAATGCCATCTTAAAGGGGCAGACTCTTGTGTCAAACTCTAAGATCACTGAACTGGAATTTGACTACAATCAGTTAAGAGAGAGTATAAATGGTAAGCAAGTAATAAGTGAAGTTCAAAACTTTCTGAAAAATGAACTGGAAAGAGCCAATGAGATTCTGTATCACGAAACTGAAAAGAACAGGATTTTAAATCAAAAGGTGGAAAAATCTGAATTTGAGCTTACCAGATTAACTAAATGGAATAAATCATCGGAGGCAATGAATTGGGTTCTTTAAAATCAAAACAAAGGAAAACAAAGGCTAGGATTCAAGAAACCATTGCCTCCATATAATCCTAAGAGCAAGTATGTGGGGTTGCCTTGCAACATGTTGTGTACCTTTTGTGGTGAAACTGGACACTTCGAACAAAAGTGCATGAATGTTAGCAAGGCAAAGGCCAAGAATAAAAGAAGTGTTCTACCTAAATGGGCTAGACAGGATTTGATTTATCCATTCTCTCATAAGAAGGGACCCAAGCTTGTCTGGGTTCCTAAGGCTAACCTCTAATCTGTTTTGCAGGCTGGAGTGAGGGAGAACAACCCAAGCTGGATACTTGATAGCGGTTGTTTAAGGCATATGACAGGAGACAGAAGAAACTTTCTCTCACTCGCAGCATTTCAAGGAGGCAGTGTGGCCTTCGGAGGAGGAAAAAGTGGTCAAATCGTGGGAATTGGAAAGATTGGGAGAACACTGGATCATGCAATTGAAAATGTTTACTGTGTTGATGGTGACACGACCCTGAATCCGGTTAGGCCGTGCGGGCACGCAAAATCCTCCCCTAGACCCGTCGGGCAAACCTTACCAATTAAATTAGAAAAATAAATATAATAATTCACAAATAAGGACAAGACTTAAAAAAAACACAGAGATACTGACACCTTTTTCTGATTCCTACCAAACGAGTTCTGATTTAGCTCAAATTTTACAGACAGGTCCTAATGGACATTATGAATATTTTAAAATTATCGACACGCCAATCGGAGTCCTAACTTTCGAAACGACTGACCGAAGTCATTTCATTCTCCTCCACTTAAAATCTCGTTCGTCCTCGAACGAGCCTAAGTGTAAAGAAAATTCCGCACAGATAACAAAAGAACTTCCACGACCTTCATAAGCTACTCCACGGATATTATCTCATAATTGCAGAATCAAAATTATACGACGAACACCGAACTCTTGGAATAAAACATATCTGGATAATATGATAACATCATTGCCCAACTTATTTGGATTAAGCTGACACTTCCTCAAACACGTGAGGAGAGCTCTACATTTTTGAAACAAAGATACACGAAACTCTGGATGGAGTAACATGATTCAGCCGATAATCACCTCTTCGATATACCTTTCGATTTAGAATAGGTCAATGGAACTAAGAATTAGCTCACGCTTCAGCAACGCCTTAGAGATTTAATATTATGATTCGGTATCAATTGGAGGAAGACTCCTCCACTTAGAGCATTCACTCATACCGCTAACTTGAATAGACATAGTCATCCTCGCACAGTCTACCGGACTAAGGAAGACATAGCTGAAAATAGAATGCGACTCAGACCTGAGCTACCAAATTACCCTCTCGAGCTTCCAAATGACTGCAACCCCCGAGTTCACAACTCCATACATTTTATATAAGCACAACCGCCCGATGGATCAAATCAAAGGTCAAATGACGCCTCTCAATACCCTTAGTAGCTTTGAAAAACAACAATGTGCTTACCCTACAACCTTGACACGCACTCTGGCTCAACGCTGGGAACATCACAAGAGGCTACTGACCGCCTAAGCTTACCAGTGCCGAACAAAGAAGAGATGGAAATAGACTGAGGATAGAAATAATTAGAGCTATAGGAAGCTCTTCTTCTTATTTATTGTGCTACCAAAGCTAAACTACTTCCGAGTCAGGCTAACCCAAAAATCACAATTGAAGAAATAGACATTAAATAAGCTTTATGGAACAAAATCTATGTCAATTTAGCCTTTCTATAAAAAGGAAACTCCGACAATTTACCAAAAAATCCTTTTATACCGAGACAAACTTGTACAATAACATGACTCTATTAGCGTCTCGAACCAAGAGGAGACACATAGATCGAGTATTAGCTACTAATCATTTTACACCGGAATAAACGATAACACTTTCTGATGGTGACGAATTAGGATCTCATTATCCTGCCAATACGGAATTCTGAGAAGAGAGGCATACTAATTTGATATAATAATAGAAGATGGCACAACAAGATGCCAAGCAGACAATACCGACACTTACTCCCAGATCTATCACATTTAGAACAAATAAATTAGTAGGGTCTCACAAATGCCAGGAATAAATAATACCAGAAGCTCGCCCCTCTACCGCAACCGATTCTTAATAGAAATAATATCCAAGGAAACCATGGAACATGATATGACAGACTATCTCCAAATCGATCGGAAGAATCAAATCTTACTCACATAAAGGAAAGAAGAAATACATGGGTCTACTACATCGGATGCCTCAGCATCCTACCAGACTGGCAGTTCATAAAACTGCCTCTACGGCTGAACTAAGCCGGTAATTACCTAGGAGCAGGAGCATAGGAGGAAAGAGGTTCGTGTTCGTAGTTGTTGATGACTACTCTAGGTACACATGGACCTTGTTCTTGGCATCCAAAAATGAAGCCTTTAACAGCTTCAAAGACTGGGCTTGTGTGGTGCAGAAAAGGTTAAGCTTAGAACTCATCAGCATCAGATCTGATCATGGAACGAAGTTTGAAAACTCAAAATTTTCTGAGTACTGTGCAAAGTACAGCATTGATCATAATTTCTCTGCGCCAAGAAATCCACAACAAAATGGAGTGGTTGAAAGGAAGAACAGGTCCCTGGAGGATATGGCAAGGACTATGCTGTTGTCAAGTGGGCTTGCAAGAAATTTTTGGGCTGAAGCAATAAACACTGCATGCTATTTGCTGAACAGATGTTCCATCAGAGCAATTCTTGACAAGACCCCATATGAGCTACTCAGAGGAAGAAAACCATATATTGCTAACCTGAAACCCTTTGGCTGTAAATGCTTTGGGGACGTTCGATGCTAGAAGTGATGAGGCAATATTTCTTAGTTACTCCACTCAAAGCATACAAATTGTTTAACAAAAGAACACAAACAGTGGAGGAAAGTATGCATGTGGTATTTGATGAATCTGATATGGCCTTGAGGGAGACTGAGGCAGATGATCAAGTGATTGGCCTAAGTCGGGAAGATGGTGTAGATAAACTGGAAGACTCAGAAGACAAAGAGACATCAGGTGAGAATCCGATCACACTAGAACAAGGAGTCAACATGACAGGGGGAACATCAGCTGAAGTTGATGATCTAGCCAGCCAGGAAGAACCTCACCAAGGTAATGCTGTAGGTTCTTCCAGTCATATTCAACTCAGGCTATGGAAACATCAAAGCTCTCACCCCTTGGAGAATGTCTTATCAGAACTGGACACTGGAATCATGACCAGGTCATCCTTGAAGAACTTCTGTGCATTCTTTGCATTCCTTTCATTTATGGAACCAAAGAATGTAAAAGAAGCTCTAGATGAGATAGATTGGATTCTGGCCATGCAATATGAACTTCATCAATTTTAGAGAAGCAAAGTGTGGCACCTAATTCCTAAGCCGAAGGACAGATCAATAATTGGAACAAAATAGGTGTTCAGGAACAAACTGGATGAGCATGGTATAGTGACAAGGAACAAGGCAAGGTTAGTAGTTCAAGGATACAGTCGGGAAGAAGGAATAGACTAGGATGAAACCATCGCACCAGTTGCAAGGATGGAGGCTATTAGGATGTTGATTACATTTGCTACATACATGGAGTTCACACTATATTAGATGGATGTGAAGAGTGCCTTCCTAAATGGCTACTTGAATGAACTGGTATATGTAATAGAGCCACCAGGCTTTGTGAACAATGAATTTCCTGATCATGTTTACAAACTGGATAAGGCTCTCTATGGATTGAAGCAAGCTCCTAGAGCCTGGTATGAAAGACTCTCAGGTTTCCTGCTGACGAATTGCTTCTCGAGAGGAAAGATTAACTACACGTTATTCCTCAAGAAGAAAGGAAAGGATCTATTAGTGGTTCAAGTATACGTCGACGATATCATCTTTGGAGCCACTGATGAGGAGATATGCAAGGCGTTTGCTGATCTGATGGCAAGTGAATTTGAAATTAGCATGATGGGTGAACTAAATTTCTTCCTTGGACTGCAGATAAAGCAAATGCCTGAGGAAGTATGATCCATCAGCAAAAATATATCAAGGAACTACTGAAGAAATTTGACATGGAAGGAGCAAAAGAAATGACTACGCCCATTGCTCCTGGAACCAAGAAAGATATGGATGAACTAGGCCCTTCGACCAATGAGACAAAGTATAGAGGAATCATAGGTTCACTCCTCTATCTCACAGCTAGTCGACCTGATATAGTATACAGTGTGGGACTGTGTGCTAGGTTTCAGTCCAAGCCCAAGGAGTCACACATGACAGCTGTGAAGAGGATCCTGAGATACTTGAAAGAAACTTAGGACCTTTGTCTTTGGTACCCAAGGGGAGGTACTTTTGAACTAGTTGGTTTTGCTGATGCAGATTATGCAGGTGATGCCGGGCAATCCACCACAAGGAGACCATTCACTCGGAGCCAAGCCAAGGATGTCCAAGAGGTGCATTTATACTTGGAGAGGAGAGGACTTGAGGAAGGAAGCGAGTGGAAGCCATTCCGGGTGCTCAAACTAGGCCTCACGCCTAAGGAAGAAGAGAGCCCAGCAGAGCCAGGCGCCCCGCCTGAGCCAGGCGCCCCGCCTGGCAAGCTCACTGCCTAAGGAGCTGAAAGTGCACAGGCGCCCCGCCTGATTCCAGGCGCCCCGCCTAGCTGAAGGCCAAGCCAGGCGCCCCGCCTAGCTGACAGCATTCCCAGGCGCCCCTTCCAGATCCCAGGCGCCCCTCCCAGCTGTGAAGGCCTATGTTTATTTTACCGTTTTGCCCTACGTGGCCTATTTTGTGAACCTTATTAGTAAGGGTATTTTAGCCATTGTGCAAGCTTGGGAAACACTATAAATAGCCATGCTTAGCCTATTTTTAACTTAGTTTATTATTGATAGTTGGTGAATATTGAACATGAGCAAGGCTCTTGGTTATTGAATGAAACCCTTTGTTTTGGGACTTGTAGTTCTTCTAGCGGATCTAGATGAATACTTTTCCTCTCCGACCATTCTACTTGCGTGCTCGCGTAGCTCGAGGGTAGTTGCATAGCGTAGGTGTTCTTGTCCTTCTCTCGGGGTGTAACGGAACAAGTTCTCCGTTGCTACTTGGGATTAGAGATCGAGTTACGTCTCGTTCTTATCTTTTTACTTTCCGCGTTTGATTTCCTACATCATTTGGTATCAGAGCAAGGCTTGGGTTTTGTTTCTACAAACCCCCGACCCTTGATTCTTCGTGCCTAGAATCCTCTTTTAGTTTTCTTGTTGTTGAAGTTATTAGAAAGGAGAAAATTACAAAAAAATTGAAAAAAATTGAAAAATACAAAAATTTGGTGTAACTTGTTGATTTGGATGATTTGTGATATGGGTGTTATGGATTCTTGATCGTGATTGATTTCCCGTTACTTGGGTACCAAAATTGTTGGAATTGGTGAAGTTTTAAAAAATTGAAACCCCAAAACCCCTTAAACCCTTGAAGAACTTGTTCTTGATGAATTTTGGCTTGATTCTTGGGTTGGCTTGATGTTTGATTGGAAACTTGTTATTGGGGATTGATCTTCATTGAAAAACAAACAATTCGGTACCAATTTTGTGGGATTTGAACATGTATAACATCAAGTTTGATGAATCACGATCCTTGTTGAAACCCTTTTTGATAAACCCTTGTGTTCTTGAGTTCTTGAGATTGAACCTTGATTTGATTGATTGTTTGATTGAAAATTTGATTGGGTTTTGTTAAGGAAGAACAAAAACAACTTTGGGTATCATTGGATTGTGAAAACAAGTTGAAAACATCGGATTTGGAGCTTGAAAATCGACTTGAAACGAGTTTGGAACGAATTGGGAAAGGCTTCAGGCCAGGCGCCCCGCCTAAGCCAGGCGCCCCGCCTGACTTGCCTACTGCCTAAGTCTCAGGCGCCCCGCCTAGATCCAGGCGCCCCGCCTGGAATACAGCACAGTCTAGGCGCCCCACCTGAGTTTCAGGCGCCCCTCCTGAGTGCTGAACGTATTGTTTCGGGTAGATTTTCGTAGGAATTTCCCTTTGTTTGATAAGATAACATCTAGTTAGTACTACTTTGAGTAACCGATCTACTTGAATAGTGCTAACCCTTTAATTTCTCTTAGGTGAATCGTGCCTAGCAAGGAGAGTAGACTTCCAAGGAAAAGCGTAGAACCGTTTTAACTCAAGTCCTTCACTTCAAAGTGCCTAGCGTTCATTGAGTCCCATTAACTCCACTCACCCCGGAGTGTGCGTGACTCGTGAATAGTTTAGTTGGGTTGAGGAGTTGCTAATCATCTACGTGAAGCTTTGGAACTACAAGTTGAGTGAAATATCCACCGCCACCCAAAAGAGTGATCCGAGTGAACACAAGTGAGGGAGCGAGTGAGGTGTTTTAACTAACTCTTGTTTCTTTCTTGTAGGTACAATGGCCAACGAATGTCAAGATTTCATTAAGGAGGCCTTGGCTAATCTTCTTGCCAAGATGGACCTCATGAACCAAAGGATTGATTCTCTTGAAAAAGGAGCCTCGAGTACTCAAGGTGAACATGGGACCCCGAGTGTCCCAATTGAAAAGGGGACCCCGAGTGTCCAAATTGAGACCGGTGAAGGCTCAAGTAGCCCTACCTTTACGCCGGAGCAAGTTGTTGAATTGCTCAATCAACAACGGGTAAAGGAGGATCGAGAGAGAATTGAACGAACGGGCATTCCCCGTATCTTGGATAATCCCCCAAGAAACTTTCCACTACCAAGACCCGTCCGAAATGTGCAACCTCTTGAGCAAGTTGTTGAGGCTCAAGAAGGGGAGGAAGTTGATTATGGTGACGATGTGTATGGGTTTGATGATCACTTTCAACCAAGGCGAGCTATGAATTGGGGTCGAAATGTGGATCGGGGTAGGGGCCGAGGTCGAGGGCCACCCTTAGGATATGGAGGGAGGAATGCTAGAAGGGACTATGTTGCTTATGATGATCACCATGGAGGCCAACCGGAGCCATTCCAAGGGGGTCGTGACAACAACAACAATCTTAATAGTGTGAAGCTCACTATTCCTTCTTTCAAAGGAAGTAGTGACCCGGTGGAGTACATTGATTGGAAATTGGCTATGGAGCGTATCTTTGACACCAATGATATGCCCGATGTGAAGAAGACCAAGTATGCAATATCCTCCTTTGAATCTTTTGCTTCTACTTCGTGGGAGTCGGTGAAGAGAAATAGAAGAAGGACGGGTATGGCTATTAATCTTACTTGGGAAGAGTTGATCCGTGTGATGGATGAGAAGTACTTGACTAACCAATACCGGGTTGAACAACAAAGGCGTCTATATGATTTGAAGCAAGGTTACAAATCGGTTGGTGAGTATTTCAATGAATTTGAGCAAATCCGAATGATCCTTGACTTAGATGATGAAGACAATGAGACGGCCATGATCCGTTTCAAAGGGGGCTTGAACCGAGACATAGCTTCACAATTGAAGTTCCACAAATATGATGATCATTACAAGCTATGTGAAGATGCGGTTGAGGCCGAGAAATGGCTCAAGGAGGAGAAATCCCTTCGCTACAAGGGTAGCACTCCTACTCCAACAAGCAAACCAAAGGATTGGAAGCCTCCTACTACAAATGCAAGGTTCCCAAGTGCAAGTGGAACAAGTGGTGCAAATGCTACCAAGGATGTGAAAAAGCCGTTTGAGAAGAACACACCTAATGTGGGAGGTAACTCTAAAACTCAACTACATGCTCCTACTTCTTCTTCAATACAATGCCACAAGTGCAAGGGCTATGGTCACTTTGCTAGGGAATGTCCTACAAAGAGGACCATGATTGTTGTTGGTAATGATGCATATGAGAAAGAGAGTGAATCGGAAGATGAGGGAGTAGAGGGAGTAGAGGGAGATGAGGGAGTGGAGGAGAATGATTTGCTTGATGACACGGTGGAGGAGGAGGATCCTCATACTTTCTTGGTTGTGAGAAGGAGCCTAGGGGCTATGATTGTGGAAGATAGTGAAACCTTGCAAAGGGAAAATCTTTTCCATGCTAGGTGCCGGGTCAAAGATGTTGTTTGCTCTATGATAATTGATTCCGGAAGTTGTGCAAATGTAGTGAGTCAATCACTAGTGGATCAATTGAAGTTAACTACCATGAAGCATCCTAAACCTTACCGGTTACAATGGCTTAGTGAATGTGGAGAGCTTAAGGTAATGAAACAAGCCATGATCAAGTTTAGAATGGGTAGTTATGTTGATGAGCATTTGTTTGACGTTGTGCCTATGCAAGCATGCCACCTACTCTTAGGGAGGCCATGGCAATTTGATAGGCAAGTGGTGCATGATGGTCGTGTCAACACTTATACGGTCAAACATGAAGGGAAGAGATTTGTGCTTAAACCTCTCACTCCTAAGCAAGTGAGTGATGACTACAAGAAAATGAAGGAGTTGAGGGAGGTGGCAAAGGCTAACTCACTCATTGAGACTAGCCCTTTGTCCAAAAGCATGGTGGCAATCCCACCTACTTCATCTACCGGTGGCATGTGTGCCATGATGCAACCGGGCGAGCTCTTGAAAGGTAATGATGGCACCAAGTTTCTCCTATGCCTAGTGCACAAAGGTATGATCCTTAACTCTAATTGTGATTTTTCTTCTAACCCTTTGCCTAGTGTGTTTGAGAATGTTTTGAAGGATTTTGGTGACATGTTCCCGGATGAAATGCCGGATGGATTGCCTCCTTTGAGGGGCATTGAGCATCAAATAGACTTTGTCCCGGGATCCCAAATCCCAAACAAACCGGCCTATAGGAGCAACCCGGAGGATACAAGGGAATTGCAAAAGCAAGTTGATGAATTGCTCACTAAAGGTTTGGTAAGGGAAAGCTTGAGTCCTTGTGCCGTGCCCGTGATCCTTGTTCCCAAAAAGGACGGCACTTGGAGAATGTGTGTTGATTGTCGGGCCGTGAACAAAATAACGGTAAAGTACCGTCATCCTATTCCCCGACTTGATGATATGTTAGATGAATTGAGCGGTTCATGTGTGTTTAGCAAAATTGACCTTAGGTCCGGCTACCATCAAATCCGGATGAAACCCGGTGATGAGTGGAAAACCGCATTCAAGACCAAATTTGGTCTCTATGAATGGTTGGTGATGCCTTTTGGGCTCTCCAATGCACCTAGCACTTTCATGAGGCTAATGAACCATGTTCTAAAGCCATTCATCAACAAGTTTGTGGTCGTCTATTTTGACGATATATTGATCTATAGCAAATCAATAGACGACCATGTTGAACACCTTAGGCTAGTGCTTGAGAAGTTGAGAGCCGAAAAGCTCTATGCTAATTTTAAAAAGTGTGCCTTTGGTGTTGAGAAGGTGGTCTTCCTTGGGTTTGTTGTGAGTTCTCAAGGAGTGGAGGTGGATGAGTCTAAGGTAGAGGCCATACGTGATTGGCCTACTCCTACTACCGTGACTCAAGTGAGGAGCTTTCATGGTCTCGCAAGCTTTTATAGGCGATTTGTGAAGGACTTTAGCTCCATTGCCGCTCCACTTACCGAATTGGTGAAGAAAGACCAACCGTTTGTTTGGGGAGAGCCTCAAGAGAAGGCCTTCCTTGAGTTGAAAAGTAGGTTGAGTACCGCCCCTCTATTGCAATTGCCCGACTTCGGAAAGGCATTTGAGGTTGAGTGTGATGCCTCGGGGGTGGGAATCAGTGGTGTTTTAATGCAAGATAGCAAACCCATCGCCTACTTTAGTGAAAAGTTGAAAGGGGCCTCCTTGAATTATTCTACATATGACAAGGAGTTGTATGCTCTTGTGAGAGCCCTTGCCCATTGGCAACACTACCTTTGGCCTCGTGAGTTTGTAATCAAGAGTGACCATGAGTCACTCAAGCATTTGAGAGGCCAAGAGAAGCTCAATAAGAGACATGCCAAGTGGGTTGAATTCATTGAGTCTTTTCCCTATGTTATCCAATACAAGAAAGGGAAAGACAATGTTGTGGCGGATGCGCTTTCGAGAAAGTTTGCTCTAGCCACCACTCTCACCTCTAAGCTTATGGGTTTTGAAAGCATTAAATTGATGTATGCTCATGACCCGAAGCTCAAGAGCATCCATCAAGCTCTAGAAAAGGGGGAGAGAGTTGAGAAATACCAATGAGTTAATGGATATATCTTTAAGAATGGTAAAGTGTGCATACCCGAGTCCTCATGGAGGGAATTGCTTGTGCAAGAGGCACATTGTGGAGGACTCATGGGTCATTTTGGTAGGGACAAGACCTTGGCCATCCTTCGGGAACAATTCCATTGGCCAAAAATGGGGACCCATGTTGAGAAACTTTGCAACTCTTGTCTTGAATGCAAGGTTGCTAAGTCCAAGTCGAACCCCCATGGTTTGTATACCCCACTCCCCGTACCTACTAGTCCATGGTTGGATATCTCGATGGATTTTGTGATGGGATTACCAAGGACTAGGGGGGGCCATGATAGCATTTATGTTGTCGTGGATAGGTTCTCCAAAATGGCGCATTTCATTCCATGTCGTAAATGTGATGATGCACAACATGTTGCTACCTTGTTTATTGATAATATCTTGAAATTGCATGGTGTGCCTCAAACCATAGTGAGTGATAGGGACACTAAGTTCCTAAGTCATTTTTGGAGGAGTTTATGGGGTGCCCTTGGCACCAAACTCTTGTTTTCTACGTCCCACCACCCCCAAACCGATGGGCAAACCGAAGTGGTGAACCGAACCTTGGGTGCTCTTCTTAGAGCCATGACCCGAGGTAAGGGTGGGACTTGGATAGATAAGCTACCTTTTATGGAGTTTGCCTACAATCGAACCGTGCATCGGATGATTGGTATGACTCCATTCGAGTGTGTGTATGGTTTTAACCCCTTGATTCCCCTTGATCTAACCCCTTTGCCAAGGGAAATGGTTGTTAATTTTGAAGGTAAAACTAGAGCCAAGGCCTTGATGGAAATACATGCTAAGGCGAAGAAGAACTTGGAGGAAGCCTATGCAAAGGTAGCCTCTAAGAAGAACAAGGGACGCAAGAAGGTGGAACTCAAGAAGGGTGACTATGTGTGGGTGCACTTCCGGAAAGAAAGGTTTCCAAGCATTAGAAAAGGAAAGTTAGCACCCCGTGGAGATGGCCCATTCCAAGTGCTTTCAAAGATAAACAACAACGCCTATGTGGTCGACTTGCCAAGTGAGTATCAAGTTTCTAATACTTTCAATGTTTGTGACTTGGTTCCTTTGGATGTAGGGAATGAAGGGGTCGTGGATGATGATGCTTCGATTTCGAGGACGAAATCTTCTCAAGAAGGGGAGGATGATGCCGGGCAATCCACCACAAGGAGACCATTCACTCGGAGCCAAGCCAAGGATGTCCAAGAGGTGCATTTATACTTGGAGAGGAGAGGACTTGAGGAAGGAAGCGAGTGGAAGCCATTCCGGGTGCTCAAACTAGGCCTCACGCCTAAGGAAGAAGAGAGCCCAGCAGAGCCAGGCGCCCCGCCTGAGCCAGGCACCCCGCCTGGCAAGCTCACTGCCTAAGGAGCTGAAAGTGCACAGGCGCCCCGCCTGATTCCAGGCGCCCCGCCTAGCTGAAGGCCAAACCAGGCGCCCCGCCTGATGCCAGGCGCCCCGCCTAGCTGACAGCATTCCCAGGCGCCCCTCCCAGATCCCAGGCGCCCCTCCCAGCTGTGAAGGCCTATGTTTATTTTACCGTTTTGCCCTACGTGGCCTATTTTGTGAACCTTATTAGTAAGGGTATTTTAGCCATTGTGCAAGCTTGGGAAACACTATAAATAGCCATGCTTAGCCTATTTTGAACTTAGTTTATTATTGATAGTTGGTGAATATTGAACATGAGCAAGGCTCTTGGTTATTGAATGAAACCCTTTGTTTTGGGACTTGTAGTTCTTCTAGCGGATCTAGATGAATACTTTTCCTCTCCGACCATTCTACTTGCGTGCTCGCGTAGCTCGAGGGTAGTTGCATAGCGTAGGTGTTCTTGTCCTTCTCTCGGGGTGTAACGGAACAAGTTCTCCGTTGCTACTTGGGATTAGAGATCGAGTTACGTCTCGTTCTTATCTTTTTACTTTCCGCGTTTGATTTCCTACATCAGCAGGTCATCTGGTGGATAGGAAAAGCACTTGATGCAGCCCGAACACGTGCTGATCAAGTGTTCGATCCACCAAGGCCAATGACACGAAGCCAAGCCAAACTTCTGCACGATGTTCATATTCACTTGGCTTGGCCGAAGGAAAGCAACTACTCTGAAGCTGAGTATTCAAGCTCAAGAACCGAAGGCTTCATCCACAAGCTTGGGCTCGAAGGAAGTGACGGAACCCCAACCGAGCACTCAACATCGGCGCCGAAGTAAATCCAATTAACCGAAGGAAGGGAGATCGATGTCAAGATGAGCTGAATTGAACTGCCGAGCACTGAAGTAAAGAAGCTCGAGCTCAAGTGTTCGAAGTCACGTGTTCGGTTAAAAGAGTAACCGAACACTCATTAGGCAGCCCTGCGTGGCTTACTCCTATTTGTCGCCTGTGACCATTTACTGCTTTATCCTTTAAGCATAGTCTATAAATACTCCATTTCCATTTCATTTTAAGGGGAATCAAGTCTTTATGAATTTTTAACATAGCAGGTTCTATTGAGTATCTCCGATGGAGCCGAACCTCGACGTGGGATTTTAAAGAACTTGTGTCAATTGGTGTGAGTCGTTTGAACATTTCTTCTTGGACATTCAATTTGCAAGAAGCTTTGTCTTTCTTGAGGATTGTTGCTTAGTATAGGTGATTCTTGACCTTCATTTGATCGAGCTTGAGACAAGTTCCTCACTGTTCTTTCAAATCGAAGAAAGTCTTGTCTTGCTTCTATCTTTTATTTCTTGTTGTTTCTTCCACGTTTCGTGTTTAGCTAATCCTTCGGGTTTGCTTGCACCATCTTGGTATCAGAGCAAGGTTTGAGTTTGTTTCTTACTACCTCAAATCTTGTTCGTTATATTCGTGCTTGTGTCTCCAGTTTCAGCTTTCTTCCTTGTTGTGGATTGTTGTTGTTGTGGTGTTTACAGAAAAAAAAAAGTAGAAAGGGAAAATTTCAAAAATTTTGGTTGATTTGTTGGTTGTTTGAATCAAACAACCATTGATTTGTGTTCACCACTGTCCTAGGATTGATTTGAGTACCCGACATACAACGTTTGTGACTAGGGTTTCTCGAAAAAATTTTGGACTGTCTGAGCATAGTGGTGACTAATTTCGAACCCCAGTGTGTTTTGGTTGTTAATGATGGAGACTGGTGGTTCTCTATTGAATTGGGTTTGTTTTGTGCTTAAATTTTCAAAGTTATCTAATTTGAATCGTATCCGTACGCCGGAAAATTGTTACGATTGTAACAGTAAACGAACACGAAAGAGCTGGTTCTTAGCCCAAAGAACTTTGAACTGATTTCCTCCTTTGTTGTTACCGGAGTTGAAAGAAGCAACCCAAATTCTGTTGAAATATTTTGGTCAGTGAACGAGGTTAACATTGTCCGTACACCGGAGGAAAACCTTCACTGTTCCATTGAAGAAGAAAGGGGGTAAAGTGTAAAGATCAAAACCCCAGGTGAAAAGTTGACGGCTAGCAAAAGGGAATTGGATAAGGTAAAACCCTATCCGTACCAAGGAGGGACCACTCTTGTACGAACAAGAGTTGGTGTGTTCGAAAAAGATTCCGAAGAGGAATCAAAGGGTAGAATTCTCTTAGGATTTCACTTTTCTTGTGTTCGATAAATCTAGTTAGTGGATCTTTTGAGTAATTCTTCCTACTCGAGGTCGTACTAACTCATTTGAGCTTATAGGAACTCGTGCGTGGGGTGACCGAAGTCCAAGTTTCGTAGAAAATTCTTTAACTTCCGAAGCGCAGAGTAAATAGCATCCGTTCCATCGAGTCATATCAATTTACTCATCCCGAAGGAGACTTTGTAACTTGTCAAATTCGAAGGAGCTGAGAGAAGTTGATCAACCGAGGAAGCCATTGGCTACAAGTTCTTGAGTGACCGAAGCCGAACCCATAAATTGAGTGGACCCGAGTGCCACCCATCAAAGGTGAGGGAGTGTGTGAGGTGATTTTTAACCTTAACATTTTATTTGGTCTTTGATTTGTGCAGGTACCATGGCTGGGAATGGAGGCGATAGCAAAGGCATTGAGAAGCTCGAAGTGTCGTTAGTCGATCTCATGGCTGCGATACAATGCATCAGTGCCGAAGTAAGAGAAGTGAGTGCTCGAGTAGCTCAACTCGAGTAAGGAAGTGTTCCCGTGGTCTTACATGGGTCCGGCTCTAGAACTAGCAACTCCACTCCGATGAAACCTGAGCTGTATGCTGAGCTTATTCGACAACATCAGTTGAAAAGCGAGGCCATTCGAAAGGATGTTTTGGGCAATCCCCAAGCTGAGAATCAACACTTGGGCATTCCCCGAAGTGAAAGAATACCACTTCCAATGGCCCGAAGACAAATTGAGGTCGTTGACGATGAGGTGGATGAAGGAGAATTTCCTGATGCCGAACCTGATTATGAGCAGCCATTCGCTCAATGAAGGCAAGCTCACTGAGGTCGTGGAAATCTCCGAGGTCGAGGCCGAGGCGCACATGTTGATCGACATATTGAGCGTGAGGCTGATGATCACTATGATGAGTATCTCGAACAAGTTCGTGGTGTTTGAGACTCAAACTTGAGCAGTGTCAAGATCCCTATTCCACCCTTTAAAGGAACTAGTGATCCGGATGAGTATCTTGAATGGAAGCTTAAGATGGAACGAATCTTCGAAACTAATGAGATGACCGATGAGAGAAAAGCTGCACATGCCATTGCTTCGTTCGAAGCATATGCATCTACATGGTGGGAAGCTGACAAAAGGCATAGACGAAGGAATGCCTATCCCGAAGTCATTACTTGGGCACAGTTGAAGAGAGCAATGGATGCTAAATATTTGAGTGCTAAATATAGGCAAACTCAATTGCAAAAGCTCTATGAGTTAAAGCAAGGGTCCAAGTCAGTCCAAAAGTATCATGAGGAGTTCGAAAGAGTTCAATTGAATCTTGATCTGGTAGAAGATGAAGAGCAAGCCACTATTCGATTTAAAAATGGCTTGGTTCGGGATCTGTCATCTCAATTGAGGCTACACGTGTACCACATGTTGGAAGATCTGTTCGAAGCTGCCACCGAAGTTGAGAAATTGGTGAAGGACGATCAGGCAAACTGGTATCGAGGAGTCACTACTTCTACTCCTTTAAACCGAGGTAAAGAATGGAAGAATCCTAATCCAACAAGTGCTAACACTATTCGAGATTTGAAGAAACCCTTCGAAAGGGGTGTGATCGTTAACCAACCAAGAGAAGTGGGAGGTAAAGTTCAACTAAACTCTTCCAGTGCTTCAAATATTCAATGTCATAAATGCAAAGGTTATGGTCACATAGCAGAAGAGTGTCCAACTAGCAAAGTTATGCTTTTGCTCGAAGATGGAACCGTCCATGAGCAAGCGAGTGACACCGAGGAGGAATTTATCGAGGAGATTGACCGAGCTGATGATGATGATCGTGAAGCTGCCGAAGCTGATCATCCAGAAATGTTTCTTGTGGTTCGAAGGAATTTGAGCTGCATGACTCTCGAAGAAGAGGACAATCAAAGAGAAAATCTTTTCCATGCCCGATGTCGAGTGAGGGGGAAGGTGTGTTCGATGATCATTGACACAGGTAGTTGTGCAAATGTAGTGAGCCAAACCTTGGTTTCACAAATGGGACTACCTACTTTGAAACATCCTCACCCTTACAAATTGCAATGGTTGAACGAGTGTGGAGAATTGAGGGTTGTCAAACAAGTGTGAATCCAGTTTAGAATTGGCGAATATCAAGATGAAATGATGTTCGATGTGGTGCCAGTGAAAGCTTGTCATTTGCTATTGGGACGACCATGGCAGTATGACCGGTCGGTTGTTCACAACGGAAGATCCAACACTTACACTGTAAAGCTCGAAGGGAAGAGTTTCATACTCAAACCCTTGTCTCCAAAAAAAGTCACCGAGGACTATAAACGGATGAAAGAATTGAAAAAGGCGGCCAAAGCTAATCTTCCGATGGGACCAAAATTGAGGGCTGAAGACACAAACTCACTGCCTGAAGTAAAAGGAATCTGTGCAATCATGCAACCGGGTGAGTATCTACAAGGCAACAACAATGATCGGATGATGATTTTCCTTGTGCACAAGGGTATCTTTCTAAACTCTAATGATGATTTTTCTAACGATAACACTTTGCCTAGTGCTGCACAAAGTGTTTTGCAGGACTTCGGAGACATGTTTCCCGAAGAAATGCCAGGTGGATTACCTCAATTGAGAGGAATCGAGCACCAAATTGACTTCGTACCGGGGTCTCAAATCCCCAACAAACCGGCATACCGGTGTAATCCCGAAGACACCAAAGAGCTCCAAAGGCAGGATGATGAATTGCTGAACAAGGGCCTTGTTCGAGGGAGCTTGAGTCCTTGCGCCGTTCCTATTATACTTGTCCCAAAGAAAGATGGAACATGGCGAATGTGCGTTAATTGCCGAGCAGTCAACAAAATAACGCTAAAGTATCGTCATCCTATTCCTCGATTAGATGACATGCTAGACGAGTTAAGTGGTTCTTCATGCTTTTCGAAGATAGACCTCAGGTCCGGTTACCACCAAATCCGAATGAAACCCGGAGATGAGTGGAAAACCGCATTCAAGACCAAGTTCGGTCTCTATGAATGGTTGGTGATGCCTTTTGGCTTATCCAATGCACTGAGCACATTCATGCGACTGATGAACCATGTGCTCAAATCGTTCATAAATAAGTTTGTTGTCGTTTACTTCGATGACATACTTGTTTATAGTAAAACTGTGGATGAACATGTCAAACACCTAAGGCTAGTGCTTGATAAGCTTAGAGAAGAGGAGTTATATGCTAACTTCAAGAAATGTGCCTTTTGTGTTGAACGTGTAGCCTTTCTAAGATTCGTTGTCAGTGCTAATGGTGTGGAAGTCGACGAGTCAAAAGTTGAAGCCATCAAAGATTGGCCAACTCTAACCTCGGTATCACAAGTTTGTAGCTTCCATGGCTTAGCTAGCTTTTACCGAAGATCCGTTCGTGACTTTAGCACCGTGGCAGCTCCTTTGACTGAGCTGATAAAGAAAGACCATCCATTTGTGTGGTGAGAGTCCCAAGAGAGGGCTTTCCAAGAGTTGAAACGGAGGCTTTGCTCTGCCCCGTTGTTGCAACTCCCTAACTTCGGCAAAGCATTCAAAGTCAAGTGTGATGCGTCCGGAGTTGGGATCGGAGGAGTGCTGATGAAAGAATCGAAGCCGATCACTTACTTTAGCGAAAAGCTTAGGGGTGCAATCTTGAACTACTCAACGTATGACAAGGAGTTGTATGCCCTCGTTCGAGCACTCGCCCATTGGCAGCATTATTTGTGGCCTCGAGAGTTTGTGATTAAAAGTGATCATGAATCTTTGAAACACCTCCAAGTGGGTTGAATTCATTGAAAGTTTTCCCTATGTAATTCATTACAAAAAGGGAAAATACAATGTTGTGGCCGATGCGCTATCAAGGAAATTTACCTTAGCGACCACTCTCACCTCAAGGCTCATGGGATTCGAAAGCATCAAGTCGATGTACGAAGACGATCCCAAGCTGAAATGCGTTCGTGACGCAATCTTGAGTGGCCGAAGGGTTGAGAAATATCAATGGCACGATGGCTAGTGTCATCGTGGAGAGAGCTCTTAGTTCGAGAAGCTCACTCCGGAGGCTTGATGGGACGCTTCGATGTCGACAAAACTCTTAGTATCTTAACCGAGCAGTTCCATTGGCCAAAAATGTGACGAGATGTGGAAAAGCTTTGCAACGCTTGTCTCGTTTGCAAGAAGGCTAAATCGAAGTCCAACCCTCATGGTTTGTATACCCCGTTGCCTCTGCCTGATCGACCTTAGGTAGATATATCCATGGACTTTTTATTGGGGTTACCGAGGTCGGGGGTGGACATGATAGCATCTATGTCGTAGTCGACCGTTTTTCAAAAATATCTCACTTTATTCCTTACAAAAAGTGTGATGATGCACAACATGTAGCTAACTTGTTTATTGCTAATGTGTTGAAATTGCATGGTGTGCCTCGTACTATTGTGAGTGATCGAGACTCAAAATTCTTGAGTCATTTTTTGAAATGTTTGTGGGGTGCCCTCGACACCAAATTACTATTCTCGACGTCTCACCATCCTCATACTGAAGGACAGACCAAGGTAGTTAACCGAACCTTGGGATCTTTGCTTCGAGCAATGACCAAAGGTAAGGTCGGAAACTAGGCTGATCGTTTGCCAATGATGGAGTTTGCATACAATCGAACGGTGCATCGAATGATCAATATGACCCCGTTCGAATGTGTGTATGGTTTTAATCCTTTGATTCCACTTGATTTAACTCCATTGCCTCGAGATTCTGTTATTGATTTTGAAGGTACTCGGTGAGCCACTGCCTTGATTGAGTTGCATGCAAAGGTGAAGAAGAACCTCGAGGAAGCTTATGCAAAGGTTGCATCAAAGAAAAACAAGAGGCGTAAAAAGTTGGAATTAAAGAAGGGGGATTGGGTTTGGGTTCACTTCCGAAAGGAACGTTTTCCGAACCAAAGGAAAGGAAAGTTGGCTCCTCGAGGGGATGGTCCATTTCAAGTGTTGACCAAGATCAACAATAATTCTTACGTGATCAACTTCCCTGGTGAGTATAACGTGTCAAACACCTTTAATGTTGCTGACTTAGTTCCTTGTGTTGTAGGTCAAACTTCAGAGGACGAGCAGGACTCAATTTCGAGGACGAAATCTTCTCAAGAAGGGGAGGATGATGCAACCCGAACACGTGCTGATCAAGTGTTCGATCCACCAAGGCCAATGACACGAAGCCAAGCCAAACTTCTGCACGATGTTCATATTCACTTGGCTTGGCCGAAGTAAAGGAACTACTCCGAAGCTGAGTATTCGAGCTCAAGAACGGAAGGTTTCATCCACAAGCTTGGGCTCGAAGGAAGTGACCGAACCCCAACCGAGCACTCAACATCGGCGCCGCAGTAAATCCAATTAACTGAAGAAAGGGAGATCGATGTCAAGATGAGCTGACTTGAACTGCTGAGCATCGAAGTGAAGAAGCTCAAGCTCAAGTGTTCGAAGTCACGTGTTCGGTTAAAAGAGTAACCGAACATTCATTAGGCAGCCCTGCGTGGCTTACTCCTAATTGTCGCCTGTGACCATTTACTACTTTATCCTTTAAGCATAGTCTATAAATACTCCATTTCCATTTCATTGTAAGGGGAATCAAGTCTTTATGAATTTTGAACATAGCAGGTTCTATTGAGTGTCTCCGATGGAGCCGAACTCCGACGTGGGATCTTAAAGAACCTGTGTCAATCGGTGTGAGTCGTTTGAACATTTTCTTCTTGGACATTCAATTTGCAAGAAGCTTTGTCTTTCTTGAGGATTGTTGCTTAGTATAGGTGATTCTTGACCTTCATTCGATCGAGCTTGAGACAAGTTCCTCACTGTTCTTTCTAATCGAACCAAGTCTTGTCTTGCTTCTATCTTTTATTTCTTGTTGTCTCTTCCACGTTTCGTGTTTAGCTAATCCTTCGGGTTTGCTTGCACCATCTTGGTATCAGAGCAAGGTTTGAGTTTGTTTCTTACAACCTCAAATCCTGTTCGTTATATTCGTGCTTGTGTCTCCAGTATCAGCTTTCTTCCTTGTTGTGGATTGTTGTTGCTGTGGTGTTTACAAAAAAAAAAAAAAAAAAGAGTAGAAAAGGAAAATTTCAAAAATTTTGGTTGATTTGTTGGTTGTTTGAATCAAACAACCATTGATTTGTGTTCACCACTGTCCTAGGATTGATTTGAATACCCGACGTACAACGTTTGTGACTAGGGTTTCTCGACAAAATATTGGACTGTCTGAGCTTAGTGGTGACTAATTTCGATCCCCAGTGTGTTTTGGTTGTTACCGATGGAGACTAGCGGTTCTTGATTGAATTGAGTTTGTTTTGTGCTTAAATTTTCAAAGTTCTCTGATTTGAATCGTGTCTGTACGCCGAAAAATTGTTACGATTGTAACAGTAAACGAACACGAAAGAGCTGGTTCTTAGCTCAAAGAACTTTGAACTGATTTCCTCCTTTGTTCTTACCGGAGTTGAAAGAAGCAACCCAAATGTGGTTGAAATATTTTGGTCAGTGAACGAGGTTAACATTGTCCGTACACCGGAGGAAAACCTTCACTGTTCCATTGAAGAAGAAAGGGGTAGAGTTTAAAGATCAAAACCCCAGGTGAAAAGTTGACGGCTAGAAAAGGGAATTGGATAAGGTAAAACCCTATCCGTACCAAGGAGGGACCACTCTTGTACGAACAAGAGTTGGTCTGTTCGAAAAATATTCCGAAGAGGAATCAAAGGGTAGATTCTCTTAGGAGTTCACTTTTATTGTGTTCGATAAATCTAGTTAGTTGATCTTTTGAGTAATTCTTCCTACTCGAGGTCGTACTAACTCATTTGAGCTTATAGGAACTCGTGCGTGGGGTGACCGAAGTCCAACTTTCGTAGAAAATTCTTTGACTTCCGAAGCGTAGAGTAAATAGCGTCCATTCCATCGAGTCGTATCAATTTACTCATCCTGAAGGAGACTTTGTAACTTGTCAAATGCGAAGGAGCTGAGAGAAGTTGATCAACCGAGGAAGCCATTGGCTACAAGTTCTTGAGTGACTGAAACCGAACCCATAAATTGAGTGGACCCGAGTGCCACCCATCATAGGTGAGGGAGTGTGTGAGGTGATGTCAAGATCGATGTCAAGATGAGATGACTTGAACTGCCGAGCACCGAAGTGAAGAAGCTCGAGATCAAGTGTTCGAATTCACGTGTTCGGTTAAAAGAGTAACCGAACACTCATTAGGTAGCCCTATGTGGCTTACTCCTATTTGTCGCATGTGACCATTTACTGCTTTATCCTTTAAGCATAGTCTATAAATACTCTATTTCCATTTCATTGTAAGGGGAATCAAGTCTTTATGAATTTTGAACATAGCAGTTGCTATTGAGTGTCTCCGATGGAGCCGAACCCCGACGTGGGATTTTAAAGAACTGGTGTCAATCGGTGTGAGTCATTTGAACATTTTCTTCTTGGTCATTCAATTTGCAAGAAGTGTTGTCTTTCTTGAGGATTGTTACTTAGTATAGGTGATTCTTGACCTTCATTCGATCGAGCTTGAGACAAGTTCCTCACTGTTCTTTCGAATCGAAGAAAGTCTTGTCTTACTTCTATCTCTTATTTCTTATTGTTTCTTCCGCGTTTCGTGTTTAGCTAATCCTTCGGGTTTGCTTGCACCAGCACTTCAGGAATGGCACATTTTCCTGGTCCTTGTTTGGTCTCTTGGGCTACAAAGAAGCAAAACACAGTTGCCTTATCTTCTGCGGAAGCTGAGTATGTAGCAGCTGCATCATGCTGCTCACAATTGCTATGGATCAAACAATAGTTGGAGGACTTTGGTATCAAATGTGGAGCAGTGCCAATTTTCTGTGATAACACAAGTGCAGTGAATATTGCCACGAACCCAGTCCAACACAAAAGAACAAAGTTCATTGATATTAGACACCATTTCCTTAGAGATAATGTGGAAAAGGGTCTGATTACTATGAATTCTTGCAGGACTGAAGATTAAATTGCTGACATATTTACCAAAGCATTGAACAAGGTACAGTTTGAGAGGAACAGGTTGGAATTAGGGATGACCAAAATACACGGATGACCCAGCAGGTGGTCCCTCAATGATTGGTTAGTTAAGTGTTCAATAATCTGTGTGTAAATTTTGTTATTCTTGTTCAGTCTAATTTTGTACTTTATTAAGCATACTTGTTCAGCTTTTAAGCACTAGGTGAGGATAATGTGATCCCATGAAGAACCTACTAGGTACTGAGAAAGAACCGACTGAAGCATGAGGAATCATGTCCAGGTATAGTCACACTACCTTGCATGATAGAAGTCATAACTGAAATAAAATTGTCAATTATTCGTGTGTCAAGGGAGACTTTCCATGTTCTTATAACTGTCCTAAATTATAGGAACACATTCCTTTTTGGGATATAATTTATTTGACTTGTATGGACCCTACTACTTGAAAAAGCTTAATTGAATAAGTCCATAACCCTTCCCGGTTTTCAAAAATTTCAAAAAGCTGCTTTTTTACTTTTATGTCATCATTTCTTTGGCTTCCCTAGAAACCGTCTCATCACCAAAACCCTCTCCCCTTCTTCGATTAACACAGAACACAAACACTCAATAACTTCATTTTCTCTCTACCTACTTTCTCTCTCAAAAAAAAAAAAAAAAACACAAGATTGAAAATCCTTGTAATCTCAGTCAAAACCCTAACAATTTCACCATGTCTCAAGCACAATCTTCATCCGCTTCACCCACAAAAACTCTCAAGAAATCAACTGCAAAACCACCTCCATCCACCCTCGCGGAAAGAATTGTGAAGGCCATGACAAAATTTCTCAAAAAGGGAGAAAAGAAACTGGTCAAAAAGATGCTGTCAAGATCTTTGTCTACTACGCCTACTGAACAAGTTTAATCAGAACCATCTACTGAGGTAATTCCTGACCCTTTCCCATCTACTCCTGTTGATTTAGAAGGAATAAAAAGTCCTGGTACAGTAGATATTGAAACCCTAGTAACAGGACTAGATGAAATTGTAGGAGTGGTAGAGATTGGGGACAAAACTGGTAGGGGGACTGTAGTTGAAACAAAGAAAAAAATGTTCAGGAAAAACCCAGGGTAGATTTGCATGTGCCTGTAGTAGAAAAGACTGAGATAAAGGTGGATGTAGCAGGAAGAGTGATAGAACAACTGATGGAGGATGATCTTGTTGAGTCCCTTAAGGAACGTGTTAATGAACCAAGTTCTAGTGTTATGGTTGCTGAGGAGAGTCAAGAGGCGTTGTCCATAAAGGTCCAGCAGTTGGGGGACCTGGATCTGCTGAGGCCTCCTAGGATTTGGGTCAAGACCCTGCTTCTTGCCCAGATCCCGCGGAACCTGATGATGCAAGATTCAACTAGACAGAGTCAGAAGAAGAAAAGGATGAGGAGGTTGGGAAAGAAAAAGTTGAGAGTGAAGAGGTTACAAAGAAAGCAGAAGAAACGAAGAGGAAAAGGTTGAAAATGAAGTTTGGTGAGGAGGATGAGAGGCTGGTGTGTGAGGAAGAGGAAGAAGAGGTAGTGTTTGTGAGGGAAAATAGAGTAGAGCCTGAAAAAAAGGAGGAGACTGGTGAAAGGGGGAATGCCAGTATTAAAAAACAAGTTGGTTGATGAATCAAGTGAAGAAAGTGGTGACAGGGCTGTTGCTGATCCAATGGCCAGGAGAAGTGGAACTAGATCTGCCTTGAAGCAACAGCTGGAGACTGTTGGGAAGCTGGGAAGAACAGTTACCAATGTGAGAGACAGAGAAGCAAAGAAAGAGGAGGAAGAGAAGAAAGCTGGTGAGGCAGAGGAAGAGAGTGACGAGGCTGGTAGTTATATGGAGCCAAGTGACTCTGAGACTGATAGTGAAGCAGAGAACAGGAAGAGAAGAAGAAGTTCTGAAGAAGAGGCTGATCGAGTGGCCTTCTTTGCAAAGCATCAGGTGCTGCCTGGTAGCATTTTGCATGATGAGAAGGAACATCACATGAAACCACTGCTGAGAATGATTGGTGACCAAAGATGGCTTGGTTTGTTTGGAAACAAGGATAGAATGTTATTTGCTGATGAGGTCAGGGAGTTTTACACAAACTGCAGAGTCATAGCTAGGAGAGTGTTCACCACTGTGAAGGGAGTTGAGAAAGAAGTTGGGAGAAATGAGCTTGGAGTGATCCTTGACATACCCCTGTTGATGGTTATTGCATGTATATAAAGCTGAAGTGGCCCAAGAGGATAGATGGAATAACCCCTCTGAGTGCTATCAAGAAATTCTCAGGAAAACCCAAGCTAAGGAAGGAAAGGAAGGTAGACAAAAATGAGATGGAGCCTGCACACCAGTTGCTGTTTGAGTTTGTACATAGGTTCCTTCTGCCAAGAGGAGAAAGGAATAATAAAGCTAGTGCTCTAGACCTAACATACATGGACTTGCTGGATAGAGGGGTAAGAATTAACTTACCTGGGCTAATCATCAGACATATTAAGAGGATTGCAGATAGAGATCAAAAACCACACTCTTTAGTGCATTTCTATGTCCTCCAGTAGGTTCTAGAGCATTTTGGGGTTCCACTAGGAGCAGGGAAGAAGCCAACCATTCATCAGATGTTTGGGTACAATGTGCTTAAAAGTTGTGACTTCTTCAAGAAAAGGAGAGCTGCCAAGAAGCCCATGCAGGTCAAGCAAGAGCTAGCTGAGGAAAGTGAGGATTATGACCTGAGGAGGCCATTAATGTTGTGAAGGAGCTGGAGACTCATGTGTCTTTAAGTGAATACTGAAAATGCAGAGCTTCACAGACAGCTGAAGTTGAAGGATCAAGAAATTGATCATTTGAAGATAGACTGCCACAAGTATGAGGCCGAGCTGGTGATGGAAAGGGCTAAAAATACAAAGCACCTTGAGGCACTTATCAAATATGATGTTCGGCATTTTATGCCTACTTTTCCTTAATATGTCCGCACATTTGAGCTTGTTTTGCACTTGTTTGGTGGCTTGTGAATGTGGTTTTACGCTGATGTTGTGTTGTTCGTGTGTAGGTCGTTACTCGATGCATTTGGAGCGTTTCGAAGCTTGATTGAGCATGAATTGGTTGAAGGATGTTTGAAGATTGGATCGAGCACACAAAGGCACGACACAAGCCGAGTTTTGGAGCGAAAGAAGGAAGTTTTTGCCCGGCGCTGCAGCCTCCGCGCCGCGCCACCCATAGCGCGCAGGAGGCTTGCGCGTTTGGCATGCGCCGCAGGCCTATAGCACGAAGGCTGGGAGCGGGTTCTGGTTGGTAGCACGCTTTTCGGGGCGCGGGGCGCCCGTTATATAGCCCCTTGTGCGCGATTTTACTTCCTATTCCTTCTAGTTTTGGGTTTAACTTATTACCAAGGGTTTGGAAACATTATAAATAGTTTATTACTTAGTTTTTGTAAGGAGTTCTTGACTTTGGAGCAATATTGAGAGCTACACACTTCATTGAACAAGGGTTATTCCCAAATCTTTCATCTATTACATCAATTATTTCATTATTACACCAAATCTTTGCCTTGTGATTATGAATATGTGTGGCTAATTTCCTAACGTTCTGGGGTTAGAGTTTACATGAAAGTTGATTGTTGAAGATTGATTTCCATTGATTGAACCCCATAACGGGTTACTTATTCTTCCTTGATTTAACTTGTATAATTGTTAGAGCTCGATAGTTATACATCATCTATGGTTTTTGGGTTGAACTTGAAAGAGAGAACCTAATTACGTAATAAGGAAGAATAGAACTAGTTTGTGAACCCGGGCATCGGGGAATCAATTCGCGGGTAGGATAGACATATACTTGCTTGCCTAGTTTAACTAATTACAGGATCGTTAATGCGTGCATGTGATTTAACCCGTAGACATACAGGGATTACAGTAGCTTGCATAGATTGTGAAGAACTGAAAGGTTTTCATAATTACAATTAACCTGTCAGTTAGTAACCCGGGATTTAAGAAGTGAAATCAATTGAATACATCAACTGGATTGTTCGTAACTCTGACCCTGGATCGCTCTCTTGATATTGTTAACAACCAAAGTTTTGCCCCATTGCTCGATTACATCTTTAGCACTTTAATTACTGCATTTTAGCATAAAAACTCTTACAACCATTGGAAAAAGACCCCTGGATAGTTTATTCAGGAATTGTTTATTAAGCACTAGTCTGCATAGTCCTCGTGGGAACGATACTCGACTCTGTCACTTTATTACTTGGCGACCGCGTATACTTGCGTGTGCGTTTGGGAGCAACAAGTTTTTGGCGCCGTTGCCGGGGACTAATTACTTTTGAACAATTACTTAATTGCTATTCAGGTTTAATTTTTTGTTGAGTTTCTTGTGCTGTTTCAGGCAATAGGTTTTGAATGCAAAGGAACAAAAAGGACGAATCACTCGCACCTTTTGATCCCGAGCCTGAAAGAACCTTGAGGAAGACAAGGAAAGAAGCGAGAGACGAGAAGCATTAGCAATCGTACTTGCATCCCTTCCTGTTGAAATGGCTGAAGAACAAACAGTAGCAGTGCGAGATGTGGCTCTTCCTAGTCTGAAAGGAGTAGAGTCAAGTATTGTGAAGCCTGCTATTACTGGAAACTTTGAGATCAAGCCCGGCATGATTCAGTTGCTGCATGTGACGGGGCAATATGGTGGATTCCTGCATGAAGATCCGCAGCAACACTTGCAGAACTTTCTGGAGATCAGTGATACTTATACACCGACAGGTGTGCCTACTGATTATGTGCGAATGACTTTGTTCCCATTTTCATTGATTGGGACAGCAAGGAAGTGGTTAAAGGCTGAAAAGCCTGGGTCTATCACTACTTGGGAGGATTTAGCTAAGAAATTCTTGGCTAAGTTTTATCCGTCGGCTAAGACGGCCAGGTTGAGGAGTGCAATTTTGTCCTTCAGGCAGTTTGAAGGCGAATCATTATATGCAGCCTGGGAGAGATTTAAAGCGTTATTGAGAGATTGTCCTCACCACAATCAAACTAATGAGGTTATTGCACACACTTTTGTTGAGGGGTTGAACCAACATACTAAGATTGTGGTTGATGCTGCTGCTGGAGGCCAAGTGCTGGCCTTAAATTTTGAACAGATCTATGACTTACTTGATAAGTTTTCACAGAGCAATCCTGATTGGCAGGGTGATGGCAGAGCTAATATACTTAGTGAGGGGGCTAGCAGAGCGGCTACGCAGAAAGCTGCTGGGGTACTTCAACTAGATGGAATCACAGAGTTGCGAGCAAAGATGGATGCGATTTCCAATCAAATCAGTAAGCTGGCTCTCCAAGCAAAGCCACAACCAGCTCCAGTGCAGCAAGTTCAGGCCTTTTGTGAGGTATGTGGTGAGGATCATTGCACTGAGGTTTGTCCATCTAACCCAGAATCAATGTATTATGTGGGTAATCAGAACAGACCACAGGGCCAAAACCGAAATCAGTATGGTAATAATTATAACACGGGTTGGCGTAATCACCCAAATTTTTCTTGGAGGGATACCCGTGAGCAGTTTCAGGGTAATGAGAGAGCCCAATTTACTCAAAACAATGCACCACAGCAGGGATCGCAGTCTCAGGCTCAACCACAGCAGTCTAATACTATGGAGGATATGCTCAAGAAAATTCTTGCAGGGCAGCAAAAGCTCATTGATGAGTCAGCATCTCAGGCACAAACAATTAAAGATTTGAGCAATGCACAGAAAGATCTTGAAAGACAATTGGGGCAGCTTGCTGGAGCACAAAATAATAGACCTCGGGGTGCTTTACCGAGTGATACAGAGAAGAATCCTAGAGAATTTGTGCAAGCAGTGACTTTGAGGAATGGAAGAGCACTGGAGGAAGTTCCCCCAAAGCCAAAGAAGCCTGTTGATGAGTTAGAGCCAAATGTTGATAGGGAAGTGGAAAAAGAAGCAGAAAAGGTAACCGAAAAGCAGCCCGAGTCTGCTATTGTGAGACCACCACCACCTTTCCCGTAGAGACTTCAGAAGCAGAAAATTGATGCAGCATGCAAGAAATTTTTGGAGATTTGAGTCAAATTCAGGTAAATATTCCTTTGGTGGAGCTTTTGCGGGATGTTCCCAAATATGCTAAATACATCAAGGATATTGTTGCTAACAAGAGAAGATTGACTGAGTTTGAGACAGTTGCACTTACTGAGGAGTGCAGTTCCAGAGTTTGAAGCAAGCTTCCACAGAAATTGAAGGACCCGGGCAGTTTTACCATCCCTTTGAAAATTGGGGAGCATGAGGTTGGTCGTGCTTTATGTGATTTAGGTGCTAGTGTGAATTTGATGCCTTCTTCAGTTTTTAGGAAGCTAGGCCTGGGTGAGCCACGACCCACTACTGTGACCCTACAGCTTGCTGATAGATCTTTGACATGTCCTGAGGGGATTATTGAGGATGTGCTTGTACAAGTGGGTCAGTTCATATTACCCGTTGATTTTATTATTCTTGATTATGAAGCTGATCCTGAGGTTCCTCTCATCTTGGGAAGAGGATTTTTGGCTACTGCGGATGCTGTTATTAGAGTCAGAGCTGGCAAGATGATCATGAAGGTAAATGGGGAAGAAGCTGTGTTTAATGTGTTCAGAGCTACCCAGCTTCCTTCTCATTATGAAGAGTTGTCCATGGTAAAAGTAATAGATGATGAGTTGACTGCTGATGAGAGGTCATTCTTGGCTTCTAATGTTGATTCTTTGGAAAGGGCACTCTTATGTGATGATGATGATATCCTGAAGGATGAAGATACTGAAGAATTTGTGGAGGTTCTTAATATGCAGAGTAGATTCATCCCAGGGTGGAAGAAATTTGAGGAGCTTGATAGACCGTTGTCCTTAGCTCCTGCTAAACCGTCTATTGAGAAAGCTCCTAATCTTGAGCTCAAACCTTTACCCGCACATTTACGTTATGCTTATTTGGGTGAAGGTAATACTTTGCCCGTGATCCTTTCTTCTTTGTTGTCTGATGTGCAGGTTGAGAAGGTGTTGCGGGTATTGCGAGAGCGCAAGAGAGCTATTGGCTGGACTATTGCTGATATTAGAGGGATTAGTCCTTCCTTCTGCATGCATAAAATTCTCTTGGAAGAAGATCATAAGCCATCCATAGAGCAGCAGAGGAGGCTAAATCCAATCATGAAGGAGGTGGTGAAGAAAGAAGTTATCAAGTGGTTGGATGCTGGTATTATTTTTCCTATCTCTGACAGCAAGTGGGTGAGTCCGGTGCAGTGTGTTCCTAAGAAAGGGGGCATGACAGTGGTGAAGAATGAGAACAATGAGTTGATTCCTACAAGAACTGTTACAGGGTGGCGAATTTGCATTGATTATAGGAAGCTGAACAAGGCCACCAGGAAAGATCACTTCCCACTCCCTTTTATTGATCAGATGTTGGATAGACTAGCAGGCCATGAGTATTATTGTTTCTTGGATGGTTATTCGGGCTACAATCAAATTGTGATAGCTCCTGAAGACCAAGAGAAGACCACTTTTACTTGTCCATATGGCACCTATGCATTTAGGAGGATGCCATTTGGGCTGTGTAATGCCCCAGGGACTTTTCAGCGGTGCATGATGGCTATTTTCACTGACATGGTGGAAAAATTTGTGGAGGTGTTTATGGATGATTTCTCAGTGGTTGGTGACTCTTTTGATGAATGCTTGAAGAATCTTGATGCTGAGTTGAGCCGTTGTGAAGAAACAAATCTGGTGCTGAATTGGGAAAAATGTCACTTTATGGTTCAAGAAGGCATTGTACTTGGGCACAAGGTGTCAAAGCAAGGGATTGAGGTTGACAAGGCGAAGATAGAGGCTATTGAGAAATTACCACCACCTATCTATGTTAAGGGGGTGCGTAGTTTCTTGGGACATGCAGGGTTCTATAGACGGTTCATAAAGGACTTCTCCAAAATTTCCACTCCCTTGTGCAAATTGTTGGAGAAGGATGTGAAATTTGTGTTTGATGATGCTTGTATTAAGGCGTTTGAAGAGTTGAAGAAAAGGTTGGTGACCGCACCAATCATCATTGCTCCTGACTGGTCTTTGCCATTTGAATTGATGTGTGATGCGAGTGATAATGCTATTGGGGCTGTTCTAGGCCAAAGAATAGGAAGAATTTTTCACTCCATCTATTATGCAAGCAAGACGCTTGATGCAGCCCAGTCCAATTATACTACCATTGAGAAGGAGTTGCTAGCCGTGGTTTATGCTTTTGATAAATTCAGATCTTATTTGGTTGGCACTCGTGTTGTTGTCTACACTGATCATGCCGCAATCCGGTATTTGTTTGAAAAGAAGGACTCCAAGCCGAGACTTATTCGATGGGTTCTCCTATTGCAAGAGTTTGATGTTGAAATTCGAGATCGCAAGGGGACTGAGAATCAAGTAGCTGATCATTTGTCAAGGCTGGAGAATAGAGATCATGTAGATGAGGGGCCTGAGATTAAAGAGGTATTTCCTGATGAGCAACTTTTTGCTCTAGAAGAAGCTGAAACACCATGGTATGCTGACATGGTAAATTTTCTTGTGAGTGATGTGTATCCCCTTGGGGCAGCTGCTGAGCAGAAGCGTAAACTCCTTCATGAGAGCAGATTTTATGTGTGGGATGAGCCCTATTTGTACAAGATAGGTGCTGATCAACTAGCTAGGAGATGTGTTCCAAGGGAAGAAGTAGAGCCGATTCTACAGAGCTGCCATTCCTCTCCTTATGGTGGCCACCTTGGTGGAGATCGAACAGCTGCAAAGGTACTTCAATCTGGTTTCTTTTGGCCTACTTTATTTAAAGATGCTCATGCATTAGTGAAGCACTGTGATTGTTGCCAAAGAACGGGTACCATTACTAGGCGTCACGAGATGCCTTTGAACAATATTTTGGAGATTGAGCTGTTTGATTGTTGGGGTATTGATTTTATGGGTCCATTCCCACCTTCTATGGGCAATAAATATATCCTTGTAGCAGTTGATTATGTATCTAAATGGGTGGAGGCCATTGCACTTCCTACAAATGATGCGAGTGTGGTGGTGAAGTTCGTGAAGAAGAATATTTTCACTCGTTTTGGGACACCGCGGGCTATCATTAGTGATGAAGGTACGCATTTCTGTAACCGGTTGTTCAATAAATTATTGGCTAAGTATGGGGTTCGCCACAAGGTGGCTACTGCTTATCATCCCCAAACTAGTGGCCAAGTGGAAGTGTCTAACAGAGAGATCAAGCAAATCCTTGAGAAGACTGTGAATGCCTCTAGGAAGGATTGGGCTATGAAGTTAGATGATGCTCTCTGGGCCTATCGAACTGCATTCAAAACGCCTATTGGAACCTCTCCATATAGGCTTGTTTATGGGAAAGCTTGTCACTTGCTGGTTGAATTAGAGCATAAGGCGTATTGGGCTATTCAAAAGCTCAACTTTGATATGGCTTTAGCGGGCGAGAAGAGGATGCTCCAACTGCATGAACTTGAAGAGTTCCGTTTCCATGCGTATGAAAATGCGAAATTATATAAGGAACGGACAAAGAAGTGGCATGATAAGCACATTGAGCATCACTCTTTTGAGCCCGGGCAGCGTGTATTGTTGTTCAACTCGAGGTTGAAATTGTTTCCGGGCAAGTTGAAGTCGAGATGGTCGGGGCCTTTTGAAGTTGTTCGGGTTACCGCACATGGAGCGGTTGCATTGAGAGCCCCGGGTTCTGAAAGCACATTTTTGGTTAATGGTCAACGGGTGAAACATTATTGGGGAGGTGCGGTGAATCATCGCACTTCAATTACATTGCGAGACCCTTGATTTATACCCGTTGTGCCGCGACGTTAAATAAGGTGCTTCTCGGGAGGCAACCCGAGTTTGTACTTGTAATAGTTTAGTTTTCTTTTGTTTTTATAGTGTCACGTTTTTGTTGTTTTTGTGTGTCGTTTTTGCAGGAATCGGGTGAGCTAAATAAGGTGAAATGAATGCATTGAGGGGGATGGGACGTCTCGAGACATGTCCCACGCTTGGTTTGTACTTGGAATCGAAATTCGGTGCGAAAAAATGTTCTTGGGCGCGTTCGGGAGTGCCCCGCGCCTCCCAAAGCGCGAGACAAAGGTTAAATAAAGAAGCTAGGCGCGGTTGGGAGCGCCCCGCACCTCCCACCGCGCTGAGCTAGGCAGAAACATCAAAATCATGCCCGCTATTGGCATGCGCCGCGGAGGCAAACGCGGAGGGCTAGGCAGAAAGTCGAGAAAGTTGCCCGCTATTGGCATGCGCCGCGGAGGCAAACGCGGAGGGCAATTTTTTTGGTTTGAAAAAATGGGTCAACGGGTTTGACCCGAAATTCTTTAATTCCCCACCCCTATAACCCCGATTCCTAACACTATTTCTTCCTTACTTTCACCACAAACACTCTCTACACACATACTAATTCACTTGCAACACTTGAACTCATCCCAAATCTTGTGCAATCACTTCTAACACCATCAAGTAAGTACATTACTACTCTTCCTTCTCAATAACATGTAAGTTGTCTTCATAATTGCTCATGGGTGATTCTCTTAATTAGTTACAAGCTTCTTCATAAAAATTCAATCTTGATATGCTTAATTGTCTATGATGCTTAGTATAGACCTTGTGACTTGTAAAAAGAGATCTCCTAACAAATTGGGAGGGTTGGCACATTACAAAATCAATTGAAATTGCTAGTTCAAAGTTGTGCACACTAGGTGTTTGTGAAAAAGCCTCAAAGATGAAATATCAATGACATTGTGAATTCTTGAGTAGCAATGCATCCCTTAGGCTTACAATGAACATTAGGTGTTGCATACGCACTAGATTTGATCATGAGGCACCCACACTAGCTTGATTTTAAAAATTCAAAACGTGGCATATTTTGCCATGGCTAGTTTTGTTCAAGTGTGGGGTGGTCGTGCCATTGAAACAAGTGATTGCCACATAGAGTGTGTGCTAAGTGTGGGGTGGTACCCTTGAGCTTGAATTGTTTTTGGTGCATAGCTACATATCTAACATTGATGTTTGTGTTTGTGTAGGTACCATGGTAGCCACATCTCAAAAGGCGAGTTCTTCATCTACTGCGGGCCCGAGGAGAGAACCTCAAGCCGAGCCTTCCTCCTCAAAGCAAAAGGGTAAGGCACCGGCCAAGCCCAAGGCAAAAGCAAAGGCTAAGGCCAAGATTCCAAAGGACGCGGTGCCGATACCACGTCCCGGAGGCAAGACTCGGTATGGCCTCCCTTTCGTGAAGAAGGGAGATTGCCAAACATGGTATAAAAATGTGAGGCTTGCGGGGTACATCCCCGAGCAAGCCATTGATAAACGGCCGGTGCTACAAAAGTTTAGAGATGTGGCCGAGAAGATCATTGCCCTCAAGTGGGACTCAGTGTTTGAGAGTCCGGGGCACGCCAACTTGGACATGGTCCAAGAACTTTATGCTAACTGGGAGCCCGATGAGGTGTGGAGGGATGATAACATGGTGACGGTTAGGGGAGTGAAGGTGAAGTTAGATCCAACGGCATTGAATGCCTTCTTGGGGGTAGCGGACCCCGATTATGATGAGTTGAGAAATTACATCAAGAAACCGGATTACACGGCCTTGCGGGAGACCTTGTGTGGTGAGGGCTCCACGCATAAGTGGGGGCGAGGAGCGTCTGGGCGACATAAGTTTATGCACTTCTCCCAGTTTATCAAGCCGGCGCGTGTATGGATGCGGTTTATAAATGCACGGATTCTTCCATGTTCCCATTATTCCGAGGTCACTAAGACTCGGGCGTGCATGGTGTATTTTTTCATGACCGGGAGGCCGGTGAACATTGGGTACTACATGTTGAAAATGATGAAACAAGAGAGGTATGAAAAATCATGTAGTCGGTTGTATTTTGGGAACCTCTTGACCCGGTATTTAGAGAAGGCGGGCGTCCCCGCAGATGAGGTCGGGGATCGCATTGTCCTTGATTTTGGGAGGCCTTTTGACATTGCTTCGGTCAAGGGGGTGATCACCACAGCACCGGTGAAGCTGACGGCGGATGATTTGCGGGAGACAAGTGCCAACTTGGCCGCGCGTCAGTATTTGATGATAGAGGCTATGGCCCGTCAGTCGGGCGTTGATATGACTATTATTGACCGCCAGGTCCCGTTGACGGAGACCTCGAAGGTCCTGCTGGGCGAAGTTGAGGCTGGAAGGGTGGATCCGCGAGAGGATGAGAACACTGATTCAGATATTGTGGCCAATGATCCGGACAGTGTGTATGAGACTGATCATGAGGCGGAGGCCTAGGTCCACACTCCTGTGCACCATCCAGCTTTCAGGGCAGTTTTCTTGTACTCTTACTTTTGCACTTACTTCTTTGTCGCACTGGGACATTGCTTAGTTTAAGTGTGGGGTGGGGTACTGCCCTTATCTAGTTTTTATTTTGAGGTTTAGGATGCATGTACCTTAGGTCTTTTTATTTTGTCACTTGACTTTGTTTTTATTTTTTTCTTGCTTTACTATATGCAAAAATGAAAAAAAAATTAGAAAACCAATGAAAAATTCCAAAAAGATTTTCCTTTTAGTTTTTATTAGTGGTACATGTCATCCGCCCCGTGGTTTTTCTTATGGCCGCGGTTCTTTTCCACGGGGTGACCTTTGAACCGGGTAGTTTTTCATTTTTAGGATTAGGATAGTTAGTTGTAGATGACCCTAGGCTAAGGAAAAAAGGTAGAATGCTAGGTGCCTTTGATTTGTTTGATACCGGTGGACTTGGACTTGATTGCATGTGCTATTTGTGGTGTCCTTGGTTTTAATTTGATGCATGCCTAGAAAAAAAGAAAAAAAATGGAACAACCCCCTTGAGATGCTTGAGTCCGCTTGCTTGACTTGATTGCTAACTTTTGTGCATGAGTGCTTAAATTTCCACAAGTTGCATTCTAGAAGCTTGGTTGAGAGTTGTTGATTGAGCCTTTTTGTGTGGACCATGTGCGATGTGTGTTGTGAGACATGTTCTTATTTGCTCCATGTTGCATATTAATGTCTAGAACTTGCCCCGTGTGTGTGCAAGGCGAAATCCTAGGTTTGCTCTAGTCGGGAGATGATACAAGGCCTTCTTTTACTTGCCTACCCTTACATATATACCTTGAAAAATTGTTGTTGTGATTTCATTGACCCTTTTTGATTGGCACCCACACCCCGAGCCTACCCATTTGTTCTTAATTGACTCTTTTGGCCCTTACTCCTTAAGCACTTTATTGACATTGTGTAGATGATTGGAGTTGTGGTTGGATGTTGGGAGACTTTTGAGTGGAGCTAATAAAAGGGAAATACTTATGAAAATTGTGAAGTAGTGGAAAACATTGGCAAGGATGGAAGTTAATGAAATTGAAAAAAAAAAATGAAATGATAAGAAAAGAACAAAATAGCAAAGTTGAAAAAATTTGTGGAAAAGAAGAAAAAAAAGAGAGAAAGATATCCCGTCCTTGCTAGTGTGTGATTGAAAAGAAAATATGCTACTTGTTGAGAAGGTGTATGTGTGATACTTGTGATTGGGTAGGTTGTTGAGACTTGTGTTTGGAATAAATGTGATGTATTAAAAGTGCTTAGGGAGGTAGTCACTCTTACCCATATGTATCCTACCCGCACCTTAGCCTACATTACGACCTTTCTAAAGTCCTAGTTAATCCCGATTGGAGTGAGCCTACATTAGTGGAGTCCTACACTACGGGCAAGCCTATGGTACGTTGTGTGTGACATGTGAGCCTTTCATGAGAGTGAGAGAATTCATTTATATTGCCCCGTTCTATTCATGATATTTGTTTTTGTGTGTGATCTTTAGGGGGCATTCTCTTTCATATTGGTGAGGGCACGTGGTTTGCATGAGTTCGGTGAAGTTGATGGCTTTTGATTGAGTAGATAGGTGTAATTTTGTGGGAGCATGGTTGCATTGAGTTGAGTTTGTGCATTTGAGTTATTTTGGGGTGGTTGTTCTCATATTTTTGAGTTTGGTAAATTGTTGGCATGTTGTGGATCCATAGTAGTCATGTGCGCATTGGTTCAATGGTCGGTATCAACCATAGTCATAGGCAGACCTGTTTTACCTAGGTTAGGGAGTTAGTTTTGACTTGCTCGAGGGCGAGCAAAGGTTCAAGTGTGGGGTGGTGATGTTCGGCATTTTATGCCTACTTTTCCTTAATATTTCCGCACATTTGAGCTTGTTTTGCACTTGTTTGGTGGCTTGTGAATGTGGTTTTACGCTGATGTTGTGTTGTTCGTGTGTAGGTCGTTACGCGATGCATTTGGAGCGTTTCGAAGCTTGATTGAGCATGAATTGGTTGAAGGATGTTTGAAGATTGGATCGAGCACACAAAGGCACGACACAAGCCGAGTTTTGGAGCGCAAGAAGGAAGTTTTTGCCCGGTGCTGCAGCCTCCGCGCCGCGCCACCCATAGCGCGCAGGAGGCTTGCGCGTTTGGCATGCGCCGCAGGCCTATAGCACGAAGGCTGGGAGCGGGTTCTGGTTGGTAGCACGATTTTCGAGGCGCGGGGCGCCCGTTATAGTGCCCCTTGTGCGCGATTTTACTCCCTATTCCTTCTAGTTTTGGGTTTAACTTATTACCAAGGGTTTGGAAACATTATAAATAGTTTATTACTTAGTTTTTGTAAGGAGTTCTTGACTTTGGAGCAATATTGAGAGCTACACACTTCATTGAACAAGGGTTATTCCCAAATCTTTCATCTATTACATCAATTATTTCATTATTACACCAAATCTTTGCCTTGTGATTATGAATATGTGTGGCTAATTTCCTAACGTTCTGGGGTTAGAGTTTACATGAAAGTTGATTGTTGAAGATTGATTTCCATTGATTGAACCCCATAACGGGTTACTTATTCTTCCTTGATTTAACTTGTATAATTGTTAGAGCTCGATAGTTATACATCATCTATGGTTTTTGGGTTGAACTTGAAAGAGAGAACCTAATTACGTAATAAGGAAGAATAGAACTAGTTTGTGAACCCGGGCATCGGGGAATCAATTCGCGGGTAGGATAGACATATACTTGCTTGCCTAGTTTAACTAATTACAGGATCGTTAATGCGTGCATGTGATTTAACCCGTAGACATACAGGGATTACAGTAGCTTGCATAGATTGTGAAGAACTGAAAGGTTTTCATAATTACAATTAACCTGTCAGTTAGTAACCCGGGATTTAAGAAGTGAAATCAATTGAATACATCAACTGGATTGTTCGTAACTCTGACCCTGGATAGCTCTCTTGATATTGTTAACAACCAAAGTTTTGCCCCATTGCTCGATTACATCTTTAGCACTTTAATTACTGCATTTTAGCATAAAAACTCTTACAACCATTGGAAAAAGACCCCTGGATAGTTTATTCAGGAATTGTTTATTAAGCACTAGTCTGCATAGTCCTCGTGGGAACGATACTCGACTTTGTCACTTTATTACTTGGCGACCGCGTATACTTGCGTGTGCGTTTGGGAGCAACAAAATACTTCAACCTTCAGCCCTGAGTCTTCCTATCCTATCCTCCTGTCCCTTCTCCTAAATGTTGTTGATTCCTTCCATTCTCTCTTGCACATATGATGTTGTTTCAAACAATTTATTTTTATCAGTTGTGTACTACTGGATAAGGTTCTGCTGCTGTCACACCCTGGATAATGGTTTTAATTTTGCTCATGTTTATGGTTGTTTGCTCTACAATATTTATTTCTAGTTTGGCCTTTAGCCTTATTTCTCTGTTTGTAAAATTTTGCTGACTTGTTGCCTTGTGCTCTAGACTGGATAGTACTAACTGGCTCATGCAGGTATTTGAATCTTTTCGATGATGCCAAAAGGGGGAAGAAGGAAATATTAGGGTGTTTGTGACCTAATTCATCTGTTTCAAATTTCTTGAACTTGTTACCTTTTGTTTTCGTGTTTTTGGAAAATTTGTCTATTAAGATTCTTTGGCAACATTTGTTTGTCATCATCAAAAAGGGAGAATTTGTTGAGCATTGGTTTTGAAGAAGGACAAACGAGAAGGACTCAGTGGTCTTGGAGAAGAACCTAGTCCTTGAATAGAAGGGCACTACTGATCGAAAAGATTTGTGGGTTGCAAATCCCTGCAGAACTAGGAATAGTGGCGCGTGAATGAATATGCATCCTAGTCAGACTAAAAGAGGTGGTGCTCAGGCTGTATCTTCGAAGTACGAATTGGAGTTGGACTCTAAAAAGGAAAAGAGGTACAAGGAATCCAGTCATTCCATAATTACAAGGATTCCTTGTAAGACTCAACTAGGGTTGCATAGCCCATATAAATACAAGTAGTTGATGCAGCCGATATCGGTTATTCACAAATAGAGAGTTGAGAGCATATAAAGGCGATCTAGCATCTTTCTACGTGAGATAACTGAAGAAGACAACTGGAGTGCTTGAGTTGATTGAGTCTCGATATTCTGTCTAGGTTCATTGCTTTGTAAGTTGTTTTATTTTGAGCGATCAATGTTTTTACTTATTGGCTTATTGTAGAAGCATATGTATTAGGTGAACTTGTGAAAGATTGCTTTGTAAAGCTAGAGTTTAGCTTTGGTTAGTGATTAGTGTCTAAAGTGTAGCCCCTTGGTTACAGAGTCTTGTAATCAGAAACTTGCTCTTTGTGTTAGTGGATTGAGTTCTAAAATCCCAGAGTGTGGGTCGTGGGTTTTCTCCCTTGAGCAAGGAGTTTTCCACGTAAAATCCTCGTGTCTTCTGTGTGTGTGATTGGTGTGTGTTGCAGTATTCAAACATCAGAATTACAGAGGCAAGAACAGGGTTCTTGGCCCAGGAAAATCGAGTTCTTAAAATGAAAATCGATGGACACTATTCAACCCTCCCCTTCTAGTGTCCTTTATGAGGTGCATAGATTTTAACAAGCTCCATCTTAAATTAAAGATACAAATTTTAGAATATATTAGTAGAAATATAAGGGTTCATTGTGCACGCAAGCATAAGAAACAAAGACAAGTATTGCCCAAACTTTATAGAGGCATTGTGATCACAGTAATCACGGCCTCTCCCATCTTGCTCAAGCTTATCACCAAAAAATTCCATGAGAAACTCTATAGCTTTGTCATTGGCTATCTCACCCTTAAGAACTTTCAAAAACTTACACATGAGCTCGAGCTCTGAAGTTGGTGCTGAAGTTATTCCACCATTTGAAGGAATAATTTGAGAGGACATTCTTTTTGTGCATAAGTTGGCCGCCTTACCTTAACAATGACCATGCCTAGCTTCAATAAGTCGTGTTAAAGACTACTACATAATTTTCTACATCAATAGAAGTAGCAACTTTATTTAATTTTTTCATGCAAAGCAATGTGTCCAAAAAACTGCTGAACTGCAGTAACAAAATTGGACCATTACGATTAGGAGAAGCAACTGCCTGCTACTCAACACCAACTTTTCTCCCTGTAAAGCTCATTTTTCTTTTCAACATGAGTGTTGTCAGCATTTGTATTATTAGGTTTTTGACCCTTAGAAAACGAGGCCAAAGTCTAGCTTTTTTGTCGTGTCCACAGCATCCCCAACGCCCTTATTTGGTTCCTCCTAAGTAATAGGCTCCTCCGTAACATCAACTATTACTGTAATACATTATTGGCAGCAACAGGTTGACCTTGGTCGTAGACTGCCCAGCGGTATGAACTTGGTCGTCGCGTGCTTTCTTTTTGCGAATTTTATCACCCTTCTTCATTAATACTGTCTTTCACCCTTTTGTTGATGTTGCATCTCTGCTACATTGCTGCTCCTTCTCCCCGAACCTTTATTTATTCATTGTGCATGAACCACTGCCTCTGAACCACCTTAGCAGAAGTTATCATTCCTCTATTCCCTTTTAATTTTTCCCTCGAGTCTCTTTAAAATTTGTCATTCTCAATGATTTGTTGTTGTAATTCTAATATAGATTGAGCCTCAATTCCCTTATGTTTTCCTATCTTGAACCAACACTCATCATCAACATGCCCTTGGTGTATACCTAAAGTGCAATACACAGGTAATTGATCATAAATAATTGGTACCACGATTTCTCGAGTTCCGTTCGAATCAAACACGCACCGCACTGTTATTGGATCACTGAGATCTTTTAGTACGTCTACCTCCACCTTAAAACGAGCAGATCCTGCCGTGTCCTTTCACAAGTCGCTTTATTTATGGAAATTGGAATTCTCACTACGGAAGCTATATTCTAGATTGTTTCTCTTGCAAATAATGTGGTTGCTAATCTTGGAATAAAAATTCATGCTAGCGGCAGTAACGTCTCTTCTTTTGGATTAAACCAAAGTGACCAACAAAATATGTGATGTAAGTAAACATCATTGCTTAACTTAATATAATCCCCAGATTTTATATATATCGATACAAAATCCTCATTAAAGTTTAAACGAGTTAAAACATGTCGTTGATCTAATAAACCAATGCTGTACTGCCCTTTGATTCCAATTTGTTGCCTATTACAAAGCTCTTGAATCTCTGGCCTTCCATAAGAAAACATTGCAATCAACGCATATTGTAATTCCTCTTGAGCCGATAGCGATTCAATTTCAGATATAGTCCATTTAATCGTAGGCACTCCACGAAGAATTTCAATCTTTTTAGGGGTATTTTGTGGCTGAAAAAGGTTAGATACTTGTTGAGTGGGTTTAAATTAAAGAGTGATGCATAAGAAGTACTCCAGCAAGAGGCTGGGAATGGCCATGGCAGCCATAGTTGCTCAAGTCACCTCCATTTGTGCGTTTCCTTTTGCTCATAACAACAACCTCATTATCATTCTCTTCTCAAACTTTATCATGAAAACTGTCCTTAATTGGAGATGAGGGGAAGAATGGTAGGTCGTGAACAGAAAGCAAGCTCGTTAGTTAAACTATGTCAAAGAATCAATTGGTTTCTGAATCATCTCCTCAGGATGTGTATCATCTTGAAGACCATTATCATCAACAACAATGTCAGTATCACACTCTCCTTCTCCAACTTTACTATGAAGACCATCCTTAATCGGAGTATGAGGGGAAGAGTGGGCAGTCATAGGATGTGAATGCAAATCAAGTTCGTCGGTTAAACTACATGTAAAAGAAGCAGCTGGATTGTTTTGAGCACCCTCTTCTCACTTATCATTAGAGCATTTGAATAAAGAGAACACGAAGTCTCACTGCTAATGTTTTTTCTTTTTCCTTCCATGCTTTTATATCCTCTGCATACTTATCATTAAGATTATTGTTAATAGCTGTTCCACACCTCTTCTTTTTTACCACGCGTTTGATTTTATCATTTAAAACTTTTGATGAAGGACCGAGCCATGTACTGCACCTTCGGTAATCATAGAGTTCCTTTCCGTTTAAATATATGCAACTGAAAGTGCTTCTGTTAAGCTCTAGGTTCTTCTAAGTTGATGGATGAGACCTATTAAACTCCTTTTTATCTTGGGCTCGTTCTGAGGAGTATGTCCAACCTACAAAACGATACGAAAAAGTTTAGCATTCATGTGAACCATAAAAAAATAAATCAGTATTAACCTTAAATTTCTATCCCAATTAAAGTTGAGCTGACTTGGTATTAGTATTTAGAGGTTCCATAAGCTTAGTCCACCTCTCAGCAAGGAGGACCCAGCTTGGCAACTCAAAATCATCTCCGAGCAATGACTTTATTGTCTCCGGGGTCTGCTCCATCGTAAATAGCTACAATAAAAAGCCAAAAAAAAAAAACAAGTTTAAATATATACAACAAAATATAGAAGGGATCATCTCAAGTCTAGCCTCAATGATGAATTTCTTACCTGGATAAGAGGAAATCTTGCCTCGAATCTCTTTCCCCATTTAGTATGTAGAGACCACTGTGTGCGGGTCCAAACAGCTGATCCCCATGCAAAACTATTTATGATGTCCGTATTCTCCAACATATATAAAGATTCTAATGGTACCGAAATTTTGACGATTCAAACTATAGAATCTATAATGTTATTACGTCCTGACATAAAAATGTATATCTTCTTCATCTTTAAGGAAATGTTCTAATTCCAGTTTTATTTAACATTAATGGAACTTGTCTCTTTATCTACTTTTCTTTGCATTTCTAATTTTTTCCTAACAAGTCAATGCATAATTTTACAGGGTCTTCCATGCCACAGCCTACAACTAGATCACCATTAAGTGGTAGTCCAATTAATATATGAACATCGTCTTATTCTAGAGCTAAACTTTTTCCACCTAATACAAAAGCACTTTTATGCTTACTAAATTAGCTAATAAATTCATTAGCAAAAGCGCCTTTGTAGTAGGTGGCAAAAGTTTAGCTCTAGGATAAGACGATGTTCATATATTAACTGGACTACCACTTAATGGTAATCCGGTAGTTGGCCGTGGCATGGAAAACCCTATAAAATTATTCATAGACTTGTTAGGAAAGAAATTTAGAAATGCAAACAAAAGTAGATAAAAAGTTGAGTTCCATTTATGTTAAAACTGGTTGCTGAAGGAATTAGAAACTATACCTGAAGATGAAGAAAATATAGATTTTTACGTCAGGACGTATTATCTTAATATTAGCATCGTCAAGATTTGCGGTACCATTAAATTATTTTATATTTGTTGGAGAACACGAAAGCCGGCATCATAAATAGTGTTTGCTTCGGGATTAGTTGTTTAGGCCCACACTTAGTGGGCTCTAAAAACTAGATGGGTGATTCGCGGCAAGTTCTTTTCTTATCCAGGTAAAAAAATCATCATTGAGGTTAGACTATTAACCCTTATATATTTTGTTGTATATTTTTGACTATTCCTTTTTATTTATAGCTATTTGCGATGGAGCACCTCCGAGAGATTACAAAGTTATTGTTGGAGATGATTTTGAGCTGCCAACTAGGGCCCCCCTTGTTGAGGGTGGACTAAGCTTATGGAAGCTTTAAACAACAATACCAAATTAGCTCAACTTTAATTGAAAGAGAAATTGAAAGTTAATGCTGAACATTTTTCAAATTTCTTTTTTCATGGTTTACATGAATGCTAAACTTGTTCAGATCTTTATTGGTTGAACATACTCCTTACAATTGTCCAAATAACGGGGAGTTTAAGAGGTCTCATCCTGCAACTCTGAAGAACTTAGAGCTCAATGCTGACACTTTCAGCTACACATGTTTAAACTGAAAGGAACTCTACGATTACTGAAGGTGTAGTGCCCAGCTCGGTCTTACATCAAAAGTTTCAAATGATAAAATCAAACGCGTGGTCAGAAAGAAAAGGTGTGGAACACCAGTTAACACTAATCTTAATTGGAAGGAAAAAAAAATTAGTAGAGACTCGATGTATATCTTCATTCAAAGGACCTAGTGGTTCTGGAGAAGAACCTGGTCCTTGTATAGAAGGACACGACTGATCGAAAAGATTGAAGATTGTAAATTCCTGCAGAAATTTTGTCTTGCCATAATTACAAGATTTCCTTGTGGAACTCAACTAGAGTTCTGATTCCCATATAAATATAAGTAGTTGATCCAGCCGTAACTCAGTTATTCATAAATAGAGAGTTGAGAGAATACACAGGCGATTAAGCAACTCTCAACGTGAGATAACTGAAGAAGACAACTGGTGGAGTTAAGTAGGTGGAGTCTAGATATTCTGTCTAGGTTCTTGGTTTGTAAGTTGTCTTGTTTTATTATCATTGTTATTACCTATATGCTTATCTTAGAAGCAATTGTGTTAGGTGAACTAATGAGAGATTACTTTGTAAAGCTAGAGGTTAGCTTTGTTGAGTGATTAGGGTCTAGAGTAGCCCCTTGATTATAGAGTTTTGTAATCTAAAACATTCTCTTTGTGTTAGTGGATTGGTTCGAAAATTCCAGAGTGTGGTGCGTGGTTTTATTCCCTTGAGCAAGGAGTTTTCCACGTAAAAATTGTGGTGTCAAAGTGCAAAATGGTGAAGGCAAGAACAAGGTTCTTGACGCAGAGAATCTGTTTCTTAAAAAGAAAAATCGGTAGACACTATTCAACTCCCCCTTCTAGTGTCCTTAGGATGTGCCTAGATTCTAACAAGTGGTATCAGAGTAGGTCTTCTCATACTAGGTTAACACCTTGAGAAGGATTAAAATCATGAGTGCACCACCTACCATCGCTGAAGGACAGTCAGTTCTGAGGCCCCCACAATTCAATGGGCAGTATTATGCTTGGTGGAAGAACATAATGGAAAATTACATTTGTGCTGAGGATTACCAACTCTGGCTTATAATATTGGAAGGGAATTTAATTCTTACAAGAATAGTTGGTGAAGGAGCTGCTGCTAAAGAAGAACCCAAGTCAAAAGAGGAGTTCAATGAGGCTGTTATAAGATGATTGAAAAGAATCACAAAGCCAAACATTTGGTAATTTGTGGTCTTGGTCCTGTGAAGTTTAATAGAGTATCATCTTATAAGACTACTAAAGAAATCTGGGATGCCTTGGAAGTTGCACATGAAGGAACCACTGAAGTGAAGGACACCAAGAGGAGAATGCTGAAAAGACAATTTGAGTTGTTCACTATGGGAGAGAAGGAATCAATCCAGGATATGATGACCAGGTTGACCATTATCACTAATGAGATGAGATCCCTGGATATGGAGTTGCCTGAAGTACAAATGGTGGACAAGGTTCTGAATGTACTGCCTGAGGCTTGGGAACCCAAGATGACTGCTATCATTGAGTCCAAAACTCTCAGATCCATCAAACTTGAGGAACTGGTTAGAAGTTTGAAAACACATGAGATGGTGAAGGATTCAAAAACTAAACCAGCACTCAAGAAGGATAAGACCCTTGCACTCGAAGCAACTGATGAAATTGAGAATTATGTTGATTTGCAATCAGTTGAAGCTGCAATGGTTAGTGCTCTGAGACAGAAGTTCAACTTGCGAAAGTTCAAAGGATTCAAAAGAAATAACATGGAGAACTCTGGAAGAAAGAACATAGTTGACAATCCAGATAACTCAGGCTGCTCTAAGTGCTTCAAGAAGGACCATGCTGTCGTGGATTGTCCAATGTGGGAAGTTGAATGGATGAAGAATAGAGCTACAAAGGAGAAGGAAAGGGAAGCATCAAAAGAGAATGACAAAGACAAGAAGAAGGTGAGACGACCTCCAAACTTCAGAGCAGAAAGAAGAAAGAGAAAGGAAGCTTTCTATGCTACATGGGGACCTACTGACAGTGAATCTGACAAAGAAAAGGAGTCTGAGGATGAATCTCTGCTAGCACTGATGGGATTGTCAAGAGAAAGTTCAGACGAAGAGGATCCAAGGGAGTTCAGAGGACGACAAGATCCGTCAAAACCACCTGTGTTCAATGGGATAAACTACAAATGGTGGAAGAAACAAATGAAAACCTTTATTCAAGCGATGGATTACAGTCTCTGGTTGATTGTAAAAAGAGGACCTCATGCTTGTTGACACCCAATTTTGTCCCGAAAATTCTAATTAATGTCTGATTATTTATATAAGATTAATTTTAAATTTTAAAAGTGAGTTAATGAATTTTATAGAAAAAGTGTTAAATTTGTAAAGTTCCTTCAATCTTGTCCCACCTGCACAGCACCCTTTTAATTATTTATCCTAAGTGAGGCTAAAAGTGTTCCTAATCTAAAACTCAGTCTACCTTCGCAAACTAAGTACATGCCTTGTAACATTTCCCAATTCAGAGAACTTCTTCCCCAATTCAAAGCCCTGCCCGTTTGCTCTTTTTGACCCAAAAACCCATTTCTCTCTCTCTATACGAAGGATCCAAAATTTCAGCTGTTGAATCGTACAACCTAATCCATTTCGAGCCGTTGGTAGGAGTATTTGGTCCTTTCAATTGAGATAAGAAGCCCTATGCTCGTCCTATATATTTCCCTTTCACTTGCAATAGGTGGGGGGCCGTGAATGGAAAAGGGGTTTAGGAGAGAATAGAGCAGAGTATACAGCATTTCTCTTAGTCTAGAAGTTTATAAAAAGCACACAACATGTTTTGATTAATTTTTGTTGGTGTTGTCACTTTATTTTTGTTGTCCCCTCTTATGATTATTTCAGATTTAGTATGCATTATTTGTTTATTTGACTAAGCGATGATCTTAGTTTTCTCTCGGATTAAGTCCTCTCTATGTGGCTTGTATCCATAGCGTGGAATGAAAATATATCTGTTTAGACTACAAAGTTCAGGGCTGGAAAGGTTTAATCATGGTACATGTTTCAGCCCTATGTTTAATGTAATGGCAGTAGGTCTTTAATAGAGTTGGAATTCTTTAATAAATTGTCAATTTCCATATGCTGGCCGTCTGTTCCTAGCTTACTAACTTGGGTTTAAAATTTGAAAGATGCAGCTTTCCCACCCTCCTTCTTTCATTTGGTAACCTGTAGTTGATGTGATTTACAAAGCCCTAAGCTAACTGTGAAGATGCCATTTAGCTAATGGAATTAATCTAAAATAAAAGAAATAGCTTGCAAAATTTATTCTTTAAGTGTTTTGTTTCAGTTTCTTATTGCTCGAGCCATCTTGGTATGAATCTAGTGAGGAGAGAGTCTGTTGGTGTGTGCGCAGGGCCATGTGTGTGTTGTAGGCTATTTTGGTTGTGTGTATGCAGTATTTGTTAGTTTCAGTGAGGGAAAGCTGCTGCATATGCAGGTAACTATTTTAGTTGTTTGTTCCGGGATATTTTGAGGGAGTCTGGGTGCTATTGTTCTTGCATGATTGAGGGAGTGCAAGTAATCATTTGTGCATACAGCTGTAAGGCTGTGGTGCAGAGGATCTGTATGTGTAAAGATGGTATGCAGGTCATGTTTATAGGCAGCTAGTGTGATTCTAGGATGTGGGAGTCGATGTTAGGGAATTATAATGAGGTCTGGTCCTGTCTAATGAAGTAGTGGAGAAGTAGGCTGCAGTTCTTATTTGTTTGCTTTTTCTGGGATAATTTTCAGTCAGGCAGTCCCTAATTCAGAAGATATTCAAGTTTTTAAAGCATTTCAAATCAGCTTTTCTGTCTCTCTTTAAATTTCCCTAGTAGTAATTGCTTTCTTACTCCTGAGTTGATTGTTTGGATAAGCGGGAATTGTTAGAGGTTTGGGGAATGTTGAAGGATCTGGAAAGAGGTTCTCCTATTCTTGTTGCTGATGCAGCAGTAGTAGGAAGATAAAGGCAGGGATTATAGGATGGGGAGGATTATTGTCTAGTTGCTGCCGATCTAGAGGAGAGCATTTCTTCTGGTTGTTTGTTGGTTAGATGAGTGGTAGCAGGCTGTTCAAGAAGGAGTATGAGGTTCTGTTATGAGGTAAGTTAGATAGGTTATTAGCTGCTATTTAAATGAAGCGAGATTTTAATGATTGAGTTTGGATTATCCATGTTTTCGTTCGATGTTCTTTCATGTTTATGGTTTAAAAGTGAAGATTGTTTTCTAGTTTATGAAGTACATATATTTGGCTAATTAATGTGAAGAAATTGTTCATTTGATTACAAAAATGATTTCCTTTCCTTATCAGTACTTTCTTTGTTGTTCATGTCTTAAGTTCGAAATCCTGCTTTTTTGTGCTAACTTAGTTCAAATTTCTTTCTCAAAGTCCTTTACTAGCCATGTTGTTTTATAGATCTTGGGACAGCTTAGTTAAAGCCATAGTTATTTTCCAAATATATAAGCTGATTGGACATGTAGCTGCTTTGTTCCTGTTATTTGAATGCACATGATTTAACTGAAGATTGGTTTGCTTGTTGTATTACTATTTAATATTTCAAAAGACCTTTTCTCAGTACTGTGATAAGTCCTTACATTTGAGTTGATGATTTTCCTTTTATGTTATCAATCCAATATCCTTTTAATTTGTATTAATTCTTTCCTTCTTATTTCTTTTGCATGGGAACAAATCCATTGAGTTTCTGCAATCAAACTCAGTGTAATCCAATTGAATTTTTAAAACCTCTGCATCATTTTCTTCAAGACCCCGAAATTGACTGGTTTTCTGATATGCCCCTGTTATTGCGCTAGTAGCTTCCAAGTCCTAGAAGAAGTTCTTCGCAATTGTTGGTTATTCATGTCGCAATGGCTTCTTGCGGCTTTCCGGGTTCTATTTTTAACTTTGTTTTCTCTTTCTTATGATATGTATGTAAATAAATTGGTATAATATTTCATTTATTAATAACATTTGATTGTTTGTATATTTCTTTATTTTTTATGTTCATTACCTTTTATTTTGAAGTCGTTATTTAAGTTATTGCAAATCAGGTCATTCAAGGAAATGCGTGCCAAATTTCATAAATTTTCAAAACCACGACTAATAAATGACTATAAAAAATGACTTCTATCTTATTCATACAAAGTAGTTTCTTTAAAAAATTAAAAGTTATAAAGAAGTTTTAATTAACTTCTAAATGTCCAGAAACGACTTTACAAAAGCGACTTGACATCTAAGTTCCATCTTATGGTGAGATACTCGAATTTTAAAGTTGAATTCACGCAAGTGTCATTTATGCACTACCACATACCAGTTGACAAAGAAATTAGGACGATCAAATCGTTCCTTTTCAAAAGAAAATGCGCTTTTACTTTATTTTTTGTTATTTTGAAAATAATTAAAGCTTTTAAATAAGTGGTAAATCTTTTGAAAACTTGCTAAATTTAATTATTTAAATTAATTAATGGTTCAATTAATTATTTTTAGAAAAGCGCATAAATAACACTTGCAAATTAATTTGGAAACCTGTCGGATTAACCGTATTTTACGGAATTTCGGAAGTGCCTTAAAAACTTTCTTTCAAAATTAACAAAACCTCTTACTTAGAATCTCTGAAAGACTGCCTTTTTTCAAAAAATGGAGTTTTGCACGCATTTGCTTATTTGGTTTCCTGTTTTTCTTAAATTGGGTGGCAACTCCAAAAACTCCAAAAAAGTTAGTCCATTCAGTTTATATTCCTAAATTTAGCCTTTCGAGGTTAATTTTTTTTAGGGGTTCAACAGCATGGCGACTCCGATGGGGAGCAATAAAGGTTTTGACCATAAAGGTTTCCAATTATTTGCAACTAGCATGCCTAATTTATTTGCTTTATTATATCTGTTTGTTTGGTTTGTTATAGAAAGAATATATTACATTTTATTTATGCATAGTCCGCATTCCGTTCATATTTCATCCCTCATGTAGCCTGTCAATTCTCTTTCACCTCCTCTAATTCATCACGGGGCACTCGCTTGATGGGTAGTTATGCAGGAAGGGCATTGCCTTTACCTCACTCTTCGAAACTTCTTTCGTGTCACCAAAGTTAGTTCGGGATATTGATGTTGCCTAGTTTTGTCATGGCAAGTTCTACTGCGTTGTGAGGCCAGGTCTATCCAGCATAGGTCGAGTCAGCCTCAACCGTTAGCCCACTCTTAGAATGAGCTTTTAGGAGCATGCATGCATTTACACCTTAGTTTGGACCCGGTCCTTGGTACCTCCTCCATACTTAGGAAACTGCCCTTACATCAACGGGTTTTTGAAACCCAACAACAATGCATATTATGTGCTATATGATAGCGAATCCTCAGTCCTAGCCATGTTTTGAGCATAATCAGATTTAGAATTTTGTCTCCTATTTTATCTTTTATGTTAGAAAATGGAAGAATTTAGCAGAATCTATGTGGTCATAGCAGTCCATAGAGAATTTGATATCATAATGCAGAGTTTTGTGAGCAAGACAGAATTGCAGTCCGGGGAAAGTTAGGCAGATTTGGTTGGTTTGTGTTTCGGAGATGGTCTGGTATGATGAAATCTAAGAGGTAAAGCCCCTGATGTCTTTAAAAGATTAGTGGGGTCTCTCTTATGAAGACCTGTGTGTGTGCAGGTTTACGTTGACTGACCAGCTGCAACTTTATGAAATTTGAAGTATGCTTATCGCATGCAAGGAGAGTGAAGCCCCTGTGTCTTTGAATGACCAGTGGGGCCCCTCCTTGAAGACCAGTGAGGTCTTGGCTATCTAGAAAACTGAGAGGCTTGATTAAAGCCAAGGACCAGTGAGGAGCCCTATGAAGAAGGTCTGTGAGCCTTGCAAAACCTAGGAAGCTGAGAGGCTTGTCCAAAGCCAAGGACCTGTGAGGTTTTATTTGTAAAAGGTCAATTGGAACCTTTTATGATTTGCAGTCTGGTATTGTGAAGGCGGTTGAAATTTCACTGCTGGATGTTGTAAAATAATTGGGAGTTGTGTCTGGAGGAGCGAGGATGTTTGCAAAAGTTGTGGAGGATTGTTTCAAGTTTTAGGCATTTGGTTTAGAATTTTATGCAGATGTTGTGGAGAGCATGAGCTGTGTTAGAATTTTGAGTTTATACCATCTTTGGGAAGATAGTTGGGATAGCGGAATTGCAGTGTCAAGGCAGAGAGCTGATTGTTATCAATTATTGTTATTATTTATTGCTTACTCTAAATCTGAATTTCTCAGAACCGGAATGGATTATTTTTCGTTACCACTTGTTGGCGCGAGTAGGCTTACCTCTAGCACAAAGAGGCACCTTACAAGGGAGGACGTGTTAGCATATTTATTTACGCTTAACTACTTGTGATTCTCACATGTTAATTGCTTGACTTGCTTTATTTGCTCGAAATGCGCTAAATACCAGGCGTTGTTTGCTTGTGTGGAATTTTATGAATGTCATGCAAGCTAACATAGTTACCCTTTGAGGTTTCTTTTGATTTGTTTATTTTTCTAGCAAAAGTTGGATTTGTGAAGTGGAAGACCATTCAGCATGCAAGAGATTCAAGATCTGATTGATGATAGATGCTCTAGCTCGTGAACGATGCAGTACCAGAAGCTAGTGGCATTGTTTGAAAAGAACTTGGCAATTGAACTTAGTAAAATTGTTTTCAATTTTAATTCAGATTGAGGCCCTGAATTGCATTGTACTTTAAAGCGTATGATTATGTAAATCAACTCTTTTTAAATTTTATGAATGTTGAATTGAAATGCATCATATTTTTATTGTATTATTGACGCTTTCAATTATATTTATTAATGTTTCAAATTAAAATTGGTAAACCGGCCAAGACATTGCTTATGACATAACGAAACAACTGAACAATTTGAGAATAATGCGGTAAAGTTATCTTTTTGCACTTTTTCGATATCAATACTGTTAGAACTTCAACTGGGGCAGCTTTTACAAAGCAATTTGAAGTATCAGAATTCACAACTGGGGTAATTTTTGCAAAGTAGGTTGAAGATTTAGAAGATCATAACTAGGGCAAATTTTTTATGAGGCAAGTGGAAGATTTAAATAATCATAACTGGGGCAGAATATTGCAAGAAACACCGTCGATTATGAAAAGATGAATTGGCAAAATCCCGAGAATTGGCCAAGTGAATAGTGCAAAGTCTAAGACAAAGGACGTTCAATTTGTTTTAAGATATGTAACAAGTTTAAGTCGAGACAAAAATTTTCAAAATGGATTTTGACTTCATTTGCATGCTTGTTTTACTTGCTATATTGCATTAAATTATTTTACGTTGCCTCTATTTTTTTAAAAACATCTAGCTATTGAGTTCATGAGCCAAGTTTCTGGACATGATTCACAAATACAAGTCCAAGGAAGACAAGGAAGCAGCAGGAGCCACAAGTTCAAGACCAAGTCAGTGCAAATCAAATGCTCCCCCTTCCTCCCCAAAACTAACGATTTTTCTTTGACTGCAGGAATTTTCAAAGCAACAAGATGGGGAAACTAGCAACTATCAATTCGTCATAGATTATTTATCATACATATTGAACAATGTTTCCAAGAAAACCGACCGAGATTTGAAGCTTTATCTGATTCATCGCATATGCGAAATGATAATATTTCTCTCGCTATTTCTGCCCTTCCTTAATCAAAATTCATTGCTTTATTGACAACTTTTCTTTATACTTTGCAGGAATTAAGCATTAACTTAGTTTTTCTCAAGTACAACAGTCAACTATTTATTACTTCACCAAACATAAGCCGGACGGTTTAAACTCTCACTTTATATCTCCTTTATCTTTGACATTTCCCTATTTTATGGATCTAATGAAAACATTATTTTGCAGGCTATTCTACCATTTATTTTACAAGTACAACATCAAGTCTATTGGTGACAACCGAAGATGTTTATTTATGAAGTCTACCGTATACAATCGGAGACGTTATGTAAGAAGTCTACCGTAAACAATCGGAGGCATCACATATTTCAAGTCTACCGTAGCCAATCGGAGGCGTGGTTCTTTATCAAGTCTATCGTATACAATCGAACACATTATTATTGAAGCCTATCGTAGACAATCGAAGGCCTTATCATTTGAAGCCTACCATAGACAATTGTAGGCCCTATTATGAAGTCTACTGTAAACAATCAGAGACATCACATTTACCAAGTCTACGGTAGACAATCGGAGGCGTGGTTCTTTATCAAGTCTATCGTATACAATCGAAGACATTATTATTCAAGCTTATCGTAGACAATGGAAGGCCTTATCATTTGAAACCTACCATAGACAATTAGAGGCCCTATTATGAAGTCTACCGTAAACAATCAGAGACATCACATTTACCAAGTCTACCGTAGACAATCGGAGGCATGGTTCTTTATCAAGTCTATTGTATACAATTGAAGACATTATTATTGAATCCTATCGTAGAAAATCGAACGCCTTATCATTTGAAGCCAACCATAGACAATTAGAGGCCCTATTATGAATTCTACCGTAAACAATCGGAGGCATCACATTTGCCAAGTCTACCATACACAATCGGAGGCCTGGTTCTTTATCAAGTCTATCATATAAAATCGAAGACATTATTATTGAAGCCTATCGTAGACAATCGAAGGCCTTATGATTTGAAGCCTACCATAGACATCATTTTACGAAGTCTGCCGTGGACAATCGGAGACATCATTTTACGAAGTCTATCGCAAACAATCGAAGACATCACTATCATTTGAAGCCTACCATAAACAATTGGAGGCCCTTTTATGAAGCCTATCATAGATAATCGAAGGTGCTATTGTTTTGAAGCCTACCATAAACAATTGGAGGCATTATTATGAAGTCTATCGTAAACAATCGAAGACGTCACTCTCATTTGAAGCCTACCATAAACAATTGGAGGCCTTTTTATGAAGCCTATCGTAGACAATCGAAGGCGCTATTGTTATGAAGCCTACCATAAACAACTGGAGGCTCAATCATATGCCATTGCCGAACAGGCGGCATTTTCTATCTTTATGATTCTTAGTTCAAAAGAAATATTATGTTGAAGCTTGCATAGATTAGCGATAGACAAGTCGACTTGAGGCACCACTTTCGGAGTGTCTCGAGATGTCGGTTGTCTTGCAATATTAACATGTTATATTTAAAGTAGATGATAGAGATAGACAAGTCAGCTTGAGGCACCATTTTTGGAGTGTATCGCGATGTCGGTTGTCTTGCAATATTGGCATGATATATATGAAGCAGATGATAAAGATAGATAAAGATAGACAAGTCAACTTGAGACATCATGTCTTGTTAGTCGACTTATCTTATGAAAGCCTTGCATTCTACAATTCGTTCTCACTTTACTTATTATTTTACTTTACTGTTTCAGAATAATGATCAGCCTAGAGGTTTCCTGCCGGAGCGCCTCGTTAGTTGATCGAAAGAAGAAGTTTTTTGATGATATCACAACCAGCATTTACAATTTTATGTTATCGCTCAATTTATTCCTTATTCCAATTATCAAAGTTTATTAGCAGTTGTTTGTTTACCATTTGTTAAGATTGTTACAGAATTTTAGCAGTACTATAGCAGCATATGGAGCATAACGTGGAACATTTTCTTAGCAGTGAACTGGGGCAATCGTTGATACGTCAACGAGGATATGAAGAATCGCACTCGAACAAGCAAATTCTATCCTAATCTTTTGTTTTGGATTAGGACGTCAGTTTGGTATCTTTCCTATTCATGTGTCCATTTCTGCCTATCGTGCGAGTTTTCGTATCTAAGTGTCGTCGAACTACAAATGGCTTGATTCTCTTTCAGCCCGAGATACGTAGACAACTCAGAAACCAGAGTTCGGCCGTGTCCATAAGTCTCACACTTTGGTCCTTTGAATCGAAGGTCTTGGATTTATCGTGACAGAATTGGTTTCCCGTCGACTTCTTTACCCTTAAAACTCTTTCATCCTTTTCGGGTAAAGAGTGGCAGCTGTTCACAACCAATTTTGTCTCGGAAATTTTAATTAATGTCTGATTATTTATATAAGATTAATTTTAAATGTTAAAAGAGAGTTAATGAACTTTAATAGGAAAAGTGCTAAATTTGTAAAGTTCCTTCAATCTTGTCCCACCTGCCCAACACCCTTTTAATTATTTATCCTAAGTGAGGCTAAAAGTGTTCCTAATCTAAAACTCAGCCTACCTTCGCAAACTATATACATGCCTTGTAATATTTCCCAATTCAGAGAACTTCTTCCCCAATTCGAAGCCCTGCCCGTTTGCTCTTAGTTTTTGACCTGAAAACCCATTACTCTCTCTCTGTACGAAGGATCCAAAATTCCAGTGGTTGAATCATACAACCTTATCCATTTCGAGCCGTTTGGAGGAGTATTTTGTCCTTTCAACTGAGATAAGAAGCCCTAAGCTCGTCCTATATATTTCCCTTTCACTTGCAATTAGTGGGGGGAGGGGGGCGTGAATGGTAAGGGGGTTAGGGGCAACAGCCATGAATAGGGGGTGTGGAGAGAAAAGAGCAGAACATACAGCATAAACACATAACATTTCTCTTAGTCTGGAAGTTTATAAAAAGCACAGAGCTTGTTTTGGTTAATTTTGGTTGGTGTTGTCGCTTTATTTTTGAGTCGCTTCTTCGTTGTTCGAGTCGTAGTCTTCAATCCTCGCCCCGGCTCGCTGCTCGCAAAATGGTAATATCATTTCCCCTCTTATGATTATTTTAGCTTTAGTATGCATTATTTGTTTATTTGACTAAGCGATGATCTTAGTTTTCTCTCGGATTAAGTCCTCTCTATGTGGCTTGTATCCATAGCCTGGAATGAAAATATATTTGTTTAGAGTACAAAGTTCAAGGCTGGAAAGGTTTAATCATGGTACATGTTTCAGCCATATGTTTAATGTAATGGCGGTAGGTCTTTAATAGAGTTGGAATTCTTTGATAAATTGTCAATGTCCATAGGCTGGTCGTCTGTTCCTAGCTTGCTAACTTGGGTTTAAAATTTGAAAAATGCAGCTTTCCCACCATCCCTCATTCATTTGGTAACCTGTAGTTGATATGATTTACAAAGCCCTAAGCTAACTGTCAAGATGCCATTTAGCTAATGGAATTAATCTAAAATAAAAGAAATAGCTTGCAAAATTTATTCTTTAAGTGTTTTGTTTCAGTTTCTTATTGCTCGAGCCATCTTAGCATGAATCTAGTAAGGAGAGCGTCTGTTGGTGTGTGCGCAGGGCCATGTGTGTGTTGTAGGCTATTTTGGTCGTGTGTATGCAGTATTTGTTAGTTTCAGTGAGGGAAAGCTGCTGCAGATGCAGGTAACTATTTTAGTTGTTTGTTCTGGGATATTTTGAGGGAGTCTGGGTGCTATTGTTCTTGCATGATTGAGGGAGTGCAGGTAATCATTTGTGTATGCAGCTGTAAGGCAGTGGTGCAGAGGATCTATGTGTGTAAAGATGGTATGCAGGTCATGTTTATAGGCAGCTAGTGTGATTCCAGGATGTGGGAGTCGATGTTAGGGAATTATAATGAGGCCTGGTCCTGTCTAATGAAGTAGTGGAGAAGTAGGCTGCAGTTCTTATTTGTTTGCTTTTTTTGGGATAATTTTCAGTCAGGCAGTCCCTAATTCATAAGATATTCAAGTGTTTAAAGCATTTCAAATCAGCTTTTATGTCTCTCTTTAAATTTCCCTAGTAGTAATTGCTTTGTTCCTACTGAGTTGATTGTTTGGATAAGCGAGAATTATTAGAGGTTTGGGGAATGTCTGAAGGGATGTTGAAGGATCTGGAAAGAGGTTCCCCTATTCTTGTGGCTGATGCAGCAGTAGTAGGAACATAGAGGCAGGGAGTATAGGAGGGGGAGGATTATTGTCTAGTTGCTGCAGAACCAGAGGATAGCATTGGGTCTGGTTGTTATGTTTGTTAGATGAGTGGTAGCATGCTGTTCAAGAGGGAGTATGAGGTTGCGTTATGAGGTATGTTAGATAGGTTATTAGCTGCTATTTAAATGAAGCGAGCTTTTGATGATTGAGTTTGGATTGTCTATGCTTGCATTCGGTGTTCTTTCATGTTTATGGTTTAAAAGTGAAGATTGTTTTCTAGTTTAAAAAGTACATATATTTGGCTAATTAAAGTGAAGAAATTGTTCATTTGATTACAAAAATGATTTCCTTTCCTTATCAGTACTTTCTTTGTTGCTCATGTCTTAAGTTCGAAACCTTGCTTTTTTGTGCTAACTTAGTTCCAATTTCTTTCTCAAAGTCCTTTACTGGCCATGTTGTTATATAGATCTTGGGACAGCTTGGTTAAAGCCATTGTTATTTTCAAAATATATAAGCTGATCGGATATGTAGCTGCTTTGTTCTTGTTATTTGAATGCACATGAGTTAACTGAAGATTGGTTGGCTTGCTGAATTACTATTTAAAATTTCAAAAGACCTTTACTCAGTACTGTGATAAGTCTTACATTTGAGTTGATAATTTTCATTTTATGTTATCAATCTAATATCCTTTTAATTTGTATGAATTCATTCCTTCTAATTTCTTTTGCATCGAAACAAATCCATTGAGTTTCTGTAATCTAACTCAGTGTAATCCAATTGAATTTGGATCACCTCTGCATCATTTTCTTCAAGACCGCTAATTTGACTGGTTTTCTGATATGCCCCTGTTATTGCCCTAGTAGCTTCCAATTCCTAGAAGAAGTCCTTCGCAATTGTTGGTCATTCATGTCACAATGGCTTCTTGCGGCTTTCCGGGTTCTATTTTTAACTTTTTCTTCCATTTCTTTAGGATATGTAAGTAAATAAATTGGTAGAATATTTCATTAAATAATAACAATTGATTGTTTGTATATTGCTTTACTTTTTATGTTCATTACTTTTTATTTTGAAGTCGTTATTTACGTTATTGCAAATCAGACCATTCAAGGAAATGCGTGTCAAATTTCAAAAATTTTCAAAACCATGATTAATAAATGACTATAAGAAATGACTTCTATCTTATTAATACGAAGTATTTTCTTTAAAAAGCCAAAAGTTATGAAGAAGTATTAATTAACTTCTAAATGTCCCGAAACGACTTTGCAAAAGCGACTTGAAATCTAAGTTCCATCTTATGGTGAGATACTCGGATTTTAAAGTTGAAATTAAGCAAGTGCCATTTATGCGCTACCACATAGGAGTTGGCAAAGAAATTAGGACGATCAAATCATTTATTTAGAAAAAAATGCGCTTTTATTTTATTTTATGTTATTTTGAAAATAATAAAAGCTTTTAAATAAGCGGTAAATCTTTTGAAAACTTGCTAAATTTAATTATTTGAATTAATTAATGGTTCAATTAATTATTTTTAGAAAAGGCATAAATAGAACTTGCAAATTAATTTCGAAACCTGTTGGATTAACCGTATTTTACGGAATTTCGGAAGTGCCTTAAAAACCTTCTTTTGAAATTAACAAAACCTCTTACTTAGAATCTCTGAAAGACTGCCTATTTCCAAAAAATGGAGTTTTGCATGAATTTGCTTATTTGGTTTCCTGTTTTTCTTAAATTGGGTGGCGACTCCAAAAATTCCAAAAGAGTTGGTTCATTCAGTTGATATTCTTTAATTTAGCCTTTCGAGGTTAATTTTTTAGGGGTTCAAAAATGCTCCTGTCAAGAGAGCAGCAAACGGAGTTCTAGTTCCAAAGTCGGTAGAAGACCTCGATCCTCAAGACCTAGACTGGTTGCAGGCAAATGCCAAAGCTGCGTCATACTTGAGAAGAGGGCTGACACCTGATGTACTAGCAAAGGTAATCGAGTACAAGTCTTCCAAAGAGATTTGGGAGAAGATGAAAGAGATGTATTCTGAAGATAACCGGAGGAAGGACTCTGCCCTTATGGCAACCGATGGAGAAGAAGCCGCCAATAAGAGGCCGCTAATTTAGCAGAGGTATGTCTTTCTGAGCATAAAGAAAATTTACACACATACGCCACTGAAAATTTGATTCTAATTACTGCCTCTTTAATTGAAGGGTATGAAAAGGAAAAAATTGAGAAAGATAAATTAACTGAAGAGATAAGTGATTTTAGAACTAAACACAAGAGTCTTCAAGAACAAAATATTGAATTGCAAGAAATCAATGTCGTCTTGAAAGGGCAGACCCTTATGTCAAATTCTAAAATTACAGAGCTGGAATTGGAATTAAATCAGTTGAAGGAGAGTGTTAATGGTAAGAAAGTAATAATTGAAGTTCAAACCTTTCTTAAAAATGAACTTAAAAGAACAAATGAGATCCTTTACCAGGAAACTGAGAAAAACAGGATTCTGAATGAAAAGGTTGATAATCTGACTATGAGCTTACCAGGTTAACAAAATGGAATAAATCCTCTGCGGCAATGAATTGGGTCCTTGAAAATCAGAACAAAGGAAAACAAGGGTTAGGATTCAAAAAGCCACTGCCTCCATATAATCCTAAAAGCAAATATGTGGGTTTGCGTTGCAACATATTGTGTACCTTTTGTGGTGAAACTGGGTATTATAGACAAAGGTGCATGAATGCAAGCAAGGTAAAGACCAAAAATAAAAGAAGTGTACTACCTCAATGGGCTAAGAAAGATTTGATTTATCCATTTTCTCGTAAGAAGGGACCCAAGCTTGTCTGGGTTCCTAAAGCTAACCCTTAATTTGTTTTGCAGGCTGGAGTGAGAGAACAACCCAAGTTGGATTCTTGATAGTGGTTATTCAAGGCACATGACAGGAGATAGAAGAAACTTTCTCTCACTCGGAGCATTTTGAGGAGGCAGTGTAGCCTTTGGAGGAGGAAAAAGTGGTTAGATTGTGGGAATTGGAAAAGTTGGGAGAACTTTGGATCATGCCATTGAAAATGTATACAGTGTTGATGGTCTCAGATACAACTTGCTAAGTATCTCTGAACTGTGTGATAGAGGGAATGAAGTGAGTTTCTCCTCTGTAGGTGTATTGTGAAGAACCTACAGAGTGGAGAAATTGTTATAGAAGGAAAAAGGGTGAACAATGTATACAAAGCATCACTGAAATCACTGCTTGAAAACAACTTAACATGTCTGAATGTTCAAAAAAGTGATTCTCAGCTGTGGCACAAAAGAATGGGACATGCTACTCTATCACAGCTCAACAAGCTAGTATCAAAGGAGCTGGTTCGTGGATTGCCTAGTAAGAGATTTGAAAATATAAAAATGTGTGATACGTGTATTAAAGGAAAACATGTGAGATCATCCTTTAAATCAAAGAAGGTGGTGAGCACATCAAAGCCACTGGAGTTGATACATATGGATCTGTGAGGACCTATGAGAGTCAGTAGAAGATGAGGAAAAAGGTTCGTATTCGTAATTGTTGATGACTATTCAAGGTATACATGGACCCTGTTCTTGGCATCCAAAGGTGTAGCCTTTGATAGCTTCAACGATTGGGCTGGTGTTGTGCAGAAAAGGTTGAGCCTGGTACTGGTTAGCATTAGATCTGACCATGGCACAGAGTTTTAAAACTCAAAATGTTTTGAGTATTGTGCAAACCACAGCATTGATCATAATTTCTCTGCACCAAGAACTCCACAGCAGAATGGAGTAGTTGAAAGGAAGAACAGGTCTCGAGAGAATATGGCAAGAACTATGTTGCTGTCAAGTGGTCTAGCAAGAAACTTCTGGACTGAAGCAATAAACACTGCATGCTATTTGCTGAACAGATGCTCCATAAGAGCTATCCTTGACAAGACCCCATATGAGCTTTTCAGAGGAAGGAAACCGAATATTGCACATCTGAGACCCTTTGGTTGCAAATGTTTTGTCCACAACAACGGCAAGAAACCTTTGGGGAAATTTGATGCAACAAGTGATGAGGCAATATTCCTTGGTTATTCTACTCAAACCAAAGCATACAAAGTGTTTAACAAACGAACACAAACAATGGAGGAAAGTATGCATGTGGTATTTGATGAATCCGATAAGGCAATTGATGAAAATGAAGTAGATGATCAAGCTATTGGCCTTACTCGAGAAGATGCTATAGCTAACTCTGAAAATCAAGAAGAAAAGGAGGAATCATGTGAAGATTCAACTTCAAGAGAACAAGGAGTCAACATGTTAGGGGGAACATCAGATGAAGTTGATGACTCAACAAATCAGGAAGAACCTACTCAAAGTGCTGCTGAAGGTTCTTCCCGTCATATCCAACCCAGGCCATGGAAGCACCAAAGTTCTCATCCTTTGGAGAATGTGCTATCTGAATTGGATACTGGAATTATGACTAGGTCTGCCTTAAAGAACTTCTGTTCTTTCTTTGTCTTCCTATCATCTATAGAACCAAAGAATGTAAAAGAAGCCTTGGAAGATCCAGACTGGGTTCTAGCCATGCAGGATGAATTGCATCAGTTTGAAAGAAGCAAAGTTTGGCATCTGATTCCTAAGCCAAAAGACAGATCAATCATTGGAACAAAGTGGGTGTTCAGAAACAAACTGGATGAGCATGGTATAGTAACAAGAAATAAGGCTAGATTAGTAGTTCAAGGATACAGTCAAGAGGAAGGAATTGACTATGATGAGACCTTTGCATCACTAGCTAAAATGGAAGCTATAAGAATGTTGATTGCCTTTGCTACTTACATAGAGTTCAGACTGTATATTTTGTGATGGATGTGAAGAGTGCCTTCTTGAATGGTTACCTTAATGAAAAAGTCTATGTAATACAGCCACCATGTTTTGTGAACAGTGAATTTTCTGATCACGTTTACAAACGGGATAAGGTACTCTATGGATTGAAGCAAGCTCCCAGAACTTGGTATGAAAGACTATCAGGGTTCTTGCTGAAGATTGGTTTTACAAGAGGGAAGATTGATAACACACTATTCTTAAAGAAGAAAGGAAAGGATCTATTGGTAGTTCAGGTATATGTTGATGACATCATTTTTGGTGCCACTGATAAGGAGTTATGCAAGGGATTTGCTGAATTGATGGGCAGTGAAATCGAAATGAGCATGATGGGAGAACTCAATTTCATCCTAGGATTGCAGATCAAACAGACTCCTGAAGGAACTATGATTCATCAACCAAAATATGTCAAGGAACTTCTGAAGAAATTTGACATGGAAGGAGCAAAAGAAATAACTACTCCTATTGCTCCTGGAACCATGCTGGATATGGATGAACTAGGTCCTTCTACAAATGAGACAAAGTATAGAGGAATTATAGGTTCCCTTCTCTATCTCACAGCCAGTCGACCTGATATTGTATACAGTGTGGGATTGTGCGCTAGATTTCAGTCCACGCCTAAGGAATCATATTTGAAAGCTGTAAAGAGAATCTTGAGATACTTGAAGGGAACTCAGGGTCTATGTCTATGGAACCCAAGGGGAGGTACATTTGAACTAATTGGTTTTGCTGATGCTGGTTACAGGTAACTTGGTGGACTTGAAGAGCACTTCAGGAATGGCACATTTTCTTGGTCCCTACTTAGTTTCTTAGGCAACAAAGAAGCAAAACTCAGTAGCCTTGTCTACTGCAGAAGCTGAGTTGTAGCAGCTGCATCATGCTTCTCACAATTGCTATGGATCAAACAGCAATTGGACGACTTTGGAATTAAATGTGGAGTTGTGCCCATTTTCTATTATAACACAAGTGCAGTGAACATTGCCAGGAACCCAGTCCAACATAAAAGAACAAAGTACATTGATATTAGACACCATTTTCTTAGACATAATGTGGAAAAGGGTCTGATTACTATGAATTCTGCAGGACTGAGGACCAAATTGCTGACATCTGTACCAAAGCACTGAACAAAGTTCAATTTTAGAGGAACATGTTGGAGTTAGGGATGACCCAAATACACGGATGACTCAGCATTTGTTCCCCAAGGATTGGTTAGTTAAGTGTTCATTAACCTATTTGTAAATATTGTTGTTATTGTCCAGTCTAAATTTTGTACTTTATTAAGTATACTTGTTCCACTGAGTAGCACCAGGTTGGGCTAATGTGTTCCCATGAAAGAACCTACAGGGTGCTTAGAAGGAACCAAGGCAAGCATAAGGAACCATGTCCAGGTACATCTACACAACTATTTTATGTTAAGTATCATAACTGAAATTGATTGTCAAACATATATGTGTCAAAAAAGTCTTTCCATGTTTATGTAACCATCCATAATTATAGGAATAATTCCTTTTGTGGCTAAACTTCTATTAGACTTAATGGACCAACACATTTGGAAATGCTTTAATTGGGTAAGTCTATGTAACTGTCACCTCTCACTTTCCCCGGTTTTCAAAAACTTCAAAAAGCTGCTTTTCTCCTTTTAGCCATAATTAGCACCTTTTCCCTAGAGAAACCCCCAACCCCCATTACTTCCTCTCATCTCACAATTGATAGGAAGAGAAGTAAACATATTTGCAAAATCTTTCCTTACTCCGTCCTCACTCTCTCTCTAAAAATCGAAGCAAAAATCCCCTTCATTCTCTCATAAACCCTAACCACAATCACCATGTCACAAGCACAATTTTCATCCGCATCTCCTACAAAGACCTCTGAAACCCACACATCTAATGATTCGACTCGTAAGCCCCCATCTTCTACTCTTGCTGAGTGAATTGTCTGAGCAAGGTTAAAATTCCAAAAGAAGTGGGAAATAAGGACTCAAAGAAGGTCGTGGTAAAATCCTCATCTCCAATGCCGACAGTACAAGTTTCTGATGAAGAATCTGTCGAGGTAAGACATGACTTAACCCTCACTGGTTCTACTATTTTAGATTTTGTAAAAAGCCCTGGGAAGTTGAGTACTGAGACTCTGGTCAAAGGGTTAGACGAAATCGTAGAAAAAATAATACCTAGTGGAATGTCTAATAGGGGGAATGCTGTTGAGGAGAACTTACAGGTTGTTTCAGAGGAATATATGCCTAATTCTAGCTTTCATGTGCCCTTAGTGACTGGGGAAATGATGGAGGTTATTATAGTCGAAAATGTGTTGGAAAGATTGAGAGAAGTGGATTCTGCTTAATCCAAAAAGGAACATGTCAACGAACCTAGTTCGGAGGCTATTCCTATTGAAAAAGTTCATGGGATGTCTTTGTTAGAAGGTCCTGTAGTTGGAGGACCCAATTATATTGAGGCTGCAAAGGACTTGAGTCAAGAACCTGGTTCTCGCTCAGATCCTATTGTGGCTAAGGGTGCAGAACTAAATTCGACTGGTTCTGATGAAGAAAAGGATGAGGAAATTCTGGAGGGTCATGGTGAAAGTGAGAAAGTTGAGGAAAAGAAAATGAAGAGTGTAAACAGAAAGTTCGAGGAAGAAGATGAGAAGCTGTTGAGAGAGGGTGAAGAAAAGGAAGTTTTATTTATGAGTAAGACAAAGACTGAAACAGATAAGTGGAGGAGGTTGTTGAAAGTGGGAAAAGTTGTGTCCAAAAGTAGATTGGTGGATGAGAGTGATGAGGACTCTCGGGAGGAGAAGACTGTAAGTGATGATAGAACTACTGCTCAGCCAGTACCTAGAAGGGTGGCTACCAGATCTACCCTGAAGCAGCAGTTAGAAAAGGTGGAAAAGCTTGAAAAGAAGGTCAAGAAAGTGAGTGCTGGAAGATAGGAGGAGAAGAAAAATGAGAAAAATATTGGTGAGGCCAAGGAGGAAAGTGATGAAGCAAGGACTTTTGTTGAGCCCAGGATTCAGATACAAATAGTGAATTGGATAGCAAGAAGAAGAGGAAAGACTCTTATGAGGAGGTTGACACAGAAGCCTTCTTTGCAAGGCACCAAGTATTGGCAGGAAGCATCTTTAGTGACCTTCAGGAGCACAATATGAAACCTCTACTAAGAAAGGTGGAGGATCAAGGCTAGGTAAACCACTTTGCCAAGAAGGACAGGTTTCTGTATTCTGAGGAGATCAGGGAGTTTTACTCAAACTACAGAGTGGCTGCTAGGAGAGTGTTTTCAGTGGTCAAGGGTGTAGAGATTGAGTTTGGAAGGACAACACTGGGAGTTATGCTTGATGTTCTTGCTGAGGATTATTGCAGGTACATCAAGATGAAATGGTCAAAAAGGACTGATGGTGTGACCCCTCCGAGTACGGTGAAAAAATTCTCATGAAAAACCAAGCTCACAAAAGAAAGAAAAGTTGGTAAGAAGGAAATGGAGCCAGTTCATCAGTTACTGTTTGAGTTTGTTCATAGGTTCTTATTCCCAAGGGGGAAAGGAACAGTGAGGCTAGTGCATTTGACTTGACTTACATGGACCTGCTGGACAGATGAGTGAGGATCAATTTACCTAGTCTGATCATCAGACACATAAACAGGATTGCAGATACTTGATCAGAAGCCACATTCTTTAGTGCATTCCTACATCCTACAACAGGTTCTTGAGAACTTTGGGGTACCTTTGGAAGCTGGGAAAAAGCCAACCATTCATCAGATGTTTGGGCTGAATGTGCTGAAAAAATTGTGATTTCTTCAATGAAAAGAGAGCTTCCAAGAGACCAGTGCACGTCAAGCAGGAGCAGTCTGAAGAAAGTAAGGACTATGGACCAGAGGAAGCAGTTGCAGCAGTAAAAGAACTGGAGCAGCATGTTCTAGAAGTGAATGCAGAAAATGCTGAGTTGCAGAAGAAGTTGGAGTTGAAGGATCAAGAAATTGATCGCTTAAAGATTGAGTGCCACAAGTATGAAGCCGAGCTGGTGATGGAAAGGGCCAAGAATACCAAGAATCTTGAGGCACTTGTCAAGCACTTCAACTTGAAGACCTGAGTCCTACCTTTCTTCCTCCATGTCCTTAATAAAATTTCTCTTTTATCTCTCCCTGTGTCCTTCCTTGATTTGTGATTTTAAGACAATCTTTTAATGTTGCGTACTTAATAGGTCTGTGTGGTTGTCACGCCCTGGATAACTAGTTTTAAATTTCTTTTGCTTGATTTGGGTCTGTTCTATAATATATCTAGTTCTACTTGGGCCCTTAGCCTTATTCTTGTGTGTTTATTTTCAGTTGACTTGATTGCCTTGTGCTCTAGACTGGATAGTACTAACTTGTTCCTGCAGGATCTTGAATCTTTTCGATGATGCCAAAAGGGGGAAGAAGGAAATGTTGGGGTGTTTGTGACCTAACTCATCTGTTTTACATTTTTTTCAAACTGTATTTTTGTTTTCGTGTGTCTTGGTAATTTTGTGTATTCAGGTTCTTTGGCAACATTTGTTTGTTATCATAAAAAAAAGGGAATTTGTTGAGGAAATGTTTTGAAGAATGACAAACGAGAAGGACGCAGTGGTTCTGGAGGAGAACCTGCTTAAACAAGGAAAGAGTCACAGGAAATCTTGTCTTGCCATAATTACAAGGTTTCCTTGTGGAACTCAACTAGGGTTCTGATTCCCATATAACTACAAATAGTTTATGCAGCCGTAACTCAGTTATTCACAAATGGAGAGTTGAGAGCATACATAGGCGATTCAGCAACTTTCAACGTGACATATATGAAGAAGACAACTGGTGGAGTTAAGTAGGTGGAGTCTAGATATTCTGTCTAGGTTCTTGGTTTGTAAGTTTTCTTGTTTTATTATCATTGTTACTACCTATCTGCTTATCTTAGAAGCAATTGTGTTAGGTGAACTTGTGAGAGATTACTTTGTAAAGCTAGAGGTTAGCTTTGTTGAGTGATTAGGGTCTAGAGTGTAGCCCCTTGGTTACAGAGTTTTGTAATCTAATACTTGCTCTTTGTGTTAGTGGATTGGTTCGAAAATCCCGGAGTGTGGGTCGTGGTTTTTCTCCCTTGAGCAAGGACTTTTCCACGTAAAAATATTGTGTTCCTTGTGTCTGTTGATTGTGTGTGTTGTGGTGTCAAAGTGAAAAATTGTGAAGGCACGAACAAGGTTCTTGATGCAGAGAATCTGTTTCTTAAAAAGAAAAATCGGTAGATACTATTCAACCCTTCCTTCTAGTTTCCTTAGGAGGTGCCTAGATTCTAGCACAATCTACCTGTTTCTTTCACATGCAGTTTAACCGACGAGCTTGATCTGCGTTCACATCCTATGACTGCCCGCTCGTCCCCGCATACTCCGATTAAGGGTGGTCTACATGGTAAAGTTGGAGAAAGAGAGTGTGATAATGCGATTGTTGCTGATGATAATGGTCGTTAAGACGATACACATCTTAAGGAGATGGCTAAGAAACTAGTTGATAAATGAACTAGCTATCACTTCGCAAATGCATATTATCATAATCCAACTTATGAAAAATTATTTGGCCCAAATATCCTGGACATCACCTATTGATAAATCAAGACAATGAATAATATACACCACTAATAATAAGTATACCAAGTGAAACGACCTCGGTCATTCGTTTCAGGAGATAGGACTCCGATTGGCATGTCAATAATTTTAAAATCTTCGTAAGGTCTATTAGGACCTGTCTGTAAAATTTGAGCTAAATCTGACCTCGTTTGGTACGTATCGGAATAAGATTTCAATTTTTATTGTCGATAAATATTAAAAAGAGATTTTCGAGCTCGATTTTGGCGAATGAATTTTGATTCGAAATACGAAAGCGCCGTTAGGTTCGTATGATTATTTGTGACTTTTGTGAACTGTCGAAAGTGAATTTCGAGGTTGTTCGGCCAATTTCCGCTAAAATGCCGAAAGTTAAATAATTTGACATTTTTATCATTTAATTTGCATATTGAGTTTCGGGAGTCCGATTTGAGATCCGTCTTAGCGAGTATGTTACATATATTTTGTGTAACATACTTGAGAAATTTGAGATCATTTCGAATTTCGTAAAATTCCGTTATAATTTTTATCGCGAAAAGAAAAGAAAAAATAAAATAAAAGAAAAGAAAAGAAAGAAAAGAAAAGATAAAGGAATGAGAGAGGCGGTGGAAAGTGGAAACATTTCCACTCATATAAAATAGAAACGAGAAAACAGAAACATTACGAATGAATGAGAAATAGAGAAAATTATCAGAAAAAATGAGAAAAGAGCTAGAGAAAAGTAGAACTTTTACTCTGAAACATTCAGGTAATGATCTTAATATATTATTTGAGTTTATTACGTGTTTTTGAATATATTTTGATGATAAAAATGGGATATTAGACATTGTTTTAATAAGTTCAATTAATAGTTTAAAGGGTTAATTGGACCCTGATAATGGAATTGAGTATATATTCGTACTCAGTGAGTTATGGGCAACATATAAATGTAATTTATTTAGGGTTTGGTTATGTGACTTTGAACCCTGTACATAGGCATGGCCTATGTATTGCGTATGCGAATAGGGTATCAGGTTCCTAATCGGATTGCCCTAAGACGTAAGGAATGAAGCCTTTAGCCTAATTTGATATATTTTTCTGCTTATGGAATAGAGTGGGATCGTTTGGAAATGAAACCTAAGGATAAAGCGGTTGTTGATTAGCAGTGCTAACTTTTGGAAGAGGTAAGTGTTTGTATCCATTTCTTTGGAGGCCTTTGGCCTTGTGGATATTCTACCACGTGTTCCTTACATGTGTAGCCGCCGATAGGCGTACTCATTATGCCTTAGCTTTGAATTTATATTGTATATTATATGTTATGCCCTATTGTTGGTATCGCTTTGAGCATATGAGCTTTGCACTCTAGTTTTGATCATTGCATATACTTCTCGATAATCGATGAGAGTCTCGAGCCGGTGAAGGATCATTATTGCATATATTTCCCGGTAATCGATGAGAGCCCCGAGCCGGGAAGGGTCATCATTGCATATACTTCTCGGCAATCAATGAGAGTCCCGAGCCGGTGAAGGGCCATCATTGCATATACTTCCCGGTAATCGATGAGAGTCCCGAGCATGTGAAGGTTCATCATTACATATATTTCCCGGTAATCGATGAGAGTCCCGAGCCGGTGAGGGGTCATCATTGCATATACTTCCCTGAAATCGATGAGAGTCCCGAGCCGGTGATACTTCCTGGTTGGCGATGAGAGTCCCGCGCCGGTGAAGGGTCATTATTGCATATACTTCCTGGTTGGCGATGAGAGTCCCGCGCCGGTGAAGGATCATTATTGCATATACTTTCCGGTAATCGATGAGAGTCCCGAGCCGGTGAAGGGTCATTATTGCATATACTTCCCGGAAATCGATGACAGTCCCGAGCCGATGAAGGTATCAGGAACATGTGACTACATTGCATCATACCGCATTCATCCCATCTCATTGCACCGCATACTGACTATTGTGTGTATTGTGTTGTGTTTTTATGTGTGTGGTATGTATACTATGTTGTGGACATATCTCAGTCTGCCTATATATTTTTGGCTCGTATCCTGGGTTGCACGCCGCGACAGTATAAATATACGGATCGGGTTGCACGCCACAACAGTATAAATGTACGGATCGGGTTGTACGCCGCAACAGTATAAATATACGGATCAGTTGCACGCCGCATTAGTTTAAATATACGGATCGGGTTGCACTTCGCGACAGTATGAATATATGGATCGGGTTGAACGCCTCGGCAGTATGAATAGATGGATCAGGTTGCACACCGCAACAATATGTATTTCTGATTGTTGATGTGTTTGGTATACTTCATGTTCTGTCTATCTTATGTTCCTGGTTGTTTATGAGATTTTAGTTCCATACGTATTTCTAGTTATTATCCGGCTCTGTTTTTTTTTATAATTTAAATAAGAGGAATTTGGTTTATCTGCGTCTCTTCTCCCTGGCTAGCTATCCTATTCTTTGATGTGGCTAGTCTGCCCCACTTATTGAGTCGTTTTGACTCACACTTGTTTGTTGTTACTTTCTTGTCTATTTATTTCATTTCAGCAGGTTCGCTCTAGGATTGAGTTCGCCACGTTGTTCAGGAGCGAAGACGACTTCAGCTGTCAGGGTGAGCCAGCTTTTATTCCGGATGGCCACCAGTTTATTGTTTATTATTTCAATTGCATTTTGCTCCCTTCAGGAGGTATCTGGCTTCTTTTGTGCTCTTAGATGTCTAGTCTGGATAGCCCTAAACCTAGTATGTTAGGTAGTCAGCTATAATTTTATTTCTACAGCTTAGAGGTATCAATATGTCTGTGCTTTTTCTAAGTCTTGTTCTTATTTATAAATTGAATTATATTTATTTTCCTAATTTAATTGGTAAGGGTTTGCCCGACGATTCTAGGGGAGGATGTCGGCTGCCCGCACGGCGTTGCTGGATTTCGGGTCGTGTCATCAAGATTAAGAGTATAAGTACATTTGATGCGCTAGAGAATTTGTTTTATATAGTCAGTATGAAAACACTTATCTCTACTTCGTCCGTTTAATGCACACAAAGCGCGCTAGCACAAGAAGTTGGAACTATATCATTCCTATAATCAAGATAAATTATATATAATCTTGTACTACAATCATACCGATTACTTTGTCCAATTTTCATCTTAGATTGTGAACATTACTTTATTATTATAAGTACCGATGATTTAATTTTTCATGTATAAGCTTGGCTCTACGCACTAAATCAACTACCATATAAATAATAGGACACACATGACATAATTGATCTATATTAATATTAATTCATTTTATGTAATAAATAAATATCAATTGTTTGACAAAGAATTATCTAACTAAAACCACATGGTTATTAGTATATCCCAACACTTACATAATGCACTAATTTGGGGAATTACAGTGTGGCTCGCTCGGTCACTGCTAATGCTTTTCCTTCATCTTAAATCGGGAGTTTTTTTCCTAATATAATGCACCCGTTATACACTTGCATACTTTCATAGGTCCAATAGGAGCTTATCGAACTGACCTCGTCGAGTGATAAATGTACTCAGTATGATTCATTTCATTTTTTTTTATTCTTGGCCATATTTCTGTACTCACCTTGCTATGGTTCTTTGTTCGGCGCTTAGCTCATTCATTCTTTTACCCTCACATCAAACATGAGCGCATTCTAGTTTATTTTTTAGAAAAGTCATTCACCAAAACTTAAATTCTTGGATCCAGCTTTTTTTTAGCTTTGGAAATATTTTTGGAGTATTTGATAGACGGAAAATGGTCAAATTTGTTAACTACTATTGAAAATTGTCTACATTTAAATCAGTTATACTTTTGGGACATACTTATCCCTGTTGTTGGCAAAGTAATGGCCATGTGACGTCCACATGATCAACTGACACAATCCGAATTTCGGCTAATTCGTGCGGGCACCCGACGACCTCCTCTAGACCTATTGGGCGATCCCTTTGAACTTAATTGTAACGACCTTCAAATAGTCGTTACGGGATCCGGGACCTCGATTTGTGTGTCGACAGTCCCAAAAGCTCCGTTAGGTCATTTATGACCAGTCTGTGAAATCTGAGTCGAAACGGAGTCCGTTTGATAGGTTTTCGAGAAAAGGATCCGTTTATGAAATTCCGGAAAGAAATTTGGGGTTTCGATAGGTCGTTTTGAGTAAACGAACCCCGATGAAAAATCCGAGCGCACCGTTAGGTCCGTCTCGTCATTTATGATATGTAGCAACCTTCAAAATTGAAAACGGACCTCGTTTGATAGGACTTTTGATAAAGTCCCCGTTTCGGAAGTTTAAAAGAGTTAAAAGAGGTTTCCGAGCTCGATTTGAGCAAATGAGCTCCGATGAGAGATCCGAAAGTTCCGTTAGGTTCGTATAGTCATTTGTGACTTGTAGCAACTTTCGGAATTGGATTCCGAAGTCGTTTGGTTAAATTTCGCTATTTTGGCGAAAGTCGAAAATTGAACCTTTGCCGTGGGACCCACTTTTTGAGTTCTGGAGGTCCGAATTGAGTTCCGTCTTGACGAGCATGTCACCCAAGTATTTTATGGCTTGTGTGCAAAATTTGGGATTATTCCGAGCTTCGTAGGGTCCCGTTTTGCCCCTAAAACAGTAGAAAATCTGGTGCGACTTTTCCGTTCTGTTTTGGCGCAAACAGCCGGATAAAAGCAGATTTTTCGGCCAATCCGTAAGGAATTAGGGAAAACTCAAAACATGAAAGTTGTAGCCCTTTGAGTTGTGGTTCTAATGGAGCCAATTTCAGGTCATTTGGACATTCCTATCAAAATTTATGATTTTTTTCAAAAGAAGCTGTCACAGAGGCAAAAACTGCTATAAAAAGGCCATTTCGGACCATTTCGGTTCATAACTTATAAAAATCATTTGGTGAGCTCTTGAGGTGATTTTTGGGTATTTCTTGAAGACCCAATCATACTTACACTTAAGGTAAGCCCTTTCAATCCATCTTTATGTTGATTAACACAAGAATCAAAGGGTTGATTCTTGGAAATGGGTTAGAACCCTAGATTCTTAAGAATTGGGGAAAGACATCGAGCAAGGCTCGCATGTGGAATCTAAGTGTACTTTTGGACTCACGGGAGCGTGGGGAGTCCGCAAAAGTACATTTTGTAAATTTAGGGCTCGGCCCTACCCGGGGGCATTTTGGTAATTTTTACCCTAGGATGCCTATAGGCTTAAATAGCTATAATTGAGCACTCATATGTGCTATATCTTATCTTAATAGACCTAGTGGAGAGTCCTTCGCGGACAAGGCGAGCGGGAAAGGAGATTCTTCCCGGCATTTGAGCCCGAATTTCGAGGTAAGTGAGACTTGACCTCTATTGTGCTTGTGGACTCTTCCTTCATGCTAGTATGCTTCATGTACGCATATATATACCTAACAATGGTTAGGATTAATGAAGTGAATTACTTGCTATTATTGTTTGTTATAAATAGCGAGATTGTGACTCGAAAGAGGTATGTGCCGGTCTAAACGCTACGTCGAGGTAGCTTAAATTTATATCGTAGTAACGCTTGCTACGCCATGCTTAGATAGCAAGAACTTGGGACATGGCCGAGGATGTTGCCGGCATGTCATGATAAATGTCTTGCCGAGGATTTTGCCGGCTTTTGTATGATATTGGTACTTGATTTGTTCACGTGCCGGGTTGGGTAGTGCTGTCTATACGTAACCTTGGGTTGGACGACATGGGAGTAGGGATTGTACCCCCAAATTGTGGTCGGGTTAACCTTCACCTTACGTTCAGCTAGCATAACCAACCTGGGTTACGGTGACTGTGAAATATTATCGTTATTAATATTTCTGTTATTATTTCTGTTATTGTTATTAATGTCGTGGATATTAATATTGTTAGAGGGACACTTGACAGGAGGTGTGGTGTCGCCTATACTATGAGATGTGTCACACTTGACAGGGGGTGTGGTGTGGACACTTGATCTTTGAGATGTGACACACTTGACAGGGGGTGTGGTGTGGTCACTTGATTTATTGAGATACGACGCACTTGACAGGGGGTGTGGTGCGATCGTAGACAGATTTGAGATGAGCCAACGACTACGGGTCGTTGGTCTACTTATTCATGATTGTGATAGTGACTTCGGGTCACGGTATATGGTTGATACTTAGTAGTGGTGTTGCTAGTCCATCGTAGGTCTAGGTTAGTCGGCACGGGAGTAGAGATTGGACCTCCAAACCGCCGCTGAGTTGACCTATGCCTTACGTTGGATGGGCATAATCCTTGAGACTTCTGGTTACTACTTGTGTGTATGGAATGTGTTACATCTATTTGTGATTTCACTACTTTATTGTATGATTACTATAGTATGTTGTTGCTTATGATGCATGTAGCGACTTGTCCCGCAAGGGTACCTTAGCGGGCCTGTCGGTGATCTTACTGGGCTTCGGCTCATAACTTACTCTGCTACGTGCGCAGGTCCTTCATCCAGTCAGCAGCCCGGACGTTAGCGGTTCCCGAGGCTTCTGAGACTTTTGATTGAGGTGAGCCGACCACACAGACAGTGGTGGTATACCGCCGGAGTCACTTAGAGATAGGACTCAGATTTCTTTGATGTATATTCATACTTTATTGATTCACTCTTAGAATGCTCCAATTCTTTTGTGGATATATTCTTTTGGACTTCACCCTTTTATATTTATATATCAATTTATGATTTTTTCACATTATTGTTCTTTTCCGCATCTTGTTTCATTGGTTCGCCTAGGCAAATGTTGTTTAGGTGCCATCACGAGCCCTTGGAAATTGGGTAGTGACAGTTTGGTATCAGAGCCCTAGGTTCTAATTCGAGTCCTAGGAGTCTTGGAGCAGTGTCTTAGTAGAGTCTTGCTTATGGGTATGTTGTCGACCATACTTATGAGCGAGAGGCTACAAGGGCATGTTAGGAAATGTTTTCCCTTCGTTTCATCTCTATTCGTGCTGAGTAGCTTATATAGGCGCTGACCCTTTTTCGTGTATTGTATCAGATGGCGAGGACGCGAGCATCCTCAGCCAGGAGGGCTGCATCTTCTACACCCGCGTCTGCGGGAGAGCCATCAGCACCTACGCAGCCGCCAGCTGCTAAGAAGACTCGGGCAGGTCGCCCGTCAGCCACTAGGCAGGACACAGCTATCCCTGCGGTGTCCGCAGCGACTCTGTCAGCATCTATTCCCCCTGTGCCTGCTGTTGTGCCAGGCACCGTTGTGATCTCTTCAGAGGAGTATATGAGACTGATGGCCTTGTCTAGCCATCAGGTCCCTGTCAGAGATGATGTTGCAGCTCCTGTTTCGGCTCCTCAGCCGACCACACCTGTTATGAGCACGCCTACTTCTGAGGCTGCTCCTGATCATATTGCCCAGCCTTCTGCTTCTGCTCCTCAGGCAGGTCCTGTTATTTCTACTCCTCCTATGGGCACTGAGGAGGTTGCCAAGAGGATAGAGTCATTCATGAAGCTTCAGCCTCCAGAGTTCGACGGTACCTCAGCTACATGTACTGCCCAGAGGTACATTCAGAAGTGTGAGAAGATTTTGACAGTTCTTGGTACTAGAGACACCTTAGGGGTGCAGTGTGCTTCTTTCAGATTATCGGGAGATGCGGAGACATGGTGGGTCTCCATGATGCAGCAGAGGTCTAGTGACCTCCCTCCTTTGTCTTGGGCTGAGTTCGTGTCTATGTTCATGAGCAGGTTCGTGCCCCAGAGTCAGCACGATGCTCAGAGGCGCGAGTTTGAGGGGTTGAGGCAGGGAAACCTGTCTGTTTCAGAGTATGACACCAGGTTCTTGTGGTTGTCTCAGTTTGCGCCGGCTATGGTGGCTCAGGAGAGGGACAAGGTCCTCCGGTTTGTTGAGGGTCTTCATCCCCGCTTGCAGGTAGCTGTTGCCCCTGATATGGGCAACAAGTCATATTTTGAGATAGTTGATGTGGCGCGGCGGATAGAGGATATCTTCGCAAGGGCTGACGCGGAGAGGGCGGCCAAGAGATCGCGTCAGTCTGGTGGGTATAGTCGATCCGCTCAGAGGGTTCAGGGTCATCAGGGCCGTTCTCAGTCTAGGCCCCAGGCTGCTGCTTTGCCTGCCCAGGGTTTTTCTTCAGAGACCCCGAGGCCTCAGTCATCCCAGAGGCGGGGTGGCTCTTCGCAGTCTGGTCCGCCGCAGTGTGGGAGGTGCCATCAGAGGCATCATGGGAGGTGTTCGTCTGGAGGTGGTCATGGCAGAGGTGGTAGAGGCGGTAGAGGAGGTAGAGGTGATGGATGTTTTGAGTGTGGGTCTCCAGAGCACTATGTCAGGAGTTGCCCTTATGTTTCATCAGGTCGCCAGGGATCCGCAGCTATGGTACCATCTGGTCCTCAGGCCGCCAGGCCCGTTTCTCAGATTCCTCCTAGACAGCAGTCTCAGAGAGCTCCGGGTTCAGGAGGCTCGGCGCAGGTCTATGCTATGACTCGTCAGGATGCTGAGGCATCCAATGATGTCATCACAGGTATTATTTCTGTCTGTGGCCGCGATGCTTATGCTCTTATTGATCCGGGGTCTACCTATTCGTATGTGTCGCCGGGATTTGCCCCTTGCTTTGGCAGGGATCTGGTCTTCTTAGATGATCCCTTTATGGTTGCCACCCCTGTCGGGTCTTCTATATGTGTAGATAGGGGTTATCGGCAGTGTATGATCTCCATCTGTGGTGTAGAGTCCTTAGTGGACCTGATGCTGCTCGATATGTCTGATTTCGATGTCATTATGGGCATGGATTGGCTGGCTTCCTGTCATGCGACTTTGGATTGCCATGCCAAGTCCGTGACGATCGGGGCAGAGGGTGAGTCTCAGGTTGTATGGAGAGGTTCCAGGCCTTCTCCGAAGAGTAGGATCATTTCTTTCTTGGAGGCGCAGAGGATGATATCTAGTGGGTGCGAGGGATATATTGCTTCAGTTCGGGATGTCCGGGCAGAGGATTTATCCCTTGATAGAGTTCCGGTTGTTTGTGAGTATCCGGATGTGTTTCCTGATGATTTGCCGGGTTTGCCGCCTATGCGGGAGATAGAGTTTTGCATTGATCTATTGCCAGGCACTCAGCCTAAATCTATTCCCCCGTATCGTATGGCTCCTGTTGAGTTGAGGGAGCTGAAGGAGCAGATTCAGGAATTGCTCGATAAGGGCTTCATTAGGCCCAGTGTGTCTCCATGGGGTGCCCCGGTATTATTTGTGAAGAAGAAGGATGGCTTTATGCGGATGTGTATTGATTACCGGCAGCTGAATAAGGTTACTATCAAGAATAGGTATCCTTTGCCGCGTATTGATGATTTGTTTGATCAGCTTCAAGGTGCTACCTTCTTCTCGAAGATTGATTTGAGGTCGGGGTATCATCAGTTGAGGATTCGGTCCGAGGACGTTTCCAAGACTGCTTTTCGTACCCGATATGGCCACTGTGAGTTTCTGGTGATGTCTTTCGGGCTTACGAATGCCCCAGCTGCTTTCATGGATCTGATGAACCGAGTGTTCAAGGCCTACCTTGACTCCTTCGTCATTGTGTTTATCGATGATACTTGGTTTATTCGAAGAGCAGGGAGGAGCATGAGCAGCATTTGAGAGTTGTTCTTCGGACTTTGAGGGATCAGCAGTTGTATGCCAAATTCTCCAAGTGTGAATTTTGGCTCAGTTCTGTATCTTTCCTAGGTCACGTGGTGACCAAGGATGGGGTGTGTGTTGATCCGAAGAAGATAGAGGCCGTTCAGAGTTGGCCTAGGCCTGCTTCTCCTACAGAGATTCGGAGTTTCTTAGGCTTGGCAGGTTATTATCGGCGGTTCGTCAAGGGGTTTTCTTCTATTTCAGCACCTCTGACGAAGTTGACCCAGAAGAATGTTCCTTTCCTGTGGTCCGATGCCTGTGAGTCTAGCTTTTAGAAGCTTAAGACTCTGTTGACTTCAGCGCCAGTGTTCGCCTTGCCTAGTGGATCCGGGGGATTCACCGTATATTGTGATGCTTCGGGTGTTGGCCTGGGTAGCGTTCTGATGCAGGAGGGTAAGGTGATAGCTTATGCCTCGAGACAGCTGAAGGTCCACGAGAAGAATTATCCTGTCCAAGATTTGGAGCTGTTAGTTGTCGTGTTTGCACTGAAGTTGTGGAGGCACTATCTTTATGGCGAGCCATGTGAGATATTCACCGATCATAAGAGTCTCCAGTACTTGTTCACTCAGAAGGACTTGAACGGGAGACAGCGCCGCTGGTTAGAGCTGCTGAAGGATTATGATCTTTCTATCCGGTATCATCCCGAAAAGGCTAATGTTGTAGCCGATGCCTTGAGTAGGAAGTCCATGGGTAGCCTCGCCTATCTTGATGTTGATATGAGGCCGTTGGCCCGTGAGTTGCAGGCTTTGTCCATTAGTGGGGTTCGGTTTGATGATTCTGTTCCAGGCCGGGTGCTTGCATATGTGGGGTCTCAGTCGTCTTTAGCTTCCCAGATTCGGGAAAGGCAGTTCGAGGATCCTTATCTGAGAGATCTCCGGGACAGGGTCCTGAGTGGGGGAGTGTCCTCGTTCGTGATTGGTGATGATGGTGCTTTGCGGCTTAACGGCCGGGTATGTGTTCCAGCCATTGTGGAGCTGAGGTAGATGATTTTGGCAGAGGCTCACAGTTCGAGATATTCCATTCATCCGGGTACTGCGAAGATGTATCATGATCTTCGAGAGCTGTATTGGTGGAAAGGGATGAAGAGGGATGTTGCTGATTATGTATCTCGGTGTTTAAATTGCCAGCAGGTGAAGTATGAGCACCGGAGGCCAGCCGGGGTGACCCAGTCTATGCCCATTCCCGAGTGGAAGTGGGAGCAGATCACTATGGATTTCGTAGTTGGTTTGCCGCTGACCATGGGTAAGCATGATTCGGTGTGGGTAGTAGTTGATCGACTGACGAAGTCGGCTCACTTCATTCCAGTGAGGACTACTTATACCTCGGAGCGTCTGGCTCGTATCTTCATTGAGCAGATTGTGAGATTGCATGGTGCTCCTGTTTCTATCATTTCTGACCGAGGTGCTCAGTTCACAGCTCAGTTTTAGAGATCTTTTCAGAGAGAGCTGGGTACTCGGGTCGATCTCAGCACTGCATTTCACCCGCAGACTGATGGCCAGTCTGAGCGGACCATTCAGATCCTCGAGGATATGTTGAGGGCGTGTGCTATTGATTTTGGAGGCCATTGGGATAGCCATTTGCCGCTAGCAGAGTTTGCGTATAATAATAGCTATCAGGCTTCTATCCAGATGGCTCCGTTTGAGGCATTGTATGGTCGGAGATGTCGCGCCTATCGATTGGTTCGAGTCTGGTGAGGTCCAGGTGTTGGGGCCCGATTTAGTGCAGCAGACCTTAGATAAGGTCCGGGTTATTCAGGATCGACTCCGCACGGCTCAGAGCCGGCAGATATCGTATGCAGATCGGAGGCGGAGAGATCTTGAGTTCATGGTTGGGGACCGGGTATTCCTCAGAGTGTCGCCCATGAAGGGTGTTATGAGATTTGGGAAGAAAGGCAAGCTCAGTCCTAGGTTCATTGGGCCTTTTGAGATATTGGAGCGCGTTGGCGCCGTTGCGTATAGACTGGCTTTGCCTCCCTCTCTGTCTGTTCATCCGGTGTTCCATGTGTCCATGCTCCGGAAGTATGTTCACGATCTGTCTCATGTGATCGATATGGCTTCCGTGGAGGTAGATGGCGACTTAGCTTATTCGGAGGAGCCTATTGCTATTGTGGCTAGAGAGGTCCGTAAGATGAGATCGAAGGTGATCCCGCTTGTGAGAGTTCAGTGGGGGCATCACTCCATTGCCGAGGCCACTTGGGAGCTTGAGTCCGAGATGCGTGAGAGGCATCCGCGCTTGTTCGATGATTCAGGTATGAAATCCTTGTATTTTCTAAGCCTGAATTTGCATTTTTAAGTTTTATTGATTTCGGGTGGTACCGAGGGGTCCTCGAAATCCGTGCCAGCTCCGTGGCTAATGTGTGGATCCTACCTTAGACTTAGGCTCGTCCGAGGACGGCCGAGAGTCTAAGTGGGGGAGAATGTAACGACCCTCAAATAGTCGTTACGGGATCCGGGACCTCGATTTATGTGTCGACAGTCCCAAAAGCTCCATTAGGTCATTTATGACCCGTCTGTGAAATCTGAGTCGAAACGGAGTCCGTTTGATAGGTTTTCGAGAAAAAGATCTCGTTTATGAAATTCCGGAAAGAAATTTGGGGTTTCGATAGGTCGTTTCGAGTAAACGAACCCCGATGGAAAATCCGAGCGCACCGTTAGGTCCGTCTCGTCATTTATGATATGTAGCAACCTCCAAAATTGAAAACGGACCTCGTTTGATAGGACTTTTGATAAAGTCCCCCTTTCGGAAGTTTAAAAGAGTTAAAAGAGGTTTCGGAGCTCGATTTGAGAAAATGAGCTCCGATGAGAGATCCAAAAGTTCCGTTAGGTTCGTATAGTCATTTGTGACTTGTATCAACTTTCGGAATTGGATTCCGAGGTCGTTTGGTTAAATTTCGCTATTTTGGCGAAAGTCAAAAATTGAACCTTTGCCGTGGGACCCACTTTTTGAGTTCTGGAGGTCCGAATTTAGTTCCGTCTTGACGAGCATGTCACCCAAGTATTTTATGGCTTGTGTGCAAAATTTGGGATCATTCCGAGCTTCGTAGGGTCCCGTTTTGCCCCTAAAACAGTAGAAAATCTGGTGCGACTTTTCTGTTCTGTTTTGGCGCAAACAGCCGGATAAAAGCTGATTTTTCGGCCAATCCGTAAGGAATTAGGGAAAACTCAAAACATGAAAGTGTTAGCCCTTTGAGTTGTGGTTCTAATGGAGCCGATTTCAGGTCATTTGGACATTCCTATCAAAAGTTATGATTTTTTTCAAAAGAAGCTGTCACAGAGGCAAAAACTTCTATAAAAAGGCCATTTCGGGCCATTTCGGTTCATAACTTATAAAAATCATTTGGTGAGCTCTTGAGGCGATTTTTGGGTATTTCTTGAAGACCCAATCATACTTACACTTAAGGTAAGCCCTTTCAATCCATCTTTATGTTGATTAACACAAGAATCAAAGGGTTGATTTTTGGAAATGGGTTAGAACCCTAGATTCTTAAGAATTGGGGAAAGACATCGAGCAAGGCTCGCATGTGGAATCTAAGTGTACTTTTGGACTCACGGGAGCGTGGGGAGTCCGGAAAAGTACATTTTGTAAATTTAGGGCTCGGCCCTACCCGGGGGCATTTTGGTAATTTTTACCCTAGGATGCCTATAGGCTTAAATAGCTATAATTGAGCACTCATATGTGCTATATCTTGTCTTAATAGACCTAGTGGAGAGTCCTTCGCGGACAAGGCGAGCGGGAAAAGAGATTCTTCCCGGCATTTGAGCCCGAATTTCGAGGTAAGTGAGACTTGACCTCTATTGTGCTTGTGGACTCTTCCTTCATGCTAGTATGATTCATGTACGCATATATATACCTAACAATGATTAGGATTAATGATGTGAATTACTTGCTATTATTGTTTGTTATAAATAGCGAGATTGTGACTCGACCGAGGTATGTGCCGGTCTAAACGCTACGTCGAGGTAGCTTAAATTTATATCGTAGTAACGCTTGCTACGCCATGCTTAGATAGCAAGAACTTGGGACATGGCCGAGGATGTTTCCGGCATGTCATGATAAATGTCTTGCCGAGGATTTTGCCGGCTTTTGTATGATATTGGTACTTGATTTGTTCATGTGTCGGGTTGGGTAGTTCTGTCTATACGTAACCTTGGGTTGGACGACATGGGAGTAGTGATTGTACCCCCAAACTGTGGTCGGGTTAACCTTCGCCTTACGTTCAGCTAGCATAACCAACCTGGGTTACGGTGACTGTGAAATATTATCGTTATTAATATTTCTGTTATTATTTCTGTTATTGTTATTAATGTCGTGGATATTAATACTGTTAGAGGGATACTTGACAGGGGGTGTGGTGTCGCCTATACTATGAGATGTGTCACACTTGACAGGGGGTGTGGTGTGGACACTTGATCTTTGAGATGTGACACACTTGACAGGGGGTGTGGTGTGGTCACTTGATTTATTGAGATACGACGCACTTGACAGGGGGTGTGGTGCGATCGTAGACAGATTTGAGATGAGCCAACGACTACGGGTCGTTGGTCTACTTATTCATGATTGTGATAGTGACTTCGGGTCACGGTATATGGTTGATACTTAGTAGTGGTGTTGCTAGTCCATCGTAGGTCTAGGTTAGTCGGCACGGGAGTAGAGATTGGACCTCCAAACCGCCGCTGAGTTGACCTATGCCTTACGTTGGATAGGCATAATCCTTGAGACTTCTGGTTACTACTTGTGTGTATGGAATGTGTTACATCTATTTGTGATTTCACTACTTTATTGTATGATTACTATAGTATGTTGTTGCTTATGATGCATGTAGCGACTTGTCCCGCAAGGGTACCTTAGCGGGCCTGTCGGTGATCTTACTGGGCTTCGGCTCATAACTTACTCTGCTACGTGCGCAGGTCCTTCATCCAGTCAGCAGCCCGGACGTTAGCGGTTCCCGAGGCTTCTGAGACTTTTGATTGAGGTGAGCCGACCACACAGACCGTGGTGACATACCGCCGGAGTCACTTAGAGATAGGACTCAGATTTCTTTTATGTATATTCATACTTTATTGAGTCACTCTTAGAATGCTCCAATTCTTTTGTGGATATATTCTTTTGGACTTCACCCTTTTATATTTATATATCCATTTATGATCTTTTCACATTATTGTTCTTTTCCGCATCTTGTTTCATTGGTTCGCCTAGGCAAATGTTGTTTAGGTGCCATCACGAGCCCTTGGAAATTGGGTCGTGACATTAATTCACAAAAATACACGTAACATCAACTTATAGATACGAAATAAGACCTAAAAAGGCACGAATATAATTATACATAAGTTGTACAAAAGAAGTTACAGCTGACTACCCAATATACTAGGTTTAGGGCTATCCAGACAGTCATCTAAGAGTACAAATGCAGTATATACATCTCCTAAAGGGAGCAAAATATTACTGAGATAATAAACATAAAATTGTTGCCATCCTAACAACTGAAGTCGTCTTCGCTCATTAACAACGTGGCGAACTCAATCCTGGAGCGAACCTGCCGAAACGAAATAAATAGACAAGAAATAATCAACAAACAAGGGTGAGTCAAATGGACTCATTAAGTGGGGCTAGACCAGCCACCTCAAAGAATAGGATAGCTAGCCAGGGAGAAGAGCTAAGCAAATACAGACCAGAAATACATACTACAAAAGCATATAAGCCAATTAGGGACAAAAGATAGCCAGAAACATATAGGCAAACTGAAATATGTCCAAACATGGCATACATACTGCATACATAAAACACAATATGGTTGTCAAACTTAAAAATGTGATGAATGCGGTATGATGCAATGCAGTCACATGTGCCAGATACCTATCTCCGGCGTGTGATTCTCATCATCTGCCAGGAGATATATGCAATAATAAACCTTCACCGGTGCGGGACTCTCATCGACTACCAGGAAATATATGCAATAATGACCATTCAACGGCTCGGGACACTCGTTGATTACTAAGAAGTATATGAAATAATAACCCTTCACAGGCTCGAGAGTCTCATCGATTACTGAGAAGTATATGAAATAATGATCTTTCACCAGTGTGGAACTCTCATAGACTATCGGGAATTATATGCCAAGCTCACAACCAAAGTACAATACTTTTATGCTCAATGCAATTCCAACAACAAGACATAACATATAATATACAGTATACATCCAAAACTAAAGCGTAATAAGTACGCCTATCTGCAGCTACATAGTAAGGAATAAGTGGTAGAATATTCACAAGGCCAACGCCGCTAAAGAAATTGATATAATCACTTACCTTGTTCCAAAGCTAGCGCTGCTACTCAACAACCGCTTTGTCCTTTAGATTCACTGCCAAACAATCCTGCTCTATTCAATAAGCAGAAAAATATATCAAATAAGGCTAAATGTTGCATTCCTTACGTCTTAGAACAATTCGGTTAAGAATCCAATGCCCGATTCGCATAGGAAAATACGCAGTCTAGACCTATTTACATAGTTCAAAATCACATAACCAAACTCTTAATAAATTATATTTACATGCTGCCCATAACTCCATGAGTACGAATATAAAATCAATTTTATTTTAGGGATTTGTCACGACCCAAATTCTTGCACTGTGATGGCACCTAAGCGTCTACCCTTAGGCGAACCAAGAAATGAGTAATAAGTTTGGAATGATAATTTGGCTAAATCAACACTTAGTCTTAAAAGATGATTGAACTAAATGAGAAAAGAGTAATACCATAATTAAAGAAAAGCATCCCAAAAATCTCGACGTAATTATCCCCAATACACAATGTCAATGGAGCATACTAAGAGTTTATACAATCCAGGACACATCCCAAAATATAAGGAAAGTCTAAAATATAAAGGAAGGTAGGACGGTGTGCTACCACGAACAATGCGGTTGGCTCACCTCCACTGACTCTAGTCCACAACCTCGAAAGGCTAAAAGGTGGATCTGCACATGAAGCAGTAAGTTATGAGCAGAAGCCCAGTAAGTTCATCAACAAGCCCGCTACTTTACTCTTCGGTACAAGTCTTTGAAAATACATAAGAAGATAACATTAAGAAGGCCTACATACTCACCAAAATATAATAAACATAATAAAGGAATACTCAAGTATCATCATTCACTATAACTTTTCAACTTTACTGTAATACAACATAACAGCATAGGCCATCACCATCAGTGTGGCTAGACCAGTGGCTCATCAACTCTACAGCATAGGCCCTCGCCATATTAGGCTAGACCAGTGGCTAAATTTATCTAATGGCATAGGCCCTCACCATATAAGGCTAGACCAGTGGCCCACAATCCAGATACCAACAAGAAAATAGAACTACAATATGGATAATTCGGAATGTGCATATATAACCCTATAGTATAGAAGAAACATATCTAGTGTTAACTACATATATAATACACATATCAATGTCATTCTCTTTTGCTCAAATGTAGTACGGTAAGGTGCAATACCATGTTCAAGTCAAAACCAGCGTTATAAAGCTATCTTCATCGTTCAAGTAAGGTAAACGATCTCAATCTAACGTATATGAATAACTATGCGCTTGTCCCACAACATACTAATCATTTATGAGATTTTTAACTCATTACGCAAGTTCAAATCATGCCCATTTAGGAAAGCAAGCAAAAACAGAGGTCAAGCCTCACTTACCTCGAAAGAGGTAAAAGTACTACGCCCGAACAAGCCTTGAAAGTCACCAAAGACGAACTTCAATCCAGTCACACTATTCAAAAATATATTCAGAGCGTTAAAATAGGTTAGGAGAGTGAAAACCCCCAATTTTGGGGTCCAGGCCCACCTCGGCCAGAAACCCATCCATTGGGCCCCACCTCGAATTCCAAATCCGAAATCAACACAATATTACCCATTCACTCACGAGTTTATACATTCGAAAATCAAATCAATCCGACCCCATTAACATCCTCAAATCCCCATTTTTCTCCATTGTTGAGTTTAAACTCAAGAACCCTATCACTTATCAAGGTTCTTCAATTTTACAAATTTTTGAAGAACAATTCATTGCAGAACTATGGGATAGGATCAAGGATTGGAGAAAATATTAATTTAATTTAATTAATTGAATGAACCTATAAGTGATTGACACCTCAAGAATTAATACTTATATTTTAACAAACTAACAAAATAAAACGTAAAGGGTACAAAGTTTACCTTGAAAATTTTACACTAGTAGAACAAAAGCTTGGGATTGAAGAACACTTTATCTAGCATGCCGCTCAAATTTGAGTTAAAAAGTGGTAAACTTTTCTCTTGGAACCAAAGAGAGAGTACAAACTTTTTCTTTCTTTATAATGGCAGCAAGTCTGCATTTTTGTTTGGTCCAGGAAAGTCCAAATGACCAAAAATATTTCTTTTGTGCTCTTTACAACTTTCTTTCCACTATGAGCCACAAATGTAAATGACTATTTCCCTACTCTTTCTATTCTTGAACCTAAAAATAATATGTATCCATGACATTTACTAATGAAATGGGACCCTTGTAAATGACTTGGACTGCTTTTTGGTTAGAGCACGAGAACTAGACACAACTAAAAATAAGTTTTGTTCCATTTCAATTAACAACCAAGTATCTCCATCATAGTAAAAGTAATTAACATTAACATGCAATTGACACAAGAAAATCCCCTATTATAAAAATAAATTACTTGACATAAATATTTTAAATCAATTAATGTAATTGGAATAGAAATGTCCTTTACTAAAAGGCCGAATAAGATAATTATTTAGCACAATCGGGTCAATTATTTTCACCCACCAACTATATATATACAAATATATAAAAAAAAATAATGCTTATGGCATAACTCAAGTATCCATTCCTCCACCCACTTGTGTTTATTAATTGTAGCCATTTAAGTGTAAAGATGCATATACATTAGCAAAACTATATAGGACGTTACAATAACCCTTTAAACAATCAATTTAACTTATTACAACGATGTCTACTATCCCAATTTCTACCATTAAAATATTTTCAAAAATACTGTCATACCCGATTTTGGACTCAACTCGAAGCGAGTTGGGTTTCGGATTTGACTGGGTAACTCGTTTGAGTTCAAGTGTTGGAGTTTAAGTATAAGCATGCAAAATACATGATAGTTGTAGTTTAGGCTTTTCAAAAATACTTATAAGCATGGTATTGTTGATCCCACTAACCCATACACCCCATACACTATAAGGTGAGTGTATAAGAGCTTAGGAGTTTGAAAGCTTGGTCAAAGATACGAATAGGGCAAGATTTGAAAGAGGTTTTAGGTCCAGCTTAGTTGTGCAAAAAGAGGCAGCTTTACCTTTATGAAATCAATTAAGTTTAAGCAAACAATCACATAATCGACCTCTTTTGACACTTTGACAGTTTAATCGTGAGACACTGTTTTAAAACTAAATTTCCGTCAACTAGAAATATATGAATTAATTCTGTTGCCAAAAAATTCCAGTTATCAAGTGTGAAACCTGTTTAGATCCCAATCGACTACCCTGACATTAATTCTAATGCAGAACGTTTATGCTTTCTTATGAATGATGCAGCACGTAAAGAGAAGGGTAGGAGGAGGCCCCTGAGTGGCCAATTACACAGTCTTGTAACTGTGTAGCCTGTGTTAATTAGGTACAAATAGGGCATACCCTATCAAATATACACGTGGGGGGAAAGCTAAAAAAGATGGGAGAGAGACAAAAAAACACTGTATGATTTATACTCCAAAAAAGGCTGGTACAAGCCTGAGTTTCATAGACAAATAGTGCCTTTACCAGGCTCTCTCCAGTAGCCAAATACCTGTGACTAAACCTTGGTATATCCCTAAGGATATCTACACAGACTCTGCACAAAATGGTTAGCAAGACGGGAAAGTGGACAGTCTTAAACAGACACAGATATGAGTAGAGTAAGAGCGAATATGCAGCCTCCCAAACAGACATGCACAGAAAATAGGGAAGAAGCACTTAGATAATTTCAAACATAGACAGTTCAGAGATAAAAACAAGTATCAGTAAGAGACATATTTGTTTACCTTTTAGTCAAGTTAGGGATCAGAAGAAAGTAGTAATACAGGTATTGCCCTAGCTTCTTCCTTTAGTGAATTAGTTAACAAGTGAGCCAGAAAGAAACAATGATGCAGCAGCCTCTCTTTGCAAAAATAATAAAGAGCTTTCAGAATAACTAAGGGAAGAGAGAATGTTTCTCAGTCGAGTAAGTCTCTGTGAATTTCAGAGTGTAGAGAACTGTGTGTCTGTGTGAAAACCGTGTCCAAAGTGAAGAATGCAACCCAGTTTAAATAAGCGTGGGGTGGGAATTATAATTCCAATAAATTAGGAGTGTCAAGACTCAAGTTCAAACAGGTAAACATGTAAGGCAGGTAATATTGTCTTCCAAAAATAACAGAGGACACTCTTAGGTACTACTTCCATGTATAGACCAATTAAACCCAAATTTTAAGGTAAAATAGATCCTATACCAACTAGGAGCCCCTCCCTTAAACCCAAATAAAGTCTAGGTTCAAACACAATTAGAATTCAAAAGAAATCACTTAATCATCTCGACAAGATTTCAATCAGCCTTTAATGTCAATTATCAGAATCTTTTACCAATCAACAGTTCAAGTTAGGCTTAGTCAAGACCCTTAAATCAATGTTTAAATCGAATCCTTCCAGTTTTAAGCTATGTACTCATGCAACTTAATAAAGTAAAGGTCAAAATACATTATAAAAGATGAATACATTGTCGAGGGTGTTAAGCTATATCTCAGTAATGGTGATAAAGAACGATAGGCCCCGAGAAAGAACTATATCTTACTTTCTTTTTTGCAACTTTCCTTTTCTTTTTCATTTAGGCTCATTCTATCTTTCTTTTGAAGACGACACTAATTAATCCCTCCTTTACTCAACACTTTTCTCTTTTTTTTTTTTATATATATATTTCCTTTCTTTTTCTCTTTCTTTCATTTCTCTTTTCTCTTTTCTTCTTTCTTTTATGCACTTCAATTTGACATTCACAATGGGATTCAAAGCTTTTACCATCTCCCCCAAACTTAGATTTTCGCCTAAGTTGCACGTTTTTAACCCCTCCGACAGGTACACCTAGTGCCTTGCTAATCTTCTTGTCCAACATGGAGTAATGGGTAGAAAGGTCAGACAAAGATGTCTTGATGGCACGGACATCCTGAGAGTGAGCCTGAATGGCCAAAGTGTTAGCCTCCACGGCTTTGGTATGGTTCTCTAGAGTCTTGGAATGAGCCTTCAAGACTTGAACCAACTCACTGTGCTGCTCAGCAGAGACGGCAGGGGGTGGAGGCGGAGGTGGGGCTGCACATTTGGTAAGTTGGAAATAAGAGCCCTAAGCTCATCCAACTAGGCACCAAAATCACGCACATCCTCAAGGATAGTGCTTGTGCCAATACCAGAAGTAAAGGGGTCTGCCTCAAGCCGAGGGGCTGCCTCAAATGTGGGCGGTATATCATCATGATCATCAGGAAGAACAGTACCTGAGGAAGCCTCTGGCGGGGTGTCCTAGAAAGCATACCAATAGAAGGCAGATTTTGGAGGCGATTTATAGTCCTTTGGTCGCTCCGGACAACCACATTTCAGCAAATAATCAGTTAGTGTAGAGGGGAATGCTAAATTATCCTTTTCAGATTTCACCACTTCCCGCATGTGTTTAAGCATTTCCGTTCCCAAGTTCACTTTGATACCCTTCATCAAACAACCAATCATTACGGCTCTTTTCAAAGTTAACTTGTTAACTTGACTTGTTGGCCGGACTCGTGATATGACAATGTATTGCCAACCCTTTGCTTCAAAGTTAAGGTCGGCCCTCACAATTCAAATTTTCGGATTTTTCCATCCCGGGTTCACCGTTCTACCAATGATAGGTACAAGCCACTCCCTTTGCTCTTTCCGGGAAAGTTTCAATTTTTTAACATGTTGTGATAGAGTAAAATACGGGAGATCCAAGTATGCATTTAATGCCCTCGCAGAAATATCAACTACTTACCTCGGTGGAAATACACTTTGTTGTTGCCCTTTTGACGTGGTAGCTAGGTGGGCATTGAACTCCACGACCAATTGCTCATTTGATTCCCTCAACGGTTTCTTCAAAGTTGCCTCCTACCCGGTTGCTACATACCGGTTGTAGATGTCGGGGTTCTTGACATCCACATCTTTCATGCTAATAACTCTTTCCGAATTGATTCTCTACTGTTGAAACCGTTTCTTATAGAACCTGAGTGACTTTCTTGAGCAAAACTTGAATTTCAATTCCTCATTCATCTCATCTTCATCAGAATCCTCTGTTTGGGCCTCCGGTCGCCTATGCTCCTCCTCCTCTACCTCTTGATCTTGTTCCTCCTCTACCTCTTGAGCTTGTTCCTCCTCTACTTGTTCTTGTATCGGTTACATAGAGGAAGAAGCTTCTTGCCTTGTTTTCTTTCTCGACGTACTTCTAGCTTGTGTAGCCAAGTTGGCCAATGGTACATCATCCCGTGTTTCATTATCAAGAGGAGGAGGTGGGGCTTCCGGCTTCCTTTTTACTGTTTTCTTGCCCATGGTACCTGTAAGCGCAAAAGAATGATCATTAGTCACTATCGAAAGAATTACATAAGGCAAGAGAATGGAAACAAACTTCATAGGACAAGTTACAGGAACAGGCGCCCCGCCCCTTGTAAATAGGCGGTGCGCCTGTTAGAGAAACAGAGAAATGCATACAAAACAGGCGGCCCGACCCTGTCAACCAGGCGGTCCGCCTGTCCCATCTTCAGAGTAGTTCGTAGAATTGCCATCAAAGCAGGCGGTCAGCCTTAGCAAATGGGTGGAGCGCCTTTAATTTCATCCAACACTCACAACTATCACATGTCACAACTAATTCTCACAAACAAGGACCAATAATTTGAGTAAACATACGGAAGCTAAGCAATTTTTACAACTAATTTTTCAAGGTTTCAAAGCGACTTTGCGGAAATTTAAGCAATTTCATAAGCATGTTTTCATGGATTGTGCGGCTTGCACACAACAATTCAAGGCACTTGAAAACATGAAAACACCAAACACACAAAGGAAACATCAAGATAATTCAAAGTCGCAGTCCAATTAATCAAACTCGCACTCAAACTTCATGACTCTTATTATGCACAAACATGAAGGATTTCCAAGCACTTTCACAAACGACCTACCTAGCAAGGCTCTAAACATGCTCACACAACCCAAAACCTACTACTCCCAATTTATGGTATCAATTCCAAGCAACAATCTATAGAAAGTCCAAGCAAAAGTTGCACAGTTCAAGATCAAGCACCAATTTTTATCTCTAGAACTCTATTGTGCCACCAGTTCATGTTCGAGTCATCAAAATAGCTTTGAATGCTGGACTAAACGTCACACTAGCAACTTAGAGCAATTCAAACAAGTACACAAGCTTACATATCAAACCCAACTGCACCTTGCAATTTTTATGAATTTTTGCTCCCCCCAACTAATAATTTTGCAGCCTTGAACTTTCAAAGCATTACAATGGCATTCCCACATTCCCAACAATTTCAAGTAACAAATTTTAGGGAATTCAAGCCATGGGTTCAAAGTTTCATCACAATTTCCATTTTTCAAACCTACACCCTAACTTTCTCAAATTATCAACTTCAATATGTAGCATTTAAGCACAAGGAACAATTTTAATACTAAATTAGTCTACTATGAACTACTACTATAACTTAAAATATTGTTTCACTAAGTTAAAAAAATTTAAAGCAAAAATTAAAAGAAATTGCACGCATACCCGAATTTAAGCAAGAATGAAGATTAAAAATGGTGGAGGAGTGATTTGTGTGTGTTTATGATGGATGAAATTGATTTTGATGGAGTGGGGTGATGATTTTGAGCCAAAGGATCTTTGAGTTTTTGTTTAACTTGTGTTTTGATGGGATAAACAAAAGGGGCCGCCTCTTTTTATTTAAGTTAACAGGTCGGGTTGGTTTAAAACTGGACGGTGCACCTAGTAAAACGGGCGCTCCGCCTGGTTCCCTCTTTGTGTGTTTCTTTAATGTTAAGCTTGCATCAAAAACATACCTGGGCGGTCCGCCTATTTTTTTACTTAGCCGGATTTCTTGAAAATTCCCCTTTTTGCATGCTCTCTGGACTTTTTTGAGGCGGTCCTCCCCTGTGACAGAGGCAGTCCACCTATAACTGTTCCAGACCCCCTTTTTGGCTTACTTCCTTCACTTCTTCGCTTCACACTTCACTGAACTCGGGTACCTGCGCATGTAACAACTAGTTATGCTAAAACATGAGTTGCCTCCCAAGAAGCGCCTAATTTAACGTCGCGGCATGACGGTTTTGGCTTTTCTCCTCAAGGTAGATGCACGCTATTTCACCAAACTCGGCGTTTCACCCCAAATAGTGTTTCACCCGATGCCCATTGACTCGGAAAGTTCTTCCTCCTTCCTTTGATTGCAAATCAACCGAGCCATAAGTTGTAACACCTACCACATTAAACGGACCCTTCCATTTGGATTTGAGCTTCTGGGGGAATAATTTCAAGCGGGTGTCGAACAATAACACCAAGTCTCCCTCTTTCAATGTCTAGTTCCAAATTCTCGAATCATGAAGCCTCTTCATTTTTTCTTTGTAAATCATCCCATTTTCATAGGCCAAGAACCGGAATTCATCAAGTTCATGCAAGTTCGACACTCTTGCATTTGAGACATCGCTCACATCCATATTCAATTTCTTCAATACCCACAAGGCTTTGTGCTTAAGCTCAACCGGTAATTGGCAAGCTTTCCTAAATACCCATTTGAATGGAGACATCCCAATCGGAGTTTTGTAGGCGGTTCGGTAATCCCATAAAGCTTCATCAAGTTTTCTAGCCCTATCGGTTCTATTTGCATTAACCGTCTTGGCTAGAATGTTCTTCACTTCCCAGTTTGAGACTTCAACTTGCCCACTTGTTTGAGGGTGGTAGGGAGTTGCAACTTTGTGTTTCACTCTGTATTTTTGGAGGAGGCTTGCAAAAGTTCGGTTGCAAAAATGACTCCCACCATCACTAATGATTACCCTCGGGGTCTCGAATCATGAGAACCAAGTTAGTATTCATATGATAATAGACATTGCTTACATCCCAAAATTAAGACACGGACGGTAACCACCCTTTTGGTGGGACTTGGGGAAGTGCCTAACACCTTCTTCCCTAAGTCACTTGGACTTCTTACCCTATAGAATCTCTGAAATAGACTAGTAAATCTTTTTAATATGACTTTAGACACTAGGTGACCTAATACGCCTTAGAATCTATATTAGGTGGCGACTCCAAAACCTTAACTCTAACGAGTTTACCCAGTCAAATCCGAAACCCGACTCGCCTCGAGTTGAGTCCAAAATCGGATGACACGTACAAAATCATCAAGTGTTTTCTCCTTTTCAATAAATTCTTGAACACCTACTGCAAATTCTTCCCTAATCCCCCACCGCCCGTGATTATTTCTATTATACATCCAACTACGACTTTCATATACCATATCTACACAAAAATTACAAGTTTGAGATACATATCAAAATGCAAAGATTAAAAAAAATTACTGTGAAACACTACCAAAAGATTAAGTAATTGTACAACTTACTAGTATTAGTAGTATTATATCTAAGGCTATTACTTTTATATTACTAACTAATTTATTCTCTAAGATTATCATTTAGTAATTAATAACACTTCCCAAAAATCAAATGAAATAGAATCAATGATTAAAAAATAGATATTTAAAAATAATTTATTTCATTTACAAATATAATAAGACATTTTAAGTTGTGTAACTACTGTATTACTTATAGCTAATGTCTGTTAAATTATTGTTAAGTTTGATAGTAGTTCAATTACTTAGAATTTATGCTACGAGAAAGTTCTATATTGCCCCTTTGTAAAACAAGTATTCCATTCTAAACAAATAGTTAAAAAATATTCAAACTTTAGCAATTTAGTAGATAAAAAGAACCTAACTTTCTCTGTATGTTCCTAACTCTCTAACTATGTTTCTTCTTGGAAATATGATATTATATTAATGTCTTTAATAATATAATTAAGTTGAAACAAATTTTATTAAGCTATTGTATTAGCTTCATAGGCATTCCACTAGCTATATTCATTCCATCAACGTTTACTTGCTCCAATCTTGGCATTCCAAAATATTTGAATACTTAAACATGGTCAAAACTAGCTATATATTAGTTAAAGATAACAAACTTTTATTGTAATTTTTCAATTCAAGATAATACTTTTTTCAATTCCAGTAATTTGAAAAACTACTTATCACTTGCTAATGACCCAAGCCCACCGAGGCCAAACTTGCCACCAATACAAACAAGCACAGAAATAAATATTGAGCCAAAAGGAATCAAGTTTTCCCATCTCCTAAATTCCTAGTAACAAATATTTCAAATACTTTGCGAATCTTATTAACTTAGGCGAATCTAAACTAATCAAAATTTTCAAATCTTTCATGAAATGTCCTCAAACCCATACAACAAATTCCCGCAAATCTTTCATGAAAAGAAATCTCATTCTACTCATGTTTAGGATACAAGCTTACAACTTCAAGCCCAATTTCAACTTAGTGCACATTACAATTTGAATTTTCTCTTTCAAAGGTTCACGAAAGCAACAATTTCATGAAACCTCCAACAATTTCATCCCACTCAAAACTCAAATATCACCCATAAAAATTTCATGAAACAATAATTAAAATTAAAAAATAATAAATAAATAAATAAATAAAAACTGAAACACTTACCTGAAAAACTGGTCCACTGGGGGTGGACTACTCCGCAGCAGCACCGGAGTGGTCTGCTCCGTGGATCTGAAAAATAATAATTAAAAGTTAGGGTTTTTGGATTTTTGGGGAAAAATAAAAAGTAAAACAATGAAAAATAAACTTACCTCGGATTTGTAGAGGAAAAGGGGTGAAGATTTAGTGTTAGATTTGAGATTAGTGAGTGTTTTTGAGAGATTTGGGCGTGGGGGTCAGGTTTGAGGTAGAGGGGAATTGGGGAAAGAGAGAGAATGAGGAAGAAAGAGGCTGTGACCCGTTATTTTATTTCGGGTATCCAACCGCTGCGGTTGGGTACTCTAAAAAAAATTAAATTTTATTACTAATCCGACCGCCGAGTTCGGACACTTAAAAAAATAATTCATTAAAGAAAATTAATTCATTTGTCCGACCGCAGCAGTCGGGTAGGGTCTTCAGACCGAGTTTCGGTCCGAAAAATGCGGTGGCAATACCCCTGATTTTTAGTAGTGCGAGCACCAAATCCCTGATGATATAGATGGAGTTTTGTATCATCTCCACTGGAACTGGAGGTGGAAAAGAATGGCTCAGGGGTGGAAGCGGATTCGTAAAAATTGGCTGGTAGTATGGGTATGAAGGAGGTGGAAAGGAGGTCGATTGAATTTCTACTTGAATATGGGTATATGCCTGAAATGAATAATCTGCCACATAAGGATGCATATGAGAAATCCAATTAGCCATGGAGATTGGAAATCGAGCAACGAGAGCACCAAATGTAGTGAACCAACGAGTATTAAACCAAAGGTAACCAGAGATATGATGGGATTAAGCAAGACTGGAGATACAAATCTTCATCGAGTAACCAAAAAGAAAAGGAAAAAAATTGAAAAGAGAGGTTCCAGAGCTATACTAATAAACTAGCTAAGAAAATAAGAGACAACTTCATAATATGACCGTAAGAGATATTTCTTCTTCTATCTATAAGCATCCCCACACTCTTTATTAACCGGGGTCCCATATGTAAATTGACAACATCCCAAATGGGTCCTCCATTGTGACCACGTTCACAACAGTCCTTTTTACTAATGTTTAAGTTGTTGCATATAGTGTGATGAAGCCGAGAGTCAGAGAGAGATGGTGAAAAACTCTCTTGAGAGATACGCACAATACTATAAGCATTGGGCCACTAACCAATCGGTATGACTAACTTTGTTTGCCTAAATAGTTTCACTTTTTTTATGCGTAAATCATCAATAGATATGTTTTAATTCTACATCTTTAGATTGATTAGTGCGAGTCCACTTCCAATCCTAGACTAAAAGCTTACATCTCTTATCTTACTCTGTTTCACTGTTCTACTCATTGTATATGCTGTAATAAAATATGTTGATTTATAATTTTCTTTTGAATTGTTAATGATTGAGGCATGTTTTAATCATTCATCGTATTAATTTAGCTAGCTTAATTCCTCCTTTCCCGATTCGTCTCCCTTCTACGCCTTCTCACTTTCTTCTCCACGCCTTCTCCCTCCGCCTTATTCCTTTGAGTCACAGATTAGAAAATCATAATATTTTTGCTCTTTTATTGTAACATATACGTATACAGAGTTTTTTATACATTTATTTTATATCAAGGTATATTTGTGTTATATTTCTAATTAGAGTATTAATTGTTTAAAAAAGAAATAGAAGATAATTGACATCACAGACTAGTGCTTTGACAAACATGCCTTCACTTGAAGAAAACTCCTACTGATAAGTTTCAAATAGGAAATTCTACTTTCAAGTTCCAAAGCAAAATGAAAAGAGAAGGTATTGAGATTTATAACTGGAGAGTTTGAGAAACCTGACCTTGTAGATCCACTGTTTGATCAATGGAGGAGATGCAATGATATGGTCCTGGCTTGGTTGCTGAATTCCTTAGGAAAAGAAATTGCTGAAAGTGTGTTATACTCACAAACTGCACAAGAACTTTGGGTTGAGTTGGGACAAAAATATGGCCATATTGATGGAACCAGAATGTTCCAATTACAAAGAGAATTGAACAATATGTCACAAGGGACAACTGATGTAGCCAATTACTTCAACAGGTTGAAAAAGATCTGGGATCAATTGAAAATGCTTAACACATTTGTGACATGCAGTTGTGAGTGCAAGTGTGAAGCAAAGACTCAGAACATTAAGGTGCATGAAGATCAACAACTCATCCAATTTTTGATGGGTTTGAATGAAGTTTACTCAGGGATAAGGGGTAATATACTGATGATGAAACCCTTGCCTACTATAGCCCAGGCATTCAATCATCTTACATGAAGAAACACAAAGAAAGGTTCACATTATATCTCAGATCAACCATGACAGAACAACTTTTATTGTCAAGAACAATAGAAGGAATCAGAATTACCAGAACTATCAGAACTATAACAATATGAACACTAACACTTAGCAAAGGAGAACAAGCAATGGGAACAAGTACTGTACCTACTGCAAGATTCCAGGACATATTAAAGATAACTGCAGGAAGTTGAAGGCAAAGAAAAATTACCAGAACAATCAGGCCAATGCAGTTATGGAGAAAGGAGGGATGCCCAGAAATGGAGGTACAAGAGAGAATGCTAATGCAGTCCCACCTCCTGCATTGAATGTTCAGGGGTTCACCAAAGACCAGTGTGATTAGCTGATCCATATGCTTCAAACAGCTCACCCAGGATCCTCTCATACATCAAACTCTGTATCCAGTGGTAGTGGAAACTTTGTGGATAATGATACAACCTGTCTGAAACGACCTCGGTCAGTCGTTTCGGAAGTTAGGACTCCGATTGGCATGGCGGTAATTTTAAAATACTCGTAATGTCCATTAGGACCTGTCTGTAAAATTTGAGCTGAATCAGACCTCGTTTGGTAGGCATCGGAACAAAGTTTCGGTTTTATTATCGATAAATATTAAAAAGGGATTTTCGAGCTCGGTTTTGCCGAATGAGCTCCGATTCAGAATCCGAAAGCGCCGTTAGGTTCGTATGATTATTTGTGATATTTATGAACTTTCGAAAGTGAATTTCGATGTTGTTCGGCTAGTTTCAGCTAAAATGCCGAAAGTTAAATAATTTGACTTCTTTTCCATTTAAATTCGTATCTTGAGTTTCGGGAGTCCAATTTGAGATCCGCCTTCACGAGTATGTTACATATATTTTGCATAACTTGTATGCAAAAGTTGGAATTATTTCGAATATCATAGGGTACCGTTTTAATTTTCATCGCGAAAAGAAAAGAAAAAAAAGGAAAAGAACTAAAAAAAAACAAAATGGTCGGTGGGTCCTTAGCTTAAATGCTAAGGACGAGACAGTTTGAAGTGATATACAAAAAAAAAATGCAGTTGGGGAAATGAAAACGCAGAAATGAAAAAATTGCGAGAAAATAAGAAAAGGGGTCGGAGAAAAGTAGAATTTTCACCCTGAAACATTCAGGTAATGATCCTAATATAGTATTTGAGTTTATTACGTGTGTTTAAATATATTTTTGCGGTAAAAATAGGAATATTAGACATCGCCCTAATGACGTAAATTGATAGTTTAAAGGGTCAAATGGACCCCGATAATGAAATTGATTATGTATTCGTGCTCAGTGAGTTATGAGCAACTTATAAATATAATTTATTTGGGATTTGGTTATGCGGCCTTAAACCCTGTATATAGGCCTGGCCTGTGTATTGCGTATGCGAATAGGGTATCAGGTTCCTACCTGGATTGCCCTAAGATGTGAGGAATGAAGCCTTTAGCCTAATGTGATATATTTTTCTGCTTATTGATCACAGTGGGATCGTTTGGCAATGAATTCAAAAAATAACGTTGTTGTTGGTCGCAATGCTAACTTTTGAGAGAGGTAAGTGTTTATAACCATTTCTTTGGAGGCACCTGGCCTCGTGGATTTTCTACCACGTGTTCCTTACGTGTGTAGCTGCCGATAGGCGTACTCATTACGCCTTAGCTTTGGATTTATATTCTATATTATATATTATGTCCTATTATTGGTATTGCATTGAGAATCTGAGTATTGTACTTTGGTTGTGAGTTGGTATATACTTTCTAGCTGTCGATGAGAGTCCCGCGCTGGTGATGGGTTATTCGTATGCACATTGCATCATATTGAGGGTAGGAGGATTCCGCCCTCGGAGCAGGAGGATTCCGCTCCATTGCATCATATTAAGGGTAGGAGGATTCCGCCCTCGGAGCAGGAGGATTCCGCTCCATTGCATCTGCCCTCGGAGCAGGAGGATTCTGCCCTCGGAGCAGGAGGATTCCGCTCCATTGCATCATATTGAGGGTAGGAGGATTCCGCCCTCGGAGCAGGAGGATTCCGCTCCATTGCTTCATATTGAGGGTAGGAGGATTCCGTCTCCGGAGCAGGAGGATTCCGCTCCATCTATTTGGCACATGTGACTGCATTGCATCGTACAGCATTCATCTCATCTCATTGCATCGCATACTGACTATTGTGTGTACTGTGTTGTGTTTTATGTATGCGGTATGTATACTATATCGTGGACATATCTCAGTTTGCCTATATATTTCTGGCTCGTATTCTGGATTGCGGGGATCGGGTTGCATGCCGGAACGGTATAAATATATGGATCGGGATTCACGCCGCGACAGTATAAATATATGGATTGGGTTGCACGCCGCAACGGTATAAATATACGGATCAGGTTGCACACCGCTACAGTATAAATATATGAATTGGGTTGCACGCCGCAACGATATAAATACACGGATCAGGTTGCACACCGCTACAGTATAAATATATGAATTGGGTTGCACGCCGCAACGGTATAAATATATAGATCAGGTTGCACACCGCTACAGTATAAATATATGAATTGGGTTGAACGCCGCAACAGGATGAATATATGGATCGGGTTGCACGCCGCAACAGGATGTATTTCTGATTGCTGATGTGTTCGGGATACCTATATATTTTGGTTATCTTACGTTCTTGGTTGTTGATGAGTTTATGGTTTCATACATGTGTTCGGTTGTTATCTGGCTCTGCCTTTTATAATTTAAATAAGAGAAATTTGGTTTATCTATTTCTTCTCCCTGGCTAGCTGTCCTATTCTTTGAGGTGGCTAGTCTGCCCCACTTATTGAGTCCTTTTGACTCACCCTTGTTTGTTGTTTGTTTCTTGTCTATCTATTTCGTTTCGGCAGGTTCGCTCCAGGATTGAGTTCGCCACGTTGTGAAGGAGCGTAGACGACTTCAGCTGTCAGGGTGAGCCAGCTTTTATTTCGGATGGCCACCAGTTTATTGGTTATCATTTCAGTTGCAGTTTGCTCCCTTCAGGAGGTATTTGTCTTCTTTTGTACTCTTAGATGTCTGGTCTGGATAACCCTAAACCTAGTATGTTGCGTAGTCAGCTGTAATTTCTTTTGTACAGCTTAGAGGTATCAGTATGTCAGTGTTTTTTTTAAGTCTTGTTCTTATTAATGAATTGAATTATATTTATTTGCCTAATTTAATTGGTAAGGGTTCACCCGACGGGTCTAGGGAAGGATGTCGGGTGCCCGCACGGCCTAACCGGATTTCGGGTCGTGTCACTGTCACACATATACTTCTTGTTTTTTCACCTTGACCTCTAATTTTTGGATCTTAGACTCAGGAGCTACTCAACATATGACACATGATAAGACTATCTTGCATAATCTTAAGGAATTACATAGACCTATCATGGTAAATTTACCTAATGCATAAAGGGTAAAGGTAACATGCATAGGTTCAATCACTCTTTTTCCTGATATCACACTGAATTTTGTACTCTATGTCCCAACTTTTAAACATAACCTTCTTTCAATTATGCAGAGAACATGATTGCACTTTGACTTTCACTAAGCATGATTGTGTATACAGGTCCTTTCTCTGAAGAGGCATATGGTGTTTGGTAAAGCTACTGGTGGGCTCTATATACTGGAGGAAGTTCCATCAGCTATGTCTCAAGTGTCTAATACTACTAGTCTTCATGTCCACTCATTGTTAAATAAGAATCATGTGCTGTCTTGTACCACAGTGAATCCTTAGTTAATGTCTAGTTTAGTTACTAAGTCTGTTAAGTGTCTAGAGTCTGATGTAATGGACTTTGTTCCATCTCAATCCATTCCTATTATGAATAAAATTCATGTTTCTGAAATTTTGGATCATAATAAGTTGTGGCATTTTCGATTGGGACATCTCCCTTATCATGCTATGAAGACTATCAAGACCATTCCTATGCACTCAACAGACAAACACACTCTACCCTGTGATATTTGCCCAATGGCAAGGCAGTCCAAACTGCCATTTCCCACCAGTTCAATCCAAACTAAATAGTGCGTTGACATGATACACATTGACACATGGGGACCTTACAATGTCCCTACTTATAGAGGGGAAAGGTATTTTTTAACTATTGTGGATGATTACTCAAGAGCTACCTGGGCTTTTCTGTTAAGTACCAAATCAACTGCTTTTAACACTCTTAAACAATACCTATCTCTGATTGAAAGGCAATTTTATGCCAAGGTTAAAATAGTGAGATCTGATAATGCATATGAGTTGGGGTGTGGGACTTTACCATCAGACTACTTTACCTCTTTGGGGATTTTACACCAGACCACTTGTGTGGCTACTCCCCAAAAAAAGGAGGTAGTAGAGAGAAAGAACAAACACTTATTAAAAACATGTAGGGCTCAGTCCCATTTACCCAAGAAATATTGGGGAGATTGTTTACTCACTGCAACCTACCTAATTAACAGATTTCCTTCGAAAGTGTTGCACCACTGTTCACCCTATGAAGTTTTATTTGGCAAAGTCCCTACTATTCCCCTTTAAAATCTTTTGGTTGCTTATGTTTTGCTTCTACTTTAGCAAGAAATATGGACAAGTTAATGCCTAGGGTTGTTCCATATGTGTTTTTGGGGTATCTATTTGGCAAGAAAGGTTACAAAGTTCTTAATTTACAAAACAATCAAGTGTTTGTCTCTAGAGATATCAAGTTCTCAGAGTCAGTTTTTCCTTTTGCCTCACCTATTCCTTTATCTAAAATGTTTCCTGCCTCTTGTCCTTCTACTGCAGATGAGGTGCCCTTGTTTCCTACTTGCCAGTCTACCCCACAGTCTCCTCCACGGTCACCTAGTCTGTTTAACCCCATGTTTTCTCATGCAAAGGAGTTATCTTGTGAACCTGAGTTCACTGCTCCTACCCCTTCTCCAGGTTCTCCCAGTCCAGGCACTTCAGTACAGGCTCTACGCAGAAGCACCAGGACATCAGTGCCTCCAGCCTACCTATTGGATTTTGTCTTTGATGCAGCTTATTCAATAGTCTCCCCTAATACTCCTATTATACCCTTTCATTCTTTTTCCTTTAATGCATTTTCATCACATAATCAACAAGTTTTAAACTGCATAACACATATTAAGGAGCCTACATCTTACCTCCAAGCTGCCACACATCCTGGTTGGCAAGTTGCTATGGCAAAAGAGCTTGCAGCCTTAGACTCCAACCACACTTGGGATGTGGTCCCACTGCCTCCTGGAAAGAAGCATCTTCCCTGTAAGTGGGTATACAAAGTGAAACTTAAATCAGATGGCAGTTTAGAGTGGTTAAAAGCTAGATTAGTTATTCATGGGGATATTCAAAAGGAGGGTATCGATTACACAGAGACGTTCTCACCTGTTGTCAAGATGACTACTATCCGTTGTATTTTGAGTGTGGCAGTGAAGAAAGGTTGGCCATTGTTCCAACTGGACGTCAACAACACCTTTCTTCACGGTGATTTGAATGAGCAGGTATTCATGAGGTTTCCTCCTGGTTTCAATGATCCTCCACCTCAACATGCTTGTCTTCTTCGCAGATCTCTATATGGCCTTAAACAGGCGTCTCGCCAATGGTATGCTCGTATTTCCTCAACCTTGGGTACTCGAGGATTAACTTCTTCCCTGAATTATTATTCCCTATTTTATAAGAAAGATGGAAACTCGGTCATACTCATTGCTGTATATGTCGATGATATATTAATAATAGGGAATCATACATCAGAAATAACTGCTATCAAGTCATTTTTAAATGCTGATTTTCGAATCAAGGATTTAGGGGAAGTGAGTTATTTTTTAGGTATGGAGATATTACATGTACATGCGGGTTTAGTAGTCACACAACACAAATACGCCATGGATCTGCTTGAAGAGTTTGACACTCTTCCTTCTCTTGTTGTTAGTACTCCTCTTGATCTAAGTTTCAAGCTTTTTGCAGATTTGGGAGATCCTTTGCCAAATTTGACCTTGTATCGTTGTCTCCTCGGTAAATGAAATTATCTTACACATACCCGACCAGATATTTCTTTTGGCGTTCAAACATTGAGCCAATATATGCAACACCCTCGATCTGGTCATCTTCAGGCAGCTTTACACACCCTTCGATATATTCGAGGTAATCCTGGTTTGGGACTTTTTCATTCTAAGGATCCTTCCTTTCAACTCTTGGGTTTTTGTGACGCCGATTGGGCGTCTTGCTCGGACACTCGCCGTTCATTCAGTGGGTTCTTTCTCAGTTTTGGAGGATCTCCTATTTCCTGGAAATCGACGAAACAGCAGGTTGTTTCTCTTTCCTCAGCGGAGGCTGATGATCGTTCCCTCCGTAATCTGGTTGCTGAAATTACATGGATCGTTTGTCTTCTCTCTGATCTCACTGTTGATTTTTCTACTCCGGTTCCTGTCCATTGTGATAATCAAGCGGCGATCCATATAATAAATAATCTTATTTTTCACGAACGAACGAAGCACATCGAATTAGATTGCCACTTCTTTCGTGAAAAACTTCTTGATGGTTTGGTTTCTCTATCATTTACTCCATTCTCTGCCCAAATCGCGGATCTATTCACGAAAGCCCATTCTGGGCCACTGCATCACAATTTTGAAGGGGTATTGGCAGTAGAGCTCCAGCAGAAGTATTAACTATTACAGAAGAAGCTGGAGCTCCAGTGGAAGGAGAAATCTTTATTGGTTCTATATTGGTAATAGGAACAGAAGTGGAAACATTGGCAAATGGAAGAGACAACGTTTTGTCTCCTCGTTTGTGTCGAACAGCTTTGACCAAACGAGCGGGCCGGTTTGATGATATGGGCCACTGTCACTGCAATGGACCTGGGCAAGTTTGATTCAAATGGGTTGTCTTTCATCTCACAGATAGCCACAATTCAAATGTATATACACATTTAGCCAGTAGTTTAGCATAGTAGAGGAATAATAAGTCCATCTACTTAAGGTTCTAGAATAGTCCAGAATTTACACAAATTTGTTCAGCTATTTTGTCTTTTAGCTAGGAGTTAGTTACAAAAGATTCCATACAATGGTGTATATAGAGGACACACTTGTACAGATATTTAATCAGTGAAAAGTAAGCAATTTTGCTTGCTCACTGCGTTTTCCTTCATTATAAACCATAAATAATCCACATCAATGAACTACCGAAGAGGTAAATTGAGTTAAAGGGACATTGAAGAAGTGAAGAAATAAAAGGAAAGGGCAATTGAATAAGACTGACTTGGCTTAACTCCCATCAGACCAACCTTTGGGTTCTATAGTATCCTCAATGTAGCATTTCAATCGAATATTAGATCTGTGAATACTCGACCAAAGCACCACCAAGAAGGACTGCTATTTCCACTGATTTTGTAATCAACTTATTTGTCTTGCTACTAAGATCACAATGACATGTTTCATTTTCTACTGGAAATGAACTTGCTGCTGCCTGGGTATTTATGCGCTTTCGATTTGATGTGCAGGTTTTGCTAAATTTTATGTGTAACCCGCTCGCTAAGGGACGATCCACATCAAAAAAGTTGAAAAGATAACAATTTAGGTACTCATCGTCTTTAATGATAGCTAGTATGGAGCACTAAACCTATGCCTTCTGTTAATTGGTTTGAATACCATTTATGCTTACCATTGTTCATTAATGTTGCTCCTACGCAGAACAATTTGAAAGGGATATGTCAAACAAACATAAACACACCCACATATATTTATGCAACACAATAAGGCTAACACAAATTATAAATTGTGTTAATGAAAAGGCTCACAAAGAACAAACCTATTATTATAAATCTCAGGCTATATAAGAAGGTATTAAACAACTCTTTGGAGTTTGGATTCACTATACATGGAAATTTTTACTTTTGCTCAATCTCTAACTATTACGGATGTTGCAATTAAACCAACATTAGTATTTCTAAATAGTTTAGGATTTGGTATTTGATAGTTTATTTTGTTCATATGTCTAGTTAGGTTTTGGGTTAAATCATAATAGAAATATATTTTCTAGTTCTAGTCAAAGTTGGTCTTGTTTGCTATTTATAAATAGGGGTGTTACTACCCACTATATATTGTTGTGAGTTGTGGTGAATTTAAGAGTTTATGAGTGATTACGAAAAGGCTCCAACTTTCTCTCTATAGTTCTAATAATAAAATACTTTTGGGGTATTCCTTTAATGGATTTATATCTTGTTAATTTTTTATCTTCACCAAAATTGAAAGAGAAAGAAAACTAACTGGAAAAATCTTGCAGGTTAAATCTTAATCTATTTAAGTTTAGTTTTTATGAGATAAAATGTAATCCCCATATAGAAGCTTGACATATCTTTGAAAGGAAAGCAATGGTGGAATGCAAATATTACGAAGTCACTTTTACGAAAATAAGATAGTGAATGCAATATAAGTTGTTTTCCATCTTTAAAATACAATCTTTTGCATCCATCTCGTATTTTGACTAGATAAAGAGTTCAAAAATTTTCTTTTTAAGAGCCTGTTTTGCCAAACTTCTAAAAAGTGTTTATTTTTAAAAGTATTTTTCTGTAAAAGTATTTTTCGCCAATATGCTTTTGAAGAGTAGCATTTTGTTTTTGACCAATTCATTTGAGTAGTAATATCTTAATTTCATACCTTAAAAAAAGACTCAAGTTGATTCCAAACTTTTAACGACAATGATATAGGTAGGAATAAAACAAAAAAATGTACAATTTATGTATCATTATTATTAAGTTAAATAAATAACCGTAATTAGGTATATGCGTATCTAATAAATGTTGAGCAACATTAATATCTTCCTTGAAGAGTTAGTTTCTGCCCGTCTTTATTTGTCCACTTTCAATTTTTCACTCCCACCAACAAAATATTCTAATTGACTAATATACTCTTATTAATGATATTTAATTTAATTAATTTGACAGTGATTTGAAAATTACAAAGCCTTTAATTCAAGGGCAATATAGAAAAAATGTGGCTAATTCTCTCTAGAATTGCTAAAAAAACAAGTATATATAAAATTTGACTTCGAAGAAATTAGAAAAGTAAAAATAAACGGAGGAAGTACATTGCAAACATATCTCGATCAGGCCGTGACATTGGTTACTATGCATAACATAAATAATAGAACATTATGTCAAAATCCATGCTTTTCACATAGGAAAAAAAAAAACAAATATTGTCAATAGATTTGAATCAAACTAATGTTTTTCAAGTCATCAAAATCTTAAAGTATTATTGCCCTTAAAGATTGTACAAACTTAGTTTATATTATCTTTACCCTTGTTATGTGTGTGCATATAGTTGTGTGTAAATTATAAAGATTTTTCTTATTAAGTTTTTTTTTCAAACAGAAAATCATTTGAGTTTCAAAGTATCATCGGAGCAAGTGCGACCATCGAAGGAGTTTTTTGAATTTTTTCCTTTTGAAGGCTCATGTTCCTCGAAGTAGTTGAGCGAATACGGTTAGTCATTTTTATGCTTTTATATATGAAAATAGTATTTATTGTTGTCGAATATGCGGTGATGCTCGGGGGAGATACAAGGTATGTTTACTTTAATCACTACTCCTCTTTTTTTTTTTCTTTTTTTTTTTTTGTGGGGTTTCTGTATGTAGTCTTATTTATGTTTCTAAACGATTTTGTGAAGAGCATTGTTAGTTTAGAGTACACTCGACACAAGAGGGGGGTGAATTGGGTCGTTAACGATTTTGCCTCTTTTTAAACTTTAAACTTTAAACAAAGTTTCTTGACTTGTTGGACCAGCTTACTTGAAACTGTTCTAATGGGTGTTCCAACAATAAATTAACAAAGTAGTAAAGAGAAAAGTAGACAAGGCACATGCGATTTTAACGTGGAAAACACCCTGGCTCAAAGGTGTAAAAAATCACGACCCACACCCCTGTGGAATTTCAGCCAATCCACTAAACAAACGAGCCAAACTCGGATTACAAAGGTAACCCCAAGGACCTAACTCTAAGCCCTTACACAACAATCCTAGACTGTTGCTACCCTTCCAAACTACCCTAGCTTGGAACACAAAGAACTTAACTCTAAGCTCTTTACGCAATGGGATTTTAACTCCAAATTACAACCTCAAAAAGTGCTTCTAAAAAGCTAACTGAGATTACAATTTAAGTACCTAATAAATGAACTAAGAACTGGACTCGAGCAATTCTAACTGACTTGATGAAACACTTGTCCAGACTGTTCCAACGTACGTTCCAACTGCTTCAGAATTTTTCTCTTTTGTACGCTCAATATCTCTTTTTGTGCTGAAGTGTTTGGACACTTTTTTTCAACCTGTATGAAACTGTATTTATAGAAGAAATACCTAAAAATAAAATATACAGTCCAACAAGGTTAGGAATAACAATATACAGCTCATAGATTAATCACTTTTCCTTATCAAATAAGATTTACCAGAATCCTATTCCAACTCCAACTCCAACTCTTTAGCCAAGTCCTGTAGAAATAAAATCACTGAAGTATCTTATCAACAACACTATGGCTAATCCATAATCCAGCCATACAGATAACACCAAAATTAATTAATCCATTTCATAGATTTTTCTTGAAATATCATTATTTACAAATTGCTATTTTTTCAAGAAAATTAATTCCACAAATAATGCCTCAATTAATTTCAATGTAACAAGTACATTTTATTTTTTGTCATCAAAACATCATATACTCAACAAATTCCCCCTTTTTGATGATGACAAACAAACTGTGCTTGTTTCACTTTGATAATAACAGCAACCTTACTTAAGTCAGTTAAGGACCTAAAATAAGGAATTTATTTATCTAAACATGACACAATATTTCTTCCCCTTTTTGCCACTCATTTATTACCAAAAGCACATACAAGTAAGGGACGATGAGACAAAACTAAAGTGGAATATTTGTCAGTGATATACATAACCTAAGCACAAGCACATATTACTCTTCCCCCTTTTGGCATCATCGAAAAGCATCAACTACTGTCAAAAATCAAGAATGCAAAAAAATATGGATAATCAATTATGTCACACCCATCGCCACTATGGCAGCAATTCATGTAAGCATAAGCATAAATTTCTCAAGTATTGATACTAAATGATATTGGCCATCCTGCTTGAAATCACAATTCATCAAAACAATCAACAAAGGACAAAGCCAAATCTGTACCAGTTAAGCTTTCAAGCCCAAAATAAAATGCTTAATACATAACCTTGTTCATAGGATTTAAAACAAGAATATAAGGTTAAGGAACAAGGCATTGAACGGGTTCAAGACTGGGCTAATATGAGTGTGAGGTTAAGGAAAGAGTTAAGAGTTTCTAGTGGTGCTTGGCTTATTTTTCCCTCATACTTTCAGCTCTTGCTCAATTCTGAAAGTATAGGATATCAAAGTTTCATTCTCCTCCATAAGAATAACCAACCAATTCTCTAAAATATTTATTTGAACGTTCACATTAGAGATGAACATTGGATCACTAGTAGTACCAGATCCATCACCTGTTCCATCTTCTTTCCAACCCATGATCTTGACAATAGATCTATGACATTTGTCTGAAAAGATTTTTTCATCAAACATCTCCTCCACGTAATAAAATTACAACACTCATCAAAGCACACATTTATTTTTCTTTTATTTTATTTTTTTTTTTTTTTTTGGGTTCCCCCTCAACCTTAGTCTGCTTCACATTTACCAAATGAAATTGTCTCCTATTATTTTCAGATTTGGAACTTTATCTTTGGAAATTCTTCTGGCCAAATTCGAGAGAATCCGGAGGTATGAAGGAAGATGAAAGAACATGCTCATATTTTTTTTTTTTGAGTGGTGATAACTTTTAACAAAAGTGGATATGGGCTGGGTTATGAGAAATGGTGATGAACAACTATATGCACAAGCCATATTTTGGAGGTACAGATTTAGAACAGTGTAAAACTCATTTATCCTCTATTTCATGTTTTAAAATTGTGAATCAATTAAAGAAAATAAGGGCAATATCATTAGACCTCACCGAAAAAAATAATGAACTCATGACATGAGAGCATGTACGTTACAGCACAAGAATTGAGTTAGACATTTTTTTAAAAAAAAATATTTATGCATGGATAGAGATCGAATGACACCTCCTAGCCAGTCATTGGGGAAAAGGCAATACACCATGCATAAGTAAATATAATCATGCAAAGATCCAATTTATTTACCTCAAGATGTTCATCACTTAGTGCTTTAGTAAAAATGCTAGCAACTTTTTACCCAAAATACTAAACAAGAGCTAAGAAAAAAATTACATACCTTTAGTTCTATATTGTCAGCCAAGAACTCAACAAAAACAACATCAATATGTCAAAAAATCAAAGTCATACCAGTTGATGTGCAGAGGATGTGAGTTCTATGCTTGCAAGGTCTAGTTATGAGTTGATGTATGAGGATCCTTCATTGGAACAGGGGTTGGAACTGTTTCAACAAGTGTTGTTCCATTTGTTCTTCCCCCTGATTGTTCCAGAATATGCCCAGGTTCAGAAGAACCTGTTCCAAGACATGTTCCTTCGTGTTGGACATTCGTGGCATCCTCCTCACTTAAAGTTCGACAAAGACCAATCTGAAAGCATTATCTTACACACTCTTTTCAGCTAAAGCATTAAGAAAATCAGTTGTACAACTTCTCAAAATATAGTCATTCACAATTTTGCAACAACTATGAAAATCAACTTTGTTCCTATGGTCATATGATTGTGAAATATGCAACAATTTAATTTTTAAAACTTCAACTACTAAAGAATGGAAGAGTGGCTTACCTTTCTTACCTATATCAAAAGCCACACTTCCTTCATTGAAGGCCGTTAGTGAGAGGAATTTTATTTTACTCCAATAGTAAGCTTCAAGCAACCACTAACCAAGTAACATAATTGGTTGCTCCCTCTCACCTTAGCCTGCAAAAAATTGACTAATTGTTAGACTTAGGAACCCAAACCTTTTTGGGTTCCTTTCCTTGAGAAATAGGAAACATCATATCTTTTCTAACCCATCTAACAATATTTTCAATTTTTTTCAAGAGCCTTGATTCTAGCTAAACATTCATACCTGTAGTGATCAGTGTGTCCACAATGAGTACATAAGCGATAATCAGGCAAATTAATATTTTTTCTATTGATATCATATTTGACCTGATCACTTTTGTAACCAAGACAACTATGACTCCTACTTTGATGTTCAGTTAGCCAATTTAAAGCTTCATTGGACTTGTTCTACTTTTTGATCATAGCAAGTTCATTGCTCAAACTTTTTAATTTTTCTTGATGCTCTTTATTCTTTTCAATATCGTGACTCAACTCCCCTTTCAAAGTATTCATATCAGGTTCAAAACTTACTTGACAAGTGCTCACTTGACTCTTGCTCAAAGATAAAGATTTCTTAAGTTCATAAATTTCAGCATTCATAGATGAAACAGTTCCATCCAATTTATATATTTCTTCTTTGAGTGCCTTATTAGCCTTTTCAAGTTCAGTTTTGTTTCTTTGCAAACATTTACAATCAGATTTCAAACTTGATACTACTGTAGCTAAATCATTTCTCTCAGCACTCACATTTTGAAATTCATCTATTAAAGAAAGCAAAAGATCAACTACTTTACTTTTGGATAAATAATGAACTTTTTCTTTAAGTTGAGTGAGCATTATCTCTGAGGATACATCATCTGATTCAGAGTCACTTTTGGCCATTAAAGCAAATACATCACTTTCATCTTCACCTTCTGATTCTTCACTAGTCAAAGAGTCTCCCAAGGGTGCAATCATGGATTTTTTTAAACCATTGTTTGATTAAATTCATCTATAGATTTTGTAACCTCTTTGCCTGTACTATCAGTTTTGGTTGGAACCATGGGTCCTTCAGTAATGATTTGCCATAACTGATAATAGTCTTCTGCTTGTAAGAAAATCTTCATGCGAGCTTTCCACCACTTATAATTTTGCAATGGAGGGCTAGCTATAGATTGACCCTCTACTAGTCCTATTTGTGCACTCATTTTAAGGATCTCTCAAAGGTATTAGCCTAGATATGAGACACTCACTCTGATACCAATTGTTAGTTTAGAGTACATTCGACACAAGAGGGGGGTGAATTGGGTCGTTAACGATTTTGCCTCTTTTTAAACTTTAAACTAAGTTTCTTGACTTGTTGGAACAACTTATTTGAAACTGTTCTAACGGGTGTTCCAACAATAAATTAACAAAGTAGTAAAGAGAAAAGTAGACAAGGCACACGCGATTTTAACGTGGAAAACACCCTGGCTCAAAGGTGTAAAAAACAACGACCCACACCCCTGTGGGAATTTCAACCAATCCACTAAACAAACGAGCCAAACTCGGATTACAAATTAAGGTAACCCCAAGGACCTAACTCTAAGCCCTTACACAACAATCCTAGAATGTTTCTACCATTCCAAACTACCTTAGCTTGGAACACAAAGAACTTAACTCTAAGCTCTTTACCCAATGAGATTTTAACTCCAGATTACAACCTCAAAAAGTGCTTCTAAAAAGCTGACCGAGATTACAATTTAAGTACCTAATATATGAACTAAGAACTGGACTCGAGCAATTCTAAAAGACTTGATGAAACACTTGTCCAGACTGTTCCAACGCCCGTTCCAACTGCTTCAGAATTTTTCTCTTTTGTACGCTCAATATCTCTTTTTGTGCTGAAGTGTTTGGAGGCTCTTTTTTTTCAACCTGTATGAAACTGTATTTATAGAAGAAATACCTGCAATAAAATATACAGTCCAACAAGGTTAGGAAATAACAATATACAGCTCATAGATTACTTACTTTTCCTTATCAAATATGATTTACTAGAATCCTATTCCGACTCCAACTCCAACTCTTTAGCCAAGTCCTGTAGAAATCAAATCACTGAAGAATCTTATCAACAACATTATGGCTAATCCATAATCCAGCCATACAGATAACAGGAAAATTAATTAATCCATTTCACACATTTTCCTTGAAATAATATTATTCACAAATTGCTATTTTTTCAAGAAAATTAATTCCACAAATAATGCCTCAATTAATTTCAATATAACAAGTACATTTTATTTGTTGTCATCAAAACATCATATACACAACAAATTAGTTTTATGTAAATATATACTTTTCAAGCTGTCCAGTAGTATTTCCTCTAAAGTCACATTGTAATAAAGATGATCGTGTGACCTACTTCCAATATCATTGAATTGCACCAAGCGAACTAGCACTATCAACTAGGGCTGGCTGTGGCTTGTCATAGAACTTACATATATATAACAATGTAAACCCATTCCTACATGCCATAAAGTGCAGTGGCCAAAAATGTTATATTCAGTTATTGTGTTATACAAGTGCCATGCTCATAACCTTAAAATATCTCTAATGCTTATCTCTTTGATAATAAAAAGAATGCTTGGTTAACATGTTGGTTAACCATGTTAACCAAAAATATGAAATCTAGTCTACGTTCACATAATCATAACTTGGTCTCACCAAAGGTTTTTTGAGAATTAAAGGATGATCCTAGCATGTCCAGAACAATAAACAACGTCTAAAGAACGCCCTGATCGTGTGTATAACATCCTTGTACTTAGTGTCAATCACTGACTCCCTCACAAAAGGATGCGACTAGATTAATCTTATCAAATATTTTATATTATTACATTAATAAGTTAATTTTCATAAATTATTGCTGGTGGAACAATTCTTAAATATAACATAAATCTTCTAATTGTTTCTTTAATACCGAATCGTTCTCCTATGTAGAGTAGGAATCTTAGCCTACTTATGTAATGTGTCAAGGCCTCATAAATAGAATTTTATTAGGGTTAGGATTTAAGTAAAGTTAAGCCTATAAATATTCCATTCTCCCCATTGTAATTTTCTTGGAATTCCACAAGAATCCAACTCTTCTCTCTTCAATATTAAAGAAAGACTACAAGAATTCTTCTTTAGTTCTTCAATACAAGAGATTCTACTACCTATTACTCAAACTTTATGGAGGCATTGTGATCACCATAATCACGACCTCTCTCATCTTGCTCAAACTTATCACCAAAAAATTTCATGACAAACTCTGTAGCTTTGTCATTACTTATCTCACTCGGAAGAACTTTAGAAGTCTTATACATGAGCTCGGGCTCTAAAGTTGGTGCTAAAGTGACATGCTTTCAATGCATAAGTTGGCTGCCTTACCTTAACAATGACCATGCCCAACTTCAATAAGTCGTGCTAAGATCGTTACGTAATTTTCTGCATCAATAGAAGTAGCAACTTTATTTTTTCATGCAAAGCAATGTGTCCAATTGTACAAGTAACAATAAAATCATGTTTCCTAGATTATTTGGGAAGAGAATCTGCAGCATCGTTCCTTTTATCATTAACTACAGCTGTATGTTTTCAACATCCCAGGAGAAACACGATTCCCAACTAAAGCAGCTGTGTTGTTCTCCTTTCCTTCGTTCCGCTGAACAGCAGTAACCAAATTGGACACATTACGATTAGGAGAAGCAACTGCCTGCTGCTCGACACCCTCTTTTGTCCCAGCATTAAAACCGAAACTAAAACTCATTTTTTCTTTTCAACAGGAGTGTTGTCAGCATTAGTATTACCAGGTTTTTGACCCTTAGAAAACGAGGCCAAAATCCAGCTTTTTAGTCGTGTCCACAGCATCCCCTACACCCTTATTTGGTTCCTTCTTAGTTTCCTCAGTTATAGGCTCCTCTTTAACATCAACTATTACTGCAAATGCATTATTGGCAGCAGCAGGTTGACCTTGGTCATAGACTGCCCAGCAGTATGAACTTGGTCGTCGCGTGCTTTCTTTTTGCGAATTTCATCAGCCTTTTTCATTGATATTGTCTTTCACCCAGAAGCAGCACTCTTGGAGGAGATCACAACAACCTGTGAAGCTGCTTTTGTGCTGTGTGGAGTATTTTGTTTCTGTTGCATCTCTGCTACATTGTTGCTCTTTCTCGCTGACCCTTTATTTATTCATTGCGCATGAACCACTGCCTCTTAATTTTTCCCTCAAGTCTCTTTGAAATTGAACATCCTCAATGATTTGTTGCTGCAGTTCTAATATAGATTGAGCCTCAATTCCCTTATGTTTTCCTATCTTTGACCAACACTCATCATCAACATGCCCTTGGTGCAATACACAGGTAATTGATCATAAATAATTGGTACCATGATTTCTCGAGTTCTGTTCGAATCAAGCACGCACTGCACTCTTATTGTATCAGGAGATCTTTTAGTAAGTCTGCCTCCACCATAACACGAGCAGTTCCTGCCGTGTCCTTTCACGAGTCGCTTCGTCTATGGAAATTGGAATTCCCACTACGGAAGCTATATTCTAGATTGCTCTCTTCTAAATAATGTGGTCGGTACTCTTGGAATAGAAATTCATTCTAGCGCCAGTGACGTCTCTTCTTTTGGATTAAACCACAGTGACCAACAAAATATGCGGTGCAAGTAAACATCATTGCTTAACTAAATATAATCCACAGATTTTGTATATACCGACACAAATTCCTCAATTAAGTTAAAACGAGTTAAAACATGCCGTTGATCTAATAAACCAATGTTGCGCTGCCCTTTATTCCAATTTGTTGTTGTATTATGTTACAAAGCTCTTGAATCTCTGGTCTTCCATAAGAAAAACTTTGCAATCAACGCATATTGTAATCCCAGTTGAGCCGATAATGATTCAAATTCTGATTCAGTCTATTTAACTGTGGGTACTCCACTAAGAATTTCAATATTTTTAGGGTTATTTGGTGGCTGAAAAAGGTTAGATACTTGTTGGGTAGGTTTAATTTAAAAAGTGATGCATAAGAAGTACTATTTTCCCAGCAAGAGGCTGGGAAATGGTCGTGGCAGCCATAGCTGCTCAAATCACCTCCATTTGTTCATTTCCTTTTGCTCGTAGCAGCAGACTCATAATCGTTCTCTTCTCAAACTTTATAATGAAAATCGTCCTTAATTGGAGAATGAGGGGAAGAATGGTAGGTCGTGAGCACAAAGCAAGCTCGTTAGTTAAACAATATGTGAAATAATCAACTAGCTTCTGAGTCATCTCCTCATGATCTATATCGTCTTGAAGACCATTATCATCAACAACAATCTCATTATCACATTCTCTTTCTCCAACTTTACCATGAAGACCATCCTTAATGGGAGTATGAGGGGAAGAGTGGGCAGACATAGGATGTGACCGTAAATCAAGTTCGTCGGTTAAACTACATGTGAAAGAAGCATCTGGATTGTTTTGAGCACCCTCTTCCCACTGATCATTAGAGCATTTGAACGAAGAGAACACGAAGTCTCACTGCTAATTTTTTTTTCTTTTTCCTTCCATGCATTTATATCCTCTGCATACTTATCATTAAGATTATTGTTAATAGTTGTTCCACACCTCTTCTTTCTGACCATGCGTTTCATTTTATCATTTGAAACTTGTGATAAAATACCGAGCCGGGCACTGCACCTTCAATAATTGTAGAGTTCCCTTCCATTTAAACATATGCAACTGAAAGTGCTTTTGTTAAGCTCTAGGTTCTTCCAAGTTGAAGGATGAGACCTCATAAACTCCTTGTTATCTTGGACCTGTTCTAGGGAGCACTACAAGAAATATAGTCTTTAGCGAAGGGAAATTTAGCCGTTAAAAGTGTAATTTCGGTCGCTAAAAGACAACTCCGGTCGTTGCCGGTCGTTATAGGCTTTCACGTTAAAAGTTTAACGACTGGATTTGGATCCGGTCGCTATATACTCTTTTACGACTGCACAATATCCTGTCGTTGTTCCTCATTGTAGTGACCGGAATTTCCCTTCTTTAATCATAACTCCGGTCGTTAAAACTTTTAAAATGATAACAAAAGAATAAGTCGTTATGTTATTATTACGACCGATATTTCCCTTCGTTAATTCAAAATTTTAATAATATGTATTGATATATATTTATATTTTTTTTGCTGTAGTATGTAATAAGTATTTAATATACGACGACAAACATATATAAACAAAATAATCAATACTCATAAAGTTTCACCGTTAATTACAAAGAAAAATATCATTCACATTACTAAAACAACATATCCATCCAAATTGTATAACTTTCTAACAAAATAAATGGTACGCTATATGCAAGGAGACCCTGTAAGAATTTCAAAAACATCTTCTACTTGAACTTTCCGTGCACTTTCTTCACGGATACGTTCTTCGGATATGAAATTCTTTATCAATAAAAAGAACAAGTTCCTGCAGTTCAATGACAAAGATTGAGACAAGTTTTCTAAAATCATATTCTAATACAGTACACTATTTTCAAAACAAACAAAACAAAAGACATAGCAAAACTAAATTTTTCACTATCCCTTTATTCACAAGACCATAAACAGCTAAATGCTAATAAAGGGTAGATCCAGATCGTCAATCTTTCCATTCAATTTGTCAGTGATTTTTATCTACTGTTTTTATAACCTTTGAATTGTTTTTTGAAATTCAGATGCTCTTTCTGTTCTTTTTGTCCACATTAATCATCAAGAGTGCAAGTTGCGATAATATAATCTATACGACTACCAAATAAGAAAACACTTACTAGGATGCTTTATATAGCATAATAAATTGGAACTGATAGAGCATAAATTAACAAAAATTACTTAAAGTAGAGTTTTTCCTTCTCTAATCTAGAGCGAATATTCGTTCTAGTAAAGCTGAAAGGTCTCACAACAGAAATAGAAACTCGACAAAATCCCGAACTAATACAAAAGTCATTATGCATATGCTAACGTGGAAAACAACTGTGTATATCCACTGAGTGTATAACAAAGAAAGATACTTTAAAGCAACTAATTATAAGTACTACTACTCATCATGCCATAGTTTGTATAAAAGCTAACTAACATGTCAAATGCCCAATTAATTGTTCATTTGAAGAGGTAGTGATGAAAGCTGGCAAAGTAGTGCACAGATAGCCAGCCATTCATGTTTTACTCTCTAGATCATCCACGCGTCTTTCTAGTAATTCTTTTCTTTTTTGACTTGAATTCAGCTCATCATACAACAATGCAGCTTTTGAAACGTTACCACCTTTCAACTTCTTAACAATTATCCCACCATCAAAATCCAACTACATGACTCTTGTATTAAGGTACGACCTCAATATTTTTTGCACCAGTTCTTAGATTCAGCATATATAAAGCAAGCAAAAATTAAGGATAATACCAAAAAAAAAAAGTACGTGAAAGTTACCTATAAACATACATATTTTTCGTTGGTTTCATGTTCGACAAGCTTTTTGTCCTTCTTACGAGTCTCAAAAAAGATAGTCGACATATCTGGTGGATTACCATCTTTGTCACCCTTTACATTTAACAAACAAGTCAAACAAATCTTTTAGACAAAAAACAGGTTTCATAATAGAATTGCAAGATTACTTACCAGCTCATAAATAATCGCTCTAGTTTAACAGTATAGGGACATTACCAGTAGGAACCTCTTTGGAGATGAAGTTCCATAGTAAGTCTTCTAACATCAAAGTACAAGCAGAAAATGTATGTGGTAAATCCATTTCATTGTGAGCTGGAAAATGATGAAATATATGTGGTAAATCAATTTCACTGTGATTCTTCTAATATATCGACTTGAATGTAAACTAAATAACCAGCATTACATGTATTGGAGCTATTACTAACCGTGAAAACTTTGGATCTTCCTATTACGAGCTTTGTGAGACTCCATAAGCACAAGAAAAAGATTTGTAGATGAAAGTATATCGCCAGATAGCAAAGTTCTATGATTGAACATAACTTCTAAGCTATTTCTTCACGTTCTCTTTTACTTGTAGTTGATCAGATAGAAATTTTAACGAACTAAACACCTAATGTTTAACATTTCTTCTCCTTGATAAACAGGATAACAAGCTTCTTCTTTTTACCGAAAGGAACAAAGGAAAAGGAAACCTTTTTGCTCCAACTGTGAATATCTTTAAAAAATACAATAAGTACAAAGTAAATATTCTTCAACTTTCAGTACATGACAAAATATATGAAATTTCTTTAACATTAATTTATATTCTAATATGTATGGTAAAAGATACTGAAATGGTGTCTTTTCTCATATGTAGAATAGCAGTCTTACCATAAGAGATATATGACTTCAGTTCTGCAAGAAAAAAAACATAGTTGTGGAACAAGGAATAACGTAAAAAGCATTAAAAGCTAGCCATAAAACAAGCCAAATAACAAGAGAATGATCATTCAGGAATACCGTTCCACAACCATCTACATATGCCAGTTTAACAATGGTATATCAAATGTTCTGTACATGATTTTTTACAAGTCTTCTAGCAAAACGATCTACCCAATACGCTAATAGAGTTCATTCATCTCAGATCATATTATCAAATTCTAAGATAAATAATTCATAATTAATATGCACTATAAGCCTGGATGCATCTATAGATATGCATACTGTTGTTTCTAGAGTACTTAGAATATCAATTTTTACAAGAAAAAAAAAACAAAATTTTGCTCAGTGTATACTAATAAAAACACCGAAGCCAAGTTGCTATCAAAATTGAACAATAAACACACACATAAACAGATCACAAGACCGAAAAAGAAAATTGAAAAAACCCCATTTCATTTCATATAACAACACAAATATCTGTCTTTAAAATCACCAGAGGAAGAGCCACAAATTCTCATAAAAAGGCGAGCTTTAACTCAATCACATAGTAAATTAATGAAATTAAATTACCCTAATAAACCAAACAGAACGCTCATAAACATGTCCCTATCATACCTAAGAAATTGATCAAAAATCACAAAAGCCTCTTTCGACTTTGGAGGTATTCGAAGAAGGGAGATTCAAAAGATTGAGGCGGAAATTATCAAATTTCTGAGGGGGAGGGAGAGAGATTTTTAGTGGTGCTAACTGCTAGCAGTTAGGGCTTTGATGGGGAATTGAGAAGGGGCGGAATCGTTTTGAGGAAAAAAAAAAGAAGAGGGAAACTAAAAAGGCTGGTGCTTCTTCTTTATTTAATTTTTGGTATTAACAACCGGATATTTTGGTTTTCAAAGACTGGATATTATTCCTTCGTTGTTGCTAGTAAAAAAATTGACTTCAACGACCGTGAGAATTTCTTGACGTTGTAAGTGATAACTCCAATTTTGATGATTATAATATGGTTAAATTTCATGAGCAGCTAACTTAACAACTACTGTATTTCTGACAGGATCACAACGTTTCAGTCGGCTAAATCTGGATGAATATTGAAGTCGCTGAAGTTCCATTACCTTGGAACCAACAGGATTCAGTCTATGATGTATTCATGGAAAGAAGATTTGGTTGGCTGAAGTCTTGAAGATCTAAATGATTGGAGTCAATCTCGCATATCAAGTTGATAAGAGAAAAATCAGGATCCTTTTAATGCTCTTACCTTATTCTCAAAAAGGAGAAATCATTGCCTTTTTGGGGATCAAATCCCTTGGGTCAAGATCTCTTCATTCAAGGAAAATATCCTCTCATATCAATAAAGGATCCACAAGACATATTCGATGTTCACACAAGGATGACACTGATGCTATATAAACCCATGCTGCAGGCAGTATCTTCTCACGCAACCTTTAGCCTTCTTATTTTCTCTTTGAAATCTTGAAAACATTGTAATCTTGAGAGTTTACTACTGTCCAAGAAAAAGAAAAGAGAGTTCTAAGAGAAAGTAAGGTTAGTGTCGAGAGAGTTGGTCAAGTGAGTGATCAACAGTGTGTCGTTGGTGGTGAGCGAAGGAACAAACCATATTTTTGTGTCGTTGGTGGTGAACGAAGGAAAACCATCACTCTGTACTTTGAAACTAATTAAAGAGCTGAAGAGAAACTCCCTTGTGACCCAAGGGGACTGGATTAGGAACCATTCTTGGTTCTGAACCAGTATAAATCTGCTGTGTCATTACGTTACTGCATTTATATTATCCTGCTATCACTGTATTACATCTAGTCGACTCATTAAGTCGACTGAATCTGAAAGAATAGAAAAATATAATTCACCCCCCCCCCCCCCTTACATCTTCAATTGGTATCAGAGCAGGTCTCACACATCTCTTATATTTTGCTTTGCAGCAAGTGAGAAAAGATCATGTCTGGGCATATTGTTACAGGAGCACTACTTCAAGAGGGTACCTCTATTGCTCGTCCCCCATATTTCGATGGACAACACTTTAGTCATTGGAAAGTGAGAATGGAAACATTCGTCAAATCCATTGACTTTAAAGTTTGGCGAGTAATTACCAAGGGCCCCTATGAAATTCCTCCAGACAAAAACAAGAAATCAGAAGGAGAAGATAGTAAGATCCCTCTGGATATTGATGACTACAATGACGAGCAAAGAGAAGTCATTCAACTGAACTCAAAGGCTCAAAATCTTTTATATAATGCTATTAGTGGAGAAGAATATGAGAAAATTTCTAGCTGTGAAACTGCCAAGGAAATGTGGGACAAACTTGTCGTAACTTATGAAGGTACAAACAAAGTTAAGGAAACTAGAATTAATCTTCTAGTTCATGAGTACGAATTATTTCAAATGAAAGATGGAGAAACCATTGAAGACATGTTTGCCAGATTCAGTAAATTTATAGGAGAACTTAAATCTCTTGGAAAAGTTTACACCAGTGGAGAACAAGTCAGGAAGATTCTTCGCAGTCTACCTGTTATTTGGCAACCCAAGGTGATTAATATTGAAGGTGGAGATCTAAACTCTCTATCCTATGATGAGCTTCGTGGTGACCTTATTGCCTTTGAAAAGACCCATCTCCAAAGAAGCTCTCAAAATTCTGAAAAGAAAAAAGAAGTTGCCTTCAATGCTGAAAATACAGATCCTCCTAGCGACAATGATGATCTTGCAGAAGAATGGGCATTAATGTCCAAAAACTTTGGAAACTTGCTGAGAAGAAACGGACAAAGAGGCAGAACTAGATTCAATTCTAGAAGAAACAATCCCAGCAATGATCAAGATAAGAACGATGGTCGATGCTTCGAGTGTGGCAAATATGGACATATTGCAGCCACCTGCAATGAAGCAAAGAAGAAGCAATTCAAAAACAAAAAGAAGGCCTTGTCTGCATGGAGTGACGAAGAAGGATCTGAAAATGAAGAAGAAGCCAACATATGCTTTATGGCTGATGCTGAATCCAGCAAGGTACGTAACTACAACTGTGAAAATTGCAACTCCCTTCAAGAGGACTTAGACTCCGCTCTAGAAGAAATGGAAAATATTCTAAGAGAATTATCTAAAGTTAAAAGGGATGGTGAAGTTTGGAAAACTAAATTTGAAGTATGTGAACTAGAACGGGATTTCTTTGAGCAAGAAGTTCAGGACCTAAAATTCCAACTAAACAGTATAAATAAATCCACAAGCCAAAGTTCCATTAAATCCAACACAACTCCCTTATCCCCAGCGTCTATTGAGGCTATTCCTGGAAGCCTGCGATTTACCAGTAGTGAGTCAACTAAAACTGCATCTACAACTAAACCTCTCATTACATGGTACTATTGTGGAAACCGTGGACATACTAGTGCTAGATGTAGATTTAAAAGGGCTGACACTAGGAAGCGGAAATGGATCCCTAAAATTTCATTAAATTCCTATATTGCTAACCATGAAGGACCCAAGACAGCTTGGGTACCAAAATATCAGTAGAATTGTGTATTTGCAGGAACACCTACCCAAAGGAGCGTGCAAAGGAAAATGGATTCTAGATAGCGGGTGTTCCAGACATATGACAGGTGACAAATGTTGGTTCAAATCAGTCACAAGCATAGACGGTGGACTAGTCAAATTTGGTGATAATGGCAAGGGTATTGTCATTGGCATTGGTAAAGTTTTCTTAAATCAATCCTGTTACATGAATGAGGTACTGTTGGTAAGTGGTCTAAAGCATAATCTTCTCAGTATTAGTCAACTCTGTGACTGGATATCAGGTTAAGTTTGAAGCAACTAAGTGCACCATTTCTGATTCATTAGGTAATGAAATTCTCACAGGTTCCAGAGATAACAACATATATAAATTGGATAATGTCTCATCCTCTCATGAATATATCTGCTTAACCTCTGTTGCCTTAGATCCTTGGCTATGGCATAAGAAACTTGGACATGCTAGTATGCATCTCATTCTAAAACTATCTCAAAAGGATCTAGTTATTGGTCTTCCTAAACTTAAATTCTTAAAGGACCATGTATGTGATGCATGTCAACTAGGAAAGCAAACCAGGTCATCGTTTAAAGTTAAATACATTGTTAATACTTCCATGCCACTTCAATTACTACACATGGATTTGTTTGGTCCCACTAAAACTGCTAGTATTGGTGGTAAAAGGTATGCATTTGTTATTGTTGATGATTACTCACGTTTTACTTGGGTTATTTTTCTGTCTCATAAAGATGAAGCTCAAAAGAACTTTGAGTATCTTTGTAAAAAGGTTCAGAGAGAAAAGGGATACTTCATCTCCTCTATCAGAAGCGACCATGGTGGAGAATTTGAAAGCAAAGCTTTTGAATCCTTCTGCAATGAACAAGGTATCTTGCATAGCTTTTCTTCTCCCAGGACTCCTCAGCAGAATGGTGTTGTGGAGCGCAAGAACGGGACTTTGCAAGATATGGCTAGAACAATGCTCCTGGATCAATCTCTACCCAACAAGTGTTGGGCAGAAGCTGTCAGCACAGCATGTCACATCCTCAACAGGTGTCTTATTCGTCCCATTCTTAAGAAAACACCTTATGAACTCTGGAAAGGTAAACGTCCTAACATCAGTTATTTTCACCCATTTGGCTGTAAATGTTTTATTCATAATAATGGAAAGAACAACCTTGGTAAGTTCGATCCCAGAAGTGATGAAGGTATTTTTCTTGGCTATTCGAATTCAAGTCGTTCATACAGAGTTTTTAATAAACGTACTTTAGTTGTAGAAGAATCCATGCATGTTGTATTTGTTGACACTAATCAGATTCTTGAGAAAGACGAAAATGCAGATATAGAATTGCTAAGTGCAGGAAACTCTCCTTCAGCAGCTGAAATCAAGTCGACTGACGAAGTATCAAAGTCAGCCTCAGAAACTCAGATTGAGTCGACTGATAATTTCCCTTCAGTGGTTCCAAATGAGTGGAAAGGAGAGCCTGGATATCCTCATAAGTTTATTATAGGAAATCCTCTCGAGGGAATGAAAACTAGAGGTTCTTCCAAACAGAATGCAGATGTTGCCCTCATCTCTCAAATTGAACCCAAGAAAATCGATGAAGCTCTCAACGATGAATGCTGGGTAAAGGCTATGAAGGAAGAATTGTCTCAATTCGACAAAAATCAGGTATGGACTCTTGTCCCAAAACCTCCCAATACATCTATCATAGGTACAAAATGGGTCTTCAGGAGTAAGCTTAATGAGAATGGAGAAGTCACTAGAAACAAGGCTCGACTTGTAGCTCAGGGTTATTCGCAACAAGAAGGTATAGACTACGATGAAAATTTCGCTCCAACTGCAAGGTTAGAATCTATTCGAATGTTACTTGCTTATGCATCATTCAAAGGTTTTAAATTATTTCAAATGGATGTCAAAAGTGCATTTTTAAATGGCTTCATCAAAGAAGAGGTATATGTTAAACAACCTCCTGGTTTTGAAAACTTAAAATTTCCTTCGCATGTTTTTAAGTTGACAAAAGCTCTATACGGCTTAAAGCAAGCTCCAAGAGCATGGTATGATAGATTAAGCTCCTTCCTTTTAAATCATGGTTTCAATCGAGGAAAAATTGATACTACTTTATTCATTAAGAGATCTTCTGTTGGAAATCTTCTTATGCAAATTTATGTCGATGATATTATTTTTGGTAGTACTAATCCCTCGTTGTGCAAGGAATTTGCTGAGACAATGCAGAATGAGTTTGAAATGAGTCTAATGGGAGAACTTACCTTCTTCCTTGGACTTCAAGTCAAACAATACGATAAAGGTATTTTCATCAATCAATCTAAGTACACCAAGGAATTGCTTGCCAAGTTTGGTATGCATAATGCCAAGATCATGAAAACTCCTATGAGTCCCTCAACAAATCTTGAAAAAGACTGCAAAGGTGAAAATATAGATCAAACCACCTATCGAGGTATGATTGGTTCTTTACTCTATTTAACTGCTAGTCGACCTGACATAATGTTCAGTGTTTGCAAATGTGCTAGATATCAATCTGAACCTAAAGAATCTCATCTCACTGCAGTTAAACGTATTATGCGATATATCTCTGGCACTGTTTCATATGGTCTTTGGTATCCTCGTACTATTAATTTTCATCTTCAAGGATACTCAGATGCTGATTTTGCAGGTGATAAAGATGATCGTAAAAGCACTAGTAGGACTTGTCAATTCTTAGGACAATCCCTCATCTCTTGGCATAGCAAAAAGCAAGGCTCAGTATCTTTATCCACTACTGAGGCAGAATACATTGCCATTGGTCACTGCTGTACTCAACTTCGTTGGATGTCTTATCAGCTCAGTGATTATGATATTACTTCCACACCTATGTCTATCTTTTGTGATAATTCTAGTGCTATTTGTCTTTCTAAAAATCCTGTGCATCACTCTAGAGCCAAGCATATAGAAATTAAGCATCACTTTATTAGAGATCATGTTCTATGCGGTAACATTAAAATCTCTTTTGTGACTACAGAAAATCAACTTGCTGATATCTTCACTAAACCTTTGCATGAGGAACGTTTCTGTGAACTTCGTGAAAAATTAGGAGTAGTTGAAGATCCTATATCTCTAAATTAATTCTATCTCATTCTTGCATATGTGAACATCCTTATAATAGCATTCATTTAATTACTGCATATCCCTAAATCTTCTCTAATTATGACTACCTGTTTTGCGTGTGAAAAAGGCTGCCGCGTTTCCCTCAGTGACTGCTCTTGTCCTTTCAACTTTTCCATCACGTCTTTCCTTCTCTCCATCTCCATTAAAACCCCTTTTTGCTCTCTTCATTTTCACCCTTTCTCTGTGCTTCTACTCCTCTCTTCAATGGGTAAAAATCAAAAGCCTTCAAACCCTTCTTTGAGGAAAAGTTCTAGAATCCGCTCCAAAAACTGCTCTCCTGGGTCTCCTATCAATCTTGAGAACTCCGACTCTGCCACCATGTCTCAGCAGAGCGAATCTGTCTCCTTCGTTTCCACTGGTTCAGGCAAAAAGCGTGGTAAACGTCCCTTAGCTGATACTCCTCAAAATTCCTCTTCAAAGAAACACAAAATTTCCAAACACTGCATCTCTCTTGACTGTGACCAAAACTTTTGGGATAACGGAAGAGAAAAGTTCGAAGACCTAAAAAATCGTCGCATTGCATCTGGCCGCATTGTTGACCTTGATTCTATGGAAACTCTTGGCTGCAATATCAAAGCTCTTTTCGACTACCAAGGTTGGTCCAATCTCTTCTCTATCAATCCCCCTGTCATGTACCCTGACTTGGTTCGTATGTTCTTTGCAAATCTTCGTACTTGTGGAACTGATGGTATTGAATCCTTGGTTTTGGGTCAACGCATCTTCTTGACCTGTAAAGTTCTAGAAAAACTGTTTAAGATTAAGTCTTCTGGTTTCTCTGATTGCTTCAAAAATTCTTGGCCATCTGACTTTGAAGTGTCGTTTGACCAAGCCAAAGCTTGCATTACTGGTTTGGGCACTCATGCGATTCCTGATGGACAACTTGGTCCTCATCTTCTTTGTTTTGAAAATCGTGTTCTGGCTCATATCACTGCTACCACCCTGCTTCCTCGCACAGGCTCCTTCAGTTCCCTTTCCCAAAGGGACACTTTCATTGTTTACTGTCTGGTCGCTAAACACAAGGTCAAACTCTCTTGGTGGATCCTTAATTACATGCACGAATGTGTTGTGGATACAAAGGAATCTGGTTGTCTTCCATATGGGATGCTTATTTCCCATATACTGGACCTTCTGCATGTTCCAACTTCTGGTCACTCTGCCATAACTGTCTCTCAATGCTATAACTCTCGTGCATTCACCAGTATGGGATATGTGCATCTTGATCACTCTTGGGTTAAAAAGCCTGACCTGGATCTACCTCCTTCTATGCCTGCTCCTGCACCTGCTCCTGGTGATAACTCCTCTGTGCTTAGTCGACTCTCTGCTGTTGAAGAATAGCTCTCCACTCTGCGTGATCTCTGTCTTTCTTCTCAATACAATCTTGAGAAAGCCAGGGATGACACCAAAACCACCAAGGGTGATGTTGCCCTCCTCAGGCTCTCCCTTGACACTGTGGCCAAGGATGCTCGTAGAAGTCTCTCTACCCTGCACTCTCGTATTGACACTCTGGGAACCAACCTCATCAACACCTTGAAATACTTTCTGGGAAGGCGATAGCTGTTTGTGCATGTTTTTGCTGGCTAAGACTGTTTTTTATGTGACTCCCCTGTTTTTTGTTGATGACAAAGGGGGAGAAAACACTTATGTCTGTATATGCTGAATGATCTTTGACTATGACTATGTTATGTGAATATTGCTGCTGCTTGTGTTATCATCTGAAATTTAACCTGTTAAGTCGACTAACTAACTCCTTCTCTGAGTCGACTACATATCTGGTTTAGAAAATTAGAAATGCAGGTACTCAAATTTTCAGGGGGAGCATATACTCAGGGGGAGCTGTCAACTCATCCTCAGAACAGGGAAGTATCATAAGTCTCTAGAATTGTCATCATCAAAAAGGGGGAGATTGATAACTCCAATTTTGATGATTACAATATGGTTAAATTTCATGAGCAGCTAACTTAACAACTACTGTATTTCTGATAGGATCACAACGTTTCAGTCGGCTAAATCTGGATGAATATTGAAGTCGCTGAAGTTCCATTACCTTGGAACCAACAGGATTCAGTCTATGATGTATTCATGGAAAGAAGATTTGGTTGGCTGAAGTCTTGAAGATCTAAATGATTGGAGTCAATCTCGCATATCAAGTTGATAAGAGAAAAATCAGGATCCTTTTAATGCTCTTACCTTATTCTCAAAAAGGAGCAATCAATGCCTTTTTGGGGATCAAATCCCTTGGGTCAAGATCTCTTCATTCAAGAAAAATATCCTCTCATATCAATAAAGGATCCACAAGACATATTCGATGTTCACACAAGGATGACACTGATGCTATATAAACCCATGCTGCAGGCAGTATCTTCTCACGCAACCTTTAGCCTTCTTATATTCTCTTTGAAATCTTGAAAACATTGTAATCTTGAGAGTTTACTACTGTCCAAGAAAAAGAAAAGAGAGTTCTAAGAGAAAGTAAGGTTAGTGTCGAGAGAGTTGGTCAAGTGAGTGATCAACAGTGTGTCGTTGGTGGTGAGCGAAGGAACAAAACCATATTTTTGTATCGTTGGTGGTGAACGAAGGAAAACCATCACTCTGTACTTTGAAACTAATTAAAGAGCTGAAGAGAAACTCCCTTGTGACCCAAGGGGACTGGATTAGGAACCATTCTTGGTTCTGAACCAGTATAAATCTGCTGTGTCATTTCGTTACTGCATTTATATTATCCTGCTATCACTGTATTACATCTAGTCGACTCATTAAGTCGACTGAATCTGAAAAAGAATAGAAAAATATAATTCACCCCCCCCCTCTTACAGTAAGTTGCTTATAATGACTGGATTTGTATCCTTTCGTTAAGATATGGTCGCTAAAAGTCAAGTTTCTTGTAGTGAGTATGCTCAACCTACAAAAAGAACCAAACAAGTTTAGCATTCATGTGAACCATGAAAAAAAAATCTTGCATTAACCTTAAATTTCTCTTCCAATTAAAGTTGAGCTGACTTGGTATTGTTATTTAGAGGTTCCATAAGCTTAGTCCACCTCTCATCAAGGGGGACCCTACTTGGCAATTCAAAATCATCTCCGAGCAACGATTTTATTGTATCCGAGAGATACTCCGATTCAAATTGCTACTAAGAAAAGCAAAAAAAAAAAAAGGAAAAGCTAAATATATACAACAAATATAGAAGGTATCATCTCAAGTCTACCCTACACGATGAACTTTTTGGCTGGATAAGAAGAAAAAACTTGCCTCGTATCTCTTTCCCCATTTAGTTTATAGAACCCACTATACGTGGGCCCCAACAGCTGATCCCTAAGAAAAACTATTTATGATGTTGGCATCCGTGTTCTCCAACATATATAAAAAAATCTAATGGTACCGCAAATCTTGACGATGCAGACAATAGAACCTATAATATTAAGGTAATACGTCCTGATATAAAAATCTATATTTTCTTCCTCTTCAGGGAAAATTTCTAATTCCTTTAACAACCAGTTTGCTTTAACATAAATGGAACTCGACTTTTTATCTACTTTTCTTTGTATTTCTAATTTTTTCCTAACAAGTCAATGCATTATTTTTACAGGGTTTTCCATGCCATGGTCAACTACCGGATCACCATTAAGTGGTAGTCCAGTTAACACTTGAACATCGTCTTGTCCTAGAGCTAAAATTTTGCCATCCGTTACAAAGACATTTTTATATTTACCAAATTTGCTAAATAAATTTTCATTTTTCTTTTTTCTTTTCTTTGTAGCTATTTGCGATGGAGTACCTCTCGGAGACAATAAAGTCATTGCTCGGAGATGATTTTGAGTGTCCAACTAGGGTCCCCTTGCTGAGAGGTGGACTAAGCTTATGGAACCTCTAAACAATAATACCAAGTCATCTCAAATTTAATTAGAAGAGAAATTTAAGGTTACTGCTGAATTTTTTTTTCATGGTTCACATGAATGCTAAACTTTTTCGTATTTTTTTGTAGGTTTAGCATACTCCTTAGAATAGGTCCCAGATAACGAGGAGTTTTATGAGGTCTCATCCTTCAACTTGGAAGAAAGGAACTCTACGATTACCGAAGGTGCAGTGTCGGGCTTAGTCCTTTATCAAAAGTTTCAAATGATAAAATCAAACAAGTGATCAGAAAGAAGAGGTGTGGAACAGCTGTTAACACTAAACTTAATGATAAGTATGCATATAAAAGCATCGAAGGAAAAAAAAATTAGCAGTGAGACTTCGTGTTCTCTTTATTCAAATGCTCATGATTAGTGGGAAGAGGGTTCTCAAAACAATCAAACTGCTTCTTTCACATGTAGTTTAACCGACGAGCTTGATTTGCATTCACATCCTATTCCTGCCCACTCTTCTCCTCAACTTCGATTAAGGATGGTCTACATGGTAAAGTTGGAGAAAGAGAGTGTGATAATGAGATTGTTGCTAATGGTAATGGTCTTCAAAATACACATCCTAAGAAGATGACTCAAAAACTAGTTGATTCTTTCACACATAGTTTAGCTAACAACTTGCTTTGTGTTCACGACCTACCACTCTTCCCCTCATTCTCCAATTAAGCATAGTTTTAATGATAAAGTTTGAGAAGAGAATGATTATGAGGATGATGTTACAATCAAAAGGAAACAATCAAAAGGAAACAGACAAATGGAGGCGACTTGAGTAGCTATGGCTGCTACGGTTATTCCCCAGCAGGAAGATGGGGAAAAATGTACTTTTTATGCATCACTCTTTAGTTTAAAGCCGTCCAAGGTCCATAGTTCATTTTTTTAGCGAATCTACACTAGGCGTTGTGCCTAGTAAGAAATTTTATTAATAATAACAAATATAACCAAATATAAGTCTTTACACCTTGAGAAAAATGGTTCAAATTTGAAAAAAATAAGTAATGTTTAGCTAGCCTAAACATAGCAAAACTTCAACCTATTACACCCCCTAAATAGAATGAGCATTTTATAATGCTAATACCACATATTGAGAAAGATGTAATAAATCAAAATTTGGCCTATAAGTACATTAGTGCTAATATTATGATTAAAAGAATGATAATGCAATTTTCCATCCAAGCATTATGTTTCTTCATGGCTTGCATTTGAATAAATAGCTTCCCATGTTGCTCCTCTTGATTCGCATTGTTAAAATTGTAATGTTGCAGATCGTTTTAGGAGTTGGAACTCTGATTGGCATGTCGACAGTCTTAAAAGCTCCGTAAGTATAATACCCGATGTGAGTGGCGGTCGTCAAAGTATAATACCCGATGTGAGTCGGGGTCGATTTCCCAAGGGAACTAGCACGTCAAGTTAGAGAGTTGCAAATAGATATTCAAATGAGATTTAGTATTGAGTCCTAGAAGTATGATTTGTTTGATGAAAATTATGATTAATTCTAAAGTGTAAGCAATTAAACGAGTAAGTTGTTCGATATTACTACACTAGGAGTGCAACCAACTAATAGTGATTTCCAACCAACGGGTGTCTTTACTTCACTTTCCCAACACAAGTATAATTATGGTCGAGCATTCCGATCGTGATCTCTAGAATCCTTCCGGCCTAGGAGAGATCTTTCACAACTCGCTCGTCAAAGCCTTAGTTGAATGCTTGAAGCACTACTCAATGACCCGAGGAAAGGAGACCTCTTCCGAGCATAACTCCTTTTAGATGAGTTAGTCTATATGAATAGACTATCAACTCAAATCCTCGCCAACTCCACTATTCTACACTAGTTAATCTCTTCCGAGTCTTTAACTAGCAATGTAGACAAGAAATCCCAAATATCATGGATCTTGGGATTTTGATGTTATTGTAATGGGGAGTTGGATAATTGTTACTTGTGTTATGGTTAGTGAAATAGAACAACACCCATTAATTTTCTATCACAATAGCATAATTACACCCCTAGTTATGAGTTTAGCTACTCATAACTAGGGTTTGAATCATAGTAATAAAGATGTAATGAAAAGATGAAATCATGTTGGACATAAGTTTGAATTGATATATGGAATCAAGATTCAAAGTTACAAGATTAGAAGCTTACAAAATGATGTTAAGTCTCCAACTTTGCTCCCAAAATCGCCCAAAATGTAGAGTAAATCGTAATGTAAGTGTTATGTAATAAAACCCTCACTTTCCTATTTATACTCCTAAGAAAATTACACAAAAATCTTCTTCCGTCCCAATTGTGCTGACCGCACAATATTGTGCTGGCTAATTGTGCTGGCCGCACAATATTGTGCTGGCTGATTGTGCTGGCCGCACAATTCCTTGAAGACTTGAGGTAGTTGCTGCTTGTTTTTGCATTATTGTGCTAAGCATTGTGCTGACCGCACAATATTGTGCTGAGCAATTGTGCTGACCACACAATTGGGTTTCTTTTCAACATTGTGCTAAGCATTGTGCTATCGCACAAGTCCTTGAAAGCTTGTTCCATTTAGCACGACTCCAACTTCGACTCGACTCGACCTTCTTTTGTGTTCTTTCCGCTCAGTTTCTGGCCTCGAGCGTTTAAACTAAGTAGCACCTGGAATCACGCAACATTACATAAGAATTGGTCGTGAAATTAGCTTAAAAACACACAAAGTTCCTACAAAGGAAGGCTCAAAGTCGGTAAAATGCCGACTTATCAACACCCCCAAACTAGAACTTTTGCTTGTCCTCAAGCAAAACACACTTCAATGGTCCCCAAGTTGCAATTCATCAATTCATGCATTTTTTTCATTAAAGCCACAACAAGCCAAAACTTGATTCAAGTTCAACAACTAATGATATTGGTTGGTGCCAACAATTAAGCCAAACCATGTGAGCATCACTTTCATATAAAAAACATCAAAGAAGGCAATATGCCATGACACAAGACTTTCAAAGTTTTCCTCTTCGTCACAAGAGTTCACCTCTTTGCTTGCTCACCTCAATTGAAAAGTGAAACACAAGTCCTCAACTCAGCTTCACAAGTGCCCTCACCACTCAAGAGAATATCCCAACCACAAAAATGCAATGATAACACAAATGGGATTGATGATAGGACGAATTCGCTCACTCTCTCAAAAGAAATTCATCATGCACACTAAAGATCCATAGGCTTGCCCTTCGTGTACCTCTCCACTAATGTAGGAATGCTTGACCCGAAATCAATTAGGACTTGTTAGGGTTGTAATGTAGGCTTTTGGTCAAAGGTGGGGTAAAATATGGGCAAATAGTGACTACACACCTCCTTGAGCACTACACCGTACAAAACTTAAGGCGCACTTCATTTTTCTTGCACTTACACCTTGCTAAATCAAGGATTATATAGTAATCTTTCTCCTCTTTATTCATCAATTCTCTTTTTCTTCTTTTTCTTTCACTTGCTTCTTTTTGTTTCTTTTCACTTTTTCACTTTTTTTTCTTTATATTCAACTCGCTTTTGTTGCTCTGCTTTTCATTTATTTTCTTTTGATTTTCATTAACTTCCACATTTTCACCATAACTTGTGCCACCCCCAAACTTAGGCTTTTACCTAAGTTGCACGTCTTTCAATGCACTCAAGGAGGTAGGGCCAAAAGAGAGGGTTAGTGCTTTAAGCACTTAGAATTGGTCCAAGTTAATAATGTGGTTGCCAAAGGAAAGGATATTAAGCTCAAAGGGGTTGACTAAGGATATAATGCAAGGGTAGGCTTTTTAGATTACTGAGCGGGCCAAAGAAAGCCTAAAATCATTTTTCAAGTCAAGCATCACCTAGGATTTCGCCTCGAAGCACATTTAGGGCAAGTTCTAGATCAAGAAGCACACACATGAACACACCAAAACCTCACCACACATGGCACGTGTAACGTAAGGAAGACGAGTATATTCAAGTCCCAATCAAAGGCAATTAAGTATCCGAAGTTTACTCATAGCCTAATGAGAGCTAATTAGTGACATAAGAGCCAAAAGTTGAACTTAAAGATCATAGCACAATTTACCAACTAAGTTTTTCTATTCATTTTTCAAAACAAGCTCACATGATAAGGATTAAATAATAGTGGAACCAAACATGCCAAAAGTTGCTAAGGAGCAAGAATCCACAACTAGTCATCATTATTTACAACTAAATACTAAACTAGTACTAGAGATGCCCGGTTCAACACAATTACTTCCTTGGAAAAGAACCATGGCAAAGAAAAACCAAGGAGGTTATTTCAAAAATTTTGTGCAACATGGTATTTACAATGAAAATGGTTGTTCGGACCCAAATGAGGCTTTCACGCCCACATGGGATGCCTACGTATCACCCGGGAGTGAATCAGATAAAGAAAAGGTAGCATCCCAAGCGTAGTTCATGGGAGTACCATGTGTTTTTGTTTTGTTTTTCAAATTGCTAAACATATATGTACTAACAACTTAACATAAACACTTTTGTACATGCATCAAACATAACACCATTTCATAGATAAAATAATTATATACAATACTTGGTTCATGACAAACAAAGGTACTCAAAACATCTTATATACAAGATGTGGTGACATGAGACATTCTTTAAGAACCCACCCCCCAAACTAAAAGTATGCATTGTCCCCAATGCAACTAAAAGTTATGAAAGCATCTAAGAGAATGAGTAAAAGAATGTTCCCTGTCATAGCTAGCCCTCAGCGGCTGGTGGAGAACTGGATGGCTTAGCAGCAGTGGGACCCTCAAGGGTCGGCTGAGTATCAGCAGGCTCTGTCTGGAGTGGAGTGGTGGTGGCATCGGCAGGCAATGGCTCATGTGTCTCTGTCTCTGTCTGCTCAACCCTAGCCATAGAAGTGGCCTGCCTGTCCAAGATGTCAAGCTCCCGACGCCTCATAAGCTCCTCGCGCTCGGGATCCTCCTCCTCCTCATCATCCTCATCATCGACATCCCCAGCTGCAGATGTCCTCTCTGTCTCCTCCAAGAACGAGAAGTCACCCCGAAAATATCTGTAAAAGTCCCTGGAGAGGCTAGATAGCTCTCCTCTCAGGCTCGGGATATCCTCCTCGACTCGCCGCTCTATCCTGTGCATCCTCTTCCCCATTTTCTTCAACTCTCTAGTCTGCTCCTTCTGGCCCTCCGCCAGCTGTCTCAAACTCTCCTGCATGGGCAGCATGATCTCCTGAATAGGCGTCATGACCTCCTTGAACACTCTCGCTGTCAACAATGGGTCCTGGAGAATAGTGTTCAGCTTCTCGTTCAAGGTGTTCACCACCGTGGACGTGGCAGCGACAACACCCGGAACCTGAAGCAAGGAGGCATGACCTAAGATAGATGGGGGCACCCGAGAGGCGGGGCGCCCAGGAGGTGCAGCTGGTGTGCCTGTAGATGAGGACGGTGCCTGTGTGGATGTAGATGGTGCCTGAGTGGCTGCCTCGGATGACTCCCCAGCTGTGGGAACAACATCAGATAATAGAGTATCCAGAGTGGTCGACTCGGTAGTCTTCCTCTTCTTCTTGTCCCTGGAGTTCCCTTCGTCATGGATCTTATCCACCTCAGTCCTACCAGTGGCCTCAATCTCCACGTCCAAATGAGGAATCCGTGGGACATTTACATTGGAGATGAGGCTGGTCAATAATTAGGGAAAAGGGAGGGTTGTCTCATTTTGCTCCATCCTGTTCTCTATCTCTGTGAGTATGATGGCACCGAGGTTGAGAGGATAATCTGCCATCAAGGCGGCAACCAACACTGCTTTCCTCAACGGGATTTTGGTATCATTGTTCGAGGGGATCAACCTGCTGCTAACAAGCCCTAGCCAAGCCTTGGCCTCGAAGTTGAGGTCCTTCTTGTATATACTGAAGACGGGGGCTGCCCACGCAGGTGTGGTGCCCGGGGCTGCTATAATGGAGACTAACCATGGCTGAGCCTCTTCCCCTAATCTCAACTTCTCAGAATAAGCAAGGGTTATGCATGTTCTGTTGACCCCTAGAATCCCGTTCAAGTCATCCCAATCGTAATACACCTCAGTCCCTCGCACAACCACCTTGCTCTCGGTGAACTTCTTGCATTTGCCGTTAGCATAGAACTCAAGTACAAGACTGGGGACGTACTTGCCCGGTGGCGCACAGAACCCCAACCACCCTCGTCTATCCAGGTTGGCATATATTCGAGCATACTCCTCCTCCGTGCCCGAGATATGAAAGCGTCTCTCCGGGAGGATAGGGCGTTTCTTTGTGTACTCCTTGTAAATGGCCCTAGCCTCCGGCACCACAAATCTCTCGATCTTGGCCGGTTTGGGATCAAGGTCAGAGACCCCTTGGAATTGGGAGTCCGAATCAGATCCTGAGCTCGAGCTCGGGCTCGACTCACTCACTCTTTCCACCCTCTTTGAGGTCGACCTCTTCCGGGAGGTCTCTTGGTCCTTTGGTTGCTTTGGCTTGGCCCGTGAGGTACTTTGCCGGGCCCTAGTCACTTGCTTTGTTCTGTTAGTCATCTTTTGCTTCCCTTTAGTATTCGTCATGATACCTAAAAGAAAAATAGAAAAAATTAGTCTAAAACGAACATTTAATATATACATTCTATACTACTTTAATTATACTAGTTAAACAACCCTAAACACGATTAAAACAATGAGGAGTAATAATATTTACATGGGAAACTCCTACCAAATAGTGACCAAAAATTGCCTTTTGACAGACAATTGTGCGGACCGCACAATATTGTGCGGTACCGCACAATCTGGGAAAAAGAAGCAGTTGAACAATTTAGTTTGTGCGACCCATTGTGCGGTCCGCACAATTTTGTGCGGGACCGCACAATTTGTGAAAATTCAACACATTGTCGACTTGTTTTGTGCGACCACATTGTGCGGTCCACACAATTTTTGTGCGATCCGCACAATGTTCAAAAATTTGAACAACTTGTGCTCACGCCTTATTAGTCCGAGATTCAACTACTTTTTTGATTTTCTCAATTGGGACACTCTCTTACACAATCAAGCAATGGTTCACACTAATTCCTATTCAAGAAGTGACCCTAATCCCATTTTCAATTTGTTCAAATTTCTTTTCTTGTTAACCAAGAATTTGGGATGATGGGTTAGGGTTTACATGATTCATAGGTTACTCAGACTTCACCATGATCGATTGTAACCCAAGTTTGGGTTGAACCCATTGGGTCGTATGGATGATTTAGTTCGACCCATTGGTTTTCTTCAATTCTAGGAATAATTTACTTGAATTAACTTAAGATAAAGATGAGAAAGCATACCGGATTTGATGATGGATTGATCCTTGAAGTGGTAGGATTGAATGGGTCTTCTCTCTCTTTTGTTTTTGTGTGTGTTGAAATGAAGAAGAATGAAGAGTTTTGAACTTATACTTACCTGACCATTTACAAAATTGCCCCTGCCCGTCACTTTGTGCGACCGCACAATATTGTGCGGTGCCGCACAAGTGACAAAATTGTCGTGCGATGCTGCTGGAGGACTTGTGCGGTCGCACAAAATTGTGCTGACCCGCACAATCCTCCATTTTCTAGCAGTGGCTCAGAATAATTGTGCTACCAATTGTGCTAGGTAGTACAATATTGTGCCTTCTCACTTTTTTTGTTTTTCAAATCATCCTCAGCCCGCACTTTTGAGTACGACTCCGCACAATCCCATTCCTTAAGCCACAATTGGACTCGTTTCTTCACTTTTGATCATCTTCACACCTACAAACACCATCCACTCAAGAACAAGTGAGGAGAATCACAATATATCTATAAAACATGCATGAATTTAAACATGGGTTGCCTCCCAAGAAGCGCCTAATTTAACGTCGCGGCACGACGGTTTTGACTTTGTTTTCTCAAGGTTCATCAAGGTAGATGCACGCCACTTCACCAACTTCGGCGTGGCATCCCAAGTAGTGCTTCACTCTATGCCCATTGACCCGGAAAGTTCTTCCGCCTTCTTTCGATTGCAAATCAATGGAACCATAAGGAGTAACCCCTACCACTTTGAAAGGTCCCTTCCACTTGGACTTGAGCTTGCCCGGGAATAGCTTCAAGCGAGTGTCGAACAACAACACGACATCTCTTTCTTTGAACGTCCGGTTCCAAATCCTAGAATCATGGAGCATTTTCATTTTCTGCTTGTAGATCATTGCGTTCTCATAGGCTAGGAACCGAAATTCATCAAGCTCATGCAAATTTGAGATTCTTGCATTGGCGGCATCATCCCAATCCATGTTCAATTTCTTCAATGCCCTTAAGGATTTGTGTTCAAGTTCCACTGGTAAATGGCAAGCTTTTCCGAACACTAACTTGAATGGAGACATCCCAATTGGCGTTTTGTACGCGGTTCGGTAAGCCCATAGAGCTTCATCAAGCTTTCTTGCCCAATCGGTTCTATTTGCATTAACCGTTTTGGCAAGAATGTTCTTTACTTCCCGGTTCGACACCTCGACTTGGCCACTTGTTTGAGGATGGTAGGGAGTTGCAATCTTGTGTTTCACTCCATATTTTTGAAGGAGATTCGAGAAGGCACAGTTGCAAAAATGACTCTCACCATCACTAATGATAGCTCTTGGAGTCCCAAATCTTGAAAAGATGTTCTTTTTCAGGAAACTCAATACACTCTTGGCTTCATTGTTGGGGAACGCAGCCACTTCCACCCACTTAGACACGTAGTCAACCGCCACCAAAATGTATTTGTTTCCATATGAGCTCACAAAGGGTCCCATGAAGTCAATCCCCCACACATTAAACAATTCAACCTCCACAATGGGATTCATCGGCATTTCATGCTTTCTCAAAATTCCCCCCACCCGTTGGCATTGATCACAATTCTTGACCCAAGCATGGGCATCCTTGTGCAAGGTTGGCCAAAAGAAGCCACATTGTAGTACCTTAGCCGCTGTCCTAACTCCACCATGATGTCCTCCGTAAGGCGAAGAATGACACCCATTCATAATGGCCTCTTGCTCGGACTCGGCAACACATCATCGGATGATTCCATCAACACATACCCTAAAGAGGTAGGGCTCATCCCAATAATAGAACCTTGCATCTTTTTCCAACTTCTTCTTTTGATAAAACGTGAAGTCTTCGGGGTAAACTCCCCCAACTATGAAATTGGCTAAGTCGCCATACCAAGGGATTGGTTCCCAAGACACGGCCAAAATCCTTTCATCCGGAAATGTATCATTTATCTCTACTTCTTCCTTCGGGCGACCTTCTTCCTCTAACCGTGACAAATGATCCGCCACTTGGTTCTCGGTCCCCTTTCTATCTATCACCTCAATGTCAAATTCTTGAAGAAGTAACACCCAACGAATGAGTCTTGCCTTGGAATCCTTCTTTGCCATTAAGTACCGGATAGTGGAGTTGTTGGTATGGACAATTGTTCTCGACCCCACCAAGTATGCTCTGAATTTCTCAAAGGCGAAAACTATTGCTAGAAGCTCTTTCTCTATCACCGTGTAATTCATTTGAGCTCCATTCATCGTTTTACTTGCGTAGTAGATAGGATGAAACATCTTCTCAACTCTTTGACCTAGCACGGCTCCCAAAGCCACGTAGCTAGCGTCACACATGAGCTCGAATGGGAGCTCCCAATTAGGACTCACAATTACCGGCGCGGTTGTCAACCTCTTCTTCACTTCTTCAAAAGCTCCTAAACAAGCTTTGTCAAACACGGACTTGGCATCCTTCTCTAAAAGTTTGCACATAGGATTCACAACTTTGGAGAAGTCCTTGATAAAGCGGCGATAAAATCCCGCATGCCCCAAGAAACTTCGGACACCCTTCACGGTCATTGGAGGAGGAAGTTTGGAAATCACCTCAATCTTTGCTTGATCTACTTCGATGCCTTTCTTAGAGATCTTGTGTCCCAACACTATGCCTTCTTGCACTAAGAAATGACATTTCTCCCAATTGAGCACAAGCCTTGTTTCTTCGCATCTCTCTAGCACCCTCTCCAAGTTTGACAAGCAATCATCAAATGAATCTCCAACTACCGAGAAGTCATCCATGAAAACCTCAAGAAAATTTTCCACCATATCGTGGAAAAGAGCTAGCATGCACCTTTGGAATGTGGCGGGGGCATTACAAAGACCAAATGGCATTTTGCGGAATGCAAAGGTGCCATAGCGGCAAGTGAAAGTGGTCTTGTCTTGATCCTCGGCCTCAATGGATATTTGGTTATAGCCGGAGTACCCATCCAAGAAACAATAGTAAGCACGACCCGCCAACCGATCAAGCATTTGATCAATGAATGGAAAAGGGAAATGGTCCTTCCTTGTAGCGGTGTTGAGCTTTCGATAATCCATACACACTCTCCATCCGGTTACGGGTCTAGTTGCAATGGACACACCCTTGTCATTTAGAATTACCGTCATACCCCCCTTCTTGGGCACACATTGCACGGGTGACACCCACTTGCTATCGGACAACGGAACTATCACACCCGCATCTAGCCATTTAATGATTTCTTTCTTCACTACCTCTTGCATAGGAGGATTCAACCTCCTTTGGTGTTCTACACTTGGCCGACACCCTTCTTCAAGCAAGATCTTGTGAGTGCATACCCCCGGATCAATTCCCGTTATATCCGCCAAGGTCCATCCTATCGCCTTAATCCTCCTCTTCACCACTTCAACAAGTTGAGATTCTTGAGTTTTGGTCAAATGAGATGAGATGATTATGGGTAGAGTGGAGTTGGGACCAAGGAAAGTGTATCTCAAATGGGATGGTAAGATTTTCAATTCAAGTTTCGGTGGTTCTTCGATGGATGGTTTTGTTGGTGGTGTTTCTCGGTTCTCAAGGTCTAGGGATAGCTTTTTAGGTACATAGGGTTTTGATCCAAAGCCTTTCAATGCCTTCACTACCTCCGCTACACTCCCTTCATTTTCCACATCCATGTTCCATATTACTGCCGCCAACGTGTCTTCTTGACTAGCTAAGACACTCTCCTTTTCCACTAGGGCATCAACCACGACATCGACATAAGAACAAGTCGCATCATCATCCATTGGTTGTTTCAAGGCCTTGCAAATATGAAAAACGGCCTTCTCTCCATTGAACCTAAAAGTAAGTTCACCTCTCTCCACGTCACAAAGAGCTCTCCCGGTTGCCAAGAATGGTCTCCAAAGAATGATGGGTACTTCAAAATCTACGGGGCAATCAAGAATAACAAAATCCGCCGGGAAGACGAATTTGTCCACCTTTACCAATACATTGTCAATAATTCCAATTGGACTCTTCATTGAGCGATCGGCCATTTGTAAATTCGCTGTTGTTGGTCTAGGTGCCTTGGTATCCAATGTTTTATACACCGCATATGGCATTAAGTTGATACTTGCACCTAGGTCATACAAAGCTTTCTTAAAGTGTCTTCCACCAATTGTGTATGGAATGGTTAAAGCTCCGGGATCTTCCATCATTGTAGCTATGTGTTTTGACACAATTGCACTCACTTGATGAGTCACCTTGATTGTCTCGAAATCTCCATACGTCTTCTTGGTCACCAAGTCTTTCATGAATTTAGCAATGTTGGGCATTTGTCCCAATGCATCAACCAATGGAATGTTGATTGAAGTGCTTGCAATTTTCTCCCATATCTTCTTGGCATGTGTGATTTCTCTTTGCTTGTTACTCTTTTGTGGGAATGGAAGGGGAATTTTGGGAATGGAGCTTGGAATGGAAAGGTTTTCTTTGGGTGGTGGAGTTTTCTTTGGTTTAGCTTTTTGGATAGTGGTGTTTTGGGGTGTAGGCTTAGGAATTTCTTGAACATCATCATCATACTCTTGCACTAACACATCACCTTGCCTCTCCATTTCATCTTGCACCACCTCCTCTCCAATAGCTTCATTATCATTCCACTCGGCACCCACATGATCATCTTGCATTGTCAACTCCGCATCATCATAACTCATGGCTTTTGGATCTTCATATGTCTTGCCACTTCGAGTTTTGATCGCCATCACTTGGTCTTTACCGCCTCTTTTAGGATTCACTACCGTATCACTTGGTAATGCTCCTTGCGGCCTTTGATTGACTTGATGTGCGAGTTGGCTCATTTGCGACTCAAGTTCTTTGATGGATGTGGAATGTGATGTCATAGTTTGCTTCATGTCTTTCATGTCTCCGGAGTAGCCTTGTTGATTTTGAAGCATTTGACTCATCATTTCTTCCAATTTTGTGGGAGCCTTTGTCTCTTGATCATTTTTCTTAAACGGAGGTCTTGGAGCATATTGTTGAGAAGAACCTGCTCCTCTCCCCTCTTGGTTATTACTCCAATTACCTCTTCCTTGACTTGGCCTCCATTGCCCTTGTTGTTGATAGGCTTGTTGATATGGTTGTTGGTAGGGTTGTTGATAAGGTCTTTGATAACCACCTTGATCATACCCTCTTTGCCCTTGGTAGTTACCCACATAATTTACTTCTTCTCCTTCTTGCATATGGTAGCATTGTTCCGGATAGTATCCTTCTTGCCCATGTTGGAGAAGGGACATAGGAACACCTCCGGGAGTCACATAACCCATTGGAGCCACTTGATGTCCGACATTTGTAGTGTGGATATTTTCCACCTTGTGCAACTTCTTTTCATTGGCTTCCCTATCGGCCTTTGAGTTCTTGTTCATGAGGTCCACCGATAACAATATCCTTGCCATTTTCTCATCTTGGGCTTCAAGTCTTTCCATCATCATTGGACTAATCCCAACTTCTCTTCCCAAATTCTTAGCTTTTGATTGCCATTCTTGAGATCTCTTGGTCACCTTGTCTAGGATAACTTTCACTTCTTCATACCTCTTGTCCATGGTGACACCATCACACAAAGTGTCCAAGACGGATTGGTTCATCTTGTTCAACCCTTGGTAGAAGCTTTGCAACAACATGTTCCCATTGAAACCATGATTAGGACACCGGAGCAACCCATCTTGGAAAGCCTCCCAAGCCTCGGTCAAAGAATCGGATGCCTCTTGCTCAAATATGTAGATTTTATCTCTCAATGCCGCTTGCTTCCCCTTTGGTGAAAACTTCCCAAGAAATTGTTTTACCAACTCTTGCCAAGTGAAAATGGAATTTCTTGGCAACTTGTTCAACCAATCTTTAGCTTTTCCGGTGAGAGAGTAAGGGAACACTCTCAGCCTCAATGATTCTTCCGATACTCTTGCCGACTTGTAGAGATTACAAGTTTGCACAAAATTTCTCAAGTGATCATTTGCATCTTCATTCTTAGTACCACCAAAGCAACCATGTTGTTCAAGACCTTGAAGAATTACATTTGGGATGCTAAAACTAGCATAGCCATGAATAGGAGGAGGAACTATGGCACTTGCAAAACAATTCATATCAATTTCTTCCTCAATCTCCTCATCGTCTTCATAGTCTCTCATCTCTTGTTGATAGTCTCTAGCACCTCTTGCATATTCTTGATTCCGGTTGGCATTGTGGGCATTCATTCTATTAACATTGCCCCCTCGGTTGGCATTTGCTCTACCTCCACGGTTTACACCTCGACCCCCTTGGTTCACACCTCGGCCGCCTCGGTTTGCATTGTTGCCACCCCGATTAGCATTACCCGCAACACCTTCATTTCCTCCAAGATTTTCTTCTTCATTTGCTTGGACCTCCGCATTTGCTTGGCCAAAAGGGTTGTCATCATGAGGGTTCACATTCTCCAATTGAGGTTCATTAGCTTCCTCTTGTATCTCGTCTTCATCCACTTGTTCAACATGGAATGGATAGCCATCTTGGTTGAGTTCTATGTGGAACTCTTCATCATATTGCTCTTCATAACCTTGCGGATCCCCATGTTGTTGATTGTCAAAATGGTTGTAATTAGGGTTCCGCAAGTTCCGATTAGGATTTCTCCGATAATCCATGTTTCACCAACACAAGGTAAAACCAAAACCAAAAGTAAAATGCTAGGACTAGCGAACTAAACAACTTTGATTAACTAATGCAACTCAATATTGAAACCGTAGTTCCCCGTCAACGGCGCCAAAATTTGATCCACGCTCAATCTTACACCATTAATAGTGAAGGGCGGTCGTCAAAGTATAATACCCGATGTGAGTCAGGGTCGATTTCCCAAGGGAACTAGCACGTTAAGTGAGAGAGTTGCAAATAGATATTCAAATGAGGTTTAGTATTGAGTCCTAGAAGTATGATTTGTTTGATGAAAATTATGATTAATTCTAAAGTGTAAGCAATTAAACGAGTAAGTTGTTCGATATTACTAGACTAGGGGTGCAACCAACTAATAGTGATTTCCAACCAACGGGTGTCTTTACTTCACTTTCCCAACACAAGTATAATTATGGTCGAGCATTCCGATCGTGATCTCTAGAATCCTTCCGGCCTAGGAGAGATCTTTCACAACCCGCTCGTCAAAGCCTTAGTTGAATGCTTGAAGCACTACTCAATGAACCGAGGAAAGGAGACCTCTTCCGAGCGTAACTCCTTTTAGATGAGTTAGTCTATATGAATAGACTATCAACTCAAATCCTCGCCAACTCCACTATTCTACACTAGTTAATCTCTTCCGAGTCTTTAACTACCAATGTAGACAAGAAATCCCAAATATCATGGATCTTGGGATTTTGATGTTATTGTAATGGGGAGTTGGATAATTGTTACTTGTGTTATGGTTAGTGAAATAGAACAACACCCATTAATTTTCTATCACAATAGCATAATTACACCCCTAGTTATGAGTTTAGCAACTCATAACTAGGGTTTGAATCATAGTAATAAAGATGTAATGAAAAGATGAAATCATGTTGGACATAAGTTTGAATTGATATATGGAATCAAGATTCAAAGTTACAAGATTAGAAGCTTACAAAATGATGTTAAGTCTCCAACTTTGCTCCCAAAATCACCCAAAATGTAGAGTAAATCGTAATGTAGGTGTTATGTAATAAAACCCTCACTTTCCTATTTATACTCCTAAGAAAATTACACAAAAATATTCTTCCGTCCCAATTGTGCTGGCCGCACATTGTGCTGGCAGCACAATATTGTGCTGGCCGCACAATTCCTCGAAGACTTGAGGTAGTTGCTGCTTGTTTTTGCATTATTGTGCTAAGCGTTGTGCTGACCGCACAATATTATGCTGAGCAATTGTGCTGACCGCACAATATTGTGCTGACCACACAATTGGGTTTTTTTCAGCATTGTGCTAAGCATTGTGGTATCGCACAAGTCCTTGAAAGCTTGTTCCATTTAGCACGACTCCAACTTCGACTCGACTAGGCCTTCTTTTGTGTTCTTTCCGCTCAATTTCCGGCCTTGAGCGTTTAAACTAAGTAGCACTTGAAATCACACAGCATTACATAAGAATTGGTCGTAAAATTAGCTTAAAAACACACAAAGTTCCTACAAAGGAAGGCTCAAAGTCGGTAAAATACCGACTTATCAGTTTCCGTTTCAGTTGTCGGTAAAGCTTAAAAGAGGTTTTCGAGCTTGATCTTAGTAAATGAGCTCCGATTCAAAATTCAAAAGTTGCATTAGGTTCATAGGGTCATTTGTGAGCTGTATCAACTTTCGAAAGTGAATTCCAAGGTCGTTCAGTCAATTTCGCTAGAATTCCGAAAGTTAGGAAATTAACCTCTTTTTGTGGGAGCCGTATCTTAAGTTTCGGATATTCGGTTCGAGTTCCGTCTTTGCGAGCATGTCAGACAAGTCTTGTATGATTTGTGTGCAAAATTTGGGGTCATTCTAAGGCTTTTATTGTCCCGTTTGGACCCAAATTGCAGACCTGCAGCTGCTGGTACAAAAATCTGCACTGTAAGCAGCTTCACAGGCAAGTTAATGGGTCATATTGCGATGCAGTTTTCTCCTAATCTACGAAAAGTTAAGGGGAGATCTTTTTATGGGAATAAAGCCCCATATGTGTAGTTTTTAACTTCGCAAATCGTCAATACGACATCGGAGTATAGAGATACAAGCGTCTGAAGTCGGGTAACTCAAGCTGCTAAGTAGGCAGCTTACCCACCTGCTTGGAGATTGAGGCGGTGAGACTTTGTAATGTATATATTACTCATTTCAGCTTCGATTTTACATTCTTCTCTTATTCAAAACAGTACCAAATACCCTCTAAGCGTACCCCTCCTAATTAGACCAATATCTACGAGGTTATAATGTGAATCGACCCTCAAAAAGTGCGTAAAGGTCGGATGATTCATATCTCTCATCTTGTTGTTGAATTTGAGGGTTTCTACAAGGTGAAGTAAACTTGGATTTGGATTGTCCTTGCTGTTTTGAGGTAATATATTTCATCTCTTTTATATATCTAAGCTTAAAGCAATTATGGCTAGCTCGTATGATTGAAAACCCATAAGATAAAGATCGGAAATCGTAGTTTTGTTGAACTGATTATGAATCTCCTTATGCTATTATAGATTAAGTTGAGTTGTTCGAAGAGTTTCTTGGAAGGTATTAAGTACTTAACTGGGCTACAGTAAGTGGTTTCATACTTTGACAAAGCTTCGTGGCTAATTGTTTATTATATTGTTAAGTGTTGTACTGTTTTTACTACTTAACTGGGCTACAGTAAGTGGTTTCATACTTTGACAAAGCTTCGTGGCTAATTGTTTAATATATATTTTAAGTGTTGTACTGTTTTTACTATGTAATTGGGATTATGATACTCCAGCAGCGAGCGAACATGTTCGGTTCGCCTGGTATGTGTGATAGGATGTAATGTATTCATTGTCGAGTTAAGGATAAGAGAGTTGTCGTAACGCTAATTGAGGAACTATAAGCTTAAGATTATGAATAGAACACAAGCGCTTAGATTTGTCTATGGATGTCAATTGAATAATTATATATTGTTTTATGATATGCAGCCTTATGATAGATGCATTCTATTGGGCTGTGTGTTAAGCCAAGAATGGAGGTATCTTATTGGTAATATGAGCTTGAAATTTAGGCCACGATGCATGAATACTATTTTGAGGATATAAACTCTATAATGGTTAAGAACACCTATTTTTGAACAATGATATCACTGGAGAATTGAATTCATGGTACAACTATGAGTATAAACTGGGTAATAGATGTATCATATCATCATGGCTGAGTATTGATATGAGAGAAGGAGTCTTCCGCTGCAGTAGCAGGAGTATTCTGCTCCCCGAGCAGGAGTATTTCGCTCGGAATGTTTATTATATTGCCGGACTCGAAGTGTCCAGAGCCGGGGTAGGTTAATATTGAGTACGTATCTCATGGTGGCGATGAGAGTGTCGTACCGATGAGGGTTATCAAATATTTGGGCATATGGCCACATTGCGTCATCCTACATTCGTTCTATTTGGTTGCATCAGTTGTTGTGTATTGTGTGATTGTAGTGCGATGTTTTGTGTATGTGGTATGTGGTTTTTTATTGTTGATATATTTCCTGTTACCTATATGTTTCTGCATATCTTATGTCCCTTGTTGTTTATGAGTTTATGCTTCCTTACGTGTTTCTAGTTATTATCTTGCTTTGTCTTTATATAGGTAAAATAAGGTGAATTTGGTTTATCTGCTTTCTTCTCCTTGGCTAGCGTATATCTGCTTCTTCGAGGTTGCTAGCAAGACCCCACTTACGGAGTCCTTTCGACTCAACCTTTGTTTAGTTTTTGTTTATTTATTTCGTTTCGACAGATTCGCTCCAGGATTGAGTTTGCCAACGCGATTGAGGAGTGAAGACGACCTCAGCTGTCAGGGTGAGCTGACTTTTGTTCAGGATGGCCACCAGTTTAGGTTTTATTATATCAGTTTTATTTTTCTCCTTTCAGGAGATGTACATTTTTCCTTGTATTCTTAGTCTGGATAGGCCTGAACCTAGTATATTGAGTAGACAACTGTACCTCTTTCTAAACAACTTTTCTGGATATCTGTATATATTAGCATGTCTTTTGAATTTTTTGATGTCTGTCTCATGGCAGTTGGTGTCCATTTCATTCACTCAGTGATAAGGGTTTGCCCAACGGGTCTAATGGAGAATGTCGGGTGCCCCCACGGCCTAGGCGTAAATCTGGGATATGTCACGCATTGAAATGCCTAAAAGACTTGTACCTTTGCCAATGAAGTTGCACTTCAAATAAACAACTTTAACTTAGTGCTTTTGATCAATAAACACGCCAGGTTCTGAAGGAAAAACATAGTAACGATGTTCCTGCCTTTGCTGCACTTGTTACCCAAGGAAATTTTGTGTTGGTGTCGCACAATGTGACCTGGTACTCTGTAACAGTAGTAGCACATGTCTAGAACACGTACTATTGAGGACCTGAACTGCTTCTTGGTTGAAGAAACCAATCTGCATGTTTCACATCACTTATTAACTTGAGCTGCTGCAAATAGTACCAACAGAGGACCATGACACAAAATCCTCCACCAGTCTAGTTGTAATTTGCGTGGATGCTGCACCAATAAAGGAAAATTCCTAGACCTTTAAAAATGCAACTTCATCATTGTATTATTTGTGCACCCGCATGCTGCAATTCCAAGTGTTATAAAATTGTAAAGTTGTAAGCTTGTAAACTGTTTCCTTCCCACTCTGTACATCACTTTATTAGATTAAAATAACCATCTGTAGATGTATGATTGGTTTAGATTTAAGACCTGCACAAAATAACATTGCATTCATAATAAATTGCTTGACCAAGTTAATCGAAGCTTGATGAGTATGGTATGAAGCGTTGGGCATTGATATTTGTCCAGGTTCAAAATCATCTATGGTGATAACACGATAAAGAAATTAAATTTTATCACACCATATTCATCAAACACACAGTTAGTCAAATAATTTGCTAGGCCATTCCCTTCCGTCGAGACGTGTACAGCTCGAACATTACAAATGTAAGGTTTGGGTTTGGGGGTCCAGGGGTAGGGTTTAGGGTTTTGGGGTTTAGGGGTTTTTGGGAGTTTTTTTTTTTTTAAAGTGAATATCACTAAGCTTAGAGTCTAGTGACACATTTTATTAATATTAATGAGAACAAAATTCAAGTCTTTACAAACTAAAAAAGCAAACAAACAACTTGTAAAAACTAAGTAAAGTTTAGCTAGTACCCACTTATGTACTTGTTCTTGAAAAATATGTCCCCAATTGGGTTGAGCATAAAAAAATGCTAATACCACCAATATAAAGCCATAGTTCCTAAAAACAAAGCGCTTAACAATTAATGCACTAGCTACTATAAATAGAATGAGAGAATATGATCCAGTGTAAACTTGCAATTTCCATGTAGATGTGTATGTGCTAAGCACATTGCTCCCTGCCTCAAATTGCTCTTTTATGCAATCCTTGCACCAAAGCTCTAAATGATCTTCATCATTGAACTGCAGGCCACGATATAGATGAAGCTGAGGAACCAAAGCATCCCTAGTAGCCTAGGCAATGAAGGTTACCAAGAATGAATCACTAAGTGGATGGTCAGCTAAGTAAGAGCATGATGTCCCTCCAAGCAAGAAGTTTAACTGTTTCATGACAAGACAATCTCCAGGATGAATTTGTAATAGTTACTCCCAAATGTAGAATAAGTGCCCTAGCAACTGTATGACTCAATACAAATATGTAAGTGATTAAGTGTGATTGAATCAATTGGCATGAACAAACCAATGAACTTGTATGCCAATGAATGTATATGTTGCTACTCTTCGAGACAAACTTGATCAAAAAGCAGCATAGAACACTATTTCACACAATTTGTACCACTTCAATGTGTGCCCATATCTGCACAAGCTCAAACTGCTTCTCCAAGACAAATACACAAGGTGAGAAACAACAATGAAAATATCGAACTTGTTAGCAAGACACCAACTTGTACTTGTCAAAATATGTTGACACTGATGATAATTGTGAATGCGCACTGCTTTCATGTTGTAACACCTGCAAAATGAGAAAATAAGAAAAAACATGACACCTCTTCATGAATTGCTTGTCCCATGTTTAACAAGTCGTGGTCGATATGTACGGATTTGGGCTTTGTCCCAATTCACAATCCTTCTCCCTTGCACCCCCAAATCACTGAAGCTAAAGAACTCCTTCTCCCCAACCTTAAACGCCACATTAGCTAGATGATCAGCTAATTTATTGCCCTCACGAGGTATATGTACAAAACTGAATTGTCCCCTACTCTTCATTTAGCTGATTTCCTCAACAATTCCAGCAATGGACCAAGCAACTTCCCACACACCATCAATTATGTTCTTAAGTAATAGGGAGTCTGTTTCAATGACAATATGACCCAATGCATTTGCAAGGCAATAACTCATTGCCTCCTTAATTGCCACAGCCTCAGCTCTAACATTAGGGCCCTCTCCTATCAGTTTAGCTTTGGCATAAACAACATCCCCATGATTATTACGCAAATAATACCCATAGGAGCTCAAACCTGAATTGCCTCGACATGCTCTATCAGTGTTGCACTTGAAAATACCACTAGTTGGGAACCTCCAAAGCACCTTAGTGTACTTGAACATTTGTCTATACCCTTTAAGAAAATGAACCAAGGTAAGCCAATCAGATGGTGCATTTATCATACCTTGATATCTTACAAGCAAACACATATGCAAGTTCCTGGAAATCTCATGAATCAATCTCCTAAATAACACTTTCACCCATGAGGAATGGTGTTTCTCCTTTTCCATAGCTCCCAAACATCAAAAGCAGGCACTGCTTGGCAAAGTAGCTTCAGCCATGGTCTCTTCTTGCATTGCCACCACTTCTCAATCACTTGCTTGAACCTCTAGTCGAGTATGACAAAACCTAATGCATTTGCATATCAAGACCACATATTTCTGGCAATTGAACTAGTGATGAAAAGGTGTTCTCTTGTTTCCTCCTTAGGGCGTTCACAACACCAACACCTAGATGGCAAATTGTAGTCCATTCTCTTTAATTCTGTGTCAAGTGGAAGCTTAAACTTCCAAGCTCTTCATAGCACAAATGAAACTTTAAAAGGCACACCCTTCAACAAAATAAGCTTGTACACCTCCTGCACATTACCTTTTTCCCTAACATAATTAAAAGCACTGTTCACAGTGAACTTACCATTTGAAGTGAGCTCCCACCATGGAGAATCTCTAGGTTGAGTGACCTGACCAGGTTTTATAGTATCCACAACGTACTGAGCTAAATCATCAGGCAAAGTGTCAATAAGTAGCTGCTGGTTCCAACCATGAGGTTCAAAGAAATATTTCACCACATATAATTCCTCCCTGATGTAAAAATTCCTAGGAACTACAAAGTACAATGCACCAAGTGGTGTCCAATTGTCATACCAGAAATGTGAAGAGCCTTGCCTAACTTGCCATACTATTTCATGATCCACCATTGCTCTAACTTGAAGCATCTTTTGCCAAAATGGAGAGCCATCAGTATATGGGACCATAGAGTAGTGGATTTTCTTGCAGTATTTCTTGGCCATGAAAGTACCCCAAAGAGATGTTTTTGTTCTAAAGTTCCACCACGGCTTTGCAAAGAGATCTTTTGAAACATCATGTAGTGATTTAAACCCAACACCTCCTTCACTATATGGCTTGCACAAAGTATCCCAAGATGCCGAGTGTCTCCTAGAGTGTTCTTCAGAGTTGTTCCAAAAGAAATTAGCAAACATTTTGAGGAGTTGGTCGATCACACTATCTGGAGGATTCATAGCTGAGAGCAAGTGGATTGGCATGCTCAAGAGAACATGCAGGCTCAAAGTGACTCTACCCCCATAGGAGAGCATTTTAGCTTTCCAAGACTAAAGCTGATTCATGACCTTTGCTACAATATCATCAAACTGTGCCTTGTTACTCCTTTGGTAAGTAATAGGACACCCTAGATAGGTGAAGAGAAAGGAGCCTCTCTGAATCTGAGTGATGTATTCAACTCTATCCACTAACTCCTGACTCACATTGTGGTACAAGTAGGTTTCAAAATCCGAAAGCACCATTAGGTTCGTATGATTATTTGTGACTTTTGTGATTTTTCGAAAGTGAATTTCGATGTTGTTCGGCTAGTTTCCGCTAAAATGCCGAAAGTTAAATAATTTGACCTTTTTCCTTTAAATTCGCATCTTGAGTTTCGGGAGTCCAATTTGAGATCTGCCTTCGCGAGTATATTACATATATTTTGTATAACTGGTATGCAAAAGTTGGAATTATTTCGAATATCGTAGGGTTCCGTTTTAATTTTCATCGCAAAAAGAAAAGAAAAGAAAATAAAAAAATGAAAAGGGAAAAAGACAAAAAAATGAAAGAAAAGGCAAAGTGAGTAAGTGACCATGGCGGTGTCCCTTCTCTGCTTTACAACTACATAACAGAAAATGAAATGAAACATAACAGAAATGAGAACAAAAGAAGAGAAATGAAAAAAATGCCAGAAAATGAGAAAAAGAGCCGGAGAAAAGTAGAATTTTCACCCCAAAACATTCAGATAATGATCATAATATATTATTTGAGTTTATTACGTGTGTTTGAATAGGTTTTAACGGTAAAACATGGAATATTAGACATCGTTTTAATAAGTTCAACTTATAATTTAAAGGGTCAATTAGACCCCGATAGTGGAATTGATTATATATTCGTACTCAGTGAGTTATGGAAAATATATAAATGTAATTTATCTGGGATTTGGTTATGTGACCTTAAACCCTGTATATAGTCCTGGCCTGCGTATTGCGTATGCAAATAGAGTATCAGGTTTCTAACCGGATTGCCCTAAATTGTGAGGAAAGAAGCCTTTAGCCTAATTTGATATATTTTACAGCTTATTGAATAGAGTGGGATCGTTTGGCAATGAAATCAAAGGACAAAGCGGTTGTTGATTAGCAATGCTAACTTTTGGAAGAGGTAAGTGTTTATATCCATTTCTTTGGAGGCACCTGGCCTCGTGGATTTCTACCACGTGTTCCTTACGTGTGTAGCTGCGGATAGGCGTACTCATTATGCCTTAGCTTTGGATTTTCGTTGTATATTACATGTTATGTCCTGTTGTTGGTATTGCGTTGAGGGTTAGAGCACTGTACTCTAGCAGTGAGTTGGCAACTGCTTCCCGGCTGTCGATGAGAGTCCCGCGCCGGTGAAGGGTTATTATTGCATCACATTGCATTCATATGCATTATATGTCATTCATATGAATTACAGTTCATATCATATTGGGTGCAGGAGTATTCCTCCCCAGGAGCAAGAGGATTCCGCTCCATTGTATCATATTGAGGGCGGGAGGATTCCGCCCCAGGAGCAGGAGTATTCCGCTCTTATGTCAGATATTGTGTGCAGGAGTATTCCGCCTCAGCTTTATATTAGATTGGGTGTAGGAGTATTCCGCCCCAGGAGAGTGCAGGAGTATTTCGCCTCTGGTTTATATTATATCGGGTGCAGGAGTATTCCGCCCCAAGAGCAGGAGTATTCCACTTTAGTTAGTTATCAGATTGGATTCCCTTCGAATGCACGAGTATTCCGCTTCGGGATGGGATTACGGGCACATGTGACCTTTTGTATCATATTTCATTTCATTTCATTTCATCTCATCTCATTTAATTCATTTCATTTCACTTCATACCATTGTATAGACTTGCGGTACATGACTACTGTTCTGCTTTTATGTGCATTGCTTATTTGTTAATATGTTTCTGGCTCGCATCCTTGGTTGAGTTCATAAGTTTCTTACATGTTTCGGGCTGTTATCTGGCTCTGCCTTTTTATAATTTAAATTAAAAGTATTTGGTCTATCTGTTTGTTTTCTCCCTAGCTAGCTATCATATTCTTTGAGGTGGCTAGTCTGCCCCACTTATTGAGTCCTTTTGACTCACCCTTATTTGTTGTTTGTTCTTGTCTATCTATTTCGTTTCGGCAGGTTCGCTCCAGTATGGAGTTCGCCACGTTGTGAAGGAGCGAACACGATTTCAGCTGTCAGGGTGAGCTAGCTTTTATTCCGGATGGCCACCAGTTTATTGGTTATTATTTCAGCTGCATTTTGCTCCCTTCAGGAGGTATCTGTCTTCTTTTGTATTCTTAGATATCTAGTTTGGTTAACTCTAAACCTAGTATGTTGGGTAGTCAGCTGTAATTTCTTTTGTAAAGCTTAGAGGTATCGGTATGTCTGTATTTTTTTCTAAGTCTTATCTTTATTTATGAATTATTATATTTATTTTCCTAATTTAATTGGTAAGGGTTCACCCGATGGGTCTAGAGGAGGATGTCGGGTGCCTGCACGGCCTAACCGGATTTCGGGTCGTGTCATAGGTGAAGCTTTTCTCTTTGTTGATCTTCTGATCACCAGCACCTTCATAAGCATCAAGCACACCCATCATGAGCCTCAAAGAAGTAGTATCTATGGAGAAAAAGAGAATTGTGTCATCTGCATAGGCCAAGTGGTTAATGTGAGGACTCCACTTAGGCATTGCAAAACCTGTGAACATCACATTTTCATGTAAGACATTCAAAGCTCTGGAAAGTACTTCAGCTGAGAGGATGAACAAGGTGGGAGATAGGGGATCTCCTTGTTTCAGTCCTTTAGAAGAATTAAAGAAGCCATGAGGTTGGCCATTGAGCAATACTGTGTACCAATTATTATTCAGCAATCTCATCACCATGTCAATGCATATCTCACCAAATCCCATCTTTCTATGTACCTTAGTAAGAAACAGCAAACAGCCAGGACACTCGATCATAGGCCTTCATCATGTCCAGTTTAATCACCACATTAGCCTCTTTAGCTCTCTTCCTGATGTCATCAACAATCTCATGCACAGGCAAAATATTTTCAACAATACTTCTACCCTTGACAAAACCAGCTTGAGTAGGAGAGATCAATGTAGGCATCAAGTGTACCAATATTTCATGTAACACTCTAGAGATCACCTTGTTGATAAAATTACATAAACTGATTGGTTTAAAATCTGAAAATGTAGTTACATTAGGCTTTTTAGGAAGAAGGACTATGTTAGTGTGAGACAAAAACTTAGGAATTTCATGACCTCCAAAGAATACTCTCACTAGCCTAGTGAGATCAGTAGCTATAATATCCCAACAAACATGATAAAACCCTCCTGAAAATCCATCAGGGCCACTTGTACTGTCTCCACTAAGCCCAAACACTGCCTTCTTAACTTCATCAGCTGAAGGAAGCTCCTCAATAGCTCTATTCTGCTCACTGGACACCATAGTGGGGACATGAAGTAATAAATCAAAATTTATCTCCGCCCCATCTCTTGTGAATTGTTGTTGGAAAAACCATGCAGCCTCAGTGATGCCGGGCAAACCACGAGACCCTTCACTCGGAGCCAAGCTAGGGAGGTCCAAGGAGTACACCTACACTTGGTGAGGAAGGGACTAGAAGAAGGAAGCATTTGGAAGCCATTCCGGGTGCTCAAAGTGCAAGGGGAGCAGCCCAGCGAACCAGGCGCCCCGCCTGCACCTTAGGCGCCTCCGCCCAGAGAGCACAGGAGCCAGGCGGACCGCCCCACCCTCAGGCGCACCGCCCAGCCCACCCCACTGATAAACTCCTTGGGCACTCCGCCGCAAATCCGGGCGCCCCGCCCAAAACGCTGAAGGGTTATTTTCTAGCTAGTGTTAAGACTATTTTGACCCTACGTGGTCCTATGTTCCTAAGCCTAAGTGTGGGCATATTAGACCTTTCATATGGTGTCTAAAAACACCTATAAATAGCTAGTTGTCTTATTATTTTCATTAGCTTACCTTTGATGAAAACAAACACTTGTGTTGAAGAGTTGAACTCTTATTGAATGAAAAACCTTGAATTGGGACTTGTTCTTCCTCTAGCGGATCTAGATGAATTCCAATCCTCCCCGACCATTTTACTTGCGTGCTCACATTAGCTCGAGGGTAGTTGCCTAGCGTAGGTGTTCTTGACCTTCTCTCGGGGTGTAACGGAACAAGTTCTCCGTTGCTACTTGAGATTTGTGATCGAGATACGTCTCGTTCCTATCTTTTACTTTCCGCGTTTGATTTCCTACATCATTTGGTATCAGAGCAAGGCTCGGGTTTTGTTTCTACAAACCCCCGACCCTTGATTCTTCGTGCCTAGTATCTTCTTTTAGTTTTCTTGTTGTTGAAGTTATTGGGAAAAAGAAAATTACAAAAAAAATTGAAAAATTCAAAAATTAAAAAATTGGTGTAACTTTTTGGTGTTTTGTGATTCTTGAAGTGGGTGTTATAGATTATCGATCCTTGTTGAAAACTTGACGATTGGGTACCAAATTTGTTGGGATTGGATTGAATTGAAAATTGAAAACCCCAATTGTTGTTAAACCCTACCAAACCCTTGTTCTTGAGAAAATTGATTGATTTTGGGATGTGTGTTAATGGGGTTTTGGAATTGATTATTGGGGATTGATCTCTATTGAAAATCGAATAATTTGCAACAAGAATCGTGTGATTCGGAGTTCGGTAATATAGTTTTTGAAGAATCGAAATCCACTTTTGAACCTTGAAACCCATGTTGAAACCCCAAACTTGAAAACTTTGAATCTTGCTTGAGCCTTATTTGTTGGTTGTTTGGGTGTGAAATTGATTGGGGATTGTAGGTTGTATCAAGGAGCAACTTTGGGTACCTTGGATTTGGCCAAAACACCTTTGAATCGACCTAAAAATTGGATTGAAAACGAAGAACACGGAGTGGAAAAACTCAGGTGTTCTTCGTCCAGGCGCTTCGCCTAAAGTCTAGGCGCCCCGCCTGACTTGTGCTTGCCCCAGGCGCTCCGCATAAAGCCCAGGCGCCCCGCCTGCCCAACCCCACTGATCATTTTTTTTGGGCGCTCCGCCCCACTGCTTGGGCGCTCCGCCTAAAATCTTGAAGGGTTGTTTTTGGGTAGTTTCTTCTAGGTTTGCTTGTTCTTTGTTGCCTAATCTCTTATTAGTGCCTATCTAAGTAATATTTCTACTTAATTAGCACTAATCCTTCATTGCTTTTAGGTTAATTCGTGCATTAGTTGGACAGTAGAATTCCAAGAAGAATCCTAGACTCTTTTGATTCAAGTCCTCACTTCAAAGTGCCTAGCTTTCATTGAGTCCTATTAACTCCACTCACCCCGGAGTGTACTTGACTCGTGAATAGTTTGGTCGAGTTGAGGAATTGCTACTCATCTACGTGAAGCTTTGGAACCACAAGTCGAGTGAAATACCCACCGTCACTATACGAGAGAGCCGAGTGATCTCAAGTGAGGGAGTGTGTGAGGTTGTTTTCTAACGTTTGTTACTTGTGTAGGTACAATGTCTTCCGAAGGAGATGATTTTGCAAAGAGTGCCCAGTACTATCCTCGCCAAATTGGATAGTATGCACTTGAGGATTGAAATCCTCGAGCGGGTGAACTCTAGTGCTCTAGTCGAGCAAGGGACTTCTAATGTCCCCTCGGAGAAAGGGACCCCGAGCGTCCAAGTCGAGAAAGGGACCCCGAGTGTCCCGGTTGAAGTCTCAAGTACTCCTAACTTTACTCCGGAGCAAGTGAGCCATGTCATTGAATTGCTCAATCAATAACAGGCAAAGGAGGAGCGAGAGAGACTTGATCAAGTGTTGGGCAATACCCAACGAACGGACATTCCCCGTATCTTGGATAACCCCCCAAGAAACATTCCACTACCAAGGCCCATCCGAAATGTGCAACCTCTTGAGCAAGCCGATGAAGCTCAAGAAGGGGAGGAAGCCGATTATGGTGATGATATGTATGGGTTTGATGATCACTTTCAACCAAGGCGAGGTATGAATTGGGGTCGAAATGTGGATAGAGGTAGGGGCCGAGGTCGAGGGCCACCTATGGGTTATGTTGGAGGGAATGCTAGAAGGGAGTATGGTGTGAATGAAGATCACTATGGGGGCCAACCGGAGCCTTTCCGTGGGGGTCGTGACAACACCAACATCAATAGTGTGAAGCTTAATCTCCCAACCTTTAAAGGGAATTGTGATCCGGCGGCTTATATTGAATGGGTGCTATACATGGAAAGATTGTTTGACACAAATGAGATGACCGATGAGAAGAAAGGTACCTATGCTATTTCATCCTTTGAATCCTATGCATCTACTTGGTGGGAATCCGTCAAGAGATCAAGGAGGAGAGCGGGGATTCCCGTGAAAGTGGGTTGGAATGACTTGAAGGGTATCATGAGTATCAAGTACATCACTCCAAGATATCGGCAAGAGCAACTCAAGAAACTTTATGAGTTGAAGCAAGGTGTCAAGACGGTGCATGAATACTTTGATGAGTTTGAAAGAACTCGAATGGCCTTGGATATGGACACCGAAGATGAAGAGCAAGCCGTGATCCGTTTCATGAATGGTTTGAGCTATGGTATAGCTTCACAATTGAGATTGCATGCTTATCTTTCACTTCAAGAAGTCCTTGATGCCGCTATCCAAGCCGAGCAATGGCTTGAGAAAGAGAAGTCCAACCGTTACAAGAGCAACACTTCTACCTCCATGAACAAGTCAAAGGATTGGAAAAATCCTACTCCCAATGCAAAATTCACAAATGCAAGTGGCCCTAGTGGAGCAAATGCTAGCAAATATGTGAAGAAGCCGTTTGAGAAGTACACACCCAATGTGGGAGGTAATGCTAAAACCCAATTGAATACTCCTACTTCTTCTTCCATTCAATGTCACAAATGCAAGGGGTATGGACACTTTGCTAAGGAGTGTCCTACGAAGAGGACCATGGTTATTGTTGGTGAAAATGCATATGAACAAGAGAGCGAACCGGAAGATGATGAGGGTGTAGAGGGAGATGAGAGAGTAGAGGAGGATGATCTTGATGACACGGTGGAGGATGAGGAACCTCATACTTTTCTAGTAGTGAGGAGGAGCTTAGGAGCTATGATTGTGGAGGATGGTGAAACCTTGCAAAGGGAAAACCTTTTCCATGCTAGGTGTCGTGTTAAGGGTGTTGTATGCTCTATGATCATTGACTCCGGGAGTTGTGCTAATGTTGTGAGTCAATCTCTTATAACCCAATTGAAGTTGCCTACCGTGAAGCATCCCAAGCCATATCGATTGCAATGGCTTAGTGAATGTGGGGAGCTAAAGGTAGTGAAGCAAGCAATGATCAAGTTCAAAATGGGTAGTTATGTTGATGAACACTTGTTCGACATTGTGCCCATGCAAGCTTGCCACCTTCTCTTTGGAAGGCCTTGGCAATTTGATCGACAAGCGGTTCATGACGGGCGTGTCAACACTTACACGCTCCAACATCAAGGAAGGAAATTTGTGTTGAAGCCCCTAACTCCCAAACAAGTGAGTGATGACTACAATAGGATGAGGGAGTTGAGGGAGGTGGCAAAGGCCATGTTAATCATTGAGACTAGCCCTTTGTCCAAAAGCATGGTGGCAATCCTACCTTTTTCTTCTACCGGTGGCATTTGTGCCATGATGCAATCGGGCGAGATCTTAAAGGGAAATGATGGCACCAAGTTTCTCCTATGCCTAGTGCACAAAGGTATGATCCTAAACTCTAATTGTGATTTTTCTTCTAACCCTTTGCCTAGTGTGTTTGAGAATGTCTTGAAGGATTTTGGGGACATATTCCCGGATAAGATGCCGGATGGATTGCCTCCTTTGAGGGGAATTGAACATCAAATAGACTTTGTCCCGGGGTCTCAAATCCCAAACAAGCCGGCCTATAGGAGCAATCCGGAAGATACAAGAGAATTGCAAAGGCAAGTTGATGAATTGCTCACTAAGGGCTTGGTGAGGGAGAGCTTGAGTCCTTGTGTCGTACCCGTGATCCTTGTTCCCAAAAAGGACGGCACTTGGAGGATGTGCGTTGATTGTCGGGCCGTGAACAAAATAACGGTAAAGTACCGTCATCCTATTCCCCGACTTGATGATATGTTAGATGAATTGAGTGGTTCATGTGTGTTTAGAAAAATTGACCTTAGGTCCGGCTACCATCAAATCCGAATGAAACCCGGTGATGAATGGAAAACCGCATTCAAGACCAAATTTGGTCTCTATGAATGGTTGGTGATGCCCTTTGGGCTCTCCAATGCACCTAGCACTTTCATGAGGCTAATGAAACATGTTCTAAAGCCATTCATCAACAAGTTTGTGGTCGTCTACTTTGACGATATATTGATCTATAGCAAATCAATAGACGACCATATTGATCACCTTAGGCAAGTGCTTGAAAAGTTGAGAGCCGAAAAGCTCTATGCTAATTTTAAAAAGTGTGCCTTTGGTGTTGAGAAGGTAGTCTTCCTTGGGTTTGTTGTGAGTGCCCAAGGAGTGGAGGTGGATGAGTCTAAGGTAGAGGCCATACGTGATTGGCCTACTCCTACTACCGTGACTCAAGTGAGGAGCTTTCATGGTCTTGCTAGCTTTTATCGGCGATTTGTGAAAGACTTTAGCTCCATTGCCGCTCCACTCACCGAATTGGTGAAGAAGGACAAACCTTTTGTGTGGGGAGAGCCTCAAGAGAAGGCCTTCCATGAATTGAAAAGTAGGTTGTGTACCGCCCCTCTATTGCAATTGCCCGACTTCGGAAAGGCATTTGAGGTTGAATGTGATGCCTCAGGGTGGGAATTGGTGGTGTTCAAATGCAAGATAGCAAACCCATCGCCTACTTTAGTGAGAAATTGAAAGGGGCTTCCTTGAACTATTCTACATATGACAAGGAGTTGTATGCCCTTGTGAGAGCCCTTCCCATTGGCAACACTATCTTTGGCCTCGTGAGTTTGTAATCAAGAGTGACCATGAGTCGCTCAAGCATTAGAGAGGCCAAGAGAAGCTCAATAAGAGACATGCCAAGTGGGTTGAATTCATTGAGTCCTTTCCCTATGTGATCCAATACAAGAAAGGGAAGGACAATGTTGTGGCGGATGCGCTTTCTAGAAAGTTCGCTCTAGCCACCACTCTCACTTCTAAGCTTATGGGTTTTGAAAGCATTAAATTGATGTAGGCTCATGACCCGAAGCTCAAGAGCATCCATGAAGCTCTAGAAAAAGGGGAGAGAGTTGAGAAATACCAATGGGTTAATGGATACATCTTTAAGAATGGTAAAGTGTGCATACCCGAGTCCTCATGGAGGGAATTGCTTGTGCAAGAGGCACATTGTGGAGGACTCATGGACACTTTGGTAGGGACAAGACCTTGGCCATCCTTCGGGAACAATTCCATTGGCCAAAATGGGGACCCATGTTGAGAGACTTTGCAACTCTTGTTTTGAGTGCAAGGTTGCTAAGTCCAAGTCGAACCCCCATGGTTTGTATACCCCACTCCTTGACCTACTAATCCGTGGTTGGATATATCAATGGACTTTGTCATGGGTTTACCAAGGACTAGGGGGGGCCACGATAGCATTTATGTTGTTGTGGATAGGTTCTCCAAAATGGCTCATTTCATTCCATGTCGAAAATGTGATGATGCACAACATGTTGCAACCTTGTTTATTGATAATGTCTTGAAATTGCATGGTGTGCCTCAAACCATAGTGAGTGATAGGGACACTAAGTTCCTAACTCATTTTTGGAGGAGTTTATGTGGTGCCCTTGGCACCAAACTCTTGTTTTCTACGTCCCACCACCCCCAAACCGATGGGCAAACCGAAGTGGTGAACCGAACCTAGGGTGCTCTTCTTAGAGCCATGACCCGAGGTAAGGGTGGGACTTGGATAGGTAAGCTACCTCTTATGGAGTTTGCCTACAATCGAACCGTGCATCGGATGATTGGTATGACTCCATTCGAGTGTGTGTATGGTTTTAACCCCTTGATTCCCCTTGATCTAACCCCTTTGCCAAGGGAAATGGTTGTTAATTTTGAAGGTAAAGCTAGAGCCAAGGCTTTGATGGAGCTACATGCTAAGGCGAATAAAAACTTGGAGGAGGCTTATGCAAAGGTAGCCTCCAAGAAAAACAAGGGACGCAAGAAGGTGGAACTCAAGAAGGGTGACTATGTGTGGGTGCACTTCCGGAAAGAAAGGTTTCCAAACCTTAGAAAAGGGAAGTTAGCACCCCGTGGAGATGGCCTATTCCAAGTGCTCTCAAATATAAACAACAACGCTTATGTGGTCGACTTACCAAGTGAGTATCAAGTGTCTAATACTTTCAATGTTTGTGACTTGGTTCCTATGGATGTAGGTGATGAAGAGGTCGTGGATGATAATGCTTCAATTTCGAGGACGAAATCTTCTCAAGAAGGGGAAGATGATGCCGGGCAAACCACGAGACCCTTCATTCGGAGCCAAGCTAGGGAGGTCCAAGGAGTACACCTACACTTGGTGAGGAAGGGACAAGAAGAAGGAAGCGTTTGGAAGCCATTTCGGGTGCTCAAAGTGCAAGGGGAGCAGCCCAGCGAACCAGGCGCCCCGCCTGCACCTTAGGCGCCTCCGCCCAGAGAGCACAGGAGCCTGGCGGACCGCCCCACCCTCAGGCGCACCGCCCAGCCCACCCCACTGATCAACTCCTTGGGCGCTCCGCCCCAAATCCGGGCGCCCCACCCAAAACGCTGAAGGGTTATTTTCCAGCTAGTGTTAAGACTATTTTGAACCTACGTGGTCCTATGTTCCTAAGCCTAAGTGTGGGCATATTAGACCTTTCATATGGTGTCTAAAAACACCTATAAATAGCTAGTTGTCTTATTATTTTCATTAGCTTACCTTTGATGAAAACAAACACTTGTGTTGAAGAGTTGAACTCTTATTGAATGAAAAACCTTGAATTGAGACTTGTTCTTCCTCTAGCGGATCTAGATGAATTCCAATCCCCTCCCCCTGACCATTCTACTTGCGTGCTCACGTTAGCTCGAGGGTAGTTGCCTAGCGTAGGTGTTCTTGACCTTCTCTCGGGGTGTAACGGAACAAGTTCTCCGTTGCTACTTGAGATTTGTGATCAAGATACGTCTCGTTCCTATCTTTTACTTTCCGCGTTTGATTTCCTACATCACTCAGCATCCATAGCATCACTATCATCTATCCAGTTTCCATCTCTATCTTGAATCCTATGAATTTTCAGCTTTTTGCTTTTACCTTGCACTTGAGCATGAAAAAATTTTGTGTTATGATCACCATCCTTGAACCATGGGAATCCTGCTTTTTCCCACCAGAACTTATTTTCAAGATGCAACACTCTCTTAAGATCAACTTCAGCTTTCTTCAGTTGTTCGCTATGAAATTCACTAGAGGCTTCTTCTAGTTTTTCTTCATGAGCCTTTATAATGTCTTCAAGTGTTGCAATCTTCTGAAAGATATTGTTAAAGTCTGCTTACTCTATCTAGATAAGGCCTGCTTAACTTACTTCAGCTTCCTATGAAACATAATGAAAGGATCACCCTCACAGTCACACACCCAATTTTCCCTAACCACTTGCAAAAAAGTGTCATGTTCAGTCCAGAAATTGAGGAACTTGAAGGATTTGATAATGTTGGCAGCTTCAAAAGAGCATGAAAGTAGTAAAGGGGAATCGTCAGAGCCAGTTCTTTCAAGATGCTCAATCTCTATCTTAGGAAAAAAGTCAATGAATTCCTGATTTGCAAAGCACCTGTCAATTCTCTTCAGGATAAAGTGATCTTCTATTCTCCCATTCCACCAAGTATATGTGCTTCCAGTGAAGCCTAAGTTAGTGACATTACAAGCAGCAATAGTAGCAACAAAGTCTTCAACCTCAGAAGTGAATACTGACAGTCAGACATGATCACATTGAAATCCCCTCCAATCAGCCATGGTTTCACAATAGATGCAGCCAAAATTGAAGTGAATCCCATAAAGGCAGTCTATCCAGCCTATCACATTTAGTATAAACCAAGCTGACAGAGAACTCGTTATCTAACTGAGTATGGTGCAGCTTCAAAATAAGAACTTGTTCTTGATCATCAATGATGGAAACATCATATTCATCACCAACAAAAGCCCTGATCCTGCTATTAACATTAGAAATAGACCAATGAATATTTAACCTCAAACCATAGGATTGAACATTACATGCTTCTTGAAAAGGCTCCAGCAACCCAATAAAAGAAAAATGATGGTTTCTATGCGGTGTTGTTAACCTTGTAAATGCTTCTTGCGTGTTGACTGAACGTATGTTCCAAATCAATGCTTTGTGCATCATCTTAAAATTTGGATTTTAAACTCCTCACAGGTTGTATCCTGATAATAGGGCCAGGATCTTTTTTTGCCTCTTCTTCCTCTATTCTTGGCAGCATGAATTGTCCAAGGAGATAAGTCACCATCCCTAGCTACATGCTAAAAATTATGGGCAGTCGACTCCTCTTCTTCATCTTCAATTCCAGCTCCATCTCCCACATTTTCTTGCAAAACAATTTGTTTGCCTAGGCTATGCCTGTTTTGTCTTTGTAAAATTCCTTTGCTATCACTGAATTGCAAAGAATTAATCAATGCCTTTTCATCTTCAATAAAATCTTCTTTAGATGAACCCCTAAACAAATATTCATCTTGCTTCAAATTCAATGGAGCAATTAAGAATGAATTGATTGGACTGAAGTATTCAATGGAATGTGTGCTTCAATAGGGCTAGGGTTAGGGTTCAAAGGAATCTCAAAACTGGGCATGATCAAATTTTCATTTAATTGTGCAGTCATCAACTTCAATGTTGATAGTGGAATTAAATCATCTCTATTAGTATTAGGCAATCCTCCAGCTTTGTGTAATAAAGCCTGTGCCTCTTTACTGACCACCTTCAAACCCCCAGCTTTAATACCACTAGTTGTCCCAGCTGAAATAGGAGTAGCCTGAATTAAATCATTTCTTGTTGACTTTGGAACTTGCTGAGTCAAATCCTTGCTCGAAATTAAATCCTTCTTGTGATTGGCATTACGTGGGGTCAAACTGGAACCCTGGACATTCAATTTGTCCTCCACCTTTGACGAAGTTAATTCAGCCACAGACTTCGAATTATCACAAATACCAACCAAATCTTTATTGTTTGGCTTTTCAATAACTGCACCCCCAGCTTTAAGACTTCCCTTATTAACTACACTTCTAGTATCATTAATTCGAGAAGCAATTAATGTAGTGCTAGGTTTTTCAACCAAATTAACTAACTCCTTGTCTACCTTCTCAGCTTCATTTAAATTTGTATTAATTTCAACTTGTTCTTCACTGAGGATTGCAAAAGTATTAGCATTACGAATTTCTTCCTTGTTAACACCATGAGACTGTTCCACTTTAGCATTGACACCTCCAGATGTTCTTCTTACTTGCCAGCTGCCAAGAATTAGGGTTTCGTTTAGGGTTTTGCTACCTTCCCCCATTCCCTTGCTTCTTCTGAAAGTCTTGGACCCTAGCATCTTTAACACCACTTGGACTTGCCTCACCAATAACTCTCCCACTCGTAAGTACTTTGGAAACAGGTTGAGTCCCTCCATTGTCATCTCTTCTATCACCTTGTTCATTTTTCTCCACATAAGGTCTGGGTGGAGAACCCTACATTCTTGATCATCATGTCCTTGCAAACAACATTGGGAACAATACCTGGGCAGGTAATCATAGACAATTTTGATGCATTTGGAGTGCTTTTTCCCAGTTTCCTCATCAACTTCAACAATGTCAATCTCGTTCGGTAACTCACCAAGTAAATCAATCTCCACCTTGACTCGTGCACAACTTTGACGAGTATGATTCAAAGTAGCTGCATCTAGGTGCAATGGTTTCCCTACTGCCAAAGCTAATGAAAAAATACACTCCTTAACAAAGAAATTAGGAGGCAGATTATTAGGGAAAAAATTCTACCTATTGCTATCGAGGTTTCTTTCTTGGGATCACACCAAGGATCCCACTTAAGAGTTCTCATCAAGAAAGACTCTCGACCAAATTTCAACCAGTGACCTTTTGATAACAAATTAACATAATCTTCAAAGAGTGAGCACCTAATCAGTATGCTCCTATAATGTAGTGATCCAATCACACAATGACCTTTAACTTCACATTGTGATGGAATAATCTTTCTAAGTTCATTGAGATCATGGGCATGTATATAAACTTCCCTATGATGCCATAGAGTAGTTTAGTTGAAGCTATGGATTGTTGCACCTCCTTTTTATTTCACATCATCGTATGCCTTCCGTTTATTCTTAGAGGGTGTCGAATGGGTAAGGTTGGGGCTTGAACTGCATGAGTTTCAATGTTTTGAGCTGGGGGAACAACTACTGCAGCATAGGATGCAGTAGAGGGTTGTGTAGTGGGCTGAGCAACCCCAGTGGGGGGCTGCCCAGTGGCCGGAGTGGCCATGGAAAAAGCCAAAGGAATATCGCCTGAAAATTGCTTCCAAATCGCCCTAAGCTAGAGAGAAAAGATGAAGGGTTTGGTTTTTTATTTTATTTTTTTTTTTTTATTTTAGCAAAATCCACTAAGCTTATAGCTTAGTGGCTAGTTTTATTAATAATAATAAATCTCTCAAGAGGACAATACAAAGTAAGGAGGGCCAAACCATACCTTACATTATCCTATCGAGGCAAGACCTCACTCCTAGCCCGAATGCAAAAAATAAGAACTCGACAAGACTAAGTACTCTATGATCATCACAGAGTTAGTAATACACTCTGTGATGATATTACATGTTATGATACTAAAATAATGAAAAAATAAAATTGCTAGAAAGAAAGCGGAATCATGCAATCCACACTTCCTTTTACAAGTAATAAAATGTAAAATGTAGAACGGCCCTACTATACTAACTTGAAAAAATGTTACTTGTGGCTCTCTATCTCAATCATAAATGCTATCCATCATTTCTTCGACTTGTTGGACCAATATCCTAGCTCGCTCCCCTGAAAATCCAAGCACGAAACACCCATTTCAAACCACAAAAACACGCCGAACCACCAAAGGACCAAAGCACGAGATGTGCTTGGCACGATGGCCACGCGGCGCGGAGCAGAAGGCGCCCAAGATTGACGCCACACGGTTGTTGGCGCGGTGCGAATCCCAAGGCGCTGAGGGAATTTTGCTTGGCGCGTTGAGGCGCGTGGCGCATGCATAAAGCGCCCCAAAAAATCAACAATCTGCTTGGTCCGGCGAGGCAGAGGGCACGGCGCGCCGGCCACGGCACCTGCAATTCTGGGCTGCACGCGAAGGGCACTCGATGCTTAGGCCTTGGCACTACAAAATTCGGTGAAATCCTTGCCTTTTCTTGAACACAAACGGCATACACATCAGTTGCATCACCTTGAGACCATTGACATTCCAATCTTTCAAAGTAAATGCACATTAAAGCCATCTTCCAAGTAAGCCAAATAATATATATGAAAGTACCTGCAAAAAAGAACACAAAGTTAGCAAAAAAAGCCTTCATGCTCTCCTCCCTAAGGACTCGAGCATGAAGGAGAGTTCTACCTCCCTTGTGTCTAACCACTCCTCCTCGACCTAGTGATGTATTTATTGACGACCTGAGGTTTTGGACAGAGTCCTCCTAGTTGACACCCTTCCACGCATAGGTGGTGGGGCGCTTATATCTCGTTTTCTCCTAGTCTGCTTTACCTTCTTCTTCTGCTGAGCCACCTTTTCAGGAGATAAATCAGCCTTCTCAGCAGCATTCACATAATTTTGAGCCGTGGACTGAGTGTCCAGCTCCTCATCATCACCAATATCCACCTCCTGTTCAGGAGGCCTGTCAACCAAACGAGCCAGAGCTGGCGTAGGCTCAAAATTTTTTGCAACCAACTATGCATTCTTGCCTTTGGAACTATAATAGGCTGCTCTCAATAACTCCCTATCAGAAAGCCTACCTCTTGACAGCACCGGGCTAGCATTAACCACATACAGTGACATGCCAGGACCTCCCTGCGCCTTTTCAGGACTACCTTGTGACTTTTTAGCAAAAACATTTCTCGTGCTTGTAACATCTTCTGCATTGTCAAATTTATCATCCTTGACACTACTATCCCTTGACATAACACCCTCTAACCCTATGTATTCATCAGTCGGATCTTCTTCATAATTTTCTGGAACATCAGCATCAGTTTCACTATCCTCACCGTAATCCACCAAATCTTCATCCTCCTCCGAATCGGCTACCTCCAGGTCATCACCATCAATCTCAACATCTTTAGTAGTCTTGATTGCCAAAGAGTTAGATGGAACTTCCTGCTGGGAAGTGTTTTCAAACACAGGAACAGCAGAAACAGGCTTTTCTGCAGAAACAGGACCTCCCTGTGGAGCTATTACACCAACTAATTCAACCTGTTTTTGCTGCTGAAGCTGAGGATTAGCCAGCTGTTTCCCATCATTACCTTCTGTTTTAGCAGCCCATGTCTGTTTTACCCAGTCCTGAGTAGATTTAGGCATAGGAATATTACCTTTCCCAGCTGAATTTTGAGCTGCAGGACCATCCTTTGCTGCATTTTTCTGAACGCCCTGCATTGCTGAATTTCTCTGATCATTGCTTGCTTGACCATCATCTGTTTCCTCAACTATAGCTTTGTTGCCCAAATTACCAGCTTCCTGATTCTCCTCCTCCTGCAAAGCTGCAAATTTGTTAGCCCCTGCCTGGACCAAAGCCAATTCGTCACCAGCTTTCGCACCAACTTTTGAATTTTTATCATTGACGTTCTTGGCTTTCTTCTTTGTTGCTTCCTTCCATTCACCTGCATTGTTCACATTGCCAACAGTCTTCCCACTAGTCAGGATACGCAAAGGAGGTGCTGGAACAACTGCATTAGCCTTTGACACACTAACATTTGCATCCCGAGCACCGGGTGAATTACCTTACAATTGTTTTCATCATGACCCTGCAACCTACAACTTTTGCAATACAAAGGCAGGTGATCATACATAATATCCACCCAAGTAGAGGTTATCTCACCAATGTCATCATCCTCTTCATTAATCAATATACGGGAAGGGTGTTTTGCCAACAAATCCAATTCAACCTTGACCCTTGCACAACTTGGTCTAGTCTTATTTAAAGTCACAGTGTCAAGTTTCAATGGTGTTCCCACTGCTGAAGCAATGGAAAAAATAAATTCTGTAGCAAAAAAGTTTGGAGGCAAATTCGGAAAACTAATCCATGCAAAAGCCATTGAAGTCTCAATATCAGGCTTCCAGTGTCTTGTCCACTTCAATGATCTCATAGGGAATGATCTACCTCTAAACTCAATACAGTAAGCAGGGGTTGACAAAAAATTAACATAGTCCTCCATAGAACTCAATCTAATCAAAACATACCTGCTGTCCAAGTAACCAATATTGCACTCACTCTTGATTCCACATTGGCGCGGGATGATTTTACGTAGGTGCTCCAAATAAGGCCTACCATACGAAAATTTTCCTATAACTGCTAATTGTAACTGCTCCTTTGTGATAGATTTCTTCACCCCAGATGTTTTCCATGTCAATTGAGCTACTCCTTGAGCATAAACAACAGTACGAAATAGTCTTTGATCAATTTCTTGTTTTTGAACCTGGGATTTCAAAATATGGGACCATGAAGGGGGTTGATTGTTATTATTTTTGGGTGTTGTCGCAGTGGGTAGGGTGGGGTGGGGGTGAACGACCCCTGGGGGGCTACCCACCCAGTGGAAAGGCCATAGCCGTGGTGTTTTTGGGTGGCGCCTCCGTTCTCCTTAAAATCGCCCAATTCGCCCCTAGCTAGAGAGAAAACGGCTTGGGGTTTTTTTTTTAAGCGAATATCACTAGGCAAGGTGCCTAGTGACTAGTTTTATAAATAATAAATTCCTCATAGAGGACAATACAAAGTAAGGAGGGCCATACCATACCTTACATCATCCTATCGAGGTGAGACCTCGCTCCTAACAAGGATGCAAAAAATAAGAACTAGCAAGAACCAAATAGAGTATGATTATCACAGAGTTTACAACACACTCTATGATGATATTACATATGAGAATACTAAAATAATGAAGCAGTATAAAAGCTAGAAAGAAAGTAGAATCATGCAGTCCACACTTCCTTCTACAAGTGATGGAATGGAAAATGTAGAAAGGCCCGACTATACTAATTTGAAAAAAATGATATTTTCGGCTCTCTATCACGATCATATATGCTATCCATCATTTCTTCGAGTTCTTGGACTTTTTGGACCTTTTGGATTTTTATTTTGTACTCCTCGTAGGTTGCACCCTAGTAGGCTCTAATGGGCGCCTTACCCTCTTTACTCTCTTTGGAGCATTATCATGAATTTCCCTAGGCGACAAATCTCCTTCTCTTGCCACCATACTAAAATTATGTGCAGTGGATTCATCCTGAAGTTCCTCTTCTTCAAAAAAATCATCATCCTCCACTAAATAATGTCCTTGAGGAACCCTTTCTTGGAAAGATGCCACTTGCCTTGCCAAGATACCCCTCGTATCATTCAAATCCATTCGCTTGACAAGTTCATCATCCGTGGGTAAATACTTTGAATATGGGACAAGCTGCATCAAGGATTTAGGCACAAAGGAAGGAGCATTTATGTTAAAAAAAGACTTACCAAAATTAGGAGAAGCACTTCTACACAAACGTTCAAGTTGAACAATTGGAATTAGATCTTTTCCAAAAAATTTTGGCTTGGTCACACTCACAGATTCGAAAGTTGTGCTAACCTCGAGTGAAGGAATAGTGAGAGCTTGCTTATTCTCAACACAGGTTCGTTGACTCAAATTGACATCCTCATCCTCACTAAAATCCATAACAGAGTCATTAGAGTCCACAAGAGGATTACGTGAAGCAGCTGCTCCCAAATCCTCCAAAGAATGCACATCAAGTTGCTCTCCCACATCGACAGCGTGTGGGGTCTGGGAATCGTTCACTCCAGCTGCTGCAACTAATTCCTTACCAGGCTCAGTAATAGGAGAAGTTGGGGTCTGCTTATCATCAACCAAAAAATCCCCACATGAGTCCACAACAATTATACCATCCATCAAAATAATAATCCCACACGAACTTTGAGGTGGAATATTCCCATGCACGTTAGGAGTTAAAGCTGACTGCTGCACAAAATCCTCACGAGCTTGAGGAGTAGACTGCAGTAATCCTTCAGCTGTAAAATCCTTCGTAGCCTTGACATTAAATTCCCCTCGTGACACCTCAGCATCTAAAGCATCCAAAAAATTAATCCCATGCTCACTCTTGTCCAAACACGCTGCATCCCTTAAAGCTAAGGGCTGTTGATTCACGATTGCACCCTCACGTGACAAAGATTCCACTTCACCCCAGTTGCACCTGTTGGTTGAACAGCTTTCCCACTCCTGGGAGTAAAAGGAGAACTCGCAGCTTTAGGAGAACTCCCAATCAGATTAAAAGAAAGTTCCATTTTCCTGGACGTCGCAACAGGCACATTAGTTGCATCTTTACCAAAAACAACCTTCACATCAGGAACCAGAGTCTTGGGATGTTCAAAAAATGTAGCTTCAACCCATGCGCGAGTCCTAAGATCAGCCTGAAGTCGCTAACCATCCAAACTGTGATGTCGCGATTCCTCAAGACCCCTCTCCACAGTTTGATCAGGAGCTGTCTCAATACCCTCCAAAAGAGCAAAAGCATTCGAAGTTTCAACAATTTCTTTTTGAATTTGAACTACATCATTAACCTTTGTATTTAGAACACCTTCAGATTGTTTGGCAGCTTCTTGTCCTTGTTTCTTTTTTGTATCTACACGAATCCAAGCCTTAGAGTTCTTATGTGGATTAAAAACCCTTCTGCCATTCCCTTTTGGCTCCCCTCGTGCACTTACAATTTGCGCAGCATCAAGAATGTCATCACTCTCCTTTTGAGTGGGCTGTGTACTATCACGTTGAGTCATCAAATCATCACCCTTACTAATATTACCAACAACCTTACCACTTGTTAAAACCTTAACTGCAGCCTTCATACGATCACTACCAAGTTCAGGATGAATCACATGGCATTCATCTTCACAATGGCCTTGAAGCCTACATTCCTTACAATATTTGGGAACATAATCATATCTAATTCGAACCCACTTAAATCTTGCTTCACCCGTTGTGGAGTTTTTGATTCCAATACGAACCTGTTGTGGACGAGGTGCCAATAAATCAATTTCAACTTTAACTTTCGCACAACTAGGTCTAGATTTAGCTATTGTGGCAGCATCTAGTTGAAGTGGTCGTCCAATGGCCCTAGCAAAGGAAAATACCGTATCTTGGCCAAAAAAAACTGGGGGTAAACCAGGGAACGAGATCCATGCAACACCAATAGAAGTTTCTTCATTAGGATCAAACAAAACCTCGTATTTAAGACCACGCATTTGGTGAAGCGAGTAGCCTACCTTGATGTAAAACGCTGGTCTGGATAGAACATGTACATAGTCTTCCAAAAGCGAGAGTTTAATTAAAACGTGGCGAGAATCAAGAAAACCAATACAACACTCACCCTTAAGCTCAAGTTGCAATGGAATTTGTTTCTTTAAATCATGAAAATCCGATATACCGTATGCAAACTTTCCAACCACAGCATATTGTAGTTCTTCATTAATCACCATGCTATCCACATCCTTGTCAACCCAAAGAAAGGATGGTTCGCCATGATGTAAGTCAAAACTAGGCGCTGGAACATTAGTAACTACGTGTGGGGTAGTATTAGGGTTAAGAATGGTTTTATATGAATGTTTTTCAAGTTGTAGGGCTGGTATAGGACTGAGATTAGTAGTACACCCTGGACAACCCCATTAGGGGTCTATCCAGTGGCCGCGATGGCCTTGAAAGTCAAATCGCCAAGATCGCCATGTTTTAGAGAGAAAAGTCGTTTTTATGGCATGGGGTTTTTTTTTTTTTTCTTTTTTTTTCGGCTTGGGTTTTTTTTTTTTTTTTCTTCTCCTTCTTTTTCCAAATTTAGGAATGCTAACACACTCTTGGTGGGTGGTGTACGGCTTAGGGTTTTTTTTTTTTTTTTTTTTAGCGAATATCACTAGGCAAGGTGCCTAGTGACTAGTTTTATAAATAATAAATTCCTCAAAGAGGACAATACAAAGTAAGGAGGGACATACCATACCTTACATCATCCTATCGAGGTGTGACCTCGCTCCTAACAAGAATTCAAAAAATAAGAGCTCGCAAGAACCAAATAAAGTATGATCATCACAGAGTTTATAACACACTCTATGATGATATTACATATGAGAATACTAAAAAAATAAAATAATATAAAAGCTAGAAAGAAAGTGGAATAATGCAATCTGCACCTCCTTCTACAAGTGATGAAGTGAACAATGTAGAAAGGCCCTACTATACTAACTTGAAAAAATGATATTTGTGGCTCTCTATCACGATCATATATGCTATCCATCATTTCTTCGACTTCTTGGACCTTTTGGATTTTGATTTTGTACTCCTCGTAGGTTGCACCCTAGTTGGCTCTAAGGGGTGCCTTACCCTCCTTACTCTCTTTGGAGCATTATCATGAATTTCCCTAGGCAACAAATCTCCTTCTCTAGCCACCATGCTAAAATTATGTGCGGTGGACTCTTTCTCAAGTTCCTCTTCTTCAAACAAATCATCATCCTCCACCAAATAATGTCCTTGAGGAACCCTCTCTTGAAATGATCCCACTTGCCGCGCTAATATACCCCTCGTATCATTCAAATCCATTCGCTTGACAAGTTCATCATCCGTAGGTAAATACTTTGAATGTGGGACAAGATGCATCAAGGATTTAGGCACAAAGGAAGGAGAATTTATGTTTAAGAAAGACTTACCAAAATTAGGAGAAGTACTTCTACACAACCGTTCAAGTTGAACCGTTGGAATTAGATCCTTTCCAAAAAATTTTGGCCTAGCCACACTTGCAGATTCCAAACTCGTGCTTACCTCAAGTGAAGGAATAGTGAGAGCTTACTTATTTTCTACACGTGTTCCCTGGCTCAAATTGATATCTTCATCCTCACCACCCACAAGAGAATTACAAGAACCAGCTGCTCCCAGTTCCTCAAAAATTTGCATGCTAGCAGGCCCAACTGGACTCCCACATCGCCCAAAAGTAGGAGCGTTAGCTGGGAGGTCACGCTGCAAGGAATACATCCCAGGTTCCTCAACATTGATTAACACCTTATCAGCTGCATTTAAAGGCATTGAATGCACAAAATCCTGTCTTAAATTTGACTTCAGGCCTTCAGCTTCATAAGCCTGCATATCCTCGACATTGACCGCATGTGGGCACTGGGAATTCACCCCAGCTGCTGCAATTAATTCCTTACCAGGCTCAAAAACTGCTGCAATTAATGCATTCCCATCAAGCTTAGGAGTTTGCTTATCAACCATCAAAAAATCCCCACATGATTCCACAACATTAAGTTCCCCTCGTGACACCTCAGCATCTAAAGCATCCATTAAATTAATCCTATGCTCACTCTTGGCCAAACACGCTGCATCCCTTAAAGCTAAGGGTTGATGATCACCCTCACTTGACAATGATTCCACTGTCACATTAAAATCAATAGCAGCTGGACCCACAGCATTAACTACACCCTCACGACCTGCATGGGATTTAAGATAAGGAAAATTCCCATGCACAATTAAAGCTGAAGGCTGCTGAACATTAATAGCAGAAGGCACGAAATCCACACGATCTGTAACTTCTCCTTCAGCAATTAATATCCCTTCACCTTCTAAAACCTGCGTGTCCTCAACTTCCCCTCGTGACTCCACAGCTAAATCATCTAACATATTAAACCCATGCGCCGTGGGGGACAAATTGTTGTCCAAAATTAATGCTGCATCTTTTAATAAAGCTGAAGGCTTCAACGCAACATTAATACCAGAACTAACTGGTATATTTAAAACTCCACCAACCCCCAAACCTTCAGCAACAACATCTTCAGCTCCAGTTGCATTAAAGCTGAGATCGAAACCTTTAGCTTCACTACCAGTAGCAGCTGGAACCACAACAATAAATTCACCCTCACGTGCAGCTTCAAAAACTCCATCGTTATTCAAACCAGTTGCACGAGTGGAGGGCAGTTCTACATCTTTCCTCGCAGCTTGGCCCCTAGCTTCAAAGCTCAAAGACACATCATCATTCAACACTGCCCTATTCTTACCCGTACCTGATTCAACTGAAACAGCCAATGCATCAACCTTTGGGTGATCTTTAAAAGCCTCATGAACCCAACTCCTAGTCCCAAACTGCGTAGGATTAGGAGATACAAAATTCCCATCCTTGGATGAGTCGACCTTAGACGCAGCAGCAGTCAACTCCACAACCTGCGACTTCTCCTTACCCCCATCTGCTTGTTGAATCAAAGTCGCATTATGGTCACGACTTTCATCAACCACACAGCATAGCAAAAGCATTAGTCGTAGCCACTGTATCACATTGATTAACACGAGCCAATCAATTGTATCTTGTTTGGATTTATTCTCCACTCTTATCCACGCACTGGGATTTCTATTTGGATGAACATACTTTTTAAAATTTGTTCTTTGTCGACCTTGATTTTGAATTGGAGCAGGAGCATCCTTTTCATCAAAATTCTTACCCTCTTCAGCCTTGTTCACAGTACCCACAATTTTCCAACTTTTTAGCACCTTCAAAGGCTCTTGTCGCACAGATTTTGTTGCAACTTCCTTAGCATCTTCACTAGGAACTAAATCCGGATGAAGCACATAACAATCTACTTCATTGTGCCCTTGCAACCAACACTCACTACAATATTTTGGAATGTAATCATACATGATCTTGATCCATTTAAACCTTGTTTCTCCATTCGAAGAGTTCTTAATGCCAATTCTCAATCGTTGTGGCCTTGGCGCGAACAAGTCGACTTCAACTTTAATCTTTGCGCAACTTGGTCTAGATTTAGATTTTGTAGCAGCATGAAGCTGCAAAGGTCTTCCAACAGCCCTAGCCAACGAGAAAACTGAATTTTGACCAAAAAACACCAGAGGCAAACCTGGGAACGAGATCCATGCAACACCAATGGAAGTTACCTCCTTAGCATCAAACCAAACTTCATATTTGAGCCCTCGCATTTGGTGAAGCCTATGTCCTATCTTAAAGTAGAATGCAGGACGTGACAATAGGTGTACATAGTCTTCCAGGAGCGAGAGCCTAAACAAAACATGTCAAGATTCTAGAAAACCAATGCGATACTCACCTTTAAGATCTAGTTGCAATGGGAGTTGCTTCTTCAATTCATTTAATTCCGGCATGCCGTAAGCAAACTTTCCAACCACTGCAAATTCAAGCTCTTCATTAATCACCATATTTTCAATGTCTTGATCTTCCCAAACGAAAGAAGGTTCACCATGGTGAAACTCCATAATAGGATCTAGGATAGAAGGTATAATAGAAGGTTTTGTAGTAGGGTTTAGGATAGAAACAAAGGATTTAGCTAACGGGGGAGGGATTATAGGAGGAGTAGGGATGTGTGCCGCCTGGACAACCCTAGGAGGGGGCTGCCCAGTGTTGGTCGTGGCCATTGATGGCCGAGAATAACTTCACAAATCGCCACCAAGTCGCCACTCCTAGAGAGCATTTTTTACTGCGACACCCTTTTACGGCTTGGGGTTTTTTTTTTTTTTAATCAAGAGTCAACTAGGCATTTCACCTAGTGACCATTTTTATTAATAAGCAAAAATAAATACAAAGTCTTACAATGTGTGCACAAAACAAGTGCAAAAAACAAATGAATCCTACTTCTCCTAATTTGGCACCAATTTTACTTGCTATCCTCACTCTCTTGGGTTGAATGCCATTGGGCACTAATACCACCAAGTAGACTAAAGCTAGCTCATAATCTTGATGCTTATAAACATAAGAAGTAGAATCTACACTAGTATCAAAATAAGATGCACAAACTAGAAAGCTAGCTAGTGTTGATCTTCCTTTTAGCTTGCAGGATGAATGTAACCCCAAAGAGTGAGGCCAAACTAGTAACTTCCAGCAACAAATGATGTAATACTTGAGCCTGTCAAGTCGACCAAAGTAATGGAGGGTCAATGCATGAAGCAGCTTACCCCATTGGATCTCAATTCGGTTCCCTATTGGCAAAGGATGCAACATCATAGCACTTCCCAGATGAGTGAAGCAATGTAAAGACCCTTGAGATATAAGTAGTACAATCAGCATCATGTCGAGTTGATTGAGACAATGTGATACTCCTTGAACAATCAGTATTGTGGTCATCAACCTTCCTAGCTGAATCTGAGCTAAGTTAGGATGCAATATTGAAAACAACTTAAGCATCATGATGTTTGTAATCCAAGATAAGAACACGAGTTGAATGAAATGCATAATGAATTTTAGAACAATCCCAGCTTGTATGAATGGCAAAGTATTCAAAGCAGTCCATCTTTCTCTTTTCAGCATTGTTCCAGCATATTTGTCTTGAATGAGTCGACTAAGGCAGTGAAGCACCAGTGCTCCATCAACATAATACTTGTAGAGCACCGGTGCTCCACCATTGTCCTTCAGCATATTGCTAAATAATATAGCAACAAAGTAGTCCCCATCATGTGTAAATTTATCCAGCTTGTACCTGCAAACAAAGAAGCTAATGTTAGTGAAAACAACCCCTATGATCTCCACTCTAAAGCCTTGATCATAGGGGGCAAAGTCCAAGCTCCAATCAGCTTCTCCTAATCATTCTCCTCCTCTGATTGTCATCACCTTGAGCCTTTCCATCTCTTAGCTCTAAACTCCACACAATGATGCTTATCAAAATTGACTAAGAACCTGGCCTTAGGAGGCATTTCACCAAAAGAGGTATAGCAAACAGTGGGCAATTCATAAGCTAGATTGGCAAGACAATCAGCTAGCTTATTGCCCTCTCTCAAAGTATGTTGAAACTGAAAGTTCCCTAGCTGCTTCAACTTCAGAATATCCTTCACAACAGAAGCAATAGACCACATAGGTTGCCAAACACCTTCAATCACCTGCTTGACAACTAGAGAATCAGTTTCAATCACAACCTCTCCTAGGCCATTCTCAACACTGTATTTCATGGCTTCCCTAATAGCCATAGCCTCAGCATACATATTGTTGTGCTCCCCAATGAGCTTAGCAAAGGCATACAATACATCACCCTCTACATTCCTTACACAAAATGCCATAGAGCTAGGGCCAGGATTCCCCCTAGAGGCACCATCAGTATTCACCTTTAGGACTCCAAAGTTTGGTACTTTCCATCCCATTTTGATGTACCTGAATCTAGGCAAATAAGCCTCTAAAGCATTGACAATATCAGGCCATGATTGTCTCACCAAAGAAACAAAAGGGAACCTCAGCTTCACAAAGTAAAACAAATTGCTAGTGACTTCATAAGGCAGCCGAGAGTAGGATACAATTTTATCATGTTTTAATGCATTTCTTCTCTTCCAAAGGGACCAAACAATAAAAGAAGGAACAGTGTGAAAGACATCTTTAATCCAGGGCTTAGGCCATTGCCTCCACCATTTAAAACAAACCTGATGAAGATTGCATCCATTCACCTGAACTCCTGCAGCTTGAGCAAAATACTTCCACACACTGTTGGCCACTTGACTTGTCCTGAAAAGATGTTCTCTAGTCTCAATGTTAGGAGATGTGCATCACCAACACCTGGATGGGAATTGATATCCCATTCTCTTCAATTCATCATCAATTGGTAGCTTAAATTTCCACAATCTCCACATCATAAAAGACACTTTCATTAGCATCCCTTTCACCCACATAAACCTGGAGATAGGGACCCTATGCTGCTTCACTCTCATGTAGTTCCATGCACTGCTCACTGAAAATTTGCCATTTGATGTCAAGTCCCACCAAGCCTTGTCTCTTCTCTGATCAGTCCCAAGCAAATGAACATTCTGAAGAATGTGATCAACAATGTCTTCAGGTAGTAGGAGATGCAAAAGCTCTACATTCCAAGTTCCCTCATCAATCACCTCTCTCACATTGTTGTACCAAAGCTCACAGTTAAAAGTAGAAGGTACAATGAAGTATAATGGCCCAAGACCTTACCAATTGTCATACCAAAGATGAGCTGAGCCTTGTCTTATCTACCAATGTATCTCATGATCAATAGCTTCCCTAGCTTGTATCATCTTCTTCCAGACATAGGAACCTTGCTTGAAAGGCACAATTGCCTTATGCAACTTCTTGCAGTACTTGTTAGACATGTATGTAACCCACAAAGAATTTCCAGTTCTGAAGTTCCACCAAAGCTTAGCAAACAAAGCACTGGACACATCAAACAATGATCTGAATCCCATGCCTCCTTCATCAACTGGCAGGCATAGATTCTTCCAGGAAGACCAATGCCTATTAGATCCTTCTTGTGAGTTTCCCCAAAAGAACTTAGCAAAGAGCTTATGCAACTGATTGAGCACACTATCTATAGGATTGACTGCTGAAAGGAGATGTATTGGCATACTTTGAAAAACATGCTTGATCAGGATGGCCCTTCCCCCAAAGGAAAGCATTTTAGCACTCCAACCATGAATCCTTGATGTTACTTTCCCCACCAGCTCCTCATAGTATATTTTCTTCCTCCTACCATAAAAGATAGGGCAACCAAGGTATGTGAAAGGAAAGTCCTTCCTCTGAATGCCAGTAATCAGTTCTACTTTTTATACTTCATCTTCTCCCACTGAAGCATGCAAGTAAATAGCACTTTTATCCTTGTTTATCTTCTGACCAGACACAGCTTCATATGCTTGCAAAACTCCAGAGATCGGGTGTAAAGAATCCTCATGAGCTGAAGTAAATAGTATAGTATCATCAGCATATGCTAGATGATTGAGATGAGGACTCCACTTAGGCATTGCATAAGGCCTATAGAAGCTGTGAGTGTTGAGAGAATTCAAGGTCCTAGAAAGAACCTGAGCAGTGAGTATGAACAAAGTAGGTGACAAGGGGTCACCTTGCTTTAGGCCTCTTCCTGAATGGAAAAAACCATAGCTTTGGCCATTGAACAAGACTGAACACCAGTTTGATGAGACAAGCTGGAAGATGATATCAATAAACTCATGGCAAAACCCCATCTTCCTCAGCACCATTGTCAAAAAAGGCCAGGACACCCTATCATAAGCCTTCATCATATCCAGTTTTATTACTACAGCATCTTCTCCTCTTTCATTGATATCATGAATGATTTCCTGAGCCAACAAGACATTCTCTACTATGCTTCTCCCTTGCACAAAGCCTGCCTAATTCTGGGAAATGAGAGTAGGTAGAACATCTACCAATCTATTGTGCACCACTCTTGAAAGGACCTTGTTGATAAAGTTGCTTAAGCTTATAGGTCTGAGATAAGAAAATGTTGTAACTGAAGGCTTCTTAGGGATCAGAACTAGATTAGTGTGTGTGACATATCTAGGGATGTGTCTTCCACTAAACAATGCCTGCACCACCCTAACAATATCATGCTTAATGATATCCTAAGCAACATGAAAAAACTTGCCAGTATAGCCATCAGGGCCACTAGCACTATCTCCATTAAGTCCAAACACTGCTTGTTTGACCTCTTCCTCCCAAGGCACTTTTGTGAATGCCTCATTCTGCTCATCACTGATCATAGAAGGCACATTCATCAATAGATCATAGTTGTTAGATACCTCTTCTGTGGCAAATTGTTTCTGAAAGAACCACAAAGCTTCATTGACCATTGCTTCTTGAGAGTTGATCCAATTGCCATCCCTATTTTGAATTTTGCTCACATGTAGCTACTTTCTTCTTCCATTGACATGAAAGTGAAAGAACTTAGAGTTCACATCCCCTTCCTTGAACCATTGCATGCCAGCTTTTTATTTCCAAAATTCAGCTCCAATAGCAAGGTATCTCTTCAGCTCAGCTTCAGCTTTCTTCAAGGCTTCTCTATTCTCAGGTGTTGGGGCTAATTCCAGCTGGAACTCATGTGCCAAAATAATGTCTTCCAAAGTGGAAACCTGCTGAAAGATATTACCATATGTAGCCTTGCTCCAAGCAGTCAACTTCTTCTTCAATGTCTTCAATTTAGTGTTCAGTGAGTAGAATGGATCTCCTGCAGCTTCAATGTCCCAGTGCTCCCTTATTAAATCAAGGAATGAGTCATGTGATGTCCAGAAATTGAGAAATTTAAAGGGCTTGATTGTAGGAGAATCATCCTGTGAGAAATTAATCAACAAAGGGGAATGATCTGAGCCCACTCTAGCAAGGTGATCAATTTCAATCTTAGTGTACATATCCACCAATTGCTGATTACCTAAGCACCTATCAAGCCTCTTTAGGATAAAATCTTCTTCAGTCCTACAATTCCACCAAGTAAAGATGCTTCCAGAATGAAAGCCAAGATCCATAAGCTGACAATTACCTAGAGTAGAAGAAAACTCTTCATACTCGGGCATAAAGACTGGTAATCCCCCATACTTCGCATTCTCAGCTAGAATGACATTGAAATCCCCAGCACCCAGCCAAGGCCTCACATTATCACTAGCAAAGTACTGCATTGCTTCCCAAAGGAAGAACCTATCACCAGCATTTGTTTTGGCATACACAAATGTGATGACAATTTCTTCATCAAAGTGTTGGTTGTTGATGGAAAGTGTAATCTGCTGCTCATCATTCATCACCTCTTGCACTTCAAAATCAGCATTAACAAACACCCACACCTTCCCATTGACATTATGATAGCACTGGTCCATCCCAAGTCTCAATTTATAGCTATTAATAGTACTCACATCCTGGAATGGTTCCATCAATCCTATAACTTGAAAATGCTTCCTTTGGTGCAATGTGATAAGCTTATCAAATGCTTCTGGAGTGTTTACTGACCTTATGTTCCAGATAAGGAGCTTATCCATCTAATTCTGCTTGGTTGAGGTTGATCTCAAAGCTTTGATTTCGTCAGGGTCCTGGCTATAGTTCTTCTTGTTTCTCTTTTGTGCCTGCTTTGATTGATTTGAAAACTCTAGGGGTGCTGGAGGAATCAGCTATTGTTGTGATCTTGCACTTCTTGGGGACAAATCAGCCTCCCTAGCCACTTGCTCAAAGTTATGTGCAGTGGAGTCTTCATCTAGTTCTTGATGCTCAAGCCTGCCTGGGCTTAAAGGACCATCCCTAAGCTTTATACCTTCCTGGGTGTGTACCTCCTTGACAATTGGTTGCAAAGGCATGTTTTCAATAAGATCATCTTCATCATCATCAGAGGTGGCACCTGAAGAAATCAATGATGATCCCTGGGCAAGATCTTCACCCTGGACTTGACTAGGAATAGTTGAAGCAGTCGTGTTTAAGTGACAATTCAAAACATTGTTCTCTCCCACATCGACTGGTGGAAGTGAAGGCGCCTTAGGTATAAAAGCCACTTCCCTTCCAGAACCGGATTTAACTAACTCTAAGGCTTTTTGCATTAACTCCCAAGCCCCAGAATTAATTCCCCTCAGCTCATTCAATGCATCTTCATTAAACACGCTGATCTTACCTACCAAATCAACCTCGTGAACTGAATTTTCAGTTGGTGGGATCGCAATTAAAGCGCGATCTTTGTCTGAACCCTTAGCTTCCTTCAACTCTCCCAGCTCGTGTGCATCATCAATCCTAACATCCTGAGCTGCTTTAAAATTTTTTTCCTTCAAATTACTTTGAAAAACTTCTTCTACCCATTGACGAGTACTTATTACTCCTGTATTAACTGCCTTAGGAGTTACATTCCTGATTGGAGTCGAATTTGTATTCCTCCTTTCAATTTGTTCAGAATTACCAATGCTCCTATTGGAGTTCACATCCTTCTCCTCTCCTACTTGGACTTCAATAATCTCATCATCCTCAACATCTACTACTGCAAAGGGATTATTATCTTGAACATCATCACCCTTAGCCTTAGCATCTTCTTTTTGCTGATTCTTTTTGCTCTCAACTCTCACCCAAGCATTAGGGTTTCGATTAGGATTCACACCCTTCCTAAGCTTACTTTGTCGAGCATCTGACTTAGTGTTCCTCTTGTTAATCTCCTCAAGCATAGCTGGAGCCTCTTTATCATCTAAATTGCCCACAAGTTTGCCACTTTTAAGCACTCTAAGAGGCTGCTTCTTGTCATCATTCTCACCCTTTGCAAACACCTTATCATCAAGCTCCGGATGAAGAATAAAACATTGTTCTTCATCATGTCCCTGCAGCTTACAATGATTGCAATACTTAAGCAAATAGTCATACTGCACCTTGATCCATTTGTACTTGACATCACCAGTGGCTGAGTTCTTGATTCCAATCCTCACTCTTTGAGGCCTTGGAGATAGTAAATCAACCTCTACCTTAACCTTAGCACAACTAGGTCTTGTTCTAGCCTTTGTAGCTGCATCCAATTGCAATGGTTTCCCAATTGCACTAGCCAATGCAAACACTGCTTCTTTAACAAAGAATACTGGTGGCAAGCCTGGAAAAGAGATCCAAGCGACTGCCACAGATGTCTCCTCTCTTGGATCAAACCAAACATCATACTTCAATGCTCTCATCTGATGATACACATTTGTAAACTTAAGATAAAAAGCAGGCCTTGACAAGAGATGCACATAATCTTCCAGCAATGAAACCCTAATCAAAACATGCCTAAGATCTAAAAAGCCTATAGAACACTCTCCTTTCAAATCACATTGAAGTGGTAATTGCTTTTTAAGCTCGTGAAAGGCAGGCATGCCATATGAAAACTTGCCCACGACTGCATATTGTAATTCTTCATGAATTACCATGTTGTCCACATCCTTGTCATCCCAAATGAATGAAGGTTCTCCATGATGAAGCTCCATTATAGGCTCAGGGATTGAGGGCATTACAAATGGTCGTGCAGTAGGTTTTAAGGTTGAAGCATACGATAATGGTGGTGGATTGTTATTAGTAGGTGTTATAGTGGTGTTAGGGGGTTGTGGAGGGGTAGTATTAGGCTGGACAACCCCAGTGGGGGGCTGTCCAGTGGCCGGAACGGCCATGGGAGATGGCCCTAGGTGTGTCGCCGAAAATCGCCTAGAAATCGCCTAGTCTAGAGAGAAAACTAGGCGCCTTGGTTTGGGTTTGGGGTTTAGGGGTTTTTTTTTTTTTTTTCTAGCGAATATCACTAGGCAAGGAGCCTAGCGACTAGTTTTTGTGGATGGGGTTTTTTTTTTTTTAAGCAAAAAAATCCAGGGTTTTTTTTTTTAGCGAAAATCAAGGGTTTGGTTTTTGGGGTTTAAGATTTTTTTTTTTTTTTTTAAAAAAAGAATGTGAATTTTAATTATCAAAACTGTATGGAATTTTTTTTGTTTTTTTTCAAAAAACTTTTTTTAACCCCTCCCCTTCCCCTCTCAAAAGAAATAGTGGCCCCCACCTTTTTTCAGTAAAATACCACAGCTACGAGCTGAGTGGCTAATTTTGTTAATAATATTCAATAAATAAAAAATATATAAGGTCTTTACGCTGAAATAATAAATCATGCATAGTCTATGTATTGTATTCTTTTCAATGAAATGAGCATTTATACTACTTGTATCTAGACTCTTGATCACATATTCTCTACCTATTGTAGCCTTCTCAATGGAATGAGTATCATATGACACTAATACCATTTGAAAACTCCACAATATGTAGAGTATGTAACTAGAAATATGTGAATAAAAATCAACTTAACTAACATGACTTCCATGATCAATTGTAAAAGATCCCTCATAAATATATAAAATGTAACATTTATGAGTTGTATCCATGCTTCCATGATCAATGAGCAAAAGTTTGCACCAAAAAGTCCTTTGTGCATCGCATGCCCAAAGGTTTGGCGGGATTGAAGGCTCACTGAGATGCTCGTTGAGCACGAGTCTGCTCAGGGCCGCGCGGTCTTCCAAACGACACCCTCCCTTCCGTGCTGAGCTCGCAAGGCTGCTCGTTGAGCACGAACAAAATCTGCCTCTCCATAGCGATGCTGCCTTGAGCTTGCTAAGATGCTCGTTGAGCAAGCATGAACTCTGGCCAATTGCTCCCCAATGAAACGATGAGCTCACTAAGTAGCCCGTTGAGGGAGCAAAAAAATTGGCAACACAAAACAATCCAACGCCAAGCATCATCCCAAATATAGTATCCAAGCTTGCAACATTCCCATTCTAATGCACTCCATAGCATTCCAAGCATACCAATGAGTATGAAGGACCATCATAACATGAATTTTATTCTTGAAAGTACCTAAAAAAGAAAACAAAGTTAGTAGTAAAACCTCTATGTTCTCCTCTTTATAGATTTGATCATGAATGATGAGTCCACCTACCTTGCTTTTTAACCATTCCTCCTAGGCCTAGATCGATTATAAGGCTCATTACACTTATCAGCATTCAAAATCCTCCTTCCCATGCTTTCCAAGTTTTGGAATGATTTCACCATAACTTCTCCTTGATCAATTTTCAAGTTTGCCAAGTAATTCGCCAACTTATTCCCTTTTCTAAACACATGCATCACCTCGACCTCTCTGTTTCTCCATCAAGCTCCAAATTTTCTCCATTTTATGCACAATTTGCCAAGGAACCTCCCAAGTTTTTGTCATGGCATTCTTGTAAAAGCGAAGCATTTCAACAATAACATGAGAGTAAGAACTACACGCCACATACCTCAACGCCATAAGAATTGTTGTGGCCTTTCTTGGGCATTTGTGGTCATACAATCATCCATCTCCTTTGCACAAGCATGCCAAAGGTCCCATCTCTCATACCGAACACAAAATACCTAAGAACTTATGCATGGATTTCCTCTCGACACACCATCCGTTTTATATTGACCCACCCTACCTGAGGCGGGCTCCATACAACCTTTGTCATCACTAACTTAGGTGTATGATCCCTTAGCACTAGAAACAAGGCGCATACTGGAAGTTCTTCCTGCGCACTCTTAGCAACATGATGATATGCTGAGATACACCAACCTTGTTGTTTGAAACGGACTCACTGTGCCTCAATACATTTCTCCTCTTCCACAAATCATACAATAAAGATGGGAATAACGTAAAAAATCAATCTCAGCATCGGGCTACCAGGGGCATTCCAACACAAATTGATTATTTGAATTAATTGCAAACTATCAAAATTAAGACCTGCATGACCTCCAAAATAATTTCACAAATAATATGCTACTGGTGCATTAAGAAAAAAATGGAAAACAGTCTCAACATTAGGATTTATGCAGCAATACACCTTGAGTAAAGTTCATTCCCCCTTTTTTTAGCATATCATCTAGGGACAACTTAAATTACCATAACCTCCACAAGAAACTATTGAAGGAGCAGTCCGTGGAAGATTGTAGCATAAACTACAAAAGAAAATGAAAAAGAGAACAAAGAAGAGAAGAATGATTAACCTAAGAGCCAAAAATCTGATGAGTAAAGAAAAGGACAAGTCAAAGTCTGATGAGCAAAGAAGATGAAAAGCCTTCTTGGAAAACTGAACTCATCTCGAGATAAGTTGTCATGTGAAACAGCTACTTACTACACCTTTCAGCTTGTATATTGTAAATGGCCTTTCCAACTCGAGAAGAAAAAATGACTTATACAAGAAAGGGTGTATTCAGTATTTCAAAATATTTTGAAGTTTGTTTTACCTCCATGCAGACTAAGAATAACTGGTATAGCACTAACTTAGGGATCAAGTTCTAATCTGTTTCCCCCATATCAAGGCCCCCAATTCTCGTCAAATCTCATCCTTAATTTCGATCAACTTAAACTAAAATAGATTTTCTCCGTAACTATCCACCTTCTTTCCTTTCACATGCGCCTGGTGCTTCCAAAAAATATGCCTATATTTCCTCTATACAATATATTTATTTTTGGTTTATTTTATGTTTGATAATACATTGAAAATATATATGGTATATTACAAATAATTTAGGTATAATTTTTAGTATATTATTTTTGTATTTGGTATGTGATGTTATGCCAACACTCTATATCGGGATCAATACATTACTGATGCTTGATCGAATGAGAGCGTATGGCATGCAGTTAAATATACCAAAGTTTTGAGAATTCTGACACATTATGCTTTGAAGCAACTCTTTACTTTATCTATGTATTTACGTTAGTAAGGATGTGAAATTAAAAGAAGCAATAACAAGTGTATTGGTCGATTTCTGTTCGATCACAGTCATCGGTTTCGATTTTATGAAGAGGCATTGGTTGACTTCGGAATCGTTGCGGTTGGGAAGAAATTGTTTCGTTAATTTTCGTGATCGGTTATGAATCGTTGTGATTGGATATTTTCGAATACAGTACTTCGATGGATAGCGCAGTTTGTCCTTATCCCAAGTTTAGCAGAGCGAATTTAGCAGATTCAGCGGAAGTGGATGAAAACATGCAACTGTTGGAAGAAGAAACGTGGGAAAGGAAAATTCTTCTAGGGTTGAAACTCTTCATCATTTTCAACCTATAAATAGGTCTTTTGGCTCTGATTTGAGGCGACGATTTTACTGATATATCAAAAGAGCAGCACTATTCTCAAAATCCTTATTCAGCCATCCAATTACTTTTTGCTTTATCCTTTCAATACACATAGGATTGTTGTTGTCATTAGCATAATTATTGTATCAAATTCAGCCGTGGCTTGGTTCAAACGTGGAAGAAGGATCATCTCTTTCATTTGAAGCACCATCCTTCGGCTCTTCCATACAATAAGCTTTTACTGCTTTAATTACTTCCATCAATTATTTGTTTTATTCGATATTTGCTTCATTTGTCGTTTAATTCGTTCATTATCTCACTATTTTCGTTCTTATCGATCTGTTGTTACTATTCTAATCGCATAATTTGGTTCGTCAACTTGCTATCTCTTAAGTTATCTTGAACACATTGTAATCGTCTATTTTGTCATATCATTCGACCAAGTAAATTCTTGTCGCATTCACTTGTTATTATATTACGCTCGATCATCATCGTATTCATCATCATCGTTAAATCTGCCGTTGTCATCGTAATTAATCGAAATCGTGCATCTAAGTTTAGACGAAATCATCTCGTCGTAATCTGTCCTTTTGCTGTTTACTTCGAATCAATCTGTTTGTACTTGCCATTCGAACCCTGTTAGAACTTGACATCGTTAAAATTATATCTGACATCGAATCTGCATTATTGGCATCGATACACTGCTTGTTTTCGGACTTAATCGTTAAAGCTCAATTGTTTTACGAACGTAAGCCGCTTATCGATCGAATCAAATTAAGATATAAACGGTCGCCTTAGACGCAACTAAATACAAATTTAATTGTAAAATCTGATACATTTTTGGGAAATACAACAAGAACTATCAAGATTTGCACTCTGTAGCTTTGGAAAAATGAAATCAAAAATATTCATCAACTATCAGATCTTATTTCAAAGCATAACCATGTATTTTGGAGACTACTATTTTGCCATATAATTTAGATATACCATGTATTCTGTACACTACAATTTTAAAAACATTGAATACGCATTGTATTTTTTTTTTTTTTTTGGTTACTAAGTAAATTTAGGAAATATACCATGTATTGTGGAACGGTTCAAGCATGACTTTAAATCGTAAGACATTGAATATACCTTGTATTTTTTTTACATCCGAAAGCCTAAAACTATTATCCATGTAAACTGCCATGCCAATCATATATAATGTTTATACCACAAAATATTTGAATATAATGTTTAAATATACCTTGTATATAATGTTTATACCACAAAATATAAGTTGGTATAATCTGGTCATGTAACTAGTTTTGACCTCACCATGGTTGAAACTTGAAAGTACTAAGAAGATAAGGGAGAAAACATCAACTTCACTCTACCGGTTGTGATGAACAAAAAAAAATTTTAGAATAGCTTGGAATCCTCAATTAGAATGAAGTCTTTTGGTAAAAGAAATCTATTACCCTTTTTTTTTTTTTTTTGGTATATACGATAGAGAGAGAAAGATATCCCTGATAAATGTAAATTTCATAATTAGTGTATTCAATTAAGCTAATTAGCATAATCTGCTTTTTATATTAAAAAAGTTCTATTTTTAAAATTAAAAGAAAACACTTCTACTGTAGTAAATATACAATATTAAAGTACCTTAGAGTGTAATTTTTCCAAACTAATTTTGAAAATGTCCAAATGGCAACATGAATAGGTTAAATAGGAAGTCAACGAAGTAGTTTTCAGCTTCAGCAAATAACTTTATGAGTTTTGCTATCAAACAATAGGTTCAAGCATAAAAATTATCTTTTTCATGACTTCTCCCTAATTTAACAACCTAAATCCTAATGACCAAAAAAGTTCACCAAAATATGCATGTAATGAAATCTCATTAAGAATTAAGAAAACTGAATCAAAATAGTGGAAAAAAGGAAGAAAATATATGTTACAAGACCCAAATGAACCACCTACATACATTAACATAATTTGGAACTGCAACTTTTAGAATGTAACTCTCAGGGGTCATTTGGTAAAAAAATAAATTATACAAGGATTAACAGTGCAGGGATTAGTAATATATAGATTATTTTTTATCTAGTATTTGATTCATTGTATTAAAATTTAAATATACAATGTATAACTTAAACTTGCATTTAGTTTAAAACTGTATTGAATTTATTTTCCAAGTTATACCCTTTGGACAAAAATTCCCCAATTTTCCCCCTTTCTCCATCATCTTCAACCTGCAACAATTCCATAACATATGAATATCAAATAAATGACATGCAAAATTCTTGACCCATTCTCCTCCCAAGTATGCTTCTTGCTGCCACCCTTTATACTAATTGTGCTTAAGCTTGTAATGCCTCTGATTTATCTCCTTCTTACCTCTTCTATTACCTTCTATGAGACTCCAAGATTTCTAAAGCAATGTTTTCAATCTTTTTGCTTTCAACTTTAATAGTTCAACTCAATTATACTAAATTTTACCCAGAAAAAAAAAAGTATTTGTGAAAGATACCCATTTTGTGATCATGAGTCGATATCATACGTCAATCTTCGTCGGCTCATTATACGATTGTAGCAGCTGATACTTTGTTGTCAATATCAAAATACTACGGAGGACTTGTTTGGAAGAACCAATTCAGCAGCATTAATGTTAGTGAGAAGGGCTTTAAGTCAAAGGTAGGTTGGTCATTTAATTTAATTTTATTATCCAGGTATTGTTAATCCTGGTATTGTTATACCAGGTTGGGGCTGGTATAAAAGTACAGGAAATGGCGTACTCCATCCGTCCCGAAATTAGAATTTAAAGACATTGGTCCATATTACACACACCTTTCATTTTACACCACTTGATTTAAAAGTCCTCATTTTTTTCTTAAACTTTGTTCTCAGTCAAACCCAGATACTCGTTTAGGGATGGAGGGAGTATATATTATCCTAGTATTACTTATGCTGAAGGAGAAATGAGGAACCGAACAAGGGATAAGAGTTTTCTTATCGCAGCCAAAGAGTTGAACATTAAATTCGAAAAGGTTCGAGGTGGAAATTAGGCTGTATAGCCACTTTTATAGCAGAAGTCAATGAATAGCCACTGCTTTTATGTTTTAGGGGAAAAGCCAAAACTATAAATTAGAGCTCCAACTCCATAGGAAAAACGTCGAGTTCAAATTAGTTGAATTGTTTTTGGAGTATAGAATGAAAAAACTTTAGTATATTTTCATGAAGTTTAGTACTCCCTCCGGTCCATATTATTTGATTTTTTAGGTGTTTTCACGCATATTAAGAAAATTATATTTTTAGCATTAATTAGCAATATAATTGACTATATTAGTCCTTATTCAAGCTATTATTACTTATCGTTTTATTTAAAATTATTTATTAGCAAAGGGTGACATTGTAAAATTGTGTCTTGATTTCCGAAAAGATCAAATATTATGGACCAAAAAAATAGGCTAAAAATCAAATAAAATTGACCGAAGGGAGTATATATTTCATCGAAAAACGATGTTTTTGTCATGATCACTGATTTTTTCTTAAATGTCCGCGAACTTTTTAATGAAGTTCTGTATTGTTTCTTTCAAAGTCATTGATTGTTTTATGAAATTCATTTTTTCCTTCAAAGACAGGATTCCTTTATGAAGTTCGGTGTATTTTTCTTTCAAAGACCAAGACTTTTTACTTCAATACCACGATTTTGTTCTTATAACTACAGGATTTATTGCTTTAAACACCATATTTTTTTCCTTCAATTCCATGACTTTTCCCCTCTTTTTTCCCCTCTTGTGGATGTTTGATTGATATATATAACTCTGAGCAAGATGATAATAAAAATTATTAGATTGAATAGCACCAATAAAACAAAAGAAACAGTTTGGATGTCTAATTCATAAGATGTATTTCAAAATATATTTTTTGGCTTCTATACAAAAGCTAGACTCGGTCATATCAGCGCCAGTTGATAAAAATCACCAAGTTGAAGGGAGATTTACCGAACCATGACACCGGAAGCAATGGTTCGCCTTTTTTATCCTGTTTAACATAATTTAGCAAAATGGCCCTTTGCTGATAATATTAAGACGAAAATACTTATCAACACCTAATCAATGACATGCATTCTCCCTCAATCTTTCGCTAGCTAAACTACCTCAAAATCATGGTAAAGAAATACTTGCCATCGATCCCTTCTAACCGTGTCCAACTAAATTACATTAAAATCTTGACAAATAGGTAACCCTTGAAATCTTGGAAGGGCAACACTTGCCCTCAGCCCCTTTCCTATCTCCATCTAAATTTTCTTGAAATTTTGGCAAATAGGCAACACCCGCACTCGACATTTTCATCCCATTTTCCCGAATTACATCTCGACCCATTTAAACCCTTCTCCCAACTAATTTTCCTTCAAATCTTGGATAATAGGCAACACGTCCTTCAACTCCTTTACCTTATCTCCTAGCTAAATTATCTATAAGTCTTGGCAAGGCAATATTTGCCAAGTTGGAGGTCATTTATATAGAACTATGGAAAACAAGGACTAAGCCTCAAAGCCAGTCAAATTTGGAGACACCAGGTGAAATTTTCATAAGTTTGAGATAGATAACAAGTTCTTGCGTGAGATGGACACTTCTGGAACTGTTGCTATAACTTTGACATCCATAAGAAAAAAATTATTCCACAAAAGGCCCTTCATGGTGATCACCAGATATTTCTATTAGAAAATGCTCGTTTACTTCCAAGCTAGAGATTGTCAGATCTTCACTAACAGAAGGATCTGCTGATTGCCAGAATAAGCCATTTTTTGAATGATTTTCCTTTCAGGGTCAAATCTCCGATGGGCACCAAAAAGTGTCTTATTTTTATAAATCGGACGGATAGTTTTCATTATTCTTCTATGGCTATTGAGCATATTTGACACGACCTAGATTTTCAGTTAGGTCGTGCGGGCACCCGACATCCTCCCCTAAACCTGTCGGGCGAACCCTTTTGAATTTAATTCACAAAAATACACATAAAATTAACTTATAGATAATAAATAAGACCTAAAAAGTGTAATCACCTAATTTTGGTACAAAATACCAAAAATTATGTAAAATAGTTGTGTCAAATGTTATGTGAATTTTGCTAGATTTACCGTCTTATTTAGCTATTTTAGCTAATTAATTGGGGTAAAAAAGTTAGAAAAGTTCCAAAAAATAGGATTCAATTATGAGTAATATTTAATTGACTTTATGTGCTAATTTATTTATCGTACAAGTTTTATGTGTTAATTACTTGGTTAATTAGTTTCAAAATGACAATTAGTGTAGTATAGTTTAAAAGGCCAATTAGTCTAATAAATCTGAGTGTGATTTTGATTCTTAGCCATTTTTGCACGCGCTAAATGAGAATTATCCACCGTTTCAGAATTAATTGAGGAATAGCCACTGCGCGCACACACACTCCATTAGCGTTGACAAACAGCCGGACTAGCCCCAGATTTTACATGTTCAAAGTCCTATTATTTTATAATGTTTATAGTCCCCCCGGTGATTTATATATATAAAGACCCAGTATACAATACTAGGACTTTGAACTAACATGTTCAAAGTCCCAGTATTTTATACTGGAATTGGTGTTTAAATGATCCCAGTATTTTATACTGGCACTCTGAATATAAAATATCGGGACTTGTCCGGAGGTGGCTATTTTTAGCGAATTTATTTTTGGTAGCTACGGATCAATTAGCGTCCTATGCAAAATTGTTACAAAATCTGAAAGAAAGAAAAGCTAGCCCAATCCAATGTCCAGCCCATTTCCTTGTGACCCGGCCCATCCCTTTGTTTAAAAGCAAAAAATTGTCATTTTAGTCATATTTTACCCAAAATTTCCTTCAGAACAAAGAGACCTTTGCCTTTTAAGATCAGGTCACCGGGAACCACTCTTCTCTAGTCAAAATTATACATCCCCAAACTCACCATGATCCCCTCTATCCAATTTTCAAGTCGATTTCCCCTGATTCCGACTCATTTTGCGTTGATCGGGACTCAAGGAACGGTAAAACCCTAACTCTGATGATCCACCATGCTTTCTGGTCAAATTATACATTGACGGGCTTCCCTCACTCTCCTCTACACTGTTCCGAAGGTAATTTTTCCAAAAATCCTTCAGCTTCTTTTTGTTTCTCCGTTACCTCATTTTTCTCTTTTTCATTTTTGTTAGCCGTGTGCTTTGTTGTTGGTTGATAACGGAGGTCATTAATATTGTAATGGTGTAATGGAAATGGGAAGTCTGTGATGTTTTGGTAGTGGCATTTTGGGTGTCAAGGCAGTGATGGAAACGACACTGTTATGATGTCGTTGTGAAGCTGCTCGGGGTGGTGATGGACAAAAGCAGTGGTGCTCGTGGCGTTAGAATATGAAATAGTGATGGGGGATGGTGTCGAATATGTTTTTTAGTAGTAGCTATAGGCTGTGTGTTTAGCAATGGCCTGTCCATGGCAAAGCTGGTCCGAGACAGCGTGGTGGTGATGGCGCGACGTTGAAGCAGCGGAGACAAAGCTGTGGTGATGATGATCTCAGGCAGCTTGGTGGGGGTGAAACCATGTTTATTAGCTTTCAACAGTGACAACGAGGCTGGCGTTGGTGATGCTATGGTTGGGTTTCCTGTTGTTATGTGATAGTATTATGGGTGCTATATGTTGGGTTGTAGACGTGTGATGACAGAGGTGATGTAAGGCGATGGCAGTGATTGTGGCGAAGCCATGGCGAGGCCGTGGTGTGCGGATTATGTTAAGCTGGAAAGATGATGATGGAGGTGCGACAAGACAGCGATGCTCATGTCCGCGATGGGTAAGTATTGGTGATGGGATGCAGTTTTGGTGTTGACAGGTTAGAAGAAAACTTTTCTCGCCCTTTTAGTGTTTCTTTGTTAGCTTGTTTAGTCATAGAAAACTGGTTAAAATGTTAGTAGTAGCCTGTAAGATGTATGACACTTTCAAATTATTAAATCCTTGTTTTATCATTTACTATTCTTGTTCCGTTAGTAATGAATTATGTTTCCTTAAATCAATTCTTGTTGTTTAGTCTTGTGTGACGCTTAATTTTGAACTGTTATGTGTTAGCAATTGGGAAGTGTTGTGTGTGTTAGCATTTGGCTTCTCTACATGCCTGAACTATGGCTTAAGCTCGATAAAGCAGTTGTTCATTTGTATAGTTAGTTTATTGCAGCCCAAGTGTTAGCTACTAAAGGTTTGGAATACTTCACCGTCATACATGGAAATGATCCTAACTCTTTAACTTAGTTATGTTCAAATGTGAAAGTTTGCCGCTTTAAGCTCGAATTAGTATAATTGTGTAGTTTCATATAGTTTGTGCAAAATCGTTTTGGTGTCAAGTATGAATTGGTTTCCATTATTTGGTCTTTAGTAAAAATTGTGTCGTCTAGCCTATTGTTTAGTTCGGCTTGAGCAATGGAAGTATGTAAGCTTGTTTGTCTCTTCTAGCTTAGTATCAAATCGTGTAGTATATTTTTGGTATCAAGAGTTTGTTTTACACATGTCTGGCTAATGTTAAAAGTAGGGACTTGGTTGCTCAATTGATTGTTTATGCATTATAGCTTCTGTGAATGATCTGGCGAGTCTAAGCTCATGATTCTATGTTCTGGTTTATGTGTAGTTTGGGGCTATTCTAGTTAGAATGTTAGAGGGTTAGGGTGACCATTTATGGACTTAATGTGATTTTATTTAGACTAATGGGATGAGTTTTGGGTAAATTGTACCTGTGTCTTGGGCCAATTAAGTGAGTCTCAAGTCTGAAATTTTAGTACCAGTTTGTTTTGGTTCATCTAATTAGACTAAGAGAAAATAGTTTGGGTTAGAGCTTGGGGCGAGTAGGCCAAAGTTAAAATCTGGAATTTTAGGAGTCTAAAGTCAAATGAAAAAATTGGACAACAATAAAGTAAAGATTCCCTGCCCCTTTTGTTGTCTAGTTAGCTAGGCATGCCAACCATTCAATTCTCTTGTCCCTTACCCAACAACACACTCCACCTCTCCTATATTTAAGAGTCTGTTTTCTTCACTTTAAAAGAGGAACATACAACACATCTAGGGACACCACCCTTCTTCTAAAAATTTTGGATCTGAAAATACACTTGATTCTCTAAAAAATCCAGAACTGAGAGAGTGAAACGTTAGAGAAAAAGGAGAAGTGAGTTAGAGGAAATAAAGGAAAAACTAACGGGTAGGAAAGTAAGGTTTAAATCTTGGTTTAGTTAGTGAAAGAGGGTCTGTTAAAGGGTTGTTGGTGTTTGTTTGTTGATGTTGCTGCTGTTTGCTCGGTTTTGGTGTATGGTTTTCTGATGTTGGTTGGATCTCCCTTCGTAAGCTTGGAGATTTCGCTGAAATAGGTATTTTTAACAAGCCTTTTCTTGTATGTACTCCTTAATTGTTGGCCTGTTAAGGCCTAAAAACATGGATATATAGCATGGTCCAACTTAAGCCAATATTTTAGCTCCTTCTAACTTATATGTGCTTTTAATATCATTTTACTTCTATGATTGAAGTTACAAAAAGAATAGAAATATTTATGGCTAAGTCAAGTAGATCTGTTTATGTTTTGTTAAAGTTGCACTAAACGGAAATAGTTTATCATGAAAACCATTATGTTTTAATATTAAAGTGTGCAATAGAATAGGCAATTTTAATTGGTTTAAAACAAACTTGACTACTTGGAAGCCAATTTGAAATAACTAAGTAAACAAGATGTCAGATGCAACTAAATACGTTTTTTTCTTAAAAATTGGACAGTGACGATCTTGGCAACGTCAAATAAACTACATTATAACCAGTGAACTTAAACAATTACAAATAGGCAAGCCTAGGTTGAAATGAGCCAAAAAACTCATTTTAAGTCAAAAGATTTCGAACGAGTGAAGTACCTGCGTAATTTAATTGATATAAGTTGGGTGACTTCGAACGGGTGAACTGCCTGCACGATTATATTTCGATTAAGAGTTTTCCATTTGAACGGATAATTTAATATCAAAGCTTAACAAAAATAAATGGCAAAAATGAAAATAATTTAAAAGAGTCGAAATGCGTCAAGTGAAAGCAATTGTGCCTGGCACAGGATTCGAGGGTGTTTATACCCTTCCCGAGAGTCGACTGAGATACTTACCCGGATACTCTGACGCATACCATATATGAGTCAAAGGTGTTCTAGGTACACCATTTTTGTGACTTGGCATACCTTTAACTTGTCAAGTGGCGACTCCGAAAATCTTTTAATAATTATGTACCCTTAAAACAACTAGTCACAACCTTTTAAAAACTACAACTTTCTTTAAGTTAAAGAAGGGTCGTGACAGCTTGGTGACTCTGCTTGGGAGGAAAGTTAAAACTGAGAGTGTTAGACTTTTAAAACTAGTCGCCTTTCAAATATTGAATATTTTTTTTTTATATTTCCTTGATTAGTTGAATGTTATTGCTTTGAGCAGTATACACAACTGTCTTCTCTCGTACACCTCTGAGTCTTCTGGAACAGTGCACACAATCACGCCAGTTTCGCTTGTGCCTGGAATTTCTGTCATTTCTCATGATACAAAAAGTTTACCCTTCCAAATTCTAAAAACTATAGATCTTGAACCCATTGAGTTACCTAGAGTTGAACCTAAGCTTTTTTCTAAGCCAATTTATTGCATATCATTAGACTTAGTGAGGTGGGGTATACCGGTACGGCGCTTGTCTAGGTTGACTCCCTCGTGTCATAGAGGGGCCCGTGTCCTTGAAAGACACGTCATTGGGCATATTATGTGTCGCACTTGTTCTAGTCAAAGGGTTATTATGCTGACTGATCAACGGGGGCGAGAGTCAAATTTCGAAAAGAAATGAAATGATAGAAAAATGCGGTTTAGTCCAGTATTTCGAAATATTTTTTTCCTTTACGCCGTTATAATTGCAAAAATTTTCAAGATTTTTTTGAGTCACCTTTTGTATCCCGGTTTGGTCCCAAGTGTTAGAAAATAATTTATCATAGTTTTGCGCCGTCATAGTTTTGCGCCGGTATAATGGCAAAATTTTGAGACCCTTTTGTGTTTGTATCCAAGTCAAGTCCATATTTTTTAAAGTAATTTATTGGGTTTTTATGCCGTCCTAATGGCAAATTTTTTAAAACCAATTTTAGGTCTAATTCATGTAATATTTTGTGTTGTTGTGCCGTCATAATGACCAGATTTTGTAAATACTCTAAGATTCTTTTTCGAATTAGATAAATGAGTTTGTTTCAAAATAAAAAATAAAAAAATATTGTTCATCCTTGTGTTGTCGTAATGTCCGATTTATGAGTCACCTTTCGGATAAGAAAAAAATGTTTTTTTTAATAATCCGTTTATAAGTTCCGTTCAAATCTTGGTTTGAGATTTTATTTTTCATTAAACAAAAAATATTAATTTAGGGTCCCACTTTACTTTGTATTATTCAAGGTCGAGATAGGGTACATATGATAAATTGCAATTAGCTAAGTTGTATTTTTCATCGATCATCGTGGAATAATCTTACTTCACTAAAATGTCGAGTCTCATTATTTTCATCGTCCGGGTGTACCTGCCCAATATCGTGTCAGTTAGTATATATCTTTTGACTTTTGCATCATGTCAAGAATTTTATTTTGAGTCTGTCTCGTGTCGTTTTTCTAAGTTACGCTTGTTGAGTAAGAAAAAGAGGTAAAGGAGTCAAAAAAAAATCATCCAAGTTCGTCCTTGTTCTAAAAATCATCAAGGCACGTAGCAATCTTTCGGGAATACAACCGGTACACTCGGCTTACACCGTTAATCGTTTCGGGAAGACGCATAACAACTCTAGGCTTGAAATATGTAATTCTTTTATGCTAACCCAATTTGTTTACATTAGCATTTGGAGTTTGGAGATTTGGTACGTGATTCGAACCACCCATACACGACTAGATCAAAAGAACATGTGATACAACTTGACACCATGCCATCTAAAGAAGAGAGATCCGGGGCCGATGCCTAGGAACTTTTAGCATTGGAAAATGAGAGGCTGACTGGGGAAGTCTAGACTTTGAAACAACTTGTGGCAGATATGCATCACGCATTGACCATAGGACAGGCACCTCCTCCTATGCCAACCACTATATGGGGTTGTGCCGACAGTGGTACAACGAGCACCGAGCACATATACGAAAATTGAGGATCCCACTTATCCTTCTAGTCTTGCCCCTATTCATGGTGTAAAAAATGAAGCTGAAGTGCACCCTCATTCACCACTTCCACCACAGGGGCAGTATGGCCCATCTCCAGAACAAGTGCTACTTTTTTAGGGCCCATCTAGGCCAGTCATGGCCAGGTGCAAGAAAGACCCACATCTTCAGGTTGGGGACCATCATTATGGTCCGCACCATGAACCCAATTTCCAACAAGGTGACTCATATGATAAAGGGTTCCATCATGAATCTCAGGGCGAAGCTGACCATTTGGAAAAGTCGGTCGAGAATGGGGTGTTACTCAAATTGAAGGGCTTAGAACAAGCTGTGAGAATTATGCAAGGATATGGAGATCACACTGACACTTCTTTCAAGGATCTTTGACCTTTCCCTGAATTACAATTTACATAAGGGTACTTAATTCCCAAGGGTTCATATGAAGACCTACTGCAACAAAATGAGAGGGGTCAAGAAAGATAAGTTGTTGATAGCATACTTTTCTGAAAGCTTAGGAGGTGCAACTGCCGAATGGTTCATGAGGTAGGATGTGACCAAATGGCCAACGTTTGAAGACATGGCTAAGACATTTTATGACCAATACAAGTACCACATTGAATTCGTGCCAGATCGATCCTCTTTGGATGCAATAAAGAAAGAGCCAAGTGAAAGCTTCAGGGAATATGCCCTCAGATGGCGTGAACAGGCCGCTAGAGTGAGCCCTACAATCCCTGATGAAGACATGGTTCGTTTATTCATCGAAGCTTAAGTTGAAGAGTTTTATGGTGCATTGATCCCTGCCTGGGGAAAACCGTTTATTGAGGTTGTCAAAAAGGGAAAAATAGTTGAGAAAAGAGTTAGAACTGGCAAGATTGTGGGCCATACAGGATTAAGGGGAACCACCCAAGTGGTATAGGCCCAAGCTGGAACCTTGGGGAAGAAGAAGCAATATGATGTAGCTATGGTTGGTTCGAGTTCACAAAAGTGAAGCGAGAAAAGATAAAATCAAGCCCACTCATACCAAGCTATACAAATACATCATCCACAACACTACTACACCCCACAAAATTCACAGTATTCCGTCCCTCTAACCCGATACTCAGTCCATGTAGCACAGCCATATGCTCCACCTTTCTAGCCGCAATGGCGTGCTCTTGCCCCACAACCTACATATCCCACTCACTAAGCTCCACATAATTATTTTCAAGCTCCACCGAACCTTCCATATCGACCAAAAGGTCCTCTAGGTTTTCGCCCAACAGCTGAGTACAAAAAGGTGCATCAAGAGAAAAAGAATGAGTTCACGTAAATTGGAGAATCTTATGCCGAACTTTTTCAGAAGTTTCAAGCTTTGGAATGAAATCGATCACTGAAGGAATGCATCCTAGTGATAGTAGAAAGAGCAAAGGGTGAAGATGTACATATAGTGGGTATGTGTAGAAGATTTGAGAGCTGAATCTCCAAGGCCGATAATATCTGTTGGTGATGTGTCAGTTGGGGCCAACAAAAATGCTAGTGACAATGAATTGTGTTCCTGAAATTGTGCTTGTGGTAGTAGATAGAGTAAGGGGTGAAGAAATGTATAAGACGAACATGTCTCTCAAAAGCCAATTCCAAATCTTACCCGATCATTCATCAGTCCCAAAGTAGTGAAGTCTACCCTGATGGGAGTTGGAGAAAATGAGGAAAAACAGATGATATTGCCAAATTCAAGGAAGTTTTTTGGTATCAACATGGTACATCTTGGTGAAGGGATCAACAATGCATGACACAGGAAAACTAGCCCTAACTTGCAATTGAGTGAGTATGAAATGTTGTAGCTTATTTTGCTAATCTTTCTCTGTACTTGGTTATTTAAGGGTTGTAGCCCAAGTGCATTATTTTGCATGTTTTTTTTTTGTTCAAACCCTTCTATCTTCAATTCAATAAAAGCGAGATCCATCTCATCCCAATATTCGGTCTTTTATGTTTTTTGTTCTTACCTCCTTTGTTTTACGTTTCGTCGACCTTAATAACATGACATGCACACGGAATTTACGTTTTGATCTAAACACGCGCTCTGGCATTGTGAATAATCTGAGTAGCAAATAGGGATACTATAAAAGAGGGAGTGAAATAAGCTGGGAATTAATCAATAATCATCCGATGAGGGAGATCTGTGAGAAGTTCAAATTGTGCACAGTCACTTTGAAATACCAGTTTGAGGGCCATCACTGTAGTTGAAATCAAGGACGTATGGATCAAGTCTCATCTTTGTACGACCCTAGGTCAATTGATTAGTTGTATATATGTGCGAGGCATTCTCGAGTCGGGATGACGAACAACTTTCGTTTCTGCTACCCAAACACTATACAATTTTCTAGCCCTTTGAGCCTTGTGTATTTTCTTTTGGCTACCCTCCTTTGGAATCAATGTGATTAAAATTGGAAAAAGAAAAAAGAAAAAAATAAAAATAGAGAAAATAGAAAAAGAAACAACAAAAAAAATCTACCATTGAATGGTAGAGCTACGTCTGACTTGATTCCTCTCAAAATGATACGTAGGCAACCATTCGGGTGCGGTCATAACAGGGAAAAGTTCATTTTTCCCCTATCTGACATTGACGCAAGACGTGCCTCCAAATTTGCGGCCAGCCTCAAAAAGAATTCAGATCCCCATTGTATGCTAAACTGGGGCAGAAATTTATTTTTATTTTATTTTGTACCATCTATTCATATATTTCATTAGATATTAGTCTCGAAATCGGGGACAAAACTCAAAGCGCCCAAGTTTATCCTAAACTGGGACAGAAATTTTTCTTTATTTTATAAAAAAAAAAAAAAGAAAGGGAGAAAGTCAATATTCCTTTTGCTTTCTTTGTGTTCATCTCCCGGGGGGGGGGGGGGGGGGGGGTCTCAATATCCCTTATATTTTCATATCAGAAAATATTCAAAAGAAATACCTTATTTTTCACTAAACTGAGGCTAAAGTTTGAGATTATTTTTGACTAAAATAATTTCAAGCATTGTATCATTCACCAAGTCATTTCATGAGATACTTTCATACCGCTTTTCAAGCTAAAGAGAAAAACTCAAGGAAAAAAAAAGAAAAGAAAGAAAAAAAAGAGAGAAAAGAATCCTCGATTTGCCTATACTAGGGGAAATAAGTTTGTTTTATTTTTTAAAAGTGGTGATTTCATAGCTTGTGATATTTATATAATCGTTTCATGAGATTTTTTTGAGCTTTATGTTGAATTCCTTTCTTCATAGCTTAACCAAATCCAACGTTACAGTCCAAATAAAGAACCTTCTAACCAATCATTGAGAATGTCAAGCCGAGTGGGGTATCAAGGGACAAGTTTCACACTGTAAAGTTGCATTCTTATAAGTCGACAATCACATTTAGGAGATGGGAGCACCAAGATAATTAAAGGAGAAATTCTCCGGGTAGTCAAGATAAAGATCGAAAATTGAAGAAAGAAATGAAGGACGGGGTAGACTAGCAAGGAAAGATGGGAGATCGATGAGAAAAAAAGCGGAAAAATGAGGTAAAAACGAAAAGAGAGAGAGAGAGAGAGAGAGAGAGAGAGAGAGAGAGAGAGAGAGAGAGAGAAGGAAAATAAAGAGTTGTCGGTGAGAATATGAAAGGGCTCTGTAAGACAACTGTGAGATAAATGAACAAACAGAGAGGCTAGTTGGTGAAAACTCCAAGAGGCACTATTAGTCAAATGAGGGTTGTGGAATTCGTTATCAAGTTTGGGTTGAGAAAGATTGTCAAACTGGGAGCAAGTTAAGGAATACCCCGCGTGAATGGATCAAGTGTTGATTCCATGATGCATATCATGTTTTGCTAAGGTTGTCGTTTCACCTCCAAATAAGTTTCTTCTATCCACCAGGGACATCTCTCGTTCTATGTCTCCTTTTGAATTTCATCACTCTCCTTTTCATTTATTTCTTTCTCATTATTTGCGGACATTCAAAAAATATTTTCAAAACTTGTCTACAAGTTTAAGTTGTACCAGAAAATTTGAGAATGGGAGCCTAACATCAAAATTGTACTATAAAAATCACTAGGGAATGGTTTGTTATTTCTTCAAAGGTGTGACCAAAGAACAAGATGAGAATTTGGTTTGGGAAGTGTGAGAACACAACTACATCAAGTCAGTTGCTCGTCGAAGACAAACTTGAAGAGCAGAAAAAGAAATAAAGAAATAAATCAAGTACCATCTGAACCGGGAGCATCGGTTTTCAACTTTCAAGAAAAGACCCCATTGGATTGCGAATTTTATCTTTCTGTCAAAAGAACCATTGGGATAATGGGTTTAAATTATTCAATTTTCAAGTCAAGACCCCATTGGGATAATGGGTTGCGAATTTCAGCTTTCTGTCAAGAGAACCATTGGGATAGTGGGTTTAAATTATTCAACTTTCAAGAAAAAACCCCATTGGGATAAAGTGTTTGAGTTTTCAGCTTTCAGAACAAGATCTATCAGAGTGATGATTTTATTTCCAACTAGAGCAAGACCCACCAGGATGATGGTTTTAATTTTGTCAAAGAGCAAAACCCATTGGCAGAATGGGTTAAAGCTTTTAGCTTCTAGAACCAGATCCATCAGAGTGATGATTTTTAAATTTCAGCAAAAGCAAGACCCATCGGGATGATGGTTTTAAATTCAGCAAAAACAAGACTCATCAGAGTGATAGTTTTTAAAGTCCAGCAAGAGAAAGACCCATCGAGATGGTGGTTTAATTTCATACAGAAGCAAGACCCATCAGAGTAATGGTTTTTATTTTCCAGCAGAACCAAGACCTATCAGAGTGATGGTTTTTAAATTCCAGCAAGAGCAAAACCCATCAGAGTGATGATTTTTAATTTCCAGCAGAAGCAAGACCTATCAGAGTGATGATTTTCAATTTTCAGCAGAAGCAAGATCCACCGGAGCGATCATTTGATTCAAGTTTAACAATAGGAAGACTGCCAGAGTGATAGTTTTACTTCAAGTTACAAGACAAGACTCACCAGAGCGGTGACTTTAGTTTTCAACCTTCAAGTCAAAGCCCGTAAAAGCGGCAATTTCAACTTTCAAGTCAAAGCCCGTCAAAGTGGCATTTTCAACTTTAAAGTTAATGCCCATCAGAGCAGCAATTTAAAAATTCAAGACAAATCCCATCAAAGTGGCAATTTCAACATTCAAGTCAAAGCCCCCCCGAGTGGAAATTTCAACATTCAAGTTAAAGCCCGTCAAAGCAAAAATTTCAATATTCAAGTCAAAGCCCATGAAAGAGGCAATTTCAACTTTCAAGTCAAAGCCTGTCACAGCGGCAATTTCAATAATCAAGTCAAAGCCCGTCAAAGCGGCAATTTCAACTTTCAAGTTAAAGCTCGCTTGACTAGCAATTTCAAGTTTTCAAGATCCACTTGGGTAGTGGGATTTGCAGACCAGTTTATCAGCTTAGGAAACGTGAAGACTTAGTTTAGAAAAAACTGTAATTTTACATTTCAAAGTTGTATTTTCATTTCCTTTGTAAAAGCAATGACCACCAGCTAGCGACCAGTGACCAACAAAAAGCTAAGTAACCTGCAGCAACAACCTCAATGTGTTAGAACTGTCTTGTGTCGGTCCAGTTAGTCTAGAAGCATCAGGTATCTAATTCAGTGTGTCTAGAAAGTGTTTAGAGTTAGCTTAGAGAGTCTAGTATCTGCCTGAATGCGGTACTCCCAGCTACTGCACGTGAAGAACTACACTGGCCTGATTCCTTGGTTCGATGATATGTCGGTAGCCTTGTAGTCAAGGTACGGCCACCATTTTGAAGAGCATGCTCTTGGCTAGAGCAAAACATCCAAAATTTGTTGTCGATTACATCTTTGTCCGAAAAATCTTCGTATTCTCGAACAAAGAGGGGAACTTGTAATCACCTAATTATGGCACAAAATACCAAAAATTATGTAAAATAGTTGTGTTAAATGTTATGTTAATTTTGATAGATTTACCGTCTTATTTAGCTATTATAGCTAAATAATTGGGGTAAAAATGTTAGAAAATTTTCAAAAAAATAGGATTCAATTATGAGTAATGTTTAATTGACTTTATGTGCTAATTGATTCATCTTACAAGTTTTGTGCATTAATTACTTGGTTAATTAGTTTCGAAATGAAAATTAATTTACTCTAGTTTAAAAAAGCCAAGTAGTCTAATAAATCTGAAAAAAAGAAAAGCAAGCCCAATCCATTTTCTAGCTCGTTTCCTTGTGACCCGGCCCATCCCTTTGGTTAAAAGCAAAAAATTGCCATTTTAGTCCTATTTTCCCCAAAATTTCCTTCAGAATAAAGAGACCTTTTCCATTTAAGATGAGGTCGTCGGGAACCACTCTTCTCCGGTCAAAATTATACATCTCCGGACTCGCCATGATCCCCTCTATCCAATTTTTAAGTCGATTTCTCCTGATTCCCACTCATTTCGCATAGATAGGGACTCAAAGGAATGATAAAACCTTAATTCCGGCGATCCACCATGTTTTCCGGTCAAATTATACATTGATGAGCTTTCTTCGCTCTCCTCTACAATGTTCCTAAGGTAATTTTCCCAAAAATCCTTCAGCTTCTTTCCATTTCTCCGCTGCCTCATTTATCGATTTTCCATTTGTGTTAGTCGTGTGCTTTGTTGTTGGTTGTGAACAGAGGTCGTTAATATTGCAATGGTGTAGTGAAAATAGGAAGTCTGTGATGTTTTGATAGTGGAATTTTGGGCGTCGAGGTAGTGATGGCAACGACACTGTTATGATGTCGTGGTGAAGCTGCTCGGGGTGGTGATGGACAAAAACAGTGGTGCTCGTGGCATTAGAATATGAACTAGTGATGGGGGATGGGGTCGAACATGTTTTGTATGTAGTAGCTATAGGCTGTATGTTTGTCGATGGCCTGTCCATGGCAAAGCTTGTCTGAGACAGCGAGGTGGTATTTACGCGACGTTGAAGCAGCGGAGACAAAGCTGTGGTGATGATGATCTAGGGCAGCTTGGTGGGGTGAAGCCATGTTTCTTGGCTTTCAACAGTGACAGCGAGGCTAGCGTTGGTGATGCTATGGTTGGGTTTTCTGTTGCTATGTGATGGTGTTGTGGGTGCTATGTGTTGGCTTGTTGATATATGATGACGGAGGCGATGTAGGGCGATGGCACTGATTGTGGCGAAGCCATGGCGAGGCTGTGGTGTGTGGATTCTATTAAGCTGGAAAGATGATGATAGATGGTGCGACAAGGCACCGGTGCTCATGTCCGCAATGGGTAATTATTGGTGATGCGACGCAGTTTTTGCGTTGACGGGTTAGAAGGAATCTTTGCTCGATCTTATTTTACCTTATTTAGTTATAGAAAACAGGTAAAAATGTTACTAGTAGCTTGTAACATGTATGGCAGTTTTAAATAATTAAATCCTTGTATTGTCATTTACTATTCTTGTTCCGTTAAAAATGAAACATGTTTCATTCAATCTATTCTTGTTGTTTAGTCTCGTGTGATGCTTGATTTTGAACTGTTAGTTGTTAGCAATTGGGAAGTGTTGTATGTGTTAGCATTTGGCTTCTCTACATGCCTGAACCATGGTTTAAGCTTCATAAAGTGGTTGTTCATTTGTATAGTTAGTTCATTGAAGCCCAAGTAATGGCTACTAAAGGTCTGGATACTTCACTGTCATACATGGATATGATCCTAACTCTTTAACTTAGTTATGTTCGAATGTGAAAGTTTGCCGCTTTAAGCTCGAATTAGTATAATTGTGTAGTTTCAGATAGTTTGTGCAAAATCATTTTTGTGTCAAGCATGAATTGGTTTCCTTTATTTGGTCTTTAGTAAAAATTGTGTCGTCTAGCCTATTGTGTAGTTCGGCTTGAGCGATGGAAGTATGTAAGCTTGTTTGTCTCTTCAAGCTTAGTATCAAATCATGTAGTACATTTTTGGTATCAAGAGTTTGTTTTACACATGTCTGGCTAATGTTAAAAACAGGGACTTGGTTGCTCAATTGATTGTTTATGCATTAGAGCTTGTGTGAATGATCTGGCGAGTCTAAGTTCATGATTCTATGTTCTAGTTTATGTGTAGTTTGGGGCTATTCTAGTTAGGATGTTAGAGGGTTAGGGTGACCATTTATGGACTTAATATGATTTTATTTAGACACATGGGATGAGTTTTGGGTTAATTGTACCAGTGTCTTGCGCAAATTAAGTGAGTCTCAAGTCTGTAATTTTAGTACCAGTTTGTTTTGGTTCATCTAATTAGACTAGGAGAAAATAGTTTGGGTTAGAGTTTGGGGCGAGCAGGCCAAAGTTAAAATCTGAAATTTTAAGAGTCTGAAGTCAAATAGCAAGACAAAATTGGACAACAATAAAGTAAAGATTCCCTGCCCCTTTTTTTTTGTCTAGCTAGCTACGCATGCCAAGCATTCAATTCTCTTTCCCCTTACCTAACAACACACTCCACCTCCAACTCTATTTAAGAGTCTTTTTTTTTTTCACTTTAAAAGGGGAACATACAACACATCTAGGGACACCACCCTTTTTCTAAAAATTTTGGATCTAAAATTCACTTGATTCTATAAAAAAATCCAGATCTGAGAGAGTGAAAGGTTAGAAAAAAAAGAGAAGTGAGTTAGAGGAAATAAAGGAAAAACTAATAGGATGGAAAGTAAGGTTTAAATCTTGGTTTGATTAGTGAAAGAGGGTCTGTTAAAGGGTTGTTGGTGTTTGTTTATTGATGTTGCTGCTGTTTGCTTGGCTTTGGTGTATGGTTTTCTGATGTTGGTTGAATCTCCCTTCGTAAGCTTTGAAATTTCGCTAAAATAGGTATTTTTCACCAGCCTTTTCTTGTATGTACTCCTTAATACATGCCTAAAAACATGAATGTATAGCATGGTCACACTTAAGCCAATATTTTAGCTCCTTCTAACTTGTATGTGCTTTTAATATAATTTTACTGCTATGATTGAAGTTAAAAACAAAAATAGAAATATTTATTGTTAAGTCAAGTGGAACTGTTTATGTTTTGTTAAACTTCCAATAAATGGAAATAGTTTAGCATGAAAACCATTTTGTTTTAATATTAAAGTGTGCAATAGAATAGGCAAATTTATTGGTTTAAAACAAACTTGACTACTTGGAAGCCAATTTTAAATAACTAAGTGAACAAGATGTCAGATGCAACTAAATACGTTTTTTTCTTAAAAATTGGACAGTAACGATCTTGGCAACGTCAAATAAACTACATTATAACCAGTGAACTTAAAAAATTACGAATAGGCAAGCCTAGGATGAAATGAGCCAAACACTAACTAATCGTTTTCTTTTAAAACTCATTTTAAGTCAAAAGATTTCGAACGGGCGAAGTACTTGCAATTATATTTCGAATAAGAGTTTTTCATTTGAATGGACAATTTAATATCAAAGCTTAACGAAAATAAATGGCAGAAGTGTTCTAGGTACACCATTTTTATGACTTGGCATACCTTTAACTTGTCAAGTGGCGATTCCGAAAATATTTTAATAATTGTGTACCCTTAAAACAACTAGTCACAACCTTTTAAGAACTACTACTTTCTTTAAGTTAAAAAAGTGTCGTGACAGCTTGGCGACTCCGCTTGGGAGGAGAGTGTCAGACTTTTAAAACTTGCAGCCTTTAAAATTTTGAATATTTGTTTTTATATTTCCTTGATTAGTTGAATGTTATTGCTTTGATATTTGTTGAACTGTATATATACACAACTGTCTTCTCACGTACACCTCTAAATCTTCTGGAACAGTGTACACAAGCACGCCAATTTTGCTTGTGTCTAGAATTTCTGTCATTTCTCAGGACACAAAAAGTTTACCCTTGATTAAGAGGAGGTGCATTTGGTTAGGCCATTAGACATTGTCGAGCGGTATCCCCGAAGCACTTCCAAATTCCAAAAACTATAGATCTTGAACCCGTTGAGTCACCTAGAGTTGAATCTAAGCTTTTATCTAGGTCGATTTATTTGCATATCATTAGACTTAGTGAGGTGGGGTACACTGGTACCGCGCTTGTCTAGGTTGGCTCCCTCGTCTCATAGTGGGGCTCGTGTCCCTGAAAGACACGTCATTGGGCATATTATTTGTCACATTTGTTCTAGTCGAAGGGTTGTTATGCTGACTGAAGTCAAATTTCGAAAAAAAATGAAATTATAGAAAAATGCGGTTTAGTCCCGTGTCTCAAAATAATTTTTTCTTTTACGCCGTTATAATTGCGAAATTTTTCTAGATTTTTTTGAGTCTCCTTTTGTATCCCGGTTTAGTCCTAAGTGTTAGAAAATAATTTATCATAGTTTTGCGCCGGTATAATGGTAAAATTCTGAGACCCTTTTGTGTTTGTGTCCAAGTCAAGTCCATATTTTTGAAAGTAATTTATTGAGGTTTTACGCCGTCATAATGGCCAATTTTTGAAAACCAATTTTCGGTCTAATTCATGTAATATTTTGTGTTGTTGTGCCGTCAAAATGGTCAGATTTTGTAAATACTCTAAGATTCTTTTTCGAATTAAATCAATGAGTTTGTTTCAAAAATAAAATAAAAAATAAAAAATTGTGTCCATCCTTCTATTGTCGTAATATCCGATTTTGGAGCCACCTTTTGGATAAGAACAAAAAACTTTGTTTCGTAATCCGTTCTTAAGTTCCATTCAAATCTTGGGTTGAGACTTAATTTTTCATTAAACAAAAAAGATGTTATTTTAGGGTCCCACTTTACTTTGTATTGTTCAAGGTCAAGATAGGGTACAGACGACAAATTATAATTAGCTAAGTTGTATTTTGCATCGATCATCGTGGAATAATCTGACTCCACTAAAATGTCGAGTCTCATTATTTTCACCGTCCGGGTGTGCCCTTCCAATGTCGTGTCAGTTTGTATATATCTTTTGACTGGTGCATCATGTCAAGAATTTTATTTTGAGTTCGTCTCGTGTCATTTTTCTAAGTTATGCTTGTTGAGTCGGAAAAAGGAGGTAAAGGAATGAAAAAAAAATCATCCAAGTTCGTCCTTGTTCAAGTACGTGCCAATTACAATTTAGTTCTGATTTCGCTCAAGGCACGTAGCAATCTTTTGAGAACACGACCGATACACTCGGCTTACGCCGTTAACCATTTAGGGATGACGCATAACTACTCTAGGCTTGCAATATGTGATTCTTTTGTGCTAACCCGGTTTGTTGACATTAGTTTTTGGAGTTTGGAGATTTGGTACGGGATTCGAACCACCCGTACACGACTAGATCAAAAGGACCTGTGATTCCACTTGACACCATTCCATCTGAAGAAGAGAGATCTGGGGCCGATGCCCAGGAATTTTTAGGAATGGAAAATGAGAGGTTGATTGGGGAAATCCAGACTTTGAAACAACTTGTGGCCGATATGCATCACGCATTGACCACAGGACGGGCACCTCCTCCTATGCCAACCAACCTAGATGGGGTTGTGCCGACAGTGGTACAACGAGCACCGAGCACATCTACGACAAAAGGATCCCACTTATCCTTCTGATCTTGCCCATGTTCATGGTGTAACAAATGAAGCTGAAGTGTACCCTCATGCACCACCTCCACCACAAGGGCAGTATGGCCCACCTCCAGCAGAAGTGCTCGTTTTTTAGGGCCCAGCTAGGCCAGTCATGGCCAGGTTCAACAATGACCCACATCTTCAGGTTGGGGACCATCATTATGGTCAGCACCATGAACCCAATTTCCGACAAAGTGACTCATATGATCAAGGGTTCCGTCATGAGTCTCGGGCCGAAGCTGACCATTTAGGAAAGTCGTTCGAGAATGGAGTGTTACTCAAAGTGAAGGGCTTAGAACAAGTTGTGAGAATTATGCAAGGATATGGAGATTACACTAACACTTCTTTCAAGGATCTTTTCCCTTTCCCTGAATTACAATTGAAAGAGGGGTTCACAATTCCCAAATTCGACCCATACATCGGGCAGGGAGATCCAAGGGTTCATGTGAAGAACTACTGCAGAAAAATGAGAGGGGTAAAGAAAAATAAGTTGTTGATAGCATACTGTTCTGAAAGGTTGGGAGGTGCAACTGCCAAATGATTAATGAGGTAGGATGTGACCAAATGGCCAACGTTTGAATACATGGCTAAGGCATTTTATGACCAATACAAGTACCATATTGAAGTCGTTCCAGATCAATCTTCTTTGGATTCGATAAAGAAGAAGCCAAGTGAAAGCTTCAGGGAATATGCCCTCAGATGGCGTGAACAGGCCGCTCAAGAGAGCCCTGCAATCCCTAATGAAGACATGGTTTTTTTATTCATCGAAGCTCAAGTTGAGGAGTTTTGTGGTGCATTTATCCCTGCCTGGGGAAAGCCGTTTAACGAGTTTGTCAAAAAGGGCGAAATGGTTGAGAAAAGAGTTAAAACTGGCAAGATTGTGAGCCAGATAGCATTAAAGGGAACCACCCAAGTGGTATAGGCCCAGGCAGGAGCCTTGGGAAAGAAGAAGTAAGATGATGTAGCCATGATGGGTTCGGTTTCATAAAACTGGAGCGACAAAAGATACAATGAAAGACACTCATACCAAGCTCCATAGATACGCCATCCACAACACTACTTCACCCCACAAAATTCGTAGTATTCTGTCCCTCCACCCTGATACTCAGTCCCTGTAGCATAGCCATATGCTCCACCTTTCTATCCGCAATGGCGTGCTCCTACCCCCACAACCTACATATCTCACTAACTAAGCTCCACATAATCATTTTCAAGCTCCACCGACCTTCCATACCGACCAAAAGGTCCTCTAGGTTTTCGCCCAAAAGCTGAGTACAAAAAGGTGCATCAAGAGAAAAAGAATGAGTTCACGTAAATTGAAGAATCTTATGCCGAACTTTTTAAGAAGTTTCAAGGTTTAGACATAATGAAATCGATCAGTAGAGGAATGCATCCTAGGGATAGGGTTGACGACTCTCGTCAATGTGCTTACCATTCAGGTGCACCGGGGCATGACATTGAGGATTGCCATTTTCTCAAGAAGGACATCCAATCTTGGATTGATAACATTCAGATTCTAGTTGAGGGTTCAGATGCACCAGATATAAACCAAAACTAATTGCATGTCTGTGATGATGTGCATATAGTGGGTATGGTGTGTATAGAAGATTTGAGAGCTGAATCTCCAAGGCCGATAATATCTGTTGGTGATGTGTCAGTTGGGGCCAACAAAATCCTAGTTACAATAAACTGTGTTCCTGAAATTGTGCTTGGGGTAGTAGACAGAGTAAAGGGTGAAGAAATGAAGAAGGCGAACATGTCTCTCAAAAAGCCAATTCTGAATCTTCAGGTCATTCATCAGTCCCAAAGAAATGAAGTCTAACCTGATGGGAGTTGGAGAAAATGAGGAAAAGAAAAAGATATTGCCAGATTCAAGGAAGTTCTTTGGTATCAACATGGTACATCTTGGTGAAGGGATCAACAATGCATAACACGGGAAAACGAGACCTGACTTGCAATTGAGTGACTATGAAATGTGTAGCTTGTTTTGCTAATTTTTCTGTGTACTTAGTTATTTAAGGGCTGTAACCCAAGTGAATTATTTTTCTTGTTTTATTTGTTCAAACATTTCTATCTTCAATTCAATTAAAGCGTGATCCATCTCGTCCTAATATTTGGTCTTTTATGTTTTTTGTTCTTACCTCCTTAGTTTTATGTTTAATGTTTTGTCGACCTTAATAACATGACATGCGCACCAAATTTATGTCTTGATCTAAACACGCGCTCTGACATTGTGAATAATCTGAGTAGTAAAGAAGGATACAATAAAAAAGGGACTGAAATAAGATAGGAATTAATCAATATTCATCCGATGAGGGAGATCTGTGAGAAGTTCAAGTTGTGCACGGTCACTTTAAAATACCAGTTTGAGGACCATCACTGGAGTTGAAATCAAGGACGTGTGGATCAAGTCTCATATTTGTATGACCCTAGGTCAATTGATTAGTTGTATATATGTGCGAGGCATTCTCGGGTCGAGATGACGAACGACTTTCGTTTCTGCTATCCAAACACTATACCAATTTTCTAGCCCTCTGAGTCTTATGTATTTTCTTTTGGCTACCCTTCTTTGTAATCAATGTGATTGAAATTGAGAAAATGAAAAAAAAAAAATAGAAAAAGAAACAACAAAAATAAATCTACCATTGAATGATAGAGCTACGTCTGACCTGATTCCTCTCAAAAGGATACGTAGGCAACCATTTGGGTGCGGTCATAACAGGAGAAAGTTCATTTTTCTCCTTTCTCACATCGATGCAAAACTTGCCTCTAATTTTGCGGCCAACGTCAAAAAGAATTCAGATTCCCATTTTATGCTAAACTGGGGCAGAAATTTATTTTTTTTTTGTATAAAATAAAATAAAAAAGAACTTCTATTTTTTGTACCATCTGTTCATATATTTCATGAGATATCAGTCTCGAAATCGAGGACGAAACTCAAAGCGCCAAAGTTTATCCTAAACTAGGACAGAAATTGGTCTTTAATTTTTTTTTTTAAAAAAAAAAAGAAAGGGAGAAAGTAAATATTCCTTTTGCTTTATTTTTGTTCATCTCGGGGGGAAGTCTCAATATCCCTTATGTTTTCTTATCAGAAAATATTCAAAAGAAATCCCTCATTTTTTACTAAATTGAGGCTAAAGTTTGAGATTATTTTTGAATAAAATAATTTCAAGCGTTGTATCATTCACCAAATCAGTTCATGAGATACTTTCATACCTCTTTTCAAGCCAAAGAGAAAAACTCAAGGAAAAAAAAAAGAAAAAGAAAAAGAGAAAAAAATCGTCGATATGCCTAAACTAGGGGAAATAAGTTTGTTTTATTTTTTTAAAAGTGGTGATTTCATAGCTTGTGATGTTCATCTAATCGTCTCATGAGATGTTTCTGAGCTTTTATGTTGAACCTCTTTCTTCATAGCTTAACCAAATCCAACGTTACAGTCCAAATAAAGACCCTTCTGAGTGATCATTGAGAATGTCAAGCCGAGTGGGGTATCAAGGGACAAGTTTCACACTGTAAAGTCGCATGCTTATAAGTCGACAATCGCATTTAGGGGATGGGAGCACCAAGGTCATTAAAGGAAGTCCTCAACAGAATCAAGATAAAGACAGAAAATTGAAGAAAGAAATGAAAGATGGGGTCGACTAGCACGGAAAGATGGGAGATCGATGAGGAAAAAGCGGAAAAGTAAGGAAAAATAAAAGAGTGAGAAATGAAAAATAACAGACTTGTCGGTGAGAATCTGAAAGGGCCCTGTAAGACAACTGTGAGGTAAAAGAACAAATAGAAAGGCTAGTTTGTGATAACCCCAATGGGCACTATTAGTCGAATGAGGGTCAGGAAATCTGTCATCAAGTTCGGGTTGAGAAAGATTGTCAAACATGGACCAAGTTAAAGAATACCCCGTGTAAATGGATCAAGTTTTGATTCCAAGATGCAAATCATGTTTTACTAAAGTTGTCGTTTCACATCCAAATAAGTTTCTTCTATCTACCAGGGATATCTCTTTCGATGTCTCCTTTTGAGCTTCTTTACTCTCTTTCTCATTTATTTCTCTCTCATTATTTTTGGGCATTCAAAAAAGGTTTGGAAAACTTGTCTACAAGTTTCCGTTGTACCAGAAAAGTCGGGAATGTGAGCCTAACACCGAGATTGTACTATAAAGATCACCAGGGAATGGTTTGTTATTTCTATAGAGGTGTGACCAAAGAACGAGATGAGAATTTGGGTTGGGAAGTGTGAGAACACAACTACATCAAGTTAGTTGCTCCTCGAGGACAAACTTGAAGAGCAGAAAAAGAAATAAAGAAATAAATCAAGGACCATCTGAACCGGGAGCATCGGCTTTCAACTTTCATGAAAAGACCCCTATTAGGTTGCGAATTTCATCTTTCTTTCAAAAGAACCATTGGGATATTGAGTTTAAATTATTCAACTTTCAAGTCAAGACCCCATTGGGATAATGGGTTACGAAGTTCAATTTTCTGTCAAGAGAACCATTGGAATAAAGGGTTTAAATTATTCAACTTTCAAGACAAGACCCCATTGGGATAATGTGTTTGAGTTTTCAGCTTTCAGAACAACATCCATCAAAGTGATGATTTTATTTACATCAGGGTGATGGTTTTAATTTTGTCAAGGAGCATTGGCAAAATGGGTTAAAGTTTTTAACTTTAAGAACCAGATCCATCAGAATGATGATTTTCAATTTTCAGCAAAAGCAAGATCCATCCGGATGTTTTCAATTCAGCAAAAACAAGACTCATCAGACTGATGGTTTTTAGATTCAAGCAAGAGAAATACCCATCGAGATGGTGGTTTAATTTCAAACAGATGCAAGACTCATTAGAGTGATGGTTTTTAATTTTCAGCAGAAGCAAGATCCATCAGAGTGATAGTTTTTAATTTCAGCAAGAGCAATACCTATTAGAGTGATGATTTTTAATTTCCAGCAGAAGCAAGACCCATAATAGTGAAGCAAGACCCACCAGAGCAGTGATTTGATTAATTAGCAATGGGAAGACTGCTAGAGTGATCGTTTTATTTCAAGTTACAAGACAAGACTCACCAGAGCGGTGACTTTAGTTTTCAACCTTCAAGTCAAAGCCCGTCAAAACGGCAATTTCAACTTTTAAGTCAAAGCCCGTCAAAGTGGCATTTTCAACTTTCAAGTCAATGCCCATCAGAGCAGCAATTTCAACATTCAAGACAAATCCCATCAAAGCGGCAATTTCAATATTCAAGTCAAAGCCCACCCGAGCGGTAATTTCAATATTCAAGTTAAAGCCCATCAAAGCGGCAATTTCAATATTCATGTCAAAGCCCGCCAAAGCGGCAATTTAAACTTTCAAGTCAAAGCCCGTCAAAGCGACAATTTCAATATTCAAGTCAAAGCCCGTCAAAGCGGCAATTTCAACTTTCAAGTTAAAGCTTGCTTGAGCGGCGATTTCAAGTTTACAAGTTCCACTTGGGTAGTGGGAGTGCTGACTTGTTTATCAGCTTAGGAATCATGACGATTTAGTTTAGGAAAAACTATAATTTTACATTTCAAAGTTGTATTTCCATTTTTTTGTAAAAGCAATGACCACCAGCTAGCAACCTGTGACCAACAACAAGCTAATTAACCAGCAACAACAGCCTCAATGTGTTAGAAATGTCTTGTGACAGTCCAGTTCGTCTAGAAGCATCAGGTGTCTAATTCAGTGTGTCTAGAAAGTGTTTAGTGTTAGCTTAGAGAGTCTAGAAGAGTCTAGTGTCTGTCTGAATACGGTACTCCCAACTACCAAACGTGAAGAACTATACTGACCTGATTCCTTAGTTCGGGGATATGTAGGTGGCGTTGTAGTCAAGGTACGGTCACCATTTTGAAGAGCATGCTCTTGGCTAGAACCAAAAATCTAAAATTTGCTGTAGATTACATCTTTATCCGAAAACTCTTCGTATTCTCGAACAAAGAGGGGCCGCTGTAGTCACTTAATTTAGGCACAAAATACCAAAAATTACGTTAAATAGTTGTGTTAAATGTTATGTGAATTTTGCTAGATTTACCGTCTTATTTAGCTATTTTAGCTAATTAATTGGGGTAAAAATGTTAGAAAATTTTCAAAAAATAAGATTCAATTATGAGTAATGTTTAATTGACTTTATGTGCTAACTGATTCATCTTACAAGTTTTGTGTATTAATTACTTGGTTAATTAGTTTCAAAATGACAATTAGTGTGGTCTAGTTTAAAAGGCCAATTAGTCTAATAAATCAGAAAGAAAGAAAAGCAAGCCCAATCCATTGTCTAGCCCATTTCCCTGTGATCTGTCCCATCCCTTTGTTTAAATCCAAAAAATTTTCATTTTTGTCATATTTTCCCCATCCATTTAAGATCAGGTCACCGTGAACCACTCTTCTCCGGTCAAAATTATGCATCCCCGGACTCGCCATGATCCCCTCTATCCAATTTTCAAGTCGATTTCTCCTGATTCCCAATCATTTCGCATAGATAGGGACTCAAAGGAATGGTAAAACCTTAACTCCAGCGATCCACCCTATTTTCCGGTCAAATTATATATTTATGGGCTTTCTTAACTCTCCTCTGCACTGTTCCTAAGGTAATTTTCCCAAAAATCCTTCAGCTTCTTTCAATTTCTCTGCTGCCTCATTTATCTCTTTTCTATTTGTGTTAGCCATGTGCTTTGTTGTTGGTTGTGAGCAGAGGTCATTAATATTGCAATGGTGTAGTGGCAATAGGAAGTCTGTGATGTTTTGATAGTAGCATTTTGGGCGTCGAGGTAGTGATGGCAACGACAATGTTATGATGTCGTGGTTAAGCTGCTCGGGGTGGTGATTGACAAAAAGCAGTAGTGCTCATGGCATTAGAATATGAACTAGTGATGGGGGATGGTGTCGAGCATGTTTTGTTTGTTGTAGCTATAGGCTGTGTGTTTGTCGATGGTCTGTCCATGGCAAAGCTAGTCTGAGACAGCGAGGTGGTGTTTTCGCGATGTTGAAGCAGCGGAGACAAAGCTGTGGTGATGATGATCTAGGGCAGGTTGGTGGGGGTGAAGCCATGTTTCTTGTCTTTCAACAGTGACAGCGAGGCTGACGTTGGTGATGCTATGGTTGGGTTTTCTGTTGCTATGTGATGGTGTTGTGGGTGCTATGTGTGGCTTGTTGACATGTGATGACGGAGGCGATGTAATACGATGGCACTGATTGTGGCGAAGCCATGGCGAGGCTGTGGTGTGTGGATTCTGTTATGCTGGAAAGATGATGATGGATGGTGCGACAAGGCAGCGGTGCTCATGTCCGCGATGGGTAATGATTGGTAATGCGACGCAGTTTTGGCGTTGACGGGATAGAAGGAAACTTTGCTCGCTCTTATTTCCTTTTTACTGTTTCATTGTTTACCTTATTTAGTCATAGAAAACTGGTTAAAATGTTAGTAGTAGCTTGTAACATGTATGGCAGTTTTAAATAATTAAATCCTTATTTTGTCATTTACTATTCTTGTTCCGTTAGTAATGAATTATGTTTCCTTAAATCAATTCTTGTTGTTTAGTCTTGTGTGACGCTTAATTTAGAACTGTTATGTGTTAGCAATTGGGAAGTGTTGTGTGTTAGCATTTGGCCTCTCTATATGCCTGAACCATGGTTTAAGCTTCATAAAGTGGTTGTTCATTTGTATAGTTAGTTTATTACTGCCCAAGTAATGGCTACTAAAGGTCTAGAATACTTAGTTATGTTCAAATGTGAAAGTTTTCCGCTTTAAGATCGAATTAACATAATTGTGAAGTTTCATATAGTTTGTGCAAAATTGTTTTGGTATAAAGCATGAATTGGTTTCCTTTGTTTGGTCTTTGGTAAAAATTGTGTCGTCCAGCCTAGTGTTTTGTTCGGCTCTAGCAATGGAAGTATGTAAGCTTGTTTGTCTCTTCTAGCTTAGTATCAAATCATGTAGTACATTTCTGGTATCAAGAATTTGTTTTACACATGTCTGGCTAATGTTAAAAGGAGGGACTTGGTTGCTCAATTGATTGTTTATGTATTAGAGCTTGTGTGAATGATCTGACGAGTCTAAATTCATGATTCTATGTTCTGGTTTATGTGTAGTTTGAGGCTATTCTAGTTACGATGTTAGGGGGTTTGGGTAACCATTTATGGACTTAATATGATTTTATTTAGACTCATGGGATGAGTTTTGGGTAAATTGTACCAGTGTCTTGGGCCAATTAAGTGAGTCTCAAGTCTGAAATTTTAGTACCAGTTTGTTTTGGTTCATTTAATTAGACTAGGATAAAATAGTTTGGGTTAGAGTTTGGGGCGAGCAGGCCAAAGTTAAAATCTAAAATTTTAAGAGTCTGAAGTCAAGCATGACAAAACTGGACAAAAATAAAGTAAAGATTCCCTGTCCCTTTTTGTTGTCTAGTTAGCTAGGCAAGCCAAGCATTCAATTCTCTTGTCCCTTACCCAACAACACACTCCACCTCCCACTCTATTTAAGAGTCTTTTTTCTTCACTTTAAAAGGGGAACATACAACACATCTGGGGACACCACTCTTCTTCTAAAAATTTTGGATCTGAAATACACATGATTCTCTAAAATATCCAGATCTGAGAGAGTGAAAGGTTAGAGAAAAAAGAGAAGTGAGTTAGAGGAAATAAAGGAAAAACTAAAGGGTTGGAAAGTAAGGTTTAAATCTTGGTTTGTTAGTAAAAGAGGGTCTGTTAAAGGGTTGTTGGTGTTTGTTTGTTCATGTTTCTGCTGTTTGCTTGGCTTTGGTGTATAGTTTTCAGATATTTGTTGGATCTCCCTTCGTAAGCTTGGAGATTTCGTTGTAATAGGTATTTTTCACAAGACTTTTCTTGTATGTACTCCTTAATTGTTAGCCTGTTAAGGCCTAGAAACATGAATATGTAGCATGGTCCAACTTAAGCCAATATTTTAGCTCCTTCTAACTTGTATGTGCTTTTAATATCATTTTACTGCTATGATTGAAGTTAAAAACAAAAGTAGAAATATTTATGGTTAAGTCAAGTAGATCTGTTTATGTTTTGTTAAACTTCCAATAAATGAAAATAGTTTATCATGAAAATCATTTTATTTTAATATTAAAGTGTGCAATAGAATAGACAAATTTATTACTTTAAAACAAACTTGACTACTTAGAAGCAAATCTGAAATAACTAAGTAAACAAGATGTCAGATCCAACTAAATACGTTTTTTTTTAAAAAAAAAATTGGGCAGCGACGATCTTAGCAACGTCAAATAAACTACATTATAACCAGTGAACTTAAAAAACTACGAATAAGCAAGCCTAGGCCAAAATGAGCCAAAGACTAACTAATCATTTTCTCTTAAAACTCGTTTAAATCAAAAGATTTCGAACGGGTGAAGTACCTGCACGATTTAATTGATTTAAGTCGGGTGACTTCAAACGGGTGAAGTGTGTGCACGATTATATTTCGATTAAGAGTTTTCCATTTGAACGGACAATTTAATATCAAAGCATAACAAAATAAATGGCAAAAATGCAAATAATTTAAAAGAGTTGAAATGTGTCAATGAAAGAAACTATGCCTAGCACAGGATTCGAGGGTGCCTAAACCCTTCCCGAGAGTCAACCAAGATCCTTACCCGGATACTCTGATGCAGATTATTTACGAGTCAAAGGTGTTCAAGATACACCACTTTGGTGACTTGGCACACCTTTAACTTGTTAAGTGGCGACTCCGAAAATCTCTTAATAATTGTGTACCCTTAAAATACCTAGTCACAACCTTTTAAAAACTACAACTTTCTTTAAGTTAAAAAAGGGGTGTGACAAAGAGACACGAACATAATTATGTATAAGTCATACCGAAGAAGCTACAGCTGACTACCCAATGTACTAGGTTTAGGCTATCCAGACAGACATCTAAGAATACAAATGAAGTATAAACATCTCCTGAAGGGAGAAATATACGACTGAGATAATAAACATAAAACTTGTGGTCATCCTGAACAAAAGCTGGCTAACCTTACCGCTGAAGTCGTCTTCGCTCCTCAACAATGTGGCGAACTCAATCCTGGAGTGAACCTGCTGAAACGAAATAAATAGACAAGAATCAAACAGAGGGTGAGTCGAAAAGACTAAGTAAGTGGCGGCTGACTAGCCACCTCGACGAAGCAGATATGCTAGCCAGGGAGAAGTTAAGCAGTTAAATAAAATTCACTTTATTTCAACTATAAAAAGACAGAGCCAGATAATAACTGAAAATACTTATGAAACCATACACTCATAAACAACCAGGGACCTAAGATAGACAGAACCTATAGGTATCCCCGAACATATCAACAATAAAAACTTCATGACACATACACAAGACATTGCACTATAATCACATAATACACAACAACCAGAGCAATAGAATGGAATGAATGCAATATGATGCAATGGGGTCACATGTGCCCGTTATCCCATCCCGAAGCGGAATACTCCTGTATTCAGGAATACAATCTAATAACCAACTGGAGAGGAATACTCCTGCTCCTTGGGCGGAATACTCCTGCATCTGATATAATATAAAGCTGAGGAAGAATACTCCTGTACTCAGAATATGACATCAGAGCGGAATACTCCTACTCCTGGGGCCGAATACTTCTGCACCCGACATAAGATAAAGCTGAGGCGGAATACTCCTGCACTCAGTATACGACATAAGAGTGGAATACTTCTGCTCTTGGGGCGGTATCCTCCTACCCTTAATATGAAGCAAGGATGATGCAATAATAACCTTCGTCGGCGCAGGACCCTCATCAACAGCCGGGAAGGACAAATCAAGCTCACATCCAGAGTACAAGGCTTCTATGTTCAATGCAATACCAACAACAAGGCATAATATATAATATACAATGTACATTCAAAACGAAGGCGTAATAAGTATGCCTATCGACTGATACACACGTAAGGAACACGTGGTAGAATATCCACAAAGCGAAAGGCCACCAAAAAATAGATATAATCGCTTACCTCGTTCCAAAGTTAGCACTGCTACTCAAAAACCGCTTTTTCTTTTGGATTCACTGCCAAACGATCTCGCTATATTCAATAAGCAGAAAAATATATCAAATAAAGCTATAGAATTCATTCCTTACATCTTAGAAAAATTCAGTTAGGAACCTGACACCCGATTTGCATATGCGATACACAGTCAAGGCCTACTTACATGGTTATAAATTACATAACAAAACCATAAATAAATTATATTTATGGATAGCCCTTAACTCCCTGAGTTCGGATATATAATCAATTCCATTATCAGGGTCCAATTAATCCTATAAACAATCAATTTAACTTATTAGAACGATTTCTAATATCCCGATTTCTACCGTTGAAACATATTCAAACACACATAATAAACTGAAATAATGAATTAACATCATTACCTGGATGTTCGAGGTGAACATTCTATCTTTTTGTTCCTACTCCTTTTCCCTTACTTTCTCTCTTTTCTGATTCTTTTCGTCTCCGTATTTTCTCTCCTGTTTCTTGTTTCTGTTCTGTTGTATGATTTTAAGCTAAGGGATAAGCTTAGCCTCTGCCACCCTTTTATGATCTTTTCCTTTTCTTTATTTTATTTTCTTTTTTCTTGTTTTTTCATGATGAAAATTAAAACGAAACCCTACAAAATTTGGAATAATCCTAATTTTCTCAAACACGTTATACAAAATTTATGTGACAAACTCACTAAGGGGGATCTCGAATCAGATTCTCGAAACTCCAGATGCGAATTAAATGAAAAGAGATCAAATTATTAATTTTTGAATTTAGCGAAAACTATCTGAACGACCTTGGAATTCTCTTCCGAATGTTCGCACTGATCACAAATGATCATACGAACCTAGCGTTACTTTCGAATTTCAAATCAGAGCTCATTCGCTAAAATCGAGCTCGAAAACCTCTTTTTAAGATTTACCGAGAATGGGAACTGAAACCTTCTTCCCATACCTACCAAAAGAAGTCCAATTTAGTTCAAAATTTATAGACTGGTCCTAATGGACCTTACGAAGATTTTAAAACTATCTACACGCCAATCGAAGTCCTAACTCCCAAAACGACTACCTAAGGTCGTTTCAATATTTGTACCTAGTCTTTAAATATTGAGCACTTTTTTATGGTATTGATTTGCTGAGCATTTTTAAAAATATTTTCACATTTACCCCTAATTCCTCCATCACTATTAACCATTTTCAAACAACAATTCTCTGTCTCCATCATCGTCACCTCCACCACCTTCCACCAATAACCACAACCATAACCAGTTGCTGCCATGTCCTTTACACAACTACTGTCGGACCACTGCCAGCGACTCATCAGTGTTTCTCCCAATCAAAGAAGTAGACGAAAAAGAAGTTTGATCATTGTCATCTTCATCTTTCTGCTTTGGCGTGAGCCAGCAATCTCTGGATTAGAAACCTTCTAGGAGCTTCTACTTCTTTCAAGTGCTGCATTTGTTGAAAAAGCTCTAAGTTTCACTGTAAAATAACAGTTAGGAGAGTTACAGTATGATAACGATATGTTACGTGGTGGTGGTGGTGGAGAAGGCAAAATGTGGCGGTGATTTGTATCATTGATCGAATGTCAGATTGAATCGGGTAATTCATTTTGATGAATGGATTAATTTTATTTGGATAAGAAGGAAAGTTTAGTTTTGATAATTTTTTATATTCTTTACAGTTTTGGAAGGTAAGATCTGTTAAGCTTTTTTATATATAGTTTAATTAGTATTTGTATAAATTGTATTGGGACAGTCGCCAAAATGAAAGTGTGGATAAATGACAAATGATTTCGGGATTGGGTCACTTGTAAGTGAATGTAAATGGATTACCATTATTTTATTCTTACTTTAGATTTTTGTTATGGGAAAAGTGATAATGATTTGGATTTATTCGCTTGTAAAATAGATATAGTAGTTTGGCTCACTTGTAAGTAAATGTAGACATCAGTTGTCTTGTTTTTATATTTTCTTATGTATTTTTGTGAATTAATAAAGTAAGTACAATTTTTAGTCAATTATTTACAAAATGTACATTATTTTTATATATAAAAAAAACCAATATTATTGATATTATAAAACATAGCATTATTTTTTATATACTAATTGCTGCAAAAAAACTAGAAAGGAAAAACCTAGCCACTACCTCACTTCCCTACCCCCTGTCGCCTATGGCCCCACTGCTGCCACCGGACTGACTCTGCCGCCGCCTAGGTCTACAAAAATATTGTAGATACAATTTGAAACTGTTAGAAACAGTACAAATACAGTCTAAAACAGTGCTGAAATAGTGCAGAAAATAGTGAAGATACAGTGAGATATAATACAGAAACTGTTGGGAAGATTAATTCCCACACAAAATAATATTCACGGTATAATAGCAATAATATTAGCGGAGTACTGAAAATGCGATAATCAATGAGTAAAAATAATAACAAGGACACCAAAATTTTTACGTGGAAAACCCTTCTGAACTAAGGGAAAAACCACGGCCCGAGAGGAGAAAATAATTTCACTATAGGAAGGACTTTTATACCGTGTAGTAAATACCACTACACACTCACAAAAGAAAAACCCTCTTTTGATTTTACACCTCACTATAAAACTGCTCACTCTCTATTTTTCCTCACAGAGTATTTTCCTACACTGTATATTTTCTCCTACACTGTGTCTCTCTCTAACACTCTCTGAAACTAGATACAATCAGCTGAAGAACTATCACGTCTATCTATAGTAGTAAGCTACCCTCCATTGACATCATCACTGACATCAACATAATGCCAAAGTCTTTGTCTACAAATGTGAAAGTATTCCATTTGCATGTTGATTGGCACCATCCAACCTAATAGTCTGCCTTCAACTTTCAACATTAGCAGTGTTTTCTATATTTGCATAAGTTCAAATGGGGCTCGACCCAACAACAATCTCCCCCTCCAGTCCCATGCACCTGAAGGAGAGATCTTCCGTCTCTTAGATAGAGCTCATACCGACAAGCTCTTTGCATAACATGAACTTGTCCCTTTGAACCACCTTGAGAGCGTCTTGCTCCCCCTGATTAATAATCTCATCATGTTGCTCCCCGTGCTTGGCAACACCAGCAGTCGTGTTTTCTCCACCTCGACAAATTTCTACATTTGTCCTGTACAACATATCATGAGCAACTCCTACTGCAATCACCAATGATCCCTTGGTGAGTCTCCACCTTTGATTTGCAAAGTGATTCTCGTACCCATCTCAGTCCAAACACTACTAAAAAAAGAGGATTTTTCGACTACCAGTGTTCGACCGAAAATCGGTCGAAATAGCTGTTCGACCGATTTTCGGTCGAACAAAAAAATTTTTTTTTGCACCTATCGACCGAATTTCGGTCGACAGGTCGGTCGGACCGCCCGATATAAACTTCAGCCGAACCCCTCTCCTCCATTTCTATCTTCTTCCCCAATTATCACAAAACCCTCAAAACCTGCCCCAACCTTCAAAAACCCAAAAACCACCATAACCCACCCCAAAATTAAAAATTAAACACATTCTACCCTCCTAAACTGAAACGACCTCGGTCAGTCGTTTCAGAAGTTAGGACTCCAATTGGCGTGCCGATAATTTTAAAATATTCGTAATGTTCATTAGGACCTGTCTGTAAAGTTTGAGCTAAATCAGACCTCGTTTGGTAGGCATCGGAAGAAGGTTTCAGTTTTTATTGGCGATAAATATTAAAAAGAGATTTTCGAGCTCGGTTTTGCCGAATGAGCTCCGTTTCGAAATCCGAAAGCGCCGTTAGGTTTGTATGATTATTTGTGATTTTTGTAAACTTTCGAAAGTGAATTTCGATGTTGTTCGGCTAGTTTCCGCTAAAATGCTGAAAGTAAAATAATTTGACTTCTTTTCATTTAAATTCGCATCTTGAGTTTCGGGAGTCTGATTTGAGATCCGCCTTCGCGAGTATGTTACATATATTTTGTACAACTTGTATGCAAAAGTTGGAATTATTTCGAATATCGTGGAGCACTGTTTTAATTTTTGTTAAAAAAATAAAATAAAATAAAAGAAAAAAAAAGAAAAAGGAAAAAGACAAAAAATTTAAATGAATGGCGGTGGTGAAGAGCATATAATGCTCATCTTCACTAAGTGAAGCAGCAAAAAAACAACGGAACATTAACAGAGAAAAAGGGAAAAACACAGTGAGGAAAAATGCCAGAAAATGAGAAAAGGGACCGGAGAAAAATAGTATTTTCACCCCAGAACATTCAGGTAATGATCCTACTATATTATTTGAGTTTATTACGTGTGTTTGAATATGTTTTAACGGTAAAACTTGGAATATTAGACATCATTTTAATAAGTTCAATTAATAGTTTAAAGGGTCAAATGGACCCCGATAATGAAATTGATTATATATTCGTACTCAGTGAGTTATGGACAACATATAGATATAATTTATTTGGGGTTTGGTTATGTGGCTTTGAACCCTGTATATAGGCCTGGCCTGCGTATTGCGTATGCGAATAGGGTATCAGGTTCCTACCTGGATTGCCCTAAGATGTGAGGAATGAAGCCTTTAGCCTAATGTGATATATTTTTCTGCTTATTGAACACAGTGGGATCCTTTGGCCATGGAACCAAAGGATAAAAGCGGTTATTGATTAGCAATGCTAACTTTTGGAAGAGGTAAGTGTTTATATCCATTTCTTTGGAGGCACATGGCCTCGTGGATTTTCTACCACGTGTTCCTTACGTGTGTAGCTGCCGATAGGCGTACTCATTACGCCTTAGCTTTGGATTTACATTGTATATTATATGTTATGTTCTGTTGTTGGTATTGCATTGAGGAGTTGAGCATTGTACTCTGGCTGTGAGTTGGCATCTACTTCCCGGCTGTCGATGAGAGTCCCGCACCGGTGAAGGGTTATTATTGCATCACATTGCATTCATATGCATTACATTGCATATCATATTGGGTGCAGGAGTATTCCGCCCAAGGAGCAGGAGGATTCCGCTCCATTGTATCATATTGAGGGTAGGAGGATTCCGCCCCAAGAGCAGGAGTATTCCGCTCTTATGTCAGATATTGAGTGCACGAGTATTCCGCCTCAGCTTTTCAGTATATCGGGTGCAGGAGTATTCCGCCCCAGGAGAGTGCAGGAGTATTCCGCCTCTGGTTTATATTATATCGGGTGCAGGAGTATTCCGCCCCAAGAGCAGGAGTATTCCGCTCCAGTTGGTTATCAGATTGGATTCCCCTCGAATGCAGGAGTATTCCGCTTCGGGATGGGATTACGGGCACATGTGACCCTTTGCATCATATTTCATTTCATTTCATTTCATCTCACTTCATTTCATTTCATCTCAATTCATACCATTGTGTAGTTTGCGGTACATGACTACTGTTCTGCTTATATGTGCATTGCTTATTTGTTGATATGTTTCTGGCACGCATCCTTGGTTGAGTTTAGAAGTCCTTACGTGTTTTCGGTTGTTATCTGGCTCTGTCGTTTTATAATTTAAATAAAAGAAATTTGGTCTATCTGTTTCTTCTCCCTGGCTAGCTATTCTATTCTTTGAGGTGGCTAGTCTGCCCCACTTATTGAGTCCTTTTGACTCACCCTTGTTTGTTGTTTGTTTTTTTGTCTATCTATTTCGTTTCAGCAGGTTCGCTCCAGGATTGAGTTCGCCACATTGTTCAGGAGCGAAGACGACTTCAGCTGTCAGGGTGAGCCAGCTTTTATTCCGGATGGCCACCAGTTTATCGATTATCATTCAGTTGCATTTTGTTCCCTTCAGGAGGTATCTGTTTTCTTTGTACTCTTAGATGTCTAGTCTGGATAGCCCTAAACCTAGTATGTTGGGTAGCCAGCTGTAACTTCTTTTATACAGCTTAGAGGTATCAGTATGTCTGTATTTTTGTTTTAAGTGTTGTCCTTATTTATGAATTATTATATTTATTTTCCTAATTTAGTTGGTAAGGGTTCGCCCGACGGGTCTAAGGGAGGATGTCGGGTGCCCGCACGGCCTAACCGGATTCCGGGTCGTGTCAGTTGGTATCAGAGCCCGGTTTGGAGTCTATCCAGACTAAGATAGTGTCTAGTAAAGTCTCGCTGATGGGTACGTAGATGTCCGTACTTATCTACGAGGGGCTATGATGGCATTTAGGAAGTTTCACTTCCTTCATTTCTGATCGTGCGTCTGTCTAGGATTCAAAAGTATTTTCGTTAATTCTTTAATTCCTTTGTGGTATTTGTGAACCCTCGTGCGACAAATCAGCAAACGGTATGAGTTCAAGACGAAGCAGTCTAGCCTGAGGCTAACACTGACGAAGCTCCGAGAGTTTTGATCGTGCTGACGAACTAGTTACGGAGGTCCCAGCCGTACGAGCTCACGATGGGCAAGGGAGCAGGGCCTGGTGGTTCCCTTGGCTCTCTACGATACTTTTACGAGAATCTTGGCGACAGATACCACAATAACCTATTATTCGCTAGGCAGCATATCAGGTTGCCGCAGATGCAGATGTTTGGTCTTAGGGAGCTCCGTTGCAATCGTTGATGTTGTTCCAATATATTGTTCCCAATGCAGCATGTATTGTACCTCTAATTGTTCCAGCTGGTTAGCTAACCGAGGTAACAGTTCGGTCCGAGTGCCCAAAGAGGTTGCATTATTTTACGCGGTTGAACTTTCCGATATTCCTAAGCAATGCATCAAATAAACCTCGTGATTTTTTTAAAATAAAAGAATGACAGCGTATCCTTCAGGCTTTTGATTATATCAAGCGGTATGGTGTTGATTAATCTTCTTTCCAATTTCAAGGTCCAGCCCTGGATTGGTGGACTGCTCTCTTATTAGCTAACTTGGTTCGATTTTTCTTCTAGATTCGTGGAAAGTTCCTTTCGAGTAGCGAGCGAGATGAAAACTGTTGCCAGTTTGAGTGAATTGGACAGGGTAGCCTGTCGGTTAGCCTGTTGGTGTTTTAGAATATGAGATTGAATTCTTTAGGATGGCTGGATATGCACGGAAACTAGTCCATGAGCCTTTCGAGAGATTCAAAGATTTATTGATAACCTTTCTTTTTTTCCTTGAAATCCTAGATAGCTCAAGAGATTGAGGTTGGGACTTTATTTGATGTCGTTGTTGATATTGCTTAAAGGTATTAGGCATACCATAAGTTAGAGCGGGAAGAGTTAGAGCGGGAGAGCATGAGATCTCGTGGCCCTAGTGGGTAACCATGGTACCTCATTTGGAGGTAAAGTTCTGATTATTTTGAGAGGTCACCTTCCAGGTTATTTCAGCTTGTGTCACTTGATTCTTAGAGTGCGCCAGTAGCTCATCAAGATCAGATTCAGTCTTCTCTTTACAGCTATCAACAATCTTTGCAGCTTCCTTTTCAGCGAAAAGGTGTTATCACTGTCGTGAGTCTGATTATCCTTTGAGGAATTTTCTCTTAATCTGGCAAGTAGGCAGTCGTCCTCTCTCTTGTCATCAGGCACCTGCACAGTCGCAGGGGATTTCATTTAGATCTTAATCAGCTAGAGAAATGCCACCATTCAGTAGCGGTTGAGAGCGTGGTGGTAGTAGTTCTTCAGAAGGTAATTATCAGTATAGCGGCTTAGTTCAGCTGCAGAGGCAGTTCTATGAACTGCTAGTCTGGCAGGATGCTGAGGCATCCGATGTAGTACACCCATGTAATTCTTCTTCCAGTATATGTGAGTAAGATTTGATTCTTGCGATCAGTCTGAACTTCGTTTATCTTACCATGTTTCCATGGCTTCCTTGGATATTGTTTCTATTAAGAATTGATTGTGGTAGAGGGGTGAGCTTCTAGTATGATTTATTCTTGGCATTTGTGAGACCCTACTAGTTGATCTGGTTTAAATGTGAGAAATTTGGGAGAGGGTGTCGGTATGGTCTGCTCGGTATTATTGTAACACTTGAACTAATGTTGAAAGACTCCTTTCTATTGTTTGGCTTTGTTAGTCTTGTTTGTTAGCCTTTATGAATGTGTTTTGTCTGGATTTTCTGCGTGCTGCTGAATTTACAGGTGGTGTAGGACTAATTTCAGCTTTTATGTTGCAGGTTTTTACAGGTTTTCGACCGACTTTCGGTCGATAGTTGGTCAAAAAAAATTACCAGGCTTTCGACCGAAATTCGGTCGAAGTCGGTCGGCGTTCGACCGATTTTCGGTCGATGAGCTATTTTCGACCTTATTTCTGTCGACCACCACTATCGGTCGAAATACGGTCGATGTGTCGACCGTATTTCGACCGATTTGGCGGTCGAAAAAGGCAGTTTTTTTAGTAGTGAAAGCAATCCCCGAGATCAAGTTCTTCCGCAAATCAAGTACATGCCGCGTGTCCTTTAAAACCAAGGTGCATCCCATATTTGTCTTGATGCACAGATCACCGATCTCCACAACTTTCGAGTAACTCGTGTTACCCATCCTCACTACGCCGAAATCACCTGCTACATATCTGCAAAACAAATATCTTACCGGTGTGACGTGGTAAAATGCTGTTGTGTCTACCACCCATTCCGACTCTTGACCTGCCAAGTGCATACATTTTTCATCCTCATTTATGATGAGAAGAGCATCTGCGTCATCATATTGAATCATGGCGGTTGTGTTAGCTTCATTATTTTGGGCACCGTGTCTGTCTTTGCCTTTTTTAAGATTCGGGCAGTTCCTTTTAAAGTGATCCGGTTGATCGCAATTGTAGCAATTTCCACCTGATGTTGTGGACCGGTTCCTAGACTTTCCCCAACCTCCGGATCTACCATAGTTGCTCGAACCCCTGCCTTTACCTTCTGTGATGAGATCCTGTCCATGACCTTCAGGCTTCTTTCTTATGTTCTCATTGAGTAGAATGGCTGATGTGACATCATTCAACTCAATAGCAGTTTTACCGTGCAGGATGGTCATTGCCAAATTATCATATGAGGATGGCAACGAGTTTAGGAGCAAGATGGCTTTATCTTCTTTCTCGATTCATACTTCGAAGTTGCCCAGCTGCGTGATTAGTCCATTGAACACATTTAGATGTGACAAAAAATTCAGACCTTCACCCATTTGCAGGACATATAGCTGCTTTTTCAGGTATAATTTATTTGTCAGCGTCTTCGACATATATAGACTCTCCAACCTTGTCCATATTCCACACGCAGTGTCTTCATCAGTGATGTTATTGACCACATCATCTGATAAGTGCAACCTAATTGCACTAGCCGCCTTTTCATCCATCTCCCGCCAAACCTCGAGCTTTATGGGTCCAGGCTTCTCTCCATCCAGTGCCTTCTGTAATCCTTGTTGGATGAGCAGATCCTTCATCCTTCTCTGCCACATTGAGAAACCGCCATCTCTGTTAAATTTTGCTAACTCGTACTTTATTCCCGACATATTTTCACTGAGTATAATACTGCCTGCCGTGAACAGTGTTTCTGTAAATGAACAGCACCTGTGCTCTGATACCACTTGTTAGGAAGATTAATTCCCCCACAGAAATATTATTCACGGTATAATAACAATAATATTAACGGAGTACTGAAAATACGGTAATCAATGAGAATAAAAATAATAACAAGCACACCAAATTTTTTACGTGGAAAACCCTTCTGAACTAAGGGAAAAACCACGACCCGAGAGGAGCAAATAATTTCACTATAGCAAGGACTTTTATACCCTGTAGTAAATACCACTACACACTCACAAAAGAAAAACCCTCTTTTGATTTTACACCTCATTATAAAACTGCTCACACTCTCTATTTTTCCTCACAGAGTATTTTACTACAATGTGTATTTTCTCTTACACTGTGTCTCTCTCTAACACTCTCTGAAACTAGATACAATCAGCTGAAGAACTATCACGTCTATTTATAGTAGTAAGCTACCCTCCATTGACATCATCACTGACATCAACATAATGCCAAAGTCTTTGTCTACAAATGTGAAAGTATTCCATTTGCATGTTGGTTGGCACCGTCCAACCTAATAGTCTACCTTCAACTTTCAACATTAGCAGTGTTTTTCATATTTGCATAAGTTCACATGGGGCTGGACCCCACAGCAGAAACACTATGGAAATAGGTAGAAACAATGTGGAAAATAGTGCAGAAACATTGGAGAAACGTCGAAATAGAGCAGAATCAGTTAGATACAGTGCATAAACAGTGCTAAAAATAGATACAGTGCATAACCAATCTAGAAATAGTTAGATACGGTGTAGAAATAATGAAGATACAGTGAGATATAATAAAATAAAATTATGAAAAAAATACTAGAAGTAAAATGTTAAAAAAATAAAGAAAATGAAATACTAGATAAAAAGATATAGTGTAGATAAATCAAAGTAAAAAAAAGAAAAATAATAAGAAGTACTAAATTAACTGATACACTATTAGAGACCGTCTAGAAATAATATGATAAAAAAATAAAAAAAAAAATAAAATGATACATTAGATACAACTTTGATATAATAGATACACTACATATATAATACAAATATATTACATACACATTATTGGTACAGTCAGAGTTCAGTGCACAAAAGTGGTAGTGCCGCTTCACCTTAAATTTGCTCTTCATCTAACATTTTACTCTCTTTTTGATTTAACATATCTTAATTTTGTTCAATTTTAATTCATTTTGCTTATGTAGCTTCGATCGCCAACTCAAACCGTATATTTCAGAACAGTGAGTTCATAGTTTGAAGACAGTTTGAACGTTGAGTTGGTAGCTTGTGATAATATGCTCAAACCTTTTCCTTGTTTAGCAATCCCCAAAGTAGAAACAAGTAATGGAATCGCTGCCAATGATGGGCACTTCCATTCCTGCTAAACACGACCTACTTACCATTTTCTTTGTGAAGCATACACAAAAATTGATTATGGAATCGTTGTGAAGTTTGGCTTGGAGAAGACGCGGAAGATAATTGGGTCGGTCAAACTGAAACTGCTACTGGGGTTTAGTGGAGCGCTAGGGGAAGGAGGGAAAATTGGGGGATGGGAGGAGAAGTAAAATTGGGAGAAATGAGAAGAAGAAGAAGAATGTAGGGTTTGCTATGTTAGACTATTTTTTGGTATGTTTTGTAATTAAGTTTTTATTTCTTTTATATTGAGTAATTTTGCTAAAATATCTCTATATTTTGTAAATAATTTTTTAAAAGTACTCCCTCTGTCCCATTTTGTTTGTCATACTTTCATTTTTAGTCTGTCCTAAAAAGATTGCCATACTTCTAAATTTGGTAATAATTCAACTCCAAACTTATTTTTTGACTCATTTATAGCCACACAAATATTCGTGGTTTATTTTAGACCACAAATTTCAAAAGTTACCTTACTTTATTAAACTTTGTGCCAAGTCAAACTATGACAAACAAATAGGGACGGAGGGAGTATACTTTTGTGTAAAATTTCCAAAAATGAACGATGGCCCGCCAAACAAAAGCTTACAAAAATGACCTTTGTTTCCCATTAGGATTATGTTGAAGTATTACATATTAGGCATGCGTTTTGGACATTTCATAAGTTATAAGCAGTGAAAATTGTAAAATTTGTTGCCTAATGGGCAACGTCACAAGTAACTAAAACTTATGCCCAATTGGCAACAAATAGTTTTTAAATTAATTCAAATTTATGCTCACGAGAATTTTTTATAAATACTTTGTTATGTACGGTCAAACTCCAAACCAATACCTTGTGTTTCCTATTTTTGAAAAATTCCGGCCGAATAAAGTTGCTCCCTGGTCCATATTTTACAAAAGTTTTGTAATTTTGGTTTTCCATACTCATATAGCGTGAAATTTGTGCCAATTGGCTGATTTGTGCTTTTGTTAAATTTTATCTCGTTTAAGAAATTTCTGGCAAAAATACCTCTATCTTCAAGTTTTGCAGGCGGAAACAACATTTCATCACAAATTTGTGGAATCGACAAAATTTCAAAGGTTGAGACTTGAGATGTCCTCAGTTCTTTCTTTCTTTCTTTTCTTTTTTTGTTGGTGGAAGAAGAGAAAAGGTGATGAGGGTGGGTTCTGAAAAACATAATGTTTAGTATTACTTTTTAGTCATTGATTTGAGATGTCTTTTGTCTATAGTCTCTAAACTTTTCTCAAGTGTTCCACGTACACTTTCACCTTCACATTGTTCATGATCTGAAACTGAAAGAGCCATTTGATAAATTGCCCATTTCCACATTGAAAGATACTTTGACTTTATATATCCTTATCAAAAGTGTTATCAACTGATCTTAATTGGTCTACTCTCAATCACAGATGTATGCATGGGGCGAAGATGCTGGAGCCTGGAACACGTTTAATTTGTGATTGTATCATTTTTCGAAAGCATTAGCTAATTAGCTTTAATCACAAAAATAGAAAATAGAACTCACTATAATTAAAAGGACTTTTTACAAAAATATACCACCTTAACTATAAATATTACAAAAAATACCAACATTATACATTTTACACTGGCCGCCTCCGCAGGCCACCCACCAAATTTTTTAAATTTTTTTGCATCTAAAAAATGAAATACACATAAATAATCATATAAACATTGATTTTTCTTTTAAATTAAAGTTGTAAAATACATATAAACAAAAAATACACGTAAATACACAAAACAATTATGTTATACATACACTAGACACACACATACATACAGGGATCTACAGATATACAAATTAAATATACAAATTTATGTGTGTCACACTTATACTTGACAAACACAAAAAAACACATACAAAAAATTATAATATACATACTGACATACACGTTCATACAATGATATACGCATACATACACTTGTGCACTTCATGTACATACACAAAAATATAGATTCATACACCCATATAAAACTAGACATACAGTTTGTTCCACCTTCAAACAACCACCAACAACCACTACATACACGGAAATACAAATGTATACATGTATATACACATACAAAAAAAAAAAAAAAAGTAGATTGGAGCTCCGGCACCGTCATCAGAGCGGTCACACAGCAACAACATCATAGTAGATCAGAGAAGCAACCATGCCAGATCGGAGCAGCAGCTGCCCCAAACCGGAGCAGCAGTTGCACCAGATCGGAAAACCACCAGGAGTGGCGAAGAAGATGAGCAAAAACGGCTGTGGAGCAGAGGTGATAGGTGGCGGGGAGGCGGTGCTTCGGTGCCGGTGAATGGGTGGAGGAAGGGGAAAGAAAGAGAGAGAAAAAAGTTAGGATTAGGTATTAGAGAGAGGGAAAAATGTAAAAATGGTAGGTTTTGTAATAATAATATAAATATCGTTATATTTTGTAATATCTCAATAACGTCGGTATATTTTGCAATTTTGATACTTAATGTGTCAATTAACGTAAATATTTATTCAGTATTTACCATACAATAGGTAGTCCTACCTAAGCTTACCCCCATAATGCAAGGAGCCACCATTTTCGTATGTTTGGGCTTTGTGTTGCCTATCCAATTTTCTGTGCGGCTCTTCAGACGCCCAATATATACATATACTATTCTAAAAGAGCCAATCATTTAAGTAAAAGGTAAGTGACCATTTTACTCTTTAGATATTGTTAGAACTTTCAATTATTATTTAAAATAAGAAATAATTCAATAAAGAAAAAAATTGTATAATCATATTAAAAGTTAGCTATTTAGGAAGTTTTTAACTCAATTTAATTTAATTTATAAGGGTCCACGCGCAAAGTACGTGCCCAAAAACTAGTATATATATATTAAAGCCAGAAATGTTACTCAGTCCATTTGGGGATTGAGTTTAACTAATGTTAAAGTTTCCATTTTAGTAGCGTCTATTAGTATTTTTATATATGAGCTTCTTATCGTAAATTAGACGGACACCCTCCAAAAGTCAATTCGTAAGGACTAAAAGTTCAATTAAAACTGTTCCATCTTATTCGAGTTCAATTTTCAAACTTAAAAACCCTAAATTTTAAGATTCAACCATTACCCTTCGAGTTTAAAGACTGAAATATATCCTGAAGTTTATAGATGAAAGATTCAACAATTATAGCCTAAATTTTGAATTCGACAAATACATCTAAGATTAAAGATTTGATATTATCACTAACGGTCAATATAATCAAATGTTAACAATAACATCAACACTAAGTCACAATACATGAATATGAGTAGTGTATTAAATAATAACTGCAAATTTAAAATCACATTCTAAAATTGAATCTTTAATTTAAAAGAGAATCAAAAAATGAGAAAGGAAAATACATTACCTCTATGTTTAGGAGTCAGTCGGGTGATAACAGGCCAGAAAACAAGATGCTGATGGCTGCATCGACTAGGAAAGATAAGGTTTTTGGGATTGATGTCGCGGTGAGAGAAAGAAAAGAGGAAAGTGTTTAACCTAGATCCGATTTTAGGCAAATTAACAATTAAATTTGTATTTGCAGAGTCACGATCAATAGTTTAGATTAAGAGTTTAAATGATGAATAGCGTTAGTTACTAAAGTAGCAATATATTCGTAATTTCCGACGATGATGAATAATAATACGGAAACAAGATATGAACTAAGGTAAATAAGGTTAAAGCGTTAGTGAAAAGTAGGCAGAGCTAACCGTGTTGGATTGCTTTATCCCGGTGAGAGTTCCTCGTTACTGATCGCACTTAGAAGACTAGAGAACCAAGTACTGAACGAATGTAAGCAAAGAATAGTATTTGAGAAAGACTGAGAGAGTATTCTTATTGACTGTAGTAGATTGAAAGTAAAGTTGTGTTACAATGACTTAGATTGATTGCTAATTATAGGCCTGATAGGCATCCGTTGGGTTTTGTAACCGCTGTGCACGTATCCATTTGGATATGTAACCGCCGGGTTGTAATTATTGCCTTTATGACAATTCATTGAGTGATCGCACATGATCAGGTTAATAATTGCTCATTCAGATCGTGATGACTGATGAGGCGTTACATAGCTGCTTTGGGTCTGCTCGTGGTAACCATCTGGCTAGTCATCTGCCCGGTAGATATCTGTCCGGTGGAACTTCTGCCCGTACCACGGACGTGTCACCTTTTAGATGATGTCAGCTTTTATCCACTACAGATAGTCCCCGCAGCGTATCTGCTCGAGGAGTGGATGTGAATTTTGGCGGGTATTTCTACTTTGTATAATCCAATCTTTGTATGATGAGGCTGAATGACGTACGTATGTCATCAGTTTCATGAAAAATCCCTATGGCGTGCGCATTAAATGCCTCGTATAAAAAAGTAACTGCAGCTGGCATGCCTGCACGTCTGCAGTCCGCTCTGAAGTGACTACCGCGCGTTCCAAGGGTAAAAGTAATGATTTTAACCGCCTCAATCACGTGCATACGTCGACTGCTGATCACGAGGTGACCGCTGCACTTCAGGGTAATGATGATACTGCAGAAGTTGGTGAAACCTACTTCTTGTTTTGACAGTTGGATCTGATCGTGGCCTCTCGGATAATCTCCACTTGTCTCGAGGGAACTTGATGGGCCGGTTTTTTTCTCTTATAAATAGGGCTTTGTTGAGTGAGAAACCTTTTTACTTGCTTTCATTTTCTTGCTGCTAAATCTTGAGAATTCCTTGAACTTCTTTCAACTTTTCTTTCGAACTTTTTCTTCGGGAACTATGTCTTCAAGAGCTAGAAAGAACCAAAACTTGGACGCGGCTGGTAGTTCTTTGGCAGCCACCCCCAGGCCTAGGGCTCCTCAGGCTACTGCTGCGGAGGTCATCCCTAAGAAGTGGGGTGAACTGGAAAAGGATTGCAACATTAAAGCTTCTAGCAACCACCATGGGGATATACGCAACTGGCCGGCGTATAGATTTAAGTCTGGGATCACATCGGAATGAATCCCACGAGTCTGAATGGATTGCCACTGGGACGATAATGTTCCCCTCTTGCCGGTCTCTGAAGAGGAGAATATTACTTCACATAGGTCTGGGTGGACAGCTATGTGCACCTACCCTTTTACAGTGGGATGTAAACTGCCCCTGCATCCTGTGCTTGAGAGGCTCTGCAGGGAATATTTACTCTGCCCGGGGCAACTGTGCCCTAGTGTATATGGAATTGTTACACTCTTGGACGGGTTTGCGGCGGAAATCGACCAAATTTTTGGATATGAACATTTTATTTCTTTGTATAGTATACAAATTTTTAAAGACGGTTACGTAAATGCCAGGATGCGCGGGAGCAAGGGCTTGGTGCGCAGCTCTGAAGACACAGGTAACCAGGGTTGGTTACACTGGTATGTGTTCGTGCGTTCCTCGGCATTGACTTTCAGTTCTAAGACCTATCTTCCTGAAGTCTGGAACAAGAAGCGTAAGTCCCCGAGTATTTTTTGAATTTTTTGTGCTTTTTTTTAAAAATTATTTGCTTAACCCTTTGACTCCTCTTTGTAGCTGTCAAGCGACCCTACGATGGGCTCATATCCGTTGATAAGGTGACGGTGTGGGTCGAGGCGATCTTGAAGGAGTTTTCTCCTGAGAGGAGAGAATGGGCGTATTTTGCTGCGCAGAAGAGTTTGACTGTGAAGACTCACGGTGAGAATTTTCCGCTGTTTGTGGCCATTTCTGTCCTTCGTATTTTCGTTGTGTCTGACCGTCCTGCCTTTTATAGGTCTGCGTACTCAGGGGGACTTTTTCCCTGCTCCTCCTTCTCCGGTCGTGCCTCCTGAATCTACTGCTGATCCTGATGCCGAAGTAGCATCTTTACTGGCTTCAGTAGAAGCACTGCGTGGCACGGAAGGTGGCGAGGAGCTCCTATCCAGCGGCCTTGGTTCTTTGAAGAGGAAGAAAAAGAGCCAAGGTATGGGCGGAGCACGGAAAAAGTCTGCACGTAAGACTTCCGTTGCTGCCGGGAAAACCACAACTGCTGGCGGTGAGTCCTCGACTAAGGCCAATGTACCAGAGTCTGCAGAGGATAATATCAAAACTGCTGTCGAAGTCCCCGAGTCTGCACGGGGAGATGGTTTAGACAGGGGTGGTGATTGATGTTTCAGATACTGAGACTGAAACTAATGAAACCCTTGTGCGAAAACCTTATCTCCGGAGCGATAAGAGGAAAACTGAGGAGGAGGCTGGCCGTACTCCGGAGAGGAGTCCCCGAGTTGATGATGGGGTAAAGGCGGCTCCTTCCCGTGTGGAAAAAGGGAAAAGGAAAATAGGTGAAGAAGAAGAAGAAGAAGAATCAAGAGAAGAGGTTCCCCAAGAGGGTGGCCGAGGTCCTCGTGTTTTTCGTTTCGAGGACCTGAAAAATGTGGCCACTGAGGGGGCGATGCCTGTTGGTCTTCGCGAGTGCGACACGATAGATCCTGGAGTGGAGGGTGACTCCAACTTATCAGCAACAAGGCTCATTTGGTGGTCAATCATCGACGGTCAGACCGGATTGAAGGACATTAAGGGTGTGCGCTACAAGTTTGGGCCAAACTACCCCTCTGAACAGGCTTGGGAACCCAAGTACTGCAAGAGGAAGCATACCATGAGGCTAGCCCCTGATGTTAACTTGATATCCAGGCCGGGTGGTTTAGCCAAGGCTGTCTCTTCACTCATTGGCCCCCGAGAAGAATGGACGATGAGGGAAATGAGTGATGAGGAGCTAAACCACCCGGCCTGGATATGAAGTTAACGTCAGGGGCTAGCCTTATGGTATGCGTCCTCTCACAGTACTTGGGTTCCCAAGCCTGTTCAGAGGGGTAGTTTGGCCCAAACTTGTAGCGCACACCCCTAATGTCCTTCAATCAGGTCTGACCGTCGATGATTGACAGCCAAATGAGCCTTGTTGCTGATAAGTTGGAGTCACCCTCCACTCCAGGATCTATCGTGTCGCACTCACGAAGACCAACAGGCGTCGCCCCTGTCACGACCCAATTTTCAAGGGCTCGTGATGGCACCTAAACAACATTTGCCTAGGCGAACCAATGAAACAAGATGCGGAAAAGAATAATAATGTGAAAAGATCATAAATGGATATATAAATATAAAAGGGTGAAGTCCAAAAGAATATATCCACAAAAGAATTGGAGCATTCTAAGAGTGACTCAATAAAGTATGAATATACATCAAAGAAATCTGAGTCCTATCTCTAAGTGACTCCGGCGGTATGCCACCACGGTCTGTGTGGTCGGCTCACCTCAATCAAAAGTCTCAGAAGCCTCGGGAACCGCTAACGTCCGGGCTGCTGACTGGATGAAGGACCTGCGCACGTAGCAAAGTAAGTTATGAGCCGAAGCCCAGTAAGATCACCGACAGACCTGCTAAGGTACCCTTGCGGGACAAGTCGCTACATGCATCATAAGCAACAACATACTATAGTAATCATAAATCAAGTGACCACACCACACCCCCTGTCAAGTGTGTCACATCTCAAAGATCAAGTGACCACACCACACCCCCTGTCAAGTGTGACACATCTCATAGTATAGGCGACACCACACCCCTGTCAAGTGTCCCTCTAACAGTATTAATATCCACGACATTAATAACAATAACAGAAATAATAACAGAAATATTAATAACGATAATATTTCACAGTCACCGTAACCCAGGTTGGTTATGCTAGCTGAACGTAAGGCGAAGGTTAACCCGACCACAGTTTGGGGGTACAATCCCTACTCCCATGTCGTCCAACCCAAGGTTACGTATAGACAGCACTACCCAACCCGGCACGTGAACAAATCAAGTACCAATATCATACAAAAGCCGGCAAAATCCTCGGCAAGACATTTATCATGACATGCCGGCAACATCCTCGGCCATGTCCCAAGTTCTTGCTATCTAAGCATGGCGTAGCAAGCGTTACTACGATATAAATTTAAGCTACCTCGACGTAGCGTTTAGACCGGCACATACCTCCGTCGAGTCACAATCTCGCTATTTATAACAAACAATAATAGCAAGTAATTTACATCATTAATCCTAACCATTGTTAGGTATATATATGCGTACATGAAGCATTCTAGCATGAAGGAAGAGTCCACAAGCACAATAGAGGTCAAGTCTCACTTACCTCGAAATTCGGGCTCAAATGCCGGGAAGAATCTCCTTTCCCGCTCGCATTGTCCGCGAAGGACTCTCCACTAGGTCTATTAAGACAAGATATAGCACATATGAGTGCTCAATTATAGCTATTTAAGCCTATAGGCATCCTAGGGTAAAAATTACCAAAAGGCCCCCAGGTAGGGCCGAGCCCTAAATTTACAAAATGTACTTTTCCGGACTCCCCACGCTCCCGTGAGTCCAAAAGTACACTTAGATTCCACATGCGAGCCTTGCTCGATGTCTTTCCCCAATTCTTAAGAATCTAGGGTTCTAACCCATTTCCAAGAATCAACCCTTTGATTCTTGTGTTAATCAACATAAAGATGGATTGAAAGGGCTTAACTTAAGTGTAAGTATGATTGGGTCTTCAAGAAATACCCAAAAATCGCCTCAAGAGCTCACCAAATGATTTTTATAAGTTATGAACCGAAATGGCCCGAAATGGCCTTTTTATAGCAGTTTTTTGCCTCTGTGACAGCTTCTTTTGAAAAAATCATAACTTTTGATAGGAATGTCCAAATGACCTGAAACTGGTTCCATTAGAACCACAACTCAAAGGGCTACAACTTTCATGTTTTGAGTTTTTCCTAATTCCTTACGGATTGGCCGAAAAATCAGCTTTTATCCGGCTGTTTGCGCTAAAACAGAACAGAAAAGTCGCACAAGATTTTCTACTGTTTTAGGGGCAAAACGGGACCCTACAAAGCTCGGAATGATCTAAAATTTTGCACACAAGGCATAAAATACTTGGGTGACATGCTCGTCAAGACGGAACTCAATTCGGACGTCCAGAACTTAAAAAGTGGGTCCCACGGCAAAGGTTCAATTTTCGACTTTCGCCAAAATAGTGAAATTTAACCAAACGACCTCGGAATCCAATTCTGAAAGTTGCTACAAGTCACAAATGACTATACGAACCTAACGGAACTTTCGGATCTCTCATCGGAGCTTATTTGCTCAAATCGAGCTCGGAAACCTCTTTTAACTCTTTTAAACTTCCGAAACGGGGACTTTATCAAAAGTCCTATCAAACGAGGTCCGTTTTCAATTTTGAAGGTTGCTACATATCATAAATGACGAGACGGACCTAACGGTGCGCTCGGATTTTCCATCGGGGTTCGTTTACTCAAAACGACCTATCGAAACCCCAAATTCCTTTCCGGATAATCGGATCCTTTTCTCGAAAACCTATCAAACGGACTCCGTTTCGACTCAGATTTCACAGACGGGTCATAAATGACCTAACGGAGCTTTTGGGACTGTCGACACGCAAATCGAGGTCCCGGATCCCGTAACGACTATTTGAGGGTCGTTACAGCCCCCTCAGTGGCCACATTTTTCAGGTCCTCAAAACGAAAAACACGAGGACCTCGGCCACCCTCTTGGGGAACCTCTTCTCTTGCTTCTTCTTCTTCCTCTTTTTCTTCCTCTTCACCTATTTTCCTTTTCCCTTTGTCCACACGGGAAGGAGCCGCCTTCACCCCGTCATCAACTCAGGGACTCCTCTCTGGAGTACGGGCAGCCTCCTCCTCAAGTTTTCTCTTATCGCTTTGGAGATAAGGTTTTCGCACAAGGGTTTCATTAGTTTCAGTCTCAGTATCTGAAACATCAATCACCACCACGTCTAAACCTTCTCCCCGTGCAGACTCGGGGACTTCGGCAGCAGTTTTGATATTATCCTCTGTAGACTCAGGTACATTGGCCTTAGTCGAGGACTCACCGCCAGCAGTTGAGGTTTGCCCGGCAGCAATGGAAGTCTTACATGCAGACTTTTTTCGTGCTCTGCCCTCACCTGGGCTCTTTTTCTTCCTCTTCAAAGAACCAAGGCCGCTGGATAAGAGCTCCTCGCCACCTTCTCTGCCGCGCAGTGCCTCTACTGAAGCCAGTAAAGATGCTACTTCGGCATCAAGATAAGCAGTAGATTCAGGAGGCACGACTGGAGAAGGAGGAGTAGGGAAAAAGTCTTCCTGAGTACCCAGACCTACAAAAGGCAGAACGGTCAGACACAACGAAATACGAAGGAAAGAAATGGCCACAAACAGCGGAAAATTCTCACCGTGAGTCTTCACAGTCAAACTCTTCTGAGCAGATGTTTTTATTTTGACCGAGACGTTGTCGGTATTTTCTGGCCGAGTTATTGGCTTTAGCGAGCCAACTTTGCTTATCGTCTTGATAGTTGAAAGTTGCTGCACAGGAATTTGTAGCTTAATTTTGGCCGAGTCGCTGGCCTTGTGAACGACTTCTCTTATTTTTATGGAAGCTTGTCACACAAAAAGTTTTTTTAAAACTCGCCTTTTTGCAAGGTCTTTTGCCTTTATGAAGGTCTTATCTGGCCTGCGGGGGCCTCTCACCACCCTCCTTATTTTTATGTTGGAACACGGTAAGTGAGAACATAAAAAGAGTTAAGGCAAATTGAAGATGAAGGAACACATAAGACCAAACGAGGAGTGTGTCCGTTGTGGGATTCGAACCCACAGCCGCGAAGTTGAAGAACTTCGAGCTCTACCAGTTGAGCTAAACAGTTCTGACCTTGTTCAGGCCGTTAGTACCATTTAGAAGGAGTATAATAAACGTGAGAATCATCACAAAAGTAAAAGGCATGAAGAAAATAACTGACCGTTTTACCACTCTGAAGTGATACTTTTTGAGGTAAATTACGTTCCAACTGTTCGGGACAATTAAACCATCTGGTCGTGCTAAGCGATAAAATCCGTTGCCGACTGATGCGATTACTTTGTATGGGCCTTCCCAGTTAGGGCCTAGCTTCCCTGCATTCGCTTCCTGTGTGCTCTGTGATACTTTCCTTAGTACAAAATCTCCGACCTGGAAACTTCGTACGCGCAGTCCCCGATTGTAATATTATTCAACTCGTTCTTTCTGGCGACTACTCATACGAGTGCTAGTTCCCTTCGCTCTTCGAGGAAATCCAACTCTTCGGAGAGGTTGACCGAGTTGGATTCTTCGGTGGCATGTGCATATCATAAGCTGGATTCTCCGATTTCGACTGGGATTAAGGCGTCTGCACCATACACCAATGAGTAAGGTGTCTCCCCGATACTCATTTTTATAGTCGTACGATAAGCCCATAGTACACTGGGCAGCTCCTCTTCCCAACATCCCTTGGCCTGTTCAAGGCGCTTTTTGAGGGATTCGACGATTATTTTGTTGGTAGATTCTGCTTGTCCATTGGCAACGGGATGATATGGAGAGGAAGTGATCCTCTTGATGTGTAGGTCGTCGAGGAACCTAGTCACTTTCTGGCCGATGAATTGTGGGCCGTTGTCCATGACTATTTCCTTAGGTGCTCAAAAGTGACACACGACAAAACGCCAGAGGAAGTCGACAACTTCTGTTTGTCGTATCCTTGCGTATGCCGCCGCTTCGACCCACTTGGTGAAATATTCAGTGATGATTAACAAGAAGCGCATTCCTCGGGGCGGCGTGGGAAGAGGATCGACTACGTCCATTCCCCATTTCATGGAGGGCCACGGGGAGATGATTGAGTGGAGTGGTTCCGCCGGTTGATGAAGAAGATGTGCGAACCTCTGACATTTGTCACATTTTTTGACAAATTCGTTCGTATCTTTCTCCATTTTATCCCAATAATACCGTGCGCAAAATAAACTTGCGGGCTAATGCCTTTCCCCCGGAGTGATTGCCACAGCAGCCTTCATGGACCTCCCTCATCACGTAGTTGATTTGATTCGGTCCGAGACACTTTACGAGAGGTCCTGCAAACATTTTACGGTAGAGTTTGCCGTTGACGATTGAATACCGAGCAGCTTTTATTCTGAGCTTGCGAGCGGCTTTTGTGTCAACAGGCAGAGTCCCATAACGAATATAGTTCGTGATTTCATTCCGCCAGTCCCAGGTTGCCTTGATGGTGTTGACCTCAAACTTTTCCCGGTCTATGGTCGTGCAAAGGAGTTGAACAATAGCTAAAGAGCTGGCCGTCCCCATTTCTGCGACCGACCCTAGATTTGCGAGAGCATCGGCTTCATGGTTTTCTTCTCGTGGAATCTGGAATGCCTCCCATTCATCAAACTGGGCCAGGAGTTCTTTTACACGGGCAAGGTACACCTGCATTCTAGATTCTCGTGCAATGAAGCCTCCAGTCACCTGGTTGACTACCAGTTGAGAATCACTCTTGAGTTTGATGACGTTTGCTCCATAATTTCAGGCTAACTCCAATCCGGCAATAACGGCCTCATATTCGGCCTCATTGTTAGTAATAAATGGGCACTTGATGGCCTGCCTGACGGTCTCTCCGGATGGGGCGATGAGAACAAGTCCAAGACCGGATCCTTTGACGCTCGGGGAGCTGTCAGTGTATAGGGTCCATGTGCCAGGGGCCTGCCCAGCATAAAGAACGTCATCCTTTTCTGCCTCAGGATATATATTAATGCTAAAATCTGCCACGAAGTCTGCTAGAGCTTGTGATTTTATTGCTACCCTGGGTTGGTATGTGATATCAAATTCACTTAATTCTATAGCCCATTTTACTAACCTTCCCGAAATTCAGGTTTGTGCAAAACATTTCGCAAAGAAAAGATTGCTACCACAGCTATTGAATGACTTTGAAAATAAGGGCGTAACTTACGAGTTGCAGTTACTAGTGCTAATGCCAATTTTTCCAAGGGTTGATAGCGTGTTTCTGCGTCAATTAGAGCTTTGCTAATGTAATAGATAGGAAGTTGTTTACCTTTTTCTTCCCGAACTAGAACGGTGCTTACCGATGATTCTAAAACTGCCAGATAAATCAGCAACTGCTCCCCGTATTGAGGTGTAGAGAGCAGTGGTGGATTGGACAGATACTTTTTCAGATCCTTTAGTGCTTGCTGGCATTCGGGGGTCCATTCGAACTCCTTATTTTGCTTTAAAACATCAAAGAAACTCTTGCATCGGTCTGCTGATCGGGAAATGAATCTTCGCAGAGCTGCCACTCTTCCGGTCAATTTCATGACGTCTTTCCGGTTGTGGAGTACGTCTGGAATTGACTCGATGGCTTTGATCTGAACGGGATTGACTTCAATTCCACGCTGAGAAACGATGAAGCCCAGGAATTTTCCCGACCCGACTCCGAATGCACATTTTTTCGGGTTCAGCTTCATGTTGTACTAATCAAGAATCCAGAAAGCTTCCTTTAGATGCGCCAGATGGTCCTCTGCTCGTTTGGACTTGATCAGCATCTCATCGATGTACACTTTCATAGTCTTACCGATATGGTCATGGAACATTCGATTGACTAGGCGCTGATATGCTGCACCTGCATTTTTTAATTCAAATGGCATAACTTTATAATAGGTTATGAACGCTGTTTTATCCTGGTCATCGGGGTCCATCAATATCTGGTTATATCCGGAATATGCGTCGAGGAAAGTGAGCAGCTCGTGCCCGGCTGTTGCGTCAATCGGTTGGTTTATCCTGGGAAGGGGATATGAATCCTTCGGGCAGGCTTTGTTTAGATCTGTGAAGTCAATGCAGACTCGCCATTTACTATTTTTCTTGGGTACAAAGACCACGTTGGCTAGCCATTCTGGGTATTTGACTTCACGTACAGACCCGATCTGCAACAGCCGATTGACCTCATCATTGATGACCTAGTTCCGAAAAGCTCCTTGCTGGCACGTCTTCTATTTTATCGAGCGATGGTATGGGTCGACGTTCAACCTGTGGGTAATAATATCCGGAGAAATACCTGTCATATCTGCGTGAGACCAGGGCAACGTTGTATGTCGCTCCTTGAGGAATTGGAGGATATCTCCTCGTAAGCGTTCGCTCAACTCGGTTCCTAAGTAGACCTTCCATTCCGGCTTGTCTACAAACAATTCTTCGGGTTCCAAAGCTTCCACGGTCGGCATGTGGCTCTCCCGTTCGTCCATCTTTGTGATGAATTTCGGGACCTCATACTTTGTTTCTTCGTGCGGCATGTCTGGTCCCGGTCGCTGTAATTGCTATTTGCTTTCTTCAGGCAGCTTGAGAGCCACTGAATAGCAATCTCGAGCAGAGCGTTGTTCTCCTCAAACTTCACGTACTCCCCATTCGGATGGGAACTTCAATACCTGATGGTAAGTGGAAGGAACGGCTTGCATATCATGGATCCAAGGTCTTCCCATGATGATATTGTAAGCCAAATCTGCATCAATAACATGACATATCGCCTCCTTCGCCACCCTTTCGGCGAGAGTTGTAAGAGTAATCTCACCTAGGGTCTTCTCGCTCGAGTTGTTGAAACCGGAGAGAACTCGGGATATCGGCACAATTTTATCCGACAGCTGCATCTCTCTTACAACTCGTGACTGAATAATGTTTGCGGAGCTGCCCGCATCGATGAGTACTCGTTTGACGTCAAATTCCGCCACGTGTAATGTTATTACTGATGCATCAGCGTGTGGGAACTGCGAGTCGTCTGTATCGGAGTCTTCAAATGTTATTGTCCCTTCTGATCATGGTCGTTTGGTATTTGTGATGGAGACCTTTGCATACTTCTTCGATGTGAAGGTGACGGAATCCACTTCGATCCCACCCGAGATAACATTAACTGTCCTCCTTGGAGAAGATGCTCGTGGTGGGCCAGGTTTGTTCTGCTGCGCCTTCGCGTGAGTTTGCTTTCCCTTCTCGGTCAGGAACTCCTTCAAGAATCCCTGTTTCAGTAAATGTGCAATTTCATACCTTAGGGCCTTGCAGTCCTCGGTGGTGTGACCGTGGTCGCGACGAAACTCGCACCACAAGTCCTGGTTTCGCTTGCTTGGGTCAGTCTGCATGTCCTTCGGCCATTTGACCTTCTCTCCCATATCTTTGAGTGCTACCACTACTTCAGACACTTCCACGTTGAAGCTCGGCAGGCTTGGGGCTCCACGGAGGCTTGATTCTGAATCATCTCTTCGGGACAACCCTCGGTTGTTGTTGCGGCTACGTCCTTTGGAGTTGCGGCATGATTGGTCAGGGTACGGCTCGTAACGTACGTCTGATCTCTCCGTCTCCGCCTTTCCACCGGAGCCGCCGTTGCGTGCCTGGGCCCTTCCTCGGGTACCTGTTCCAATTAACTTATCCTCATCAATACGTACCTTTGAGTTGTAGCGGTTGTAGACATCCGACCAGCTGGCTGCTGGGAACTTGCGGAGAGATTCGTAGAGTCTGCGCGTAGCCTCTGAGCTTCTGATATCTAAACTGTAGGTGAACGGATCGCCGCCCATCTATCCGGTACCTTGGGCAGCATCATACGCTCCCTTTGGAAGTGATCCACATATTTACGGAGAGACTCATCGGGTCTCTGTTTGATCTCGAAGATGTCCTCTACGAGAGTCTCCGTCTTTTGAGCGCCCGTGTGTGCCTTCACGAGCAGCTCAGCCATCTCTGCGAAGGATCCAATGGAGTTTGGTGGCAACATTGAGTACCACCATAGAGCTTTATCTGCTAGGGTCTCCACGAATTTCTTCAATTGGACAGATTCGATCTCCTCGTCGGTGAGATCGCTAGCCTTTATAAAGTTGCTGAACATCATGAGATGATCATTGGGATCAGAAGTCCCACGATACCTCGGAATGTTTGGCATCTTGAACGTCTTAGGTATCGCCTTTGGGGCTGCTTCTTATGTCCAAGGCCGCTGGGAATACCGTTGGACATCGACTTTCTTTAGCGTGGGCGGAGCACCTGGTATCTGATCGATTCTCTCGTGTAGAAACTTCTGAAGTGCTTCCTGACTCTCCTTGAATTGTTTGGTGAGAGCTTCCACGACAAGGCTCATTTCTGTAGACGCCATAAATCCTCAATTCCGATTTTGGTTGACTTGGGTCGTTGGATCTACAGTCCCTCTGTTGTTTTGCTCTCCACCTTGCCTTGAGGTACGTGAAGAAGGGGCGTCATGGCCAGGGGTTGTAGCGTCAGCTCTTGCAGTCGGAGGGTTATGCCCTCGAAGAGAATTGAGCGCCGCGTTTATCCCTCGGTTGACCTCTGCCTGTTCCTGCATAAATACATAGAGCGTTTCCTGGAAGTTCCCTTGGCCAGGGGAGAGACTCATATGGCATCGTCTCCTGGGCGAAGTGGTGCTCTGAGAGCGCCTATGCCCATTTCGCTGCCTAACCGGTCCTTGTGAAGATTGTTGCTGCCCATCGGACGAATAATCGGGAGAATAATTGGGACTCGATTAAGGGGTACGTACCTGACATCCGCCGATGATAGTTCGTTGTGAACTGCTTTCTGCCATGTTAGTTGTGAAACAAAAAGATCAACAAAAAGGAGATATAATACTGAAAAAGGTAAACTATTAACCTATGAAAGCTATTGACCGGCTCCCACTGTGGTCGCCAAATAGTTTAACCTAGATCCGATTTTAGGCCAATTAACAATTAAATTTCTATTTGCGGAGTCACGATCAATTGTTTATATTAAGATTTTAAATGATGAATAGCGTTAGTTACTAAAGTAGCAATATATTCGTAATTTCCAACGATGATGAATAATAATACGGAAACAAGATATGAACTAAGGTAAATAAGGTTAAAGCATTAGTGAAAAGTAGGTAGAGGTAACCGTGTTGGATTGCTTAATCCGGGTGAGAGTTCCTCGTTACTGATCGCATTTAGAATACTAGAGAACCAAGTACTGAACGAATGTAAGCAAAGAACAGTATTTGAGCAAGAGTGAGAGAGTATTCTTATTGACTGTAGTAGATTAGAAGTAAAGTTGTGTTACAATGACTTAGATCGATTGCTATTTATAGGCCTGATAGGCATCCGTTGGGTTTTGTAACCGCTGGGCACGTATCCGTTTGGATATGTAACCGACGGGTTGTAATTATTGCCTTTATGACCATTCATTGAGTGATCGCACATGATCAGGTTAATAATTGCTCATTCAGATCGTGTTGACTGATGAGGCGTTACATAGCTGCTTTGGGTCTGCTCGTGGTAACCATCTGGCTAGTCGTCTGCCCGGTAGATATCTGTCCGATGGAACTTCTGCCCGTACCACGTAGCGGACACGTGTCACCTTTTAGATGATGCCAGCTTTTATCCAATACAGAAAGAGAGAAAATATGAATAGAAAAATATTGAAATCAATGGACTCCATCGCTAGGTCCCTCAATTTTCATCTGATATATTGACCGCATTGTTTGACTCAGTAAATGAAGGGACTCCAATAACATAAAAGTGCAGTTAATTACTACTACATCACTAAAATCGCCTAAGTCCGTAAGTGATACTATAATTTATTGTTACAAAAAAAAAAAACTATAATTTATTTGACTACTAATATCGAGCAATGCCACCAGTATAATACTTCATCCGTTTTAAAATGGTTGTCATAGTTTGATTTGGAATGAAGTTTAAGAAATGTGGTAAGACTTTTGGAACTTGTGGTCCAAAATAAGTCAGATATAAATATGTAGCTATAAAATATTTTATTAAGGGTAAAGTAGTAGTTTCAATTCAAAACTATTTTCAAATTTAGAATTATGTCATTTTTTTTGGAACGAACTAATAAAAAAATTATGACAACCATTTTGGAACAGAAGTAGTATAAACTACATATAAAGTCACAATGACACGGAAAGTCTCCATTGGTCATAGTTTTGCATAATTATTATCTCCATTTAATAAAGAGACAGATTCTACCACAAACAAAATTCTGTGTAAAGTTGTTGTAAAATACTTAAGGACGTCCTTCAATTCTTTGAAATTAAAAATATAAAATAAACTAGCTCTCATTATATGATAGAGGCTTGGGAATTTTATTTAGTCGGCAATAGTTAACCGAGTGTCGCAGTCACTATAACTGTTGATTTCACGTGTGATTTTAATAGTGCTCACATATACCCTCATGAAAAAACAAAAGAGAATAACAGATGGCAAAGATAAATTATGTTCTACGGGTAAATGTACAACGCGTAATATGTGACTTACATGCATGTCAGAAATTTGATTCGTTTTCCACCAAGTTTTGCACTCTGCAGTCGTATAGAATTTTTAGGTCATAAAATTAACAAAAGAAAAATTGATAAAAGGTTTTTAAAAAGGAAATGGATGAAAATTATCTCAAACAACGCAAATCCTTCCCTCTTTAGTCATCTAAAAGATTTGAATCATTGGACTTGTCGAGAAAAGATACTAATGACATGATTTATCATTTACCCTAGTGCTTTAGCATCTTAGTTCCAAGTATGTAGAAAAATGATAAACACATGGAAAATTTGACAAAATAGGCTACTATATCTTACATACCGTCACCATGGGATCACTTGAAACAAAGCCACGACGATGCGACACCAGTGTTCCATCAAAGACAGACGGCAAGTAAAACTTAATGCCCCACTAAAGCTAATACTAATTACTAATATGCAACTAAAGACTTTGCTAATTTAAGTTATCGTGCTAAATGGGTGCAATTTTTTGTATTCCCTTTTCTGAATGCTGTTAGATATATACTCATTCCGTCCCAAATTAGTTGACGCTTTAGCAAGATTCGTTTGTCCCAAATTAATTGACGCTTTAGGATTTCAAGATATTTTTTACTCATTATTTTCAAGTATACCCTTAATTATTAAAGGTTTTCTAAAAACTAATTTAATAGTCATATATTAAATAAGGGTAACATAATAAAATGTATACTGTATTTATTGATTTTTTTAATGGGCGTGCAAAAGCTGAAAGTAACAACTAAACTGAGATGGAGGGAGTAATATGCTTGAGAATGCTCGTCACATCCAAAAGTTTCAGGTCCACCAATAGTCCAATTAACGTTCTTAATTTGACTTTTAACAAAGTGGAATCTGTACTTACCAACTAACAAAGTGGAGTCTGTACTTACCAATTTCAAGAGTGTCATCTACTTTTTATTAGTTGAAGATACACGGATTTCCTATCTTATTTGAAATTGATTGAGTATAACGGATTTTAAGAACCGAGAAGAATTCAGAATTCAAATTTTATAGATTAAGAATTACACTACATCATAATATATTTATAGCTACACAATTCATCGTAGGTAAATATAAAAATAAAAAAATCATGGCTAAAGTCTTTAACTACAATCATTTTTATGTATCATACCGTAGCAAAAAATGAAGTGGCTAAAAGTTAACTATAAACTTTACATCTACCGTGGCTAAGCCCTAGCATTTATTGGCACGAATTATATTTTTTTATATTGTAGCTATAATCATAGAATTTTTTGCTACGAAATATATATTTATAGCAAATAATTTTACTGTGGCAACTGAATATTTTTATTTTGCCACCAAAAACTAAACATATAGTTATAGCCACAAGATATTAGTGGTGGTTAAATATAATTTCAAAATTAATTTACCTATTTTAGATTATTAAGATAGCTACCAAACTCTGTCTCCTATTTACTTGATCAATCATGATCTTCGGTGATACACTCGTATGAATTATAACCCTACACCCAAAGCTCCAAAGACCTGATTCCTAGCCTAGCTCGACATTCAACTAATTAGCACAGGGCTGCGGATTATATGGTGCAAATGTTTGTCGTTTCCCACCTATGGGGGACATCAAGTGTAATGTCTTTATTTTAAAAATGTATTTGAACAATTAATATTAGATTAACTTAATTTAATTATATATCTTTCAAACAACATACGATAATTATGTTATACCGTATTAAATACATATTTTTTCTACTTTATTTGTCACTATACGATTTTCGAGATTCCAATTTCTTAATACATATAGAACATTAAGTTTTTTGAAATATGCATTTATATAGTTGAAAAACTGCATTAAAAGTACAATAAATCAGAATAATTAAAATTTTAAAATATTTTAAAAATTCTGTTAAAAAAATTTCGTCTAACTCTCAAAATTCGAATTGTACCCGAACATGGAACTGAGTAATACTTAAACCTAAATAATAAACAATTGAAAATTTATTTATTTATTTATTTGTTCAGTACATACATATCTAACAAGAAATAAAATTCAAAAAAATCATTTACATAATTATAATTCACAATAATCAACTATTCTTGTTGAAAGAATATAGACAAATATTGTGATAAAAAAAAAAAAACTCATTTAACTGTTGAAATTTGAATTGCGCCAAACAAAGTGGAAGCGAGGAGTAACAATAAATTTGAATTATGCCAAACAAAGTGGAAGTAATTAAATTTTATATAATAGATAATTTAAAAGTTAGTTTATTTGTTTAGTACATGCATATCTAACGAAGAAGATAATATTTCACATTAATAATAAATATAGATTTATATATGCACACACATACATATACAATTAATTATATAATCTATATAATAACTAACAATATTTAATTATTCAAAATATTTATAAGACATATAGAAATATTGCAGGAAAAAAATCATTTAACTTTTGAAAACCGAGTTGTGCCAATCAAAGTGAAGGAAGTAACCATTAAAAACTATTAAAATAATTTTAAAAATTAATTTATTCATTTAGTACATATATAACGAATGAAAAAGATAACTATGCACATTAATTGTAAATATAGATTATATGCGTACAAGCATGTATTAGTTATATAATTTAATTAATGTACATGCTTATAGTAATTTAAATTTTATAAACTAGTTATTCTCACATTAGTTAGAGGTAATCAAATTTTTTCTTTTAGTTTTACATACAACATTATATATAAATATCCAAAAATAAGTAAAATGAAATAAATGTATAATAAGTACAGGAAGTTAGTTCATAAACTTTGGCGATACAAGCATACACAAGAAATAATTGTTAGATATTAAATTTTGCATTTTAATCTTTGTTATTTAATGCTCAATAGCTTTATTACCTTATATTTAATTACGCTATCATTTTTTCATGAAAAAAAATACTAGATATTAAGCCAATGTTGTTACTAATTTGGTAATTTGAAAAAAAAAATCAATTAATTAATTACAACATTTGTTTTATATAATTTAGAAGTATTGCTACTGTAACTCAAACACGTGACAAAACTTGTAATTAGTTACGGAAGTTTATTATAGCAATAATTTCGTGGCTAGTAAGCCAACTCTTGCCACGAGTATTATATAAGTTGAATAAATATATTCATTCAGCTGCAACTTTTTGTTTCCAATAATTTATTGTGGCTAAAATATTACTATTGCTACATTAACTTCACACACATGACTAAAATATATGATTAACTATGAAACTTGTCGTAGCAACAAATTTGCAACTATAATTTAGTTGATACAGATTTTTATAATTTGAAGCAGAATTTTTGTATAGCTCCAATATTTTGCTACGATATTTATTATAGCAAAACGGTTACTATTGCTATATTAACTTAAATGCGTGGCAAGAAAATATATTTAGCTACAGAATAAGATTAGTTATTCTGTAGCAATAATTTTTTAGTTTTTTAGCTACAAATAAGTTTATTTATTTTGTAGCTATAGAATAAAATTATAGCAATAAAATTTGTAGTTATTTAGATAGTTATTGCCACGAGATTTAGCAACTACAACAAAAATGAGGATTTAGCTCTGCCAATTTTACTTTTGTGGCTAAGAAATTTTTACGAAATTGTAAATAGCTACGAAACTTTAATTTTTGTAGTTATTTTTAGGTATTTGCTAGGATATTCTTATTCGTAGCCAAGAATTCATATTTATTAGATGAATAATATTGTAGTGATTCTAAAAATATTACATCAAGGGTTTAGCAACTGAGTTTTGAATTCAAATTAATTTTGTATGTAGTTGGTGAATTCCTTAACACATAAAGTAATACTGTGAGAGAGAGTTAGAGAGAGAAACGCTCCTCCCACTCTCCTTCCTTTCTTGTCTTCTAACTCATTCACATTCAATTTCCTACATGGAATCAAATAACAACATCCCATTAACTCCACAAAAACCTCCAGATCCAATAATAAATGAACAAAATCCCCAGTCTATGGGCAAAGTAAGTTACTGCGAGAAGCTATTAGAGCATAACTCCCAAAAGAAGCAAAGTATCCTCAAACCAAATTTCTTGAGTACTGAACCTATTGAAGAAGACATGCAACAACAACCACTAGAAGCTGATGGATTGGTTGACCAGATTACTCTTACACATGAGGAGAAGCAACGTATTTATTCACCTTGGCTCAACTCGGTTATTATTAAATTACATGGCAAATGACTACATCACCAATACATCTATGAGAAGCTAAATATTTTATGGAAATTAGAGGAAGAGTTCCCACTGATCGACCTTGGAGAAGATTTCTATGTTGCAAAATTTCATCACCGTGATAGCTTGCACAAAGTGCTAACTGAAGGTCCATGGTTTATTAATGGTTTTTTCTTGTCCACAAGGTGTTGGGAACCAAACTTTGTTGCAACTCAAATCGCATTACAATCAACAGCCATTTGGGTTCGTTTACCAAATTTGCCAACTGAATTTTTTGATGAAGGAATATTGAAAAAAATTGGATTCAAAATTGGCAAGTTATTAAAAGTAGATTACAAAACATCAACGGCTGTGAGAGCTAGATATGCTCGATTATGTGTGGAAGTTTCAATTGATGTGCCAGTCAAAAATCACATTTTTATTGATCATCACAAACAAGTTATAATTTATGAAGGTGAAAACCTCTTGTGTAGAGTGTGTGGGAGACTTAGCCATCTCCAAGAATCATGTCCTTTCAAGCCTGCCCCAACCATTGCCAATCGGGATAAACCATCTCCCATCATAACATCTCCCAAATTGAATGTGAACGAGGGTGAAGGAGAATGGAAAACGGTTACTTTTCAGAAATATAAAAAAGTAGCTCAACTTGCTTCTCGAGGCCATGCATCCAATGTAGCCTCAACAAGCCATGCTTCCAGGAGAGTCCAAAATCCCTCATTGGATCCACGAGGTGTAGGTAAGTTTTCTAACTCAAACACGCAAAAGGCTAAAGGTAAAAGTAAATCTTATTATTACCCAAAATCTTCTCCTTCTTTAAAAGATGCAACTAATAAATTCTCAATCCTGAAAATAGTAAATGATGATGCATCTAGTAAACTTAAAGAGAAAATGCGAGATGATGAAAAATTTGCGTTGGATCAGGATTGTTTTTTGAAAAATAAAAATATTTCTATACAAAATGTTGCCATGCAAAATTTGTCACAAGCTATTACTTTAGACACACACGTGTCTGGCTGCTTGGATGAACAATTGGACGAAAAAATGAGAGACTCTATGGACACGTGTGTTCAATTATCTTATACACCTATTACGCATGCAATTTTTTTTGCTAACTCATCTGACAACTCTCAAAACTTTTACTCAAAATACAAAGCTTCTATTCCTATAGAATCTGACCAAATCGTGCTCTCTCATAAAATTACTACTCCACCAAACTCACATTTAGATACGTTTAGTGATTTTAAAAGTGGGGAATCTGACAAACAAATATCATATGGCAAATGCAACACGCCATCTCCCATGCATAATCTCACTTCTCCTGCTCACTTCAACTCGTCTACTATATATCAAAATGAAAATTCCCTACAGTCACGAGAACTCACAAAGACTAGTGAGACAAATAATTCATCAATACTTTTCAAATAAGAAATCAAAAGTCATGGATCAAAACAATCCATTGCCAAACAACTTTCAATTTCCACCTCCCCCACTGATCAATCAACCACTAATATTTGCTCTACCTCCACAACTAGATCGTATACCACAATCTTGGGTGGAATCCACACTTTGGGGCCATGCAATAGCAATACCAATGACACTAAATGGGCAAATAGCATATGCAGTGATACAAGACCCTCACTACTTAGCTCAGATAGTAAGCGAGGGAATGCATCTTACCATGCAAAACTACATGAACAACATGTGGCCACAATTCATACAACCTCTCCCAGGACAACTACTGATGGATCTTTCTTTCTTTCCTCCGAGGGTGATGCCACCTTAAAATCCAGTCTTCATAGCATGGGACATGGCTCTTAATCAGCCTTTTCAACAACTGAATGTGGTCCCTCAAAATCTCAATCCACTGCATGTACAAATAAATCCCCAGGCTCCCATGCAGATGGACATTCCCCCTCCTCCAGTCCCACCACCACCTCCAGTGGTCCATCCCAATCCATTAGAACCAGAGCAAAATCAGAGAGAGGAGCAGAAAATCGTGTTAAGGGGAAGGGAGAGTCGCACGGAATTTGCAAACCTAAAGGAAATTATCATTCTACTTTACAAAGAAAGACTCGACAGGAAATGTATTCTAACATGTCATCCCACTCTCTTCAAGTGCTCATTGGATGTGAGGGCACCAGCAAACAAGACTGTGGGCAAGTATGCAGTGGTGTTGAACCCGACGTTAACAACTGACCCTGAATTGGAAATTATTGAAAACCCTAATGCAAATGTTCAAATGGATAGACAAATAAAATTTATAATTTAGAATGCTAGAGGTGCAGGTAGCCCAGATTTTCGTAGGAATTTTGGGGCTATTATAGAAGTTTATCAACCAGTAGTAGTTGCCCTTCTTGAAACAAAAATGAATGATCATCATGACTTTAGGGTTAGATATGATTTCACTGATTATGTGGAGATTCCTGCTGAAGGTAGGTCTGGTGGTTTAGTTCTCCTTTGAAAAAATGAGGCTGTTACCATTACTGATATCCATATTAATGGAAATGAGATCCATGCAATGATAAAGGTATTATATTCTCCTCTTAATTTTAATTGGCTTTTTTCTATTATTTATGCTAGTACCTCATGTTATAATAGGAAATTATTATGGGAAAATCTCATGCGTGTGTATGATAATTATAGGGGTCCTTGGCTAGTTAGTGGTGACTTCAATAAAGTTTTATCTCAAGATGATAAATGGGGTGGAAGACCTATAAATTATAGGAATACTATGAATTTTAGAAACTGCCTTGACTATTGCAATTTAAGTGATTTAGGGTTTAAGGGTTCCAAATTTACTTGGTCGAATCATAGAAGTAGAAGAGGAGGATTGATATTAGAAAGACTAGATAGAGGCTTGGCAAATCAAGAGTGGATTTCCCTCTTTAAAGATGCAAATGCGATCCATTTACCTAAAACGTACTCGGATCATAATCCCATGTTATTAAGCCTGGATAAAAGGGTGCATCATGAGTATACTAAACCTTTTAGACTTGAAACAATGTGGTTATCGCACCATGATTTTAAGAATATTGTGTCAAATGCATGGCATAATAGACCTTTAATCGAGGCTACCCAAGCTTTTCAGAATGATGTTACAATTTGGAATAAGGAGACTTTTGGTAACATTTTTCGCAAAAAGACTAATACCCTAGCTAGACTTAGAGGTGTTCAATTCTGCCCAAATTATCCTACTAGTTTATTCCTTCAAAATTTAGAAAAAGATTTGATTAGGGAATATAATACCATTTTAAAGCAAGAGGAAAAATTTTAGAAGTTAAAATCAAGATTAGATTGGTTAAGTTATGGGGATGCTAGCACAAAATTCTTCCATATTTCAACTTTAAATCGTAGAAGAAAAAATAAAATTACTCATTTTCAGGACAATAGTGGGAACCTAGTTTTTGATCATGTAACATCCTATTTTTATCAACTTTATGCCACTAGTCAGGTGAGTAGAAATTTAGCTCCTATTATTAATAATGCATTATGGTATAGTGGTACAGATTTGACTATCTTAGATAGTCCTTTAAAAGATTGCGAAATCTCAAATGCTTTGTTCTCTTTTAAACCCTATAAAGCTCCAGGTCCTGATGGCTTGCATCCTATTTTTTTTCAATCAAATTGGAATATTGTTGGCTCTCCAGTTAATAATATTTGTCATGAGATTTTTCGTAGCAGCGTTATGCCTTCAAATCTAAATACAACATATCTTTGTCTTGTCCCTAAGGTGAAAAATGTTGTAAACCTGAAAAACTTTAGGCCTATAGGCCTATGTAATACGGTTTACAAAATTGTTACTAAAATTATTGCAAATCGATTAAAGCATCACCTAGAAAATATAATTAGTCCACGTCAAGCGAGTTTTATGAAAAATAGAAGAGCTTCGGACAATGCCATAATCATTCAAGAGATAATTCATAAGTTCAATCGAATGAAAGGTGCTAAGAGTGAGATGATCATTCAAAATTGATTTAGAAAAAGCTTTTGATAGAATTGAATGGTCTTTCATCCGCACCATGTTAGCTTTTTTCAAATTTCCTCCAAAGATTTCAAAATTGATATTATCCTGCATTACTACATCTTCAATATCTGTCTTTGTCAATGGATGTAAAACAGATTTTTTCTCTCCTTCGAGGGGAATTAGACAGGGAGATCCCTTATCTCTATATATTTTTATTCTTTGTTTGGAATTGCTGTATATCTATGTTAATCAGCAAACTGAAGAAAATTTGTGGGATTCGATAAAACTATCATCTAATGGTCCTGAATTGTCCCACCTTTTCTTTGCTGATGATATCACTTTTGTTGCTCGAGCAAATACTAAATCTGCTCATGCTATAAAAGATACGCTAAACTTATTTTGTCACATGTCGAGAGAGAAAGTGAATAATGAAAAATCAAAAATCATTTTTTCAAACAACATTGACCCTTCCTTGGCTGTTCACCTAACTAATATTTTACAATTCAAGAAAGAAAATCACTTTAGCAAATACTTAGGGTTTCCTATTCTTAGTCGAATGCCAAAACATAGTGATTATTAGTTTGTTATAGATAATCTTCATTCTAGACTTGCTAGTTAGAAAGCAAATTTTATCAACTTAGCTGGAAGGGCAACTCTAGTTAAAACTACCTTGAACACTACTCCTAACCACATCATGCAATTCCATTGTCTTCCTATTAAAACTCTTAGTTTAATTGGTAAAATTCAAAAAGATTTCTTATGGGGTTCTAGTGATCATAGGAAAAAGATTCATCTCTTATCTTGGGATACTGTGACTAAACCCAAACACCTGGGTAGTCTTTCAATCACCAAAGCTAGGACTAAGAATACTGCTTCTCTAGTGAGCTTGGCTTGGAGATTTCTCTCAAATCCTGGTAAGCTTTGGACTAAAGTCATTAGTAATAAATATTCAAAAAAGTCCTACTCTAAGTCTGATTCTTTTGTTTGGAAAGGCATTAGAAAGTCCTTCCCAATATGTCTTGATAACACTCAGTGGGCAATTGGTAATGGTAGAAATATTTCCTTATGGGATCACAAATGGCTTCCTAATAGAGTTACTCTTAGAAGTATGATTTATGGCCCTTTAACAAAGGATGATCAACTCAAAAGAGTGTGCAATATTGTCACAAATAACTCTTGGAATTTATCCCAACTTGGCTTTCATCTTCCTACCTCCATTAAAGATCAATTTAATCAGGCCACTCCTCCCTTGTGTCAAGCTACTATAGATCATCCTATATGGGCTCTAACATCTAATGGCTCCTTTGTTCAGAATTCCCTATATGCTCAGATAGATCATCATATAGGTAGCACTGAATATTTTATGTGGCTTAGGCAAATTGATGTTCCTAATAAGATCAGGTTCTTTATTTGGCAATGTCAATATGATAGACTTCCTACTAGGTGCTATCATCACAAGATTGGGATAAACATAAATCCTATGTGTCCCATTTGTAAAAATGATATTGAAACTGCCCAACACATCTTTTTTTATTATGTCATTGCTAGGCAATTTTGGAGGGACGGATCCATCAGCCATCATATAGACCAAGATAGGCATTGGCTCTCTAGTGCAAGGGAGTCTTCTTGTCATCCTAGAAGTAGTCACTACTGTTGGGAGGAACTTTTATTTTTTTCTTTATGGAACCTATGGGTTAATAGAAACCATAACAATGTAAATAATATGAGTTCTCCTTTAGTTTTTAGCCAAGTTCGTAATAAAACCCTAGAATTTAAGCTTTTGACCTCAATCAACTCTAGGAAGACTATTATTAGGAGCATAAAGGTCTCATGGTTTCCTCCTCGACATGATACAATTAAACTTAATATCGATGGTTCTTTTAAATGTAATGATCAATCTGCTAGCATAGGAGGGGTGTTTAGAAATTTCAAAGGTCAATGGATTCTGGGTTTTCATAAAGAAGTCCATGCATACAATTACTTGCCTGCGGAGCTCTTAAGCTTGTATGAAGGTCTACTTCTAGCTGTTGATCAAAAATTCAGTCCACTAGAAATTGAAACTGATTCAACAGAGGTAATTTCGCTATTACAAAATCCATCACCTATTTATGCTTCTATTGTACACATGTGCAGGTTGTTAATGCACAAGCTGGAAATGCCGTCAATCCGACATAATTTTCGTCAAGGAAATGGAGTTGTTCATCTCCTGGCAAAAGGAGCTCCCTCAAGGTCCAAATCTTTTGACTCCATCCACTATGCAATACCTCATGATTTTGTTCAAGAAGCTTTAAAGAAGGATCAGGAAGGCATAAGTTTTGTGAAAAAAACTTCGGATAGTAATTGTTTGTCATTATCTAAGTTAGGAAACTTAAGTGCATTACATGCTATTCCTATATTTTCTATGAACTCTTTTGCTCATACGATTGATCCTAATGGAATTCGTATGAGCATATTATGTAATCCCCCTTAAGTTAAGTATTTATAAATATCGTGTTCCTACCAAAAAAGAATTCCTTAACACATACTACGCGTATAGTTTAGCTAGGCTAAGCTACTGGTTATGTCATAGCATATACCGATCCCTAAATGAACCTTGCTTAAGAACATAAAAACATTTGATTCTTGTAGTCTTTTAAATTAAAAATATATATAACATACTAATGAAATTACATTTTTGAATCTTGCAGCCTTAGACATGACATGCCATTTTATACTTTACAAGGGAATATAAAACTTTTTTTAGGTTATATACTTAAATTGTTAATGATTTATTATTTACATGTTTATTAGTTTCAACTCTATTCTCTGCACCACGAATAAAACATAATTTAACTTTAATTATAAAAGCTTTTCTAATACATCTTTAACTAACAATATAGCTGGACATGAATTAAATAAACATATAAATAATAAATCATAAACAATTTAGGTTTCATCTATCATCATTGAATTGGTCATTAAAATTTTCCTAAGATGTACATGTTTTTGTTTTTTCTGTTTGTTTTTTTAATTTTGGAGCGCTTCTCTCCCACTCTCAAGTGTTGATGTAGTACTTTGTCAACAATCTTCAATTGTTGAAGCACTTCTCTTTAATTTTTATTTATATATTGGAGCACTTCTCTCCAACATATCAATTGGTTAATATACTTATAATCAACTTCCAATTTGTTGATGCACCTATCATCAATTACCAATTGTTGAAGCATTTGTCTCCACCTCTCGATTCTTCTTTTCTTTCTACTTCTCTCTGGCTTTTAGTCAGAGTTTATTCATCCTAGCAATATTTGTTTGCTCCTCCTTTAACTTATATTTTTTCAATCTTTAATTTAAGCATGATTCCTTTTCATGAATCTATCTTTGACCTGGTGGTTATTTTGGCTAGCGGGTAGCACATATTGATTTGGCATCACCTTCCGCTGGTAAAAACTATTTGAGTCTTTACCAAGATCTTATGGGATTTGATACCTCTTTGAAAGATATAAGTATATGAAAAAATAACTATTCTCTTAAATTTTTATTATCAACTACATTTTCTAAACCACAGTAGAATACATTATTGCACCTTTATTTATAATCAAATAAAAGTTCCTTTAACTTTAACTAGAAAACATATTCTAATATGACTTCAATAAAACCTAACTAAATATGAATTGAATAAACATGTAAATAGTAGATCCTAAACAATTTAGTTTTTCTATGCCAAATTTGAATTAACCTTCACATAAAATAAGAACAACCCCTAAGTTCAACCCTTTTTTTTTAAAACCATTAGCAAGAACTTCTTTTAGCTGCATATCATAAGGAATTCGAACAACTGCCTCATATACAATATCTGCAAATATCACTTGTGGAACCTCAATCTTCAGGAGCTTATTAGATAAACAACGATTTGAACATATAATTACGCCAGTCGCTTCTCGTAGATTTTCATAACCTTATTGTGAAAAAGTAGATATTCACTTGCAATAAATGTTCGAGTGTTGATATACATCATGAGAAATACGGAAATAAATTGAGTAATTTTTTTCTTTAGCCAAGAACAAAAAAAATCAAATTTGCATGATCCAATCATTGATGAAGAAAATTTCTACAATAAATAACAATGTTGACATTTTTTGATCATCAAGTTAAAACAGAAAGTAAGACACAATATTAGTTAAAACAGATGAGTCCCTATTCCAATATCTCTTAACCAATCGACAATTTGAAATAGTTGTGAAAGAACTGTTTGGGTTTTTGAATAGGTGTGAATGGAAAATGGTTTTTCCCACACATTTTCTATGAAAAGGCATGGCACATTTTCACCATAAATCAATTGTTGGCTATAAATATGAGGTCTTACCTCTCATTTTAAACACACTTTCGATAGGAAATTCTGAAATCATTTCGTCTTTTTTGTATTGTTTATAAAAATAAAAGTCTGATAGTATCGTGTCGTGTGATTTGCAGTCGTTGAGTAATTCGCTAGCACGCCGGCGTTTGAGGTACCACTACCTCGGGTACTGGAGGGGATTAAGTTCCTTAAGGAGACACCGTGAATTCGGTGGGCTCGGATTTTATTCATTATTCATCTCCTTCTTTTCGTTTAAGCATTTTTATTTTAGAATATTTATTTTGAATACAGAATTTCTAACAATCTTAAGGAACTTAATCATTTTTCTAGTATTCGTATTTTAATCTGGTGGTAGAAAAAGGCAGCCTCTTTTGAAGAACGAACTTGACGTTGGTTGTATGGTGTATAAAACGTAAGTGTAGTTTGCATAAGGTGGCATGTTCTCTTCTAGAAGAGATTGGTTAACTTTTATTAAAACAAAGTCTTGAAAAGATTCATTATTAAATGATGACGATTGAGAAGTACTGTCTTAACAAACTATTACTGCAAACTGTATCTTTGTCTCTTTAATTGGCTTTCTAACATGTTTGATGTTGGTTGAGTGTTCAGATCATAACTATTCTTGTGATAGTTCTAATTATAAACTAAATATGGTGGAGACACACAACCCATAGTGCTGGCCACGGTAATGGCAGGGAAAGGAAAATTATAGGATGACTTTCTATCCTTTTATTTCATGTTTCCCTGTCAGTTTAACTCTGGTTGATCATAGTTACTTATTAATGTTTCTGAATGGTTCAACTACTCAAGGGCATGGAGATATGTCCAGTATCCTTGGCAACGGAAAAAGAAAAGGAAGGTCATGTAAAGTTGGCAAATTATATAAACGGTGATGGTCACAAATGGTTATAGTTATACCACAAAATTTTCTCATTTAATTTATATGAAATGTTTCTGGCTAACTTTGTCCAAATGAAATTGCAGTTACTTGAATACATCAAGAAAATAGTTTCATAAAAAATGGAGACTAAAACTTTTGTAGTTTTCTACTCCTATTTTGGAGATTAAAATCTCATAATTTTCTACTCCTAATCGATTTGAAGATTAAACTATTTACCGTGGTATTAAAAGGAAGTTTGAAGATTAAACTATTCATTGTACTTTTAAATTTAGCTTGATGATTAAAAACTTCGTCGTTATATTATATTGGGTTTGAAGATTAAAAATTCACCGTTGTTTTAAATTGGTTTGAAGATTTAAAACTTCACTATTGTATTATATTGGTTTGAAGATCAAAAACTTCACCAATTTATTAACTTTGATTGCATCATGTTCCAATAAAGAATGAAAACCCGGAGTAGAATTTTGAGTGTCTGCTGCGAAGAGTACTCACCCTGACACTAATGATTGTTTCAATCAGAATGAAATATAAGGATTTTGTGGCCTTTCCGACTTGACTCCCAACCGTATCATATAATTGATGGTAGCATTCTTTGTTTAAAAAGAAAGAGTTTTCCTTTTTAATAATGAACAATGGTTGCTTGGCATATATTGCAACTACAAAGCAGCCGTGTTCTGGAGTGAGGCGTGGAGGAATTTTTTTTTTAAGAAAAGGCCATGGGCACATTAAAAGAGTAAATGGGGTGGTCTTGTCATGTTTGTGCAGGTTGTTTTTCCATTGCAATAGTCTTTTCTTTAACAAAGCCAAAGGCAAAAATCCACAAGTTTTTAGTGTACTGAAATAAGATGAATTATATCAACAACATTTGGATGATGAATCCTCCAGATCCTCTTGCCCCAGCCTTAGCTGCAGCCCTGTTCCCTCACATACAACAACGGTGGAACTTCCCACCTCACTTCAACCCCATTCCAAACATTCACAACCTGCCATTCTTCCCTCCACAGGACCCCCAATGTGAATCTTATGTTCTTTCCATGGCAACCTCAGCCAGTCCAGGCACATCCCCAACCTCCACCAGTGAACCCACTAAACAACCCTTTGAACCCACACATGAACCCTCCGCCTCAACCCCCCATGGATCATCAGAACCCTCCTCCACTAGTGGATCAGGTTATGAATCCTCCATCACCTCCTCCACACCAAATCCAAGAGGAGGTTCTGAACGAGGAGGATGCACCTCCCATTTTACCAGATCAAGAGGCAGAAATGGGGGAAGTAGATGTAGTGGAAATGGAACCAGTCCTCCAGGGGTCCTTCACAGAAATCTCAAGCCTCCGCGCAGCAACATGCATGCTATTTCCAAAAATGGACAAAAAATACATTCTAAACCTACCTCCAGTCCTTCACAAGACCTCATTGGACATTCGTCCAACAGTGAACAAAGTTGCAGGGAAGTATGCTGTGGTCCTAAATCCCTCCATAGCCAGGAATCACATCTTCCCCAAGGAAGTAGGAGTTCACTTGAAGAAGAATCACACCAATACTCTGACCATGAATAACAACTTAACTTTTATCATATAGAACATTAGAGGAGGAAACAGTGATGACTTTAGAAGACATTTTGGTGAAATTCTGAAATCCCATAATCCTTGTCTAGTGGCCCTATTAGAAACAAAAATGGTAACCCATGTGGCTCTGAGGAACTACTATCACTTTGATCGTATGATTCAAATTCCAGCTAGAGGTAGATAAGGAGGGATGGTAGTCCTGTGGAAAACTGCTTTCCTAACCCTTTATGATATTGAGACAAAGGACCAGGAAATCCATACTATGGTAAAGTACACCCAAATCATCAACCCTTTTTATTTTCAGCCATTTACGCAAACCCTAAGTTATTTAATAGATTGCAACTCTGGGAATCTAGCACAAAAATATGATAACTACAAAGGGCCCTGGTTTTTAGGGGGTGACTTTAATGATGTTCTGACCCAAGAAGAAAAATGGGGTGGTTTGCATATAAATACTAGAAGACAGACATATTTTAAACAATGTCTCAGATACTATCAGTTACATGATTTAGGTTTTAAGGGTAGTAAGTATACCTGGTCAAATCATAGAAGGCATTCTAGAGGCTTAATCCTTGAAAGACTAGATAGGTGTGTGGCCAATGAGGAATGGCTTGACTCTTATCCAAATGTTTCTATTACTCATCTCCCTAAGACCCACTCTGATCATACACCTCTGTTAGTTAAGTTATTTCCACCTTGTCCTTACCCTCATTCTAAACCCTTCAGAATGGAAAAATTTTGGTACTCCCACATTGATTTCCCCAATCAGGTTACCTCCTCTTGGAACAATAACTTACTGCTGCAAGTAATCCCTGAATGTACCTCCAAGATTAGACAGTGGAGTCAAGAGACCTTTGGGGATATCCTCAGAAACAAAAGGACCTTATTGTCCAGGCTAAGAGGCATCCAAAATTCCCTACATTACCCCACTAGCAATTTTCTCCAAGATCTAGAAATAGAGCTAACCTCGGCTTATAACTCTATTCTTCTTCAAGAGGAAGATTACTGGAAAATGAGGTCTAGAATAAACTGGCTAAATGATGGTGATGCTAATACTAAGTTTTACCATATTAGTACTATTAATAGGTGCAGAATAAATAAAATTCACTTTTTTAAAGATGATGCTGGGGAATGGGTGACTGATCAAACTAAGATACTTGATCATACTCTAAATTTCTTTAGGAATATGTTCACCACTGATCATATTAATTCTGACTTCCATAACATAATCTCTGCCACTTCTAGTTTTCATAACATTGATCTTTCTTCATTGGATGACCCTCTCATGGATCATAAAATTCCGAAGGCAATCTTTTCCTTCAAACCCTACAAAGCTCCAGGACCCGATGGCCTACACCCATTCTTTTATCAACATCACCGGAATATTGTGGGCCCCTCTGTTACTAGTTTTTGCCATGAGGTGTTTAGAACTTACAAAATTCCCCATGACATAAATAAGACATACCTATGCCTTATTCCTAAGTTTAATAATGCTAATAATCTGAAAAATTTTCGATCTATTGGTCTTTGTAATACTATTTACCAGATCATTACAAAAATCATTGTCCATAGAATCAAGCCTTTTCTTAATGACCTTATAAGCCCTTGTCAAACAACTCTTCTTAAAGGTCGTCGTACTTCAGATAATGCTATTATTATCCAGGAAATAATAAACCATTTCCATAAAATCAAAGGCACTAAGGCCAAAATGATGCTCAAAATAGATTTAGAAAAAGCCTTTGATAGAATTGAATGGTCCTTCATCTATAGGACTTTGAAATAATTCCTTCCTAGCATTACAAAGCTTATTCTCTCTTGTCTCTCATCTAGTACTATTGCCATTATGGTCAATGGTACACTAACGGAATATTTTTCACCTTCGAGAGGCATTAGACATGGTGATCCTATGTCTCCTTACATATTCATCTTATGCATGGAACTCCTTTTAAACCCTATTAACCGTTATGTGGGATATGCATTATGGGAAGCCATACACATATGCCCAATGGACCACCTATTACTCATCTATTCTATGCTGATGACTTAACTATAATGTCCCAGGCAACTGTTGCAAATGCCAAGTCTATGCAACAATGTCTTACATTATTTTCTAAGTTGTCTGGTCAAAAGATCAGTTTAAATAAGACAAAGCTAATATTTTCCACCAACTGCACTCCTAGTCTGAGAGACTCTATTTCACAATACCTTCCCTATACTACTAGTAGATCCTTTGGAAAGTACCTAGGCTTCCCAATTCTTAATCATAAGCCTACCCCTAATGATTTCCAATTTGTCATTAACAATATGAATTCCAAACTGGCAGCCTGGAAAGGAAGGTTTCTCACTCTGGCAGGTAGGGTAACCTTGACTAGAGCCACTTTGAATGCAATCCCAATGCATGTCATGCAGTTTCACCTATTTCCTCAGAAAATACTTCATCAAATAGATAAGATCCAGAGGGATTTTATATGGGGCTATACTTCTGATCAAAGAAAAACCCACTATGTCAACTGGGATACTTTAGCTTTACCAAGAGATCTTGGGGGTCTAGGTATAAGACAAGCAAAGCATAAAAATCTAGTCATGCTTGCAAGCTTGTCTTGGAGAATGTTTACCACACCCTCCTTATTTTGGGCTAAAATCTTAAAACAGAAATATAAAACTAACAGAAGGCCTTCTAGAGCCTCCTTTATTTGGAAGATCATCCAAACAGGCTGGAAACTTTGCCAACAAGGCATGGGCTGGCAAGTGGGTTCAGGTGACTCTATTAGCTTTTGGCATGATAGATGGAACCTAAATGGATTTGGAAACTGCACACCCTACCCAAGGTAAAATTTTTGCTATGGCAAATTCTACACAAGCGTTTGCCTACCAAAGAATAACTCTAAAAAATAGGGCTAAATATTGATCCAACCTGCTCCATATGCCATGAGTCTGAAACAATAGAGCATATCTTTTTACACTGCATTCAGGCACAACAGTTTTGGAACTCACTGCATATTACTTTTGATAATTTTAGCTCCTACTGCCTATCTGATTTCTGGACTCATCGAAAAAAATTTCATCTTCAACTGCACATGAAAGATTTGAATTGGATTGAGTTTTTTCCCTTGCATTATGGCATATCTGGCTTAATAGGAACCATTGTGTTTATCATCAAGTAACTCGACTTATCCCTAGCCACCATACTATCACAAGAGCCCTAGAATATAAGTTCTCAACGAGTAGTGCACATCATTTACCAGACAAAATTTACTATTAACTTTCATTGGATGCCATCTTCTTCGAACTCTATCAAGCTAAACATTGATGCTGCATTTAACTCCACTACTTATACAGGGGGTATTGGTGGAGTCTTTAGAAATCATATTGGCGATTGGATCCTTGGATTTTCCATGAAACTATCTGGATATTCTGTCTTGTACATGGAACTAATGGCCTTAAAGATTGGCCTGGAAATAGCTCAACAATATAATCTACACCCTCTTGAGATAGATACTGACTCAATTGAGGTGTTGCAACAGTTGGAAACTACTAATCCATCATTATCTAATTTACTTCTTCTCTGCAGGTTCGCCCTGAGGAATTTGGGGAGCCCAGTGGTACGGCACACATTCTGTGAAGCAAATACAGTGGCTCACTTTTTGGCTAAAGAAGCAGTCGTCTCTACAACTCCAAGTCAGGTTCATATTTTGTTACAACCACCTGTCGAGCTTATCAAGACTGTGTACCTGGATAAACAGGCTACTATGTTTACTAGGAAGGTTACTAAATCTACTTGTAATATTCTAAGCACTTATGGAAATATGGCTGTAATAGACTGTATTGGAGGTACCCGTTCTACTCCAATACCTAATGTACGTACATATTAGTATTAATATAACTATCATGTTTCAACCCAAAAAAAAAAAAAAGAAATAAGATGAATTGATTTTAGGATTTTTTTACACAAATATACGAATTTTCACCCTTATTTACAAAAAAATAACAATATTTTATAAATTACAAGGCATAGCAATATTTTTCCTAGCAAGGTATAAATACTTACATTGATTACAAATCCATCATTATATAATTTGACCTAGGGCAAAATAGTCTTTAGCTGCACTTATCCGGACCTTCCCTATCAACTATTCAAACCTGCCCTATTCACACTGTTCTCTTTTCTCTCTCTTTAAGGTAGAACAATGGCGGTATTGATAAACACCGGCGGTTGCAGTGACATAGTGGTCTCGTCTCCGGAAACGTCCTATGACTCCGATAACTCGACGAGAAACTGAGCAACGGGTTGAAGGACTTCCAATTGTTCCGCCGTCATTCGTTACTGGTGGTGGAGCAGCTTTTGTGTGAGCTTGTGGTGGTGGTGAAACGGCGATGATGAAGTGAAAGGTGTGAGCTTGGTTTTTTGATCTAACCAGTTCATACACTTTACACTTCTTTGGAACTAAAGTTAGATTTTGTATTTATTTCTTATACGAAGTGGGAGATATTAGTTACAAAAAATTGAATAAATCCTACTATTCTCTAGTTGTGTATCTGGTAAAATTAGATTCAAGCCAGTGACGGTAAATATGACACATTTGCACAAGATTTCAGCTATGTGAAGCTGGAAGTGACCAATTATGGATTCTGTATAGTGTATACAATCTCCATGAAGTAAAACAAGCTGAAAACTACAAGAATTGAAGAAAGTGTTTGACGAAAATGAAAAATAACACTTTTTCATCATAATTCTCGTTCAACAAGTACCCTCTACGTTTTCTATATTTTGATTCATTTTTTCGTTGTGTTTCATGTCTACTTTAGTGTTAAATAACAAATGAAAAAGGTTACTCACGTGACAATGGTATACGGAAAACTAGCAAAAAAACAATAAAAAGAGAGCTGCCAAAGAACGGTGCTGAAACGATACAGAAAAAGTTTGAAACAACGCAGATATAGTGCTAAAATGGTACAGGAACAGTTAGATACGGTGTTGAAATAGCGCTGAAACGGTGCAGAAATAGTTAGATACGGTGTTAAAATGACGCTGAAACGGTGCAAAAACAGTTGGATATGGTGCAGAAACAACCTGAAATGGTGGCAGAAATAGTTAGATACAGTGCTGAAACTACCTGAAACAGTGTAGAAATAGTTAGATACGGTGCAGAAACAGTTAGATAAGATGCTGAAATAACCTGAAACGGTGGAAGAAATAGTTAGATACGGTGCTGAAACTACCTGTAATGGTGAAAAAACAGTTAGATACTGTGTTGAAATAGCACTGAAACGGTGCAAAAATTGTTGGATACGGTGCTGAAATAGTCTCAAACCGCTAGGGAGAAAGTCCGAAATAAAATGTAAAAAACAATGAAAAAAAGATGAAATAGTTTAGAAACAGTGAGAAACAATGCACAAACTGGATGAAACAAATGCTAAAACAGTCTAGAAATAGTTAGATACAATGCAGAACAATGCATATACAATGAGATACGGAAAGATACAAAGAGATACGAGGTGGTTGGTAGTTGAGATACGATGTGGTTTGTAGGCGAGATACGGTTAGATACGAGGTGGTTGGTAGTTGAGATACAGTGAGATACGATGTGGTTGGTAGGCGATATATGGTTAGATACAAGGTGGTTGGTAGTTGAGATACGGTGAGATACAATGAGATACGATGTGTTTGGTAGGCGAGATACGGTTAGATACGAGGTGGTTAGTAGTTGAGATACAATGAGATACGAGATAGTTGGTAGTTGAGAAACATCGAGATACAGTGAGATACAACGAGATACAGTGAGGAATGTATGAGGAAAAGTGGAATTAGGGGAAATAGGAGGAGTAAAAGTGAAATTAGGGGAAATAGTGAGAGGAAAAGTGAAATAGAGGGAAATGGAAGGAGCAGAAGTGATAGTGGGGGAAATAGAAGGAAGAATGTAAGGGTTTGGTATGTTATGAGAAAATATTGCTATGTTTTTGCTATGCTTGTAATTAATTTGTATTTTCCTCTATATAGGATTATTTTGCTAAAAAATTGCTATGTTTGGTAATTAAGTTCTAAAAATTGTGATTTTGTGTAAAAATTCCTTGATTTTATCCATGAGGTTTTTCCTACGAAGCGCTTCGACATGGATTTTTGCGAAATTTAATGGATCGTTATTAGTCACCTGGCGTGATTAGTTTCATACTGATCAATATCGAAGTAACACCCCGTTAAGATGGTTGTTATCCATCGTTTCATAATGTATTGTATTGTATTGTATTATATCGTATTGTATCATATCGTATTATATTGTGAACATTGGATAGGCTGTATTATTTACTGTGGTTTAATAAGTGAATATACGGTAAAGGATAAAATGAAAATATTAAATAATAAGTGAGGGCATGATGGGAAAGAAAAATGAGTAACGAAGCGATCCCACCAAATCTGTTGTTACATAAAGTGATAGTTTTCATGGTTACATAACCATGGATTTAACGATACAATATAATAGTAATTAGAGTAACAATAAAAAAAATATTGTACTCATGGTAAAAATACAATACCATACAATGGTTACAACCATCCAAACAAGCTGTAAATGCACATGAAATATTCGAAATGTGGGGGCATTTTATTATTTTTAGACCCCACAGATTTTTAGTGGATATTGACACGGTAGTTTGTGAATTCGTAACTAACGCTATTTTGGAGTGACTAGTTGATGAAACTACCAAGCTCGAAGGTTTGGTTCGTACCTTTACTAAAAGCTGATTGTGCTTTTCGTGAAAAGGTGCCACTTGAAATGTTATATGTTCTTTCATGAAAAAGTATCACTCGAAATTTTATGACTTTCATAAAAAGATGTGTCGGTTGAAAGATTATCTTTTTGTATATACCTGACCATTCATAACTGGTGTATGAATACATTGGTCTATAAAACGGTAAATAACCAGTGGTATTAATGATAAAATCCATATTAAGATGGATTTATGTGAACCAACAAATGACTATTATAAAATCCATATTGAGTTGGATTTGAATAATGAATGAAGATGCTATAATTTGGGCGTCAGTTAGACTTGCGTTCCGTTGTGGAAGTACAAATAATAGCAAACAAATGCAAGAAATAGGCTGAAATTGTTGAGAAATTTGTTAAATGTTAAAAGGTTGTGGCCACAAATGATGCAACCATTCCAAGCTATTGATATAATAATTTTGTAATTTAAGCTGAGTTCATAGTTTAGACAAGGCTGCTGAAGAAGTTGAATGACTCCGGAATTTCTTGAAAGATATTCCATTTTGGCAAAAAAATATTGACATCTATACGCATATATTGTGATATTCAAGCGGCAATTGTACGAGTTGGGAGCATTATGTATAATGGGAAAAAATCGTCAAAAATAACAAAGACATAAAACCATTAGACAACTCTCTCTAGGGGGAATTATCACTATTGACTTCGTACGGTCAAGTGATAATATGTTGGATCCACTTGAAAAGACCTAACTAGAGAGGCTGTTGAGGTCATCAAAGGGAATGAGACTACAGCCGAGGACAAGTCATCGTGGCGGTAACTCTACCTAGAAGACTGAAGATCCCAAGAACTAAGTTTAAGGAGAACACAAAGTTGTGCGTGACGGTTCAAGTACTCCTAATGGGCTTAGCCCAACTAAATGCACAATTTACCCTAATTATGTACATTTTACACAAATAACATATCCTACTGTTGCTCCCAACGCACACACAAGTATACGTGGTCGACAAGTAATAAAATGATAAGTAGAGTATTGTTCCCACGAGGACTATTTAGACTGGACTCCTAACAAACAATTTCTTAACAACTACTAAGGGATCTTTTCCATTAGTGAGAGTTTTATTAACTAGAGAACAGTAATTTAAATGGTGGAAATTCAGTCAAACAATGGTGCAAACTTTGGTTGTAAACAATATTAAGAAGACGGTCCAGGGTCAGAGTTACGAACAATCCAGTTGAGTTTTCCAATAGATTCCACTTCTTAAATCCCGGATTACTAACTATCAGAGTAAATGTACCCGTGAAAACCTTTCGATTCTTCACAGTCTATGCAGGCTACTTCAATCCCTATATGTCTATGGGTTGAATCACGTGCACGCATTAACGAATTCTGTAATTAGTTAAACTAGGCGAGCAAGTATATGTCTATCCTACTCACAAATTGGTTTCCCGATGCCCGGGTTCACAAACTAGCCCTACTCTTTTTTATTGCGTTAATAAATTTCCTCTTTCGAGTTCAATCTAAAAACCATAGATAATGTATAATTATCGAGCTCTAATAATTAAGCAAGTGAAATCAAGAAAGAATAAGTAACCCGTTATGGGATTCAATTAATGGGAATTAATCTTCAAACATCAACTTCATGAAATACTCTAACCTTAGAACGTAAGAAATAGCCACGCATATTCATAATCACAAGGCAATGAATTGATGAAATAATGATGTAAATGATTAATAGGAATTAAACCCTTGTTCAATGAAGTATGGTGCTCTCAAGTTGCTCCAAAGTCTGAACTCCTACAAAAAACTAAGTAAAAAAGTATTTATAGGGTTTACAAAGGCCTAGTAATAAGTTACACCTAAGCCTAGACGAAATAGGAAGTCCAAAAATGCTCCAGGGGCACTGTAGCTGGTGCCCCGCACCCCCGAACGCGTGGACACAAGCAGTTTACGTCGAAATCCGGGCGCCTTGGCCACGCCCCGCGCTGTGAAAAGCGCCAGAAGGCTGGCGCCTTAGCTGGCGCGGCGCGCAACTCAACGCGCCAATCATATTTTGCCTTGCCTTGCTCCGCAGCTCGTGTCGTGTCATGCCTTCGTTTGCTCGATCCAATCCTCAATCAAAATCCAATCTTTTCTTGCTCGATCATGCTCTTTAAAGCTCCAATTGCACTTCATAACGATCTACACACATAAGACACAATATTAGTGCAAAATTACATTCATTAGCTAGAAAACGGGCGAATAAAATACTCAAACGTGAGGAAATATTAAGGAAATATAGGCATAAAATGCCAAACATCACCACCCCATACTTGAACCTTTGCTCGCCCTCGAGCAAGTCACAACTAACTTCCCAACCTAGGTAGAACATGTCTGCCTATGACTATGGTTGATATCGATCATTGAACAAATGCACACATGACTACTATGGGTCTAAAAAACATGCCAACAATTTATCAATCATCAAAAACATGAGAACAACCACCCCAAGATAGCTCAAATGCACAAACCCAAATCATTGCAACCATGCTCCCACAAAAATCACACCTATCTACTCAACCAAGAAGCCGCAACTTCACCTATCTCATGCAGACCATGTGCCCTCACCAAAATGAAGCAAGAGAATGTCCCCCAAATATCACACACAATAATGAATATAAAAAATAGAACAGGGAAAATAGCATAGAAAGAATTCACTCACTCTCATGAAAATCTCACATGTCACACACGATGTACCATAGACTTGCCCGTAGTGTAGGACTCCACTAATGTAAGCTTACTCCAATCGGGATTAATTAGGACTTTAAAAAGGTTGTAATGTAGGCTAAGGGGCTAGTAGGATACATATGGGTAATAGTGACTACCTCCCTAAGCACTTTAATACATCACAATTAATTTAAGCACAAGTCTCATCAAAGTCACCCAATCAACACTTTCACACACACCTTCTCAACAAGTAGCATTTTTTTCTTTTAAGCACACACTAGCAAGGATGGATATTCTTCTCTCTTTATTTCTTTTTCCAATTTTTTTTCAACTTTGCTTTTTTTTTTCATTTGTTTTCTTTTCTATTCACTTCTTTCCAACCTTGCCAAACTACTACACAATTCATTACATATTCCCAACCACAACTCCACAATACTATCACATTATCAATTAAAGTGCTTAAGGAGTAAAGGGCCAAAAGAGAACAATTTAAAACAAGTGGGTAGGCTCGGGGTGTGGGTGCCAACAAAAAGGTCAAAGAAATCACAACAATCAAGTCCAAGGTGTATATGTAAAGGTAGGCAAATCAAAAGAAGGCCTGTATCATTTCCCGACTAGAGAAAACCTAGGATTTCGCTTTGCACACACACGGGGGGCAAGTTCTAGACACCAATATGCAAACATGGAGTATAATAAGAATATGCCTCACAACACACATTGCACACAATCCACACAAAAAGGCTCCATCACAACTCTCAATCAAACAAATAGAGTGCAACTTGTGGAAAATTAAGCACTAATGCACAAAGGTTCACAACAAAGTCAAGCAAGTGGACTCAAGCATCTCAAGGGGGTCATTCCATTTTTTTCTAGGCATGCATCTCAATTTAAAACAAAAAGACACCACAAATAGAACATGCAATAAGTGCAAGTCCACCGGTATCAAACAAATCAAAGGCACCTAGCATTCTACCTATTTCCTTCGTCTAGGGTCACCTATACTAAATATTCTAATCCTAAAAAATAAAAACTACCCGGTTCAAAGGCCTCCACGTGGAAAAGAACCGAGGCCATAAGAAAAACCACGGGGTGGATGACATGTACCACTAACAAAGACTGCAAAGAAAATCTTTTGAAATTTTTCATTGGTTTTCTAATGTTTTTTCATTTTTTTCATATATTAAAGCAAGAAACAAATCAAAATAAAGTCAAGTGACAAGAGAAAATCCTACGGTACATGCATCCCTAACCTCAAAAATAAAGGGGAGTTCTCCACCCCACACTTAAAACTAAGCAATGTCCTCAGTGCGACAAAGAAGAAAGTGCAAAAGTAAAGGAAACTTCCCTGAAGGCCAGCCGACCTACACTGGGTGGTGCGTTGGAGTGCGGTCCTAGTCCTCCTTCTCCCCATCAGTGACACCTCCCTCAGAATCAGTCTCCACAGCCTCACTGTCCGGATCACGGTCAACGATGTCCGAATCAGTGTTCTCATCCTTCTCCGGAGGTATCTCTACTGCCTGAGTCATACCCAGCAGGCGTCTCGAAGACTCCAATAAAGGCACTGTGCGATCAAGCACCGCCATATCCATGCCAGCCTACCGGGCCATGTGCTCCATCATCAAGTAGGGACGTGCGGACAAGTTGGCGTCTGTGTCCCGCCACACGTCTGCCATCAGGCGCACTGGTGCAATAGTGGTCACACCCTTTACCGCGGCGATATCAAAAGGCTTCTCAATGTCGGGGACAATGTGATCCCCGATCTCATCAACTGGGACTCCAGCCTGCTCCAGATACCGGGTAAGAATGTTCCCAAAATACAATCGGCTACATGTCTTTGACTGTCTTTGCTCTCTCATCAACCTCAGCATATAGTAGCCGATGTTAATCGGCCTCCCGATCATGAAAAAGTAAACCATGCACGCCCGAGTCTTGGTGACCTCGGAATAATAAGATGAAGGCAAGATGCGTGCATTTATCAATCTCATCCACACTCGAGCTGTTTTCAAAAATTGTGGAAAGAACATGAATTTGTATCTTCCTGACTCAGTTCGCTCGCACCTATAAGTGGAGCTCTCACCACACAATGTCTCCCGCATAGCCTTGTAATCAGGCTTCCTAATAAAGTCCCTCAGCTCGTCATATACGGGGTCCTCTACCCCCAAGAAAGCGTTCAACGCAGTGTGGTCCAATCTCACCTTCTCACCCTGAATAGTAACCATATCATCATCTCTCCATGCTTCATCCGGATCCCAATTGGCATAGAGCTCCTGTACTAGGTCGAGGTTGGCATACCCCGGACTCTCAAAGACCGAGTCCCAATGCAAGGCATGAATAGCATTACCCACACCTCGACACTTTTGCATCAATCTCCTCTTGTCAATAGCTTGCTCGGGAGTGTACCCCGCAAGCCTCACACTCTTGTACCAAGCTTGGCACTCACCCTTTTTCACAAAAGAGAGACCGAATCGCGTCTTGCCCCCGGGCCTTGGGATAGGCACCGCATCTTTAAGAATTCTAGCCTTGGCCTTGGCCTTGTTCGGTGCCTTGCCCTTTGCCTTGCTAGATGAAGGCCCGGCTTGGAGGGATCTCTTAGGAGCCGAGGCAGATGAAGAGCTTGGTTTGTGGGCTGTTACAACCATGGTGCCTACAACAAACAAGAATACCAATGTGAGGTGTCAATTCAAGCACAAGATTTCAATTCAAGCACAATTGGTAGGACACCACCATACACTTATCGCTCATTCTATGTATCAACAACTCAACTCATAAGCACGAGCGACCCCACACTTAGCTAAACTAGCATTGCACAAAATTTCCACGTTTGTGGACTTCATGATCAAGCTAGTGGGGGTTACAAAATAGCCAATTTTTATGCATGTGCGACACTCAATGTTCATCTTAAGACTAAGGATAGCATTGCTACTCAAGAATTCATAATATTAGGCAATTTTCATAGTTGAGGCTTTTTCACAAACACTTGGTGTGCACAATATTAAACTTTCAATTTCAATGGCTAATGTAATGTGATAATCCTCCCAAATTGTTGGGAGATCCCTTTTTACAAGTACACAAGCTAACCATGAAGCATACTAATCAATCTAAGCAATTTAAGATCAAATTCTAATCACAAGCTTGCATCCTAGTTAAGGAATTTAACATGGAAAGAGATTGTTAACTTACATGTAATAGAGAGAGAAGGGAGAGAATTTACTTACTTGAAGATATTAGATTGAGTGGAGAAGAACTTGTGATTAATTCCGAGAATTAGGAGTGAGTTGGGGGAGATTTTGGGAGTGTTTTGAGAGAAAATAATGAAGAAAAGGGAGGGGATCGGGTAAAGGGGGAAAGGGAATCCGGGTCGCGGGTTAAAACCCGTTTGGACCTGGATATTTTTCGAAAAATTTCCTGGCGCGGTAGCCCACACGGCGCGCCCCAAAGGCGCTTGGAAATTTCAACATTCTGCCAGCCTCGGCGCTTTGGGAGGCGCGGGGCGCTCCCAAACGCGCCCGAGCAATTTTTTTCGTACCGATTTTCGATTCCAAGTGCGAACCCAAGCACGGGACATGCCTCAAAGCGTCCCATACCCCTCAATACATCAACTGCATCTCGTTTAGCACTCCCGACACCTACAAAAACGACACAACAAAAACAAAAACTACGTGACACTATAAAACACAAAACAACTAAACTATTACAAGTACAAACTCGGGTTTCCTCCCGAGAGGCGCCTTATTTAACGTCGTGGCACGACGAGTATCAATCATGGGTCCCTCAAAGTAATGGAGGTACGATGATTCACCGAACCTCCCCAATAATGCTTCACCCTTTGGCCATTCACCAAGAACGTCTTCTCCGAATCGGGGGCTCTGAATTCAACCGCTCCATGTGCGGTAACACGAACTACTTCAAACGGCCCCGACCATCTAGACTTCAACTTGCCCGGAAATAACTTCAACCTCGAGTTAAACAACAACACCAGCTGCCCGGGCTCAAACTGACGACGCTCACTATGCTTGTCATACCACTTCTTTGTCCGTTCCTTATACAATTTTGCATTTTCATAAGCATGGAAACGGAACTCTTCAAGCTCATGCAATTGAAGAATTCTCTTCTCACCGGCCAAGGCCATATCAATATTTAGCTTTTGAATTGCCCAATATGCTTTATGCTCTAGCTCAGCGGGCAAGTGACAGGCCTTACCATAAACAAGCCTATATGGAGAAGTTCCAATAGGCGTTTTAAATGCAGTCTGATAGGGCTAGAGAGCATCATCTAACTTCATAGCCCAGTCCTTCCTCGAGGCATTCACAGTCTTCTCAAGGATTTGCTTGATCTCTCTATTTGACACTTCCACTTGGCCACTAGTTTGGGGATGATAAGCAGTTGCCACCTTGTGGCGAACCCCATACTTGGCCAACAATTTATTGAACAACCGGTTGCAAAAATACGTACCTTCATCATTGATTATAGCCCGCGGTGTCCCAAAACGAGTGAAAATATTTTTTTTCAAGAATTTCACCACCACACTCGCATCATTTGTTGGAAGTGCCACAGCCTCCACCCATTTAGATACATAATCAACCGCCACAAGAATGTATTTGTGGCCCATGGAAGGTGGGAACGGACCCATAAAGTCAATCCCCCAACAATCAAACAGCTCAATCTCCAGGATATTGTTCAAAGGCATCTCGTGACACCTAGAAATAGTGCCCGTTCTTTGGCAACGATCACACTGCTTAACCAAAGCATGAGCATCTTTAAATAAAGTAGGCCAAAAGAAACCAGACTGAAGTACCTTTGTAGCTGTTCGATCTCCACCAAGATGGCCACCATAAGGAGAGGAATGACAGCTCTGTAGAATCAGCTCAACTTCTTGCCTTGGAATGCATCTCCTAGCTAATTGGTCAGGGCCTATCTTGTACAAATAAGGTTCATTCCACACATAAAATCTGCTCTCATGAAGGAGTTTGCGCCTTTGCTCAGCTGTAGCCCCAGTAGGATACACATTACTCACAATTAAGTTCACCATATCAGCATACCATGACACCTCGGCTGCAGCTAAAGCAAAAAGCTGCTCATCAGGAAATATCTCTTTAATCTCAGGCCCTTCATCTACATTATCTCTATTCTCCATCCTTGACAAATGATCAGCTACTTGATTCTCAGTCCCCTTGCGATCTCGAATTTCAATATCAAACTCTTGCAATAGGAGAACCCATCGAATTAGTCTAGGCTTGGAATCCTTCTTCTCAAACAAATACCGGATTGCGGCATGATCAGTGTAGACAACAACACGAGTGCCAACCAAATAAGATCTGAATTTATCAAAAGCATACACTACGGCTAGCAACTCCTTCTCAGTGGTGGTATAATTGGATTGGGCCGCAACAAGAGTCTTGCTTGCATAATAGATGGAGTGAAATATTCTTCTAATTCTTTGGCCTAGAACAGCCCCAATAACATTGTCACTCGCATCACACATCAATTCAAATGGCAAAGACCAGTCAGGAGAAATGATGATTTGTGCAGTCACCAACCTTTTCTTCACCTCTTCAGATGCCTTGAGACAAGCATCATTAAACTCAAATTTCACATCTTTCTCCAACAACTTACACATGGGATTAGAAATTTTGGAGAAGTGCTTTATGAAATGCCTATAGAAACCTGCATGTCCCAAGAAACTACGCACCCCCTTAACAGAGATAGGTGGTGGTAATTTCTCAATAGCCTCAATCTTCGCTTTATCTACCTCGATCCCTTGCTTTGACACTTTGTGCCCAATTTCTAGGCCTTCTTGAACCATAAAGTGAAATTTTTCCCAATTCAGCACCAAATTTGTTTCTTCACAACGGCTTAGCACAACATCTAGATTTTTCAAGCAATCATCAAAGGAATCACCAACTACTCAGAAATCAATCATGAACACCTCAAAAAAAATTTCCACCATGTCGGTGAAAATAGCCATCATGCACCGCTGAAAAGTCCCCGGGGCATTACATAACCCAAACGGCATCCTCCTAAATGCATAGGTGCCATATGGACAAGTAAATGTAGTCTTTTCTTGATCTTCAGGAGCTATCACAATCTGATTGTAGCCCGAATACCCATCCAAGAAACAATAATACTCGTGCCCAGCAAGTTTATCCAGCATTTGATCAATAAAGGGAAGTGGGAAGTGGCCTTTCCTGGTGGCCTTGTTCAGCTTCCTATAATCAATGCAAATTCGCCACCCTGTGACTGTTCTTGTAGGAATCAACTCGTTGTGCTCATTCTTCACCACTGTCATGCCCCCCTTCTTTGGAACACATTGCACTAGACTCACCTACTTACTGTCAGAGATAGGAAAAATAATACCAGCATCCAGCCACTTGATAATTTCTTTCTTCACCACCTCCTTCATGATTGGATTTAATCTCCTCTGCTGCTCTATAGATGGCTTATGGCCTTCTTCCAAAAGAATTTTGTGCATGCAGAAAGAAGGACTAATCCCCCTAATATCAGCAATGGTCTAGCCAATAGCTCTCTTGCGCTCTCGCAGCACCCTCAACACCTTTTCAACCTGCACATCAGACAACAAAGAGGAAAGAATCACGGGCAAGGTATTACCCTCACCCAAATAAGTATAACGCAAATGCGCAGGTAATGGTTTGAGTTCAAGAGTAGGAGCCTTCTCAATAGACGGTTTAGCAGGAGTTAAGGTCAACGGTCTATCCAGCTCCTCAAATTTCTTCCATCCTGGGATGAATTTACTCTGCATATTAAGAATCTCCAAATATTCTTTGATGTCATCATCCTTCAGGATATCATCATCATCACATAAGAGTGCCTTTTCCAGAGAATCAACATTAGAGGCCAAGAATGACCTCTCATCAGCAGTCAACTCATCATCTACTACTTTTACCATGGACAACTCTTCATAATGGGAAGGAAGCTAGGTAACTCTGAACACATTAAATACGGTTTCTTCCTCCATTTACCTTCATGATCATCTTTCCAGCTCTAACCCTAATGACAGCATCAGCAGTAGCCAAAAATCCTCTTCCCAATATGAGAGGAACCTCAGGATCAGCTTCGTAGTCAAGAATAATGAAGTCAACAGGCAATATAAACTGGCCCACTTGTACAAGCACATCCTCTATAATCCCCTCGGGGCATGTCAAAGATCTATCAGCCAGTTGTAGAGTCATAGTAGTTGGTCGTGGTTCACCCAGGCCTAGCTTCCTGAAAACTGGTGAAGGCATTAAATTCACACTAGCACCCAAATCACACAAAGCTCGTCCAACCTCATGTTCCCCAATTTTCAAGGGAATAGTAAAGCTGCCAGGATCCTTCAATTTCTGAGGAAGCTTGCTTCTAACTCTAGAACTACACTCCTCAATGAGTGCAACTGTCTCGAATTCAGTCAGTATTCTCTTGTTAGCAACAATATCCTTAATGTATTTAGCATATTTGGGAACATCCCGCAAAAGCTCCACCAAAGGAATATTTACCTGAATCTGACTCAAGATCTCCAAAAATTTCTTGCAGGCTGCATTAACTTTCTGCTTCTGAAGTCTCTGAGGGAAAGGTGGTGGTGGTCTCACAATAGCAGGCTCGGGTTGATTTTCTATCACTTTCTCAACTTCTTTCTCCACCGCTCTATCAGCATTAGGCTCTAACTCACCAACAGGCTTCCTTGGCTTTGAGAGAACTTCTTCTAGAGCTCTTCCATTCCTCAAAGTAACTGCTTGCACAAATTCCTTAGGATTTTTCTCTGTATCACTTGGCAAAGCACCCCGAGGTCTATTATTCTGTGCTCCAGCTAGCTGCCCCATTTGTCTCTCAAGATCTTTTTGAGCATTGCTCAAATCTTTTATTGTTTGTGCCTGAGCTGCTGAATCATCCATGAGTTTTTGCTGCCCTGCAAGAATTTTCCTAAGCATATCCTCAACTGAATTAGACTACTGTGGCTGAGTCTGCGACTGCGACCCCTGCTGTGGTGCATTTTGAAGATTATTTTGGGTCTCTCATTGCCTTGTAGCCGTTCACGATTATCCCTCCAAGAAAAATTAGGGTGATTACGCCAATTGGTGTTATAGCTATTACCATATTGATTGCGATTCTGACCCAGTGACCTGTTCTGATTGCCTACATAATACACTGACTCTGGATTAGATGGACGGACGTCAGTGGCATGATCCTCTCCACAAACCTCACAAAAGACTTGAAGTTGTTGCACTGGAGCTGCTGGTTGTTAAGTCTGCGGCAGAGCCAGCTTGCTGATTTGATTGGAGATAGCATCTATTTTCGCCCTCAGCTCTGAAACTGCATCTAATTGAAGTATCCCAGCAGATTTCTGTGCAGTAGCTCTACCAACTCCCTGCCAATCAGGATTGCTCTGCCAAAACTTGTCAAGTAAATCATAGATCTAGTCAAAATTTAAGGCCAGTACTTGGCGTCCAGCAGCAGCATCTACCACGATCTTAGTATGCGCATTCAACCCCTCAACAAAAGTGTGTGCAATAACCTCATTAGATTGGTTGTGGTGTGGACAATCTCTCAATAGAGCTTTAAATCACTCACAGGCTGTATACAAAGATTCTCCTTCTGTCTGTCTGAAGGACATAATTTCACTCCTCAGCCGGACTGTCTTGGCAGATGGATAAAATGTAGCCAAGAACTTCTTAGCTAAATCCTCCCAAGTAGTGATAGACCCAGGCTTTTCAGCCTCTAACCACTTCCTTGCTTCCCCAATCAGTGAAAACGGGAACAACGTCAAGCGAACATAATCAGTAGGAACTCCCGACGGTGTATAAGTATCACTGATCTCCAGGAAATTCTGAATGTGTTGCTGCGGATCTTCATGAAGTAATCCAGCATATTGCCCAGTCACATGCAGCAACTGAATCATGCCGGGCTTAATCTCAAAGTGCCCGGTGATAGCGGGCTTCACAATACTAGACGCTACTCCCCCCAGGCTGGGAAGAGCAACATCTCGCACTGCTACTGCTCGTTCTTCTGCCATTTCAGTGGGTAAGGAAGCAAGTACAATTGCTAGTGCTTTTCGTTCTCTCTCTTCTCTTCTTACCCTTCTCAAGGTCCTTTCACACTCGGGATCAAAAGGTGCGAGTGGTTCGTCCTTTCTATTCCTTTGCATGCAAAACCTGTTGCCTGAAACAGCACAAGAAACTCAACAAAAAATTAAACCTGAATAGATAATAAGTAGTTGTTCAAAAAGAAATTAGTCAATAATTAGTCCCTGGCAGCGGCGACAAAAACTTGTTGCTCCCAACGCACACACAAGTATACGTGGTCGACAAGTAATTAAATGATAAGTAGAGTATTGTTCCCACGAGGACTATTTAGACTGGACTCCTAACAAACAATTTCTTAACAACTACTCAGGGATCTTTTCCATTAGTGAGAGTTTTATTAACTAGAGAACAGTAATTTAAATGGTGGAAATTCAGTCAAACAATGGTGCAAACTTTGGTTGTAAACAATATTAAGAAGACGGTCTAGGGTCAGAGTTACGAACAATCCAGTTGAGTTTTCCAATAGATTCCACTTCTTAAATCCCGGATTACTAACTAACAGAGTAAATGTACCCGTGAAAACCTTTCGATTCTTCACAGTCTATGCAGGCTACTTCAATCCCTATATGTCTATGGGTTGAATCACGTGCACGCATTAACGAATTCTGTAATTAGTTAAACTAGGCGAGCAAGTATATGTCTATCCTACTCACAAATTGGTTTCCCGATGCCCGGATTCACAAACTAGCCCTACTCTTTCTTATTCGTTAATAAATTTCCTCCTTGGAGTTCAATCTAAAAACCATAGATAATGCATAATTATCGAGCTCTAATAATTAAGCAAGTGAAATCAAGAAAGAATAAGTAACCCGTTATGGAATTCAATTAATGGGAATCAATCTTCAAACATCAATTTTCATGAAATACTCTAACCCTAGAATGTAAGAATTTAGCCACGCATATTCATAATCACAAGGAAATGAATTGATGAAATAATGATGTAAATGATTAATTGATGAAAGAATAGAAATTAAACCCTTGTTTAATGAAGTATGGTGCTCTCAAGTTGCTCCAAAGTCTGAACTCCTATAAAAAACTAAGTAAACAAGTATTTGTAGGGTTTACAAAGGCCTAGTAATAAGTTACACTTAAGCCTAGACGAAATAGAAAGTCCAAAAATGCTCCCCGAACGCGCGCGCACAAGTAGTTTACGTCAAAATCCGTGCGCCTTGGCCACGCCCCGCGCTGAGAAAAGCGCCAGAAGGCTGGGCGCCTTAGCTGGCGCGACGCGCTACTCAACGCGCCAGGCATATTTTGCCTTGCCTTGCTCCGCAGCTCGCGCCGTGTCATGCCTTCGTGTGCTCGATCCAATCCTCAATCAAAATCCTCAAACATGAGTCAACTTTGATGTGTTTAGTGCGCTCGTGAAAAACAAGATTTTGAGCGATATGTAAAGCTGCTTGGCTGTCACACTTCAAATGTATCGGAGAGTTGTGTTTGATCCCTAGGTTCCATAATATCCCTTTCAACCACTTCAACTCAGACACGGTCATTGACATCGACCGATTTTCTGCCTCCACTGAAGACCTTGACACAATCTGTTGCTTTTTCATTCGCCACAATATCGGTGAGTCCCCTAAAGATACATACCACCCAGTCAATGATCGACGTGTCAACGGACAACCTGCCCAATCGGAGTCACACCAGCCGTTCAATCATACATCACACTCAGAACTCAGTATGATGCCTTGTCTTGGACAACCTTTCAAATATCGAACAACCCTAAGCGCCTTATCCATATGTTCAACCCGGGGACTCTGCATAAACTGTGACAATACATGCACACTGTAGGACAAATCGGGACATGTAAAGCACAAGTAAATCAATCTTCCAACTAGTCTCCGAAAGCATCCGGGATCTTTGATAAAACAACACGTCGCAAGCGCCAACCGATGATTCTGCTCTATTGGCGTACCAACCGGTTTTGCCCCCAATAAAACTGCTTCCGATATGATATCCAAAGCATACTTCCTTTGACACAAGAAGATCCCTTTCGGAGCCCTTGCCACTTCAACCCCCAAAAAATATTTCAAAGTACATAAATCCTTCATATGAAAACATTTCGAGAGATTTTAAAATCTGAATTGCTTTCGAATCATTACCAAATATAATCAAATCATCTACATAAATAACCACATTCAAATGCACGTTTCCCTTCTTCATCGTAAATAATGAGTAATCCGAATACGATTGTTGGAACCCATATTTCTTAAGAGCAGCCGACAACTTTGCAAACCAATACCTAGGAGCTTGTTTTAAACCATAAGAGGATTTTCGTAGCCGACACACAGATCCTTTCCCGTTCATGTGATGCCGCGAAGGCAATTTCATATATACTTCTTCATGAAGATCACCATGCAAAAATTCATTGTGCACATCCATCTAATGCAATTCCCAAGTTTTAGCCGCAGCCACGGCTAGAAAAACTCGGACAGTCACCATCATTACAACCGGGGCAAATGTCTCTGTGTAATCAGCTCCTTCGATTTGATGATTCTCAAAAATCACCAGTCGTGCTTTGTACCTTTCAATAGTTCCATCTGAGTTATACTTGATCTTATATACCCATCGGCAGCCGAGGGCCTTCTTTCCCGAAGGCAAGCGAATGATCTCCTAAGTTTTGTTCGGTTCTAATGCCTTCAACTCTTGCTCCATGGCCGTTCACCACTTTTCAGTTTTCACCGCCTCCGAATAGGAGGTAGGCTCATGTCCTTGCATTATAGCTGCAAGAAAACTCACATGCTTCGAAGAAAAATGATCACAATTGACATAATGTGCTAGAGGATAAGGCTTACCAGAGGGTTGTTGAGAAACGGATGAACAATCAGACTTTCAGACGCAGGACGATACCCGATGACTCAATTTTTGGACCGTATTAGTAACAAAGTCTCTCAACAAAACACTTTCCTTCTTAGTCCATTTTCCACGGCCTAACTCTTCCACCAACACATTATTTTCAATGTGCCCGGGAGCAACATTGGGAACAGTTTCAGGGTATAAATCTCCATGATCCATTTCTTCAATTTTCAGAGTCGTTTGAGCGTCATTCTCAACACCCCCTTCCTCGCACATTCTCCTCTTCTTCTTCTTCTTCCAATGCTACGGTCATAGGACCCGTTTCTTTGCTCCGTTTTCTTTCTCATCCTCCGTAGATGCAAACGAAAATTCCTTTTCGAAAAACACAACATCTCTTGATATCAAAAACTTCTTTGCCTCCAAATCATATATTTTCCACGCTTTCTTCCCGTTTCGATATCCCAAGAACACACATCGATGACTTCTACTCTCAAATTTGCAGCTATTCGTCCTTGATTGCGAACATAACATAAGCAACCGAACACTCTGAAATGGTCATAATTTGGTGCCACTCCCATCAAGACATCGTAAGCTGTCTTACCACTCAAAAACTTAGTGGCCGTCCGGTTAATTAAGTAGTGGTGCAAGCAAACCCGAGGGAAATGCTAAACACGAAACGCGGAAGAAAACAACAAGAAAAGTAAAGATAGAAGCAAGACAAATCTTGCTTCGATTCGAAAGAACAGTGAGGAACCTGTCTCAAAGCTCGATCGAAGGGAAATCAAGACGCACCTATACTATGCAACAATCTTCAAGAAAGACCCGCTTCTTGCAAATTGAATGATCAAGAAGAAATTGTTCAAATGAATAACACCGGTTGACACAAGTTCTTTAAAATCCCACGTTGGGGTTCGGCTCCATCGGAGACTCACAATAGCACTTGCTATGTTTTTCATAAACTCAAAACTGTATATCTTACAATGAAATGAAATGGACTATTTATAGGCTACACTAAGGGTAAAGTAGTAAATAGTCACAAGTGACTAATAAGAACAAGCCACGCAGGGCTGAGACAAGTTTGTGTTCGGCAGCCTTAACTTCGGTGCTCGGTTGCTTGCTCGAACTCGTTGTCTTCGGACGCTCAATTGTCTTCGAGCTCATTGTCCTCGGTCACTTTGCCTTCGGGCTCAAATCTGAAGATAATGCCTTCGGTTCTTGAGCCCGGCCACTCAGCTTCGGAGCAATTGTTTTTCTTCGGCCAGGCTAAGTGAATGTGCACATCATGCAGTAGCATGGCTTGGCTTCTTGTCATCGGTCTCCTTGGTGGATCGAACACTTGATCAGCACGTGTTCGGGCTGCATCATCCTCCCCTTCTTGAGAAGCTTTCGTCCTCGAAATCGAGCCCTCCTCGTCCTCCGAAGTTTGACCTACAACACAAGGAACTAAGTCAGCAACATTAAAGGTGTTGGACACGTTATACTCACCAGGGAGGTCGATCACGTAAGCATTGTTGTTGATCTTGGTCAACACTTGAAATGGACCATCCCCTCGAGGAGCCAACTTTCCTTTCCTTTGGTTCGGGAAGCGTTCCTTTCGGAAGTGAACCAAACCCAATCTCCCTTCTTTAATTCCAGCTTTTTACGCCCCTTGTTTTTCTTTAAGGCAACCTTTGCATAGGCCTCCTCGAGGTTCTTCTTCACCTTTGCGTGCAATTCGATCAAAGCAGCTGCTCGTCGAGTACCTTCAAAATCAAGAAAGAATCTCGAGGCAATGGGGTTAAATCAAGTGGAATCAAAGGATTAAAATCATACACACATTCAAACGGGGTCATGTTGGTCATTCGATGCACCGTTCGATTATATGCGAACTCCATCATGGGCAAACGATCAGCCCAGTTTCCAACCTTCCCTTTGGTCATTGCTCGAAGCAAAGATCCCAAAGGTTCGGTTAACTACCTCGGTCTGTCCATCAGTCTGAAGATGGTGAGACGTCGAGAATAGTATCTTGGTGCCGAGGGCACCCCATAAACACTTCCAAAAATGACTCAAGAATTTTGAGTCTCGATCACTCACAATAGTACGAGGTACACCATGCAATTTCAACACATTAGAAACAAACAATGTAGCTACATGCTGTGCATCATCACACTTCTTGCAAGGAATAAAGTGAGCCATTTTTTAAAAACGGTCAACCACAACGAAGATGCTATCATGTCCTCCCCCCGACCTTGGTAACCCCAAGACAAAGTCCATGGATATATCAACCCAAGGTCGATCAGGCACAGGTAACGGGGTGTACAAACCATGAGGGTTGGACTTCGATTTAGCTTTCTTGCAAACGAGACAAGCGTTGCAAAGCTTTTCCACATCTCGTCGCATTTTGGGCCAATGGAACTGCTCGGTCAAGATGCCAAGAGTTATGTCGACACCGAAGTGTCCCATCAGTCCACCGGAGTGAGCTTCTCGAACTAAGAGCTCTCTCCACGATGACACTGGCACACAAACCCTCCAATTCTTGAAGAGGTAGCCTTCATGCCATTGATATTTCTCAACCCTTCGGCCACTCAAGAAAGCGTCACGAACGCATTTCAGCTTGGGATCGTCCTCGTACATCGACTTGATGCTTTCTAATCCCATGAGCCTAGAGGCGAGAGTGGTCGCTAAGGCAAATTTCCTTGATAGCGCATCGGCCACAACATTGTCTTTACCCTTTTTGTAATGAATTACATAGGGAAAGCTCTCAATGAATTCAACCCACTTGGCATGTCTTCGGTTCAATTTCTCCTGACCTCGGAGATGCTTCAAAGACTCATGATCACTCTTGATCACACTCTCGAGGCCACAAATAATGCTGCCAATTGGCGAGTGCTCGAATGAGGGCATACAACTCTTTGTCATACGTAGAGTAATTCAAAGTCGCACCCTTAAGCTTTTCGCTAAAGTAAGCGATCGGCTTCGATTCTTGCATCAGCACTCCTCCGATCCCAACTCCAGATGCATCACACTCGACTTCGAATGCTTTGCCGAAGTCAGGGAGTTGCAACAACGGGGCAGAGCACAGCCTCCGTTTCAACTCTTAGAAAGCCCTCTCTTGGGACTCTCCCCACACAAATGGATGGTCTTTCTTCACCAGCTCGGTTAAAGGAGCTGCCACGGTGCTAAAGTCACGAACAAACCTTCGGTAAAAACTAGCTAAGCCATGGAAGCTACGAACTTGTGATACCGAGGTTGGAGTTGGCCAATCTTTGATGGCTTCAACCTTTGACTCGTCGACTTCAACACCATTAGCACTGACAACGAATCCAAGAAAGACTACACGCTCGACACAAAAGGCACATTTCTTGAAGTTAGCATATAACTTCTCTTCTCTAAGCTTATCAAGCACTAGCCTTAGGTGTTCAACATGTCCGTCCACAGATTTACTATAAACAAGTATGTCATCGAAGTAAACGACAACAAACTTATTTATGAATGGTTTGAGCACATGGTTCATCAGTCGCATGAATGTGCTCGGTGCATTGGATAAGCCAAAAGGCATCACCAACCATTCATAGAGACCGAACTTGGTCTTGAATGCGGTTTTCCACTCCTCTCCGGGTTTCATTCGGATTTGGTGGTAACCGGACCTGAGGTCTATCTTCGTAAAGCATGAAGAACCACTTAACTCATCTAGCATGTCATCTAATCGAGGGATAGGATGACGATACTTTACCGTTATTTTGTTGACTGCTCGGCAATCAACACACATTCGCCACGTTCCATCTTTTTTTGGGACAAGTATAACAGGAACGGCGCAAGGACTCAAGCTCTCTCGAACAAGGCCTTTGTTCAACAACTCATCAACCTGCCTTTGGAGCTCTTTGGTGTCTTCGGGATTACACCGGTATGCAGGCTTGTTGGGGATTTGTGACCCCGGTACAAAGTCAATTTGGTGCTCGATTGCTCTCAACGGAGGTAATCCACCTGGCATTTCTTCAGGGAACATGTCTCCGAAGTCCTGCAAAACACTTTGTACAGCACTAGGCAACGGGTTATCATTAGAAAAATTATCGTTAGAGTTTAGGAATATACCCTTGTGCAGGAGGCAAATCAGCATCTGACCGTTGTCATTGCCTCGTAGTAACTCACCCGGTTGCATGACTGCACAGATTCCTTTTACTTCGGGCAGTGAGTTTGTCTCTTTGGGCCCAAATTTTGCTCCCATCGGAAGCTTAGCTTTGGCCGCTTCCTTCAATTCTTTCATCCGTTTATAGTCCTCGGTGACTTGTTTTGGAGACAAGGGTTTGAGTATGAAACTCTTCCCATCGAGCTTTACAGTATAAATGTTGGATCTGCCATTGTGAACAGCTGTTCGGTCATATTGCCATGGTCATCCCAAAAGCAAATGACAAGCTTGCATCGGCACGACATCGAATATCATTTCATCTTGATACTCTCCGATTCTGAACTTGATCCACACTTGTTTGACAAATCTCAATTCTCCACACTCATTCAGCCATTGTAATTTGTAAGGGTGGGGATGCTTTAAAGTAGTTAGTCCCATTTGTGAAACCAAAGTTTGGCTCACCACATTTGCACAACTACCAGAATCAATGATCATCGAACACACTTTACCCCTCACTCGACATCGGGCATGAAAGAGGTTTTCTCGTTGGTTGTCCTCTTCTTCAAGGGTCATGCAGCTCAAATTCCTTCGAACCACAAGAAACATTTCCGGATGATCAGCTTCGGTAGCTTCACGATCATCATCACCTTCAGCTCGGTCAATCTCCTCGATAAATTCCTCCTCGGTGTCACTCGCTTGCTCATGGACGGTTCCATCTTCGAGCAGAAGCATAACTTTGTGAGTTGGACACTCTTTTGCCATGTGACCATAACCCTTGCATTTATGACACTGAATATTTGAAGCACTAGGGTAGTTGAGTTGAACTTTACCTCCCACTTCTCTTGATTGGTTAACGGTCACACCTCTCTCGAAGGGTCTCTTCGATTCTCGAACAGTGTTGGTACCTGTTTGGTTTGGACTCTTCCATTCTTTACCTCGGTTCAAGGGAGTAGAAGTAGTGACTCCTCAATACCGGTTTGCCTTATCGTCCTTTACCAATTTTTCAGCTTCGGTGGCAGCATCGAACAGATCTTCCAACGTGTGATACACGTGGAGCCTCAATTGAGATGACACATCCCGAGCTAAGCCGCTTTTGAATTGGATAATGGCTTGCTCTTCGTCCTCTGCCAGATCAAGATTCAGTCGAACCTTTTCGAACTCATCATGGTACTCTTGGACTGACTTGGACCCTTGCTTTAGCTCATAGAGCTTTTGCATTTGAGTTTGCCTGTACTTGGCACTCAAATACTTAACATCCATAGCTCTCATCAACTGTGGCCAAGTATTGACTACTGGATAGTCATTTCTTCTTCTATGCCTCTTGTCAGATTCCCACCATGTTGATGCATGGGCTTCGAACGAAGCAATGGCATGGGCAGCTTTTCTCTCATCGGTCATCTCATTGGTTTCAGAGATGCTCTCCATCTTAAGCTTCCATTCAAGATATTCATCTGGATCACTAGTTCCTTTAAAGGGTGGAATAGTGATCTTGACACTGTTCAAGTTTGAGTCTCGAACACCACGAACCTGTTCGGGATACTCATCACCACGATCATCAGGCTCACGCTCAATATTTCTTTCAACATTTGCGTCTCGGCCTCGGCCTCGACCTCGGAAATTTCCACGACCTCGGTGAGCTTGCCTTCGTGGAGCGAAGGGCGGCTCATTCTCATATTCGTCCTCTGGAAATTCCTCTTCGATATCCTCTTCGACAACGGCTCCAAGATCTCTTCGGGCCTTTGGAAGTGGTATCCTTTCTCCTCGGGGAATGCCCAAGTTTTGATAGCCAGCTTGGGGATTGCCCAAGTTAAGCTCTCTTCGAATTGCTTCACTTGTCAACTGATGTTGTCGAACAAGCTCAGCATACAGCTCAGGTTTCAGTGGAGTGGAATGGCTAGTTCCAGCGCCGGACCCATTCATGGCCACGGACGCGCTTCCTTGCTCGAGTTGAGTCACTCGAGCAGTCACTCCTCTTACTTCGGCACTGACACCTTGTATCGCAGCCATGAGATCGGCTAACGACACTTCGGGCTTCTCCATGCCTTTGCCATCGCCTCCATTCCCAGCCATGGTACCTGCACAAGTCAAAGACCAACAAAATGTTAAGGTTAGAAATCACCTCACACACTCCCTCACCTTTGATGGGTGGCACTCGGGTCCACTCAATTTATGGGTTCGGTTTTGGTCACTCAAGAACTTGTAGCCAATGGCTTCCTCGGTTGATCAATCTCTCTCAATTCCTTCGAATTTGACAATCAACGATGTCTTACTTCGGGAAGAGTGAGTTGATTTGACTCAATGGAACGGACAGCTATTTACGCTTGTGCTTCGGGAAGTCAAAAGAATTTTCTACGAAGTTGGACTTCGGTCACCCACGCACGAGTTCCTATCAGCTCAAATGAGTTAGTACGACCTCGAGTAGAACCATTACTCAGAAGATCCACCAACTAGGATTTCGGACAGAAGAAAGTGAAAACCTAGGAGAATCTACCCTTTGATTCCCTTTTGGAATCTTTTTCGAACACACCAACTCTTATCCGTACAATAGTGGTCCCTCCTTAGTACGGATAGGGTTTTACCTTATCCACTTTCCTTTTCTCAGCCGACAACTTTTCACCTGGGGTTTTGATGTTTACACTTTAGCCCTTTCTTCTTCAATGGAACAGTGAAGCTTTGCTCCGGCGTACGGATTAAACAGCTTCGGTTCACTGACCACGAATTTAACAAAGATCTGGGTTGCTCTTTCAACTCCGGTTCCAACAACAACGGAGGAATTCAAACAAAGTTCTTGAGCTAAGATCTTAGCTCCTTCGCGTCGTACACTGTTACAATCTTGTAACAAGTTCCGGCGTACGGACAACGAGTTTAACAAATAACTTCGAATTTTCAAGCGCAAAACAAACCCAAATCACTCAAGAACCACCAATCTTCATCGGTTTCGTCCAAACACGATGGGGGTTCGAGTTCCAGCCACCAACAACATCAAAACAGTCCAAATTTCACCAAGAAACCCTAGTCACGAAATCAGTACGTCGGGTACTTGTTGGAATCAGGAAACAATGGTGAACAAGAATCAATGGTTGTTTAATCCAAACAACCAACAATCAAACACAATTTTTTTGAAATTTTGTTTTTCTACCTTTTTTTTTCTTAATAAACGCTCAGCAACAACAATCAAACACGTGGAAGAAAACTGAAACTGAAGACACAAGCGCAATTTTAAGTGAACAGGATTTGAGGTTGTAAGAACAAACTCAAACCTTGCTCTGATACCAAGATGGTGCAAGCAAACCCGAGGGAAATGCTAAACATGAAACGCGGAAGAAAACAACAAGAAAAGTAAAGATAGAAGCAAGACAAATCTTGCTTCGATTCGAAAGAACAGTGAGGAACCTGTCTCAAAGCTCGATCGAAGGGAAATCAAGACGCACCTATACTATGCAAAATACCTCAAAAAAGACCCGCTTCTTGCAAATTGATTGATCAAGAAGAAATTGTTCAAACGAATAACACCGGTTGACACAAGTTCTTTAAAATCCCACGTCGGGGTTCGGCTCCATCGGAGACTCACAATAGCACTTGCTATGTTTTTCATAAACTCAAAACTATATATCTTACAATGAAATGAAATGGACTATTTATAGGCTACACTAAGGGTAAAGTAGTAAATAGTCACAAGTGACTAATAAGAACAAGCCACGCAGGGCTGAGACAAGTTTGTGTTCGGCAGCCTTAACTTCGGTGCTCGGTTGCTTGCTCGAACTCGTTGTCTTCGGACGCTCAATTGTCTTCGAGCTCATTGTCCTCGGTCACTTTGCCTTCGGGCTCAAATCTGAAGATAATGCCTTCGGTTCTTGAGCCCGGCCACTCAGCTTCGGAGCAATTGTTTTCCTTCGGCCAGGCTAAGTGAATGTGCACATCGTGCAGCAGCTTGGCTTGGCTTCTTGTCATCGGTCTCCTCGGTGGATCGAACACTTGATCAGCATGTGTTCGGGCTGCATCAAGTAGCATGCCATCATCACATATTCTCCCCAAAAAATCGATCGGTAAATTAGCTTGAAAGCGTAGCACCCATGCTACATTCAAGATATGTTGATGTTTTCGTTCGACTCTGCCGTTCTGCTGTGGTGTCCCTACACAAGAAGTCTGGAACAATATCCCTTGTTCAAGAAAATATCCTTTCAAACGTACAAACTCGGTTCCATTATCACTTCGAATGCACTTAACTCGTTTATTAAATTGTCTTTCTACCATCGCAAAAAAAAAAACTTTTCAACTTCTGTCCGACTTCTTTCTTATCAATTAAAAAAAAACCCATACAACTCGTGAAAAATCGTCAACAACAGTAAAAAAAATATGATGCACCACACGAAGATTCAGTTCTATAAGGACCCCACAAATCACAATGAATTAAATCAAAAGGTTCGGCAGCTTTATTATCACTTAAAGAAAATACATTTTTAGTTTGTGTTGCCCGAAGGCACATATCACATGGTTTTTCCTCTAACCTACCTTTCCTACTCCTATCTGCTAGTACTGAAAAAGATTTGGTTACTTGCATCGAAGGATGTCCCGTCCGAAAGTAGTAGAGTCCGTTCGTTTGTTCGCCCGCTCCAATCAACTTTCCCGTAACCCGGTCCTGCATAACACACAAATCGTTAGTGAAATTTACATTGCACCCTAACTGATTAATCAATTGAGACACCGAAATCAAATTGCTAGTCATTTCGGAAACATATAACACTTTCTGAAGAACCATGTCTTCGTTAAATCTGATGGATCGTTCTTTCGTAGCCATTGTACTGCTTCCGTTTGGTAGAACTACCGGACATTGTGGAATCGTCCGTAGATCCTCTAAAGCACCCAATTGACCGGTCATATTTGATGCTTCCGTGTCAATAATCCACGGAAGTCGAATTTGCTTACCAATCGATGGTTCATTGGTGCTTGCCTTCTCCTTGTTTAGCAGCTCGAACAGCATCTGCAACTGATCACTTGTTATACCTGACAAGTTAGTTTGTCCGGGCACAGTCATGTGTCCGGTCTCTCCACTTTCGGACTCAACTTGAGCAGCATTTGCTCGATTTCCACCACGTCCTCGGCCAGCATTTGAACCATACTGTTGATATGCACGTCATCAACCACCTCGGTTACCTTCCGCTCTTCCTCTGCCACGTCCACCACTCGGAAAAACTTGTCTGGGATAATGAACCCAACCTTCCGGATAGCCAATAATTTCAAAGCAACGTTCCAGAGGATGTCCACCTCGGTCACACAAGTGACACTCCTTATAACCTCTCTTCGGCGGGGGCGACTGTTGCGCAACAAACACTGTCCTCCCCCCGTTCTTCCTGAGTACGTACCATCCCCTTGACCCGTTCATCTTGAATTACCTTTTGGTAGACCTGATTCATCGATGGCAACGAATCTTGAGCCAAGAGATTGGAACAGACGGTTCCATAGAGACTTTCATCCAGCCCCATAAGAAACAAATGGAACCTGTCTTCTTCTCTCTTCTTCTCCAGTGCAACCGGGATATTACACGAGCAATTTCCACACGAACAAGTTGGAAACTTTTCGTAGTTCCCAAGTTCTTCCCACGGCTTAGCCAATTTCCCATAGTAAGCAGCAATGGTCAATCCCTTTTGCTTACACCCGGCCAGAGCAACCTTCAATTCCTGAATCCAATGTCCGTTTCCCATTGAAAACACTCTCGGATGCTCTCCAACAAATCCCTAGCAACCTCCATGTTCTATATGGTGGTCCTAAGGGTAGACTCAATGGAATTCCTAATCCATGACACCAACAGAGAATTGATAGTCCACCAATCCTCATAATTGATAGAATCCTCACCTGGCTTTTGAATCGACCCATCGACGAAACTAAACTTTTTTCTCGTACGCAATGCCGTTCTAACGGATCGTGCACATTCCTCATAGTTTTCTCCGGTCAACTGGACCTATATGGTAATCAAACCGGGGTTATCATTTGAGGTGATGTCGTACGGAGAGATGGTCTTCCGTACGACGGCAACATCACCCCTCACTCCACGAATAACGCCTCCACCAACCGTCGGTCGGAGCTGCCATCACTTTACACTCACACGAAGAGTTTCACGGTAGCTCTGATACCATATAAAAACAGACATACCAAACAAAACTTTAGTGAAATCTCTTGCCTCTTATTTATGAATGAGTTCCCTATTTATACAAGAAAAATAGAAAACCCTAACTTGGGCATCAAGTACTCCTAATGGGCTTAGCCCAACTAAATGTACAATTTTCCCTAATTATGTACAGTTTTACACAAATAACATATCCTACCTATACAATTGCATTAAGAACCCCTAATATATTCTAATATATTTCTACTTGCTAATACTCTTTATCTATTTTCTAACTTTTACTTCCTCTAGTTAATTTTCCCTGCCGAGCTTTCCCAGGTCTCATCAACTTTCATCCTAAAAAAGGAAGTATGACTGTGTGATTGATTCAGTGCAGGTCCAGCATCTTTATCTCCAAAAGTTTACCTCCTTGTCATTATCTGGCCTTTCAGAGCTGTGCTTATTAGATAACAAAGCAGGGATGAAACATTGATTTTTTCCATCCTTTTGTTGTTTTTCTCCCTTTTTCTTTGGTGGTTGAAGATAGGGAATAGGATAGATATGACGTTTATCACTTTAATTATGGATTGATTTGAGCTACCGTGTCCTTTGTCTATGGTGCTAAGCCTCTGAAACATGCTTAAATGCACTCTCACCTTTCGTAATAACTATTCAGTGGTAATAGCCTTTGATAAATGCGTACACGAATTATTAACTGAATCATAAAATCTCTCATAAGATGATAGTCTTTCGCTAGTAGCTTATGGACAAATTATTGCCGCTTAATTAACTAATGTTTCGTGCGCCGTATTAAATAACATCAGCAGTAAGTTGGCAAGAATCTATATTATTTTAGAGAGGATAAAATATAAAATAAGAATATATGTGTTAGTGGTTCGGGCACGAAATTATCTAAAAACAAATATGCAATATAATTTCTTAATATTAGTCACTGCATAATTGATGTTAGGTCAAAAATGTATATACTTTAGTGTATTTTACCGTTTACTTTGGTATCGTACTCTTATTATGTTAGATGATGAAAAAGTGACTGATTAAGCTAATTGGTTATGTTTTGATGAATAGGAGGTCATTGGTACAAAGGAAGGTGATTTGAGCTTAAAATGAAGCAAATAAGGACAAATCTAATGAATTGGAGCTAAGTTGTGCACCACATGGTTACATCACAGCCCTTGATGAAGAAAAATGACACCAAAAGAATGAGCTAACTTCTCAACATATAGCCATCGTACAAAAGGCGAGAAAAGTAAGTTCGAGGGGTCCTAAAGAGTTCTGTGCGTCGCACAAAATGTTGGAGATGTTTAAGAAACTATGTGTTATGGTTGTGCTTCACACTACTATAGCACAAGAGCAAAGTTTTTGTACTGAAGGGTAATTTGGTCATTTGGCTTAAGGACATGATATAAAAACCTCCAACCCTTATTTCAACCACATTCTTGGCCTGGAAAGGTAAGAACCGCATTGGACGAGCAACTTCAAGAACAGAAAATCCTTGAAACTGTTTCATAGGACGAATCCAAGCGTTTTTCTCTATTCCTCTCCTATGAATCTTATTTTATCAATTCTTCTTGTGTTTTTTAGTATGAACATGAGTAGCTAAATGTTTATCTAGGCTTTTATGATTGAGTCTTTTGCTGGTGAATCTATTAATGAGTTTTCTATATTCAGAATTGTTCTTTATGATTCTATTTGTTCAATTATATGCTTATTGTGATTGACTGAAGGGTCCTCAATTAGTTGCAGTTATATCTTTTGATACTTGGAAAAGAATATAAGGTTAGGTAGTTGTTGAACAACGATACTCTGAGTAAGAGATCGAAAGAACAAAGCTTTATCGTGATCTTAGTGAATCTGTTAAACAATCACCTAGGTTAGTTTGGAAGAATAACTTAGGAAATTACCGTTCTATTCATAAGATGTTTACGGTAACTAAATAACTCACAATCAATAGATGAGAAAATAGCGAGACTGTATGAACGTGTCAGTAGTTCATCCTGTTAATTGAGAATATTACAATCTTTGGTTTTTACTTATTGAACTCACCGTTATCTTTATTTACATGGTTTTGATTAGTTCTTAGATTTTTGTTGTTCATTAGTATAAAAATTACAAACTTTACTACTTAGGAATTGTTTGGTTCTGATTACTAGCAGAATAAACAGTTACGAATTAAAATTAAACTCTCTTTAAGATTCAATTTCGGACTTAATCGAATTATATTTGCAGTCGACGCTTATTTATTTGGGACGGGTTTTGGGAGATCAATGATTAATCCTCTCATTATATTTCCTGCATAACTACAATATGTGAACCAGGCGACCGCTAATTGATCTCTTAACTTGTAAACCGCAATTAACTAGTAAGATGGAAATTTCCGTGCTGCTCTTGTTGTTTTATATAATCTGTTTTAAGTAGTTACAGCTTCTCAGCTCTAGCCTAGTTTATTATTATTATCATTATTATTATTATTTTTATTATCTAAGCCCTAGCCCAGTTATGTACTATTTATATCCATTTGATCGCTCTAAATTTTTCTCTTAATTCATCCTACCGTTTCATTATGTCGAGGAACGAAGATTACTGATTATTTGTGGGTTTCAACCAAGTAGATTTTGGTCACTAGCTAGAAAAAGTAGCTCCGAATTTTTTTGGTCACTAGGTAGAAAAAGTAGCTCTAAATATTTAAACCAGAGCAAATTGATTTGACTTCATTATTATACAATCTCAATGACCTAAAAGAGATGAGGTAGAGGAAATGTGGTTGAGATTGACAATGGGCTGACAAAATCCACAAAGAGGAATGGCCTGAAACTATAGGAACATTCTTTTTGGTGTATTTTCCCGCTTGATTGGAATGAGTGACAATTAATTAATTAATCTAGGATCGTAGCCACTGTGCCTCATTGCAATGTTTATTTAAGCTTAGCTGGAGAGCATAATTTAATTTGTCTTCCACCAAGTATTACAAAGTTGAAAGTTTACTCTACCACACATCATGAAATTCTCCACTTAAGTAAATAGATTTACCCACTTATGTATGTCTCACCGATCATCAATATCCCCCCCCCCCCCCCCCCCCCCAAAATAGCATACTTACTAAACTATAAAACTAGGATTCCAGATGATTCAGCGGTATATAACACGTTTTTCATGTTGTTGCTCTGCTACTTTCACATTTTCTTTCAAAAGCTATGCATAACATCGCGAACTTCCTTAACGTCAATGCAAAAAAAAAAAAAAAAAAAAAAAAAAAAAATAGCTCATGAGATGAAGAGTTGTGTACCATTTGATCCTGACTCGACGTGAGACTAGTGTCACATATGTGGTCTGTATTAAGACAATAATACATTTCAAGACGCAAATTTTAATTTTTGCTGTGTAGAATTACAAGTAACGTACTAGAATTTAAATTTCACGATGGGTCTATTAGGATGGGTCAATCCTTCGTCATGTCAAAGATTTTTATTCACCGGACTTGTCAATTAAAGAGATTTAAGTACATGAATTATTTACCCAGTTAGTGCTCAATTCCAAGTACTAAGAAAAATGATTTACACATGAGTTGTCAAAAGTACTGGGTATTAGGGGTGTTCATGGTACGGTACGGTACGGTTTTAAGCTTATCGGTAACGGTAAATCGGTTAACGGTATGTAATTATGTAAAACCAATACCGTACCGATAAGCTATCGGTTATCGGTTATCGGTAGTTAACGATTCGGTAGTTAACGGTTCGGAAAGCGGTATACCGAAGCCACAATAACCCAGATTTACGAAAGGAAGTAATCAAAGAAAGCTTGCTGGATTAATAAGAAATCTCATAAAAGCACATAAAAAGATTAGCTTTACTCTTAAATGTACAACTTATAAACTTTTGTTACAAGCAGCAGCACAACCTATAGAAAAGAAAATTAGCCAAAAGAAGGTAAATTTCATTCATATCTTTCATAAACAGACAGCTATTAATATTACTTATCAACATTAGCAACCTCAATCAAGGGATTATCATTTTACAGTAATGTTTCCTCCGCCAACATCAATGCACCTTCTGCAATGTTTTTTCCCCAACATTCTCCATCTTAGAATGTTGTAATGACAAATTCAAAATGGGTCAGGCCTCATATGTTTGTAACGACAAATAGCCACTAGTAGCAATAATATTTATACTTTAACATATAAATTAATATACTAATAATAAATAAAATACATAAAAATTATATTAAAAAATCCTTATCGGTTATCGGTACGGTAACGGTAATGATATATAGAAACCGTTACCATACCGATATCTTATCGGTATTAGAAATTTATACCATTACCGAACCAATAACCGTTATACCGATACCGTTATGCTTATCGGTAGCGGTAACGGTTCGGATATCGGTACCGGTTCGGTTTTGCACACCCCTACTAGGTATCATCAACATATGTTCCATCAGAGAAAGAAACTAAAACCAAATACTCCACTATCCTAATATGCAACTTAAGATTTTTTTAAATTTTGTTAAGGTTTTCGTACTAAACTGGTGCATGTTTGTATTCCATCTGTTTCATTTTATGTGTTACTATTTTCATTTTGATTCGTTCCTAAACGAATTACTATATAGTTCTATGTTTAGAGTAATATTTTAACTTAGACTTTCCCTTTCTAGCCTTAATTGCAAGCTATAACATTAACTCAAATGATATGGAGTTTTTATGACTACGAATCTCAAAAGTCTTGCATCAAGTTTAATTCGATGTTGTTTAAGAAGGAGTTCAAACACAGGTGTCAGCTAAATAAATCAATGGGCAGTGTTGTTACGAAAGTTTAAAACCCTAAATTTTAAAAGATTTATTTTTTCTCAAACTCCGCACTTATTCATACTTTCACATAAATTAGATTGGAAACAGTAACATTTTGTTTTCTTTTTTCAATTCAGGAATATTGGTTGGGAATTAATGGTCTGACTTCACTTTTACGTTCTAAAGCTTCAAAGCTAGGTCCACCATTTGCCCCCAGTTGCGTTTCTCTGACATTTAACAAAGTAGAATTTGCTTATATTAGCACTAATATTCAACAGTGATTCGCGTTATTTAATTCCAAATTAACCAGCTATCAGCCAGTCGCACTAGTTAAGTGCAATATAAGTGCATCTACATTTTTTTGTTGGAAGATTCAAGTACATCTCTTATCTTCCGTGGCACACTTAAGACCATTGTATTTTAAAAGTTAATTGAAGTTATGGTGTTCGTATCTAATCATTTTTCAAACGTGATACTTCATTCGAGGCACTGTCCACTGAGGATTAAGATAAAAAATTAGGTGAAAGAATAAATTTTAATGAAAATCGTCATTCTAGTTTCTTATCCATTATTGCTTCTAAGTATTGTTCGTACGTAATATGCAGTTTTCGTAGTTGTTGTCTCGTTTCAAATTTGGTGCGTGTTGTATATTAAACAGCTTAAATCATGTAGGCATGTAATTCGATCTCGCAAACTTTGGTATCTTCAGCATAATTAATGATATGTCCAAGTTTAATTTGGTATTCAAATCGATCGACATATAATTCATAAGTACCCGTTGTACGGGCCTAAATCTATTTAGGAGTACAAATCGAATTTGGATTCGAATATAAGCAATTCTTCGTATTAAAGTTGAATAAACACACAAAAAAGATATAAGATGCGGAAAAATAACTGAATTTCAATATATGATTGTGAGTAGAAATTTGAGCAGAGTTTCAGTATATATTTCTGGATCCATACAATGTAAAACGAAATGCTATTTATAGATACAAGCTCTGATCCCACGTTCTCCACTACTTCTCCATGACCATTCCACGTCTGGAGCATTTATGGGGGGCAGTTAATGGGCAAGGTAGTGGGCTGAGAAAGTGGGCTGCAAAGCCGTTTGAACCGAGGGGATCCACCGAGGCGCGAATAATTGACCTCGGTGGCAAGGCCCTGATGCTTGACCGAGGCGGCTGTCACCGAAGCTCAGCTTACGGCTCGCCTTCGGTGACGACCTCGGTACCTGGCTTCGGTTATTCATTGATTTGCTTCGGTTCACAGCTTGCCGATACGTGTTCGGTCGTTGCCCATTTTCATGACCAGGGCGAATCATCGCGAGTCGATTTTTACCCAATATAGATAGTTCCCCCACTCCTCGGTCACTTACCGAGGTCACCGAGGGGTGGAGTGAAGTTTAGCGGGAAAGTGACGTGGCTTGATCTTATCCAAGCATTTCGAAACTTGTCAACGGTTCGCGTCCCATCAGGTCATATCTCCTGTACACGTGTCATCCATCCGTTGGTGGCTCAAACGGTCACGCCGTAATTTTTGTTCTTCCAACGTTACAATGATGACGCTGACCCACCCCCTGACTTCTCCAAACCTATAAATATCCCCTACCAAACCTTCTCCTTCATTTCCATCTCTGTGCAATCAACAGTGTCAAAGAGAAAAACAATCTTCATACTTCCTTTAATCTCAAATTCCCAAGAAATCTTCAATCTTAAGCTGCCACCATGTCTACCACAATCTCTAGACAAGATTCAAGTGATTCGGGTGAAAGGGTGCGAGCTCCACCTTTGGCTATGGCCACTGCTAGTGGCGACGTCATTGCTGCTGCGCCGGCGGTCCTAACGGCGACGGTGGAGGGTGGAGAAGTGTCTTCCGGTGTTGGGGGCCTCAAATGCCGTAAGGCCAGGGCCATGCGCGACTTGGCAGTGGAGGAGGAGGAGGAAGCTGACATCAGGAAGGATGATGCCATGCTTGATGACGTCTTGATTGGAAGTTTTAGTGGCGTCATCCTCAGAGGCGATGACGATGGAGGTGATGGTGAGGGCGACGATGCCGAGGGCGATGATGCCGTGGATGAGACCGAGGGCGGTAACGCCGCCGAGGCGGGATCTTCCGGACCGACGATTCCTCTCGAAAAAGAGCTTGAGCCCCATCAAATAATCCCCTCCCACTTTGATAACAGCAAGGACTTGAAGTTGCAAGCCCAAACAGCCGACCATGAAGAAAAAAATAGGAATATCCCTCTGAACACCACACCGACCCGCATAACTCAAGCTCATATTGAGCGGGTTCGGAGGGAGTGCCGATTTGAGCCCGAGGTGAAAGTGATCATACCTGATCCAACGAGCCGAGTATGCCACCATATCGAGGGGCTTTCATTTGCTTACCCTTATCCTTTCACCCTCGGTTTCTCCCTCACGGTGCACAGAGTTATCGACGATTTTTGCCGGGCCTATAATTTATGCTTGGCTCAACTTGGCCCCCGCGTCTGGAGGATCGTTCAGTGCATGGATTGGATGATCAAGGAGGCGGGGGTAGACTTTACCTTACAACACCTCATTTCACTTTGCTACCCCTACTTCCATAAGGCTGGGGTAATAGCACTGAACAACCGAGGTAAATTTGCTCTTCTTCACAAGAGTGAAGACCACGGAGACCGGGGTTGGAGTGATCGCTACATCTTGTTGGAGACAAGTGTTTTATCCACCGAACCTAATTTCCCCGAACGGTGGAACAACACACGTAAGTATCCTTCCCTTTGCATTTCACTCCTCGGTGATTTGTTCATGTTAACTGACCTCGTTTTCTTGTTATCTCTTCAGCCAACAAGGTCGACATCATGCCCCCTGAGGGTTTGACTGAGTGGGTCAGAGCGGTGATCGAGGCTCGTAAATGCCCCGTTAGGACATGGATGAAGATGGCTGCCGAATTCGGTTGGCAATGTAAAAGGCATGGTAAGTTTTTGATGATGCTTTGTTTGGTAGGTCACTTTGAGATTTTGATTTTGCTTCATTGACTTTCCTTCCCTCGGTACTAGGTATTCCAAACCGTGCTATCAATACCAAGAAGAGTAAGAAGAAGAAGAAGGAAGAGAAGAAGAGAAAGATGGGGAGGAAACCGAGTCAGATGATGATCTGGCTGCGGTGGCTGGAGAATGTAAGGGGTTGAAGGCCTCCAAATCTTCAAAAGCTTCCAAGGGAGCTCCCGGCCAAGGGACCTCCAAAGGTAACATTCATCCTCGGTTGATATCGTCGGATAATGGTCCTTTCTTACCTCCTTATTCTAATTTCTTCCACTATCGTAGGCGTGAAGAAGAAGAGGGCGACTTCGAAAAAATCCTCCCGCTCGGTTGCTCCTCGCACCGGGGCGGAAATTCCTCCCCAACCCGAGGCAGCAGTTGAGAGGCGTCGAGAATTAATTGATGAACCTGATGATGCAACTGTTGAGGCTTTGGCGCAAAAAGATGTTGAATTTATTGACCTCGAGAATCAAGAACCTGGATCCGAGGTAGCTGTTGGCAACAGCTACTTTGCCAAAGCTAAGGGCAAGGCCAAAGTCGGGGAGGTTGTTACTGCTTCATTCGAAGAGGGAGTTGGCACCGGGGTGGTTAGATCACATTCCGAACCCGCGAGGGTTTCATCCTCGGTGGGGTCTTATCGGAGACTTGAAGTGCCGATTTCGTCAAATTTGCTAGCTTGCAGCCGAGGCGACATCTTAAGCCTCACGCCTTTGTTGGGGCCGACCGAGGATAAGGTTGTGCAAGAGTTTTCTCCTGGCCAACTATACAACACTATGGCCGCCAATGCTATGAGGGTAAGTTTCACCACACTTGAATTATGCTTTTAGAAGAAATTTTATCTTTACCTTTGGTTCGCGGCTGACTCTGATTCTTTGATTAATTTTTTCTCAGAGTTTCATTCTATCAATGAGGGCCATCGCGGTTGAGTCCTCGAGGACTAAAGAGGTTTCGGCGCGTGGCTCGCCTATGGGACCAGCAAAAGGACAAATTCAACGCACAAATAGCTTCGCTGAAGGCTGACTTATCCAAGTCCCAGTCCGACCTGCGTGAAGCCGAGGAAGCTTCCGAAGCTAAAATTAAAATCCTCGGTGATGGCTTCCAGGTTGAGTGCTCGAGGCTGGAGGACGAAGCTGCGAAGCTGAGTGCCGAGTTGTCTCGAACAAAGGCCGAGGCTGTGAATATGGCCAAAAAACATCACGAACAGCTAAAGAAGCATCTGCTCCATATCAAGAAGCTGGAGAGTGAGAACTCCAAGCTTTCAGCTAAATATGCTAAGATTGAAGCCCTTCAAGATGAGATTGCTGATCGTAAGAGTAGGGCTGCACTCAAGGTCAAGAGGGCCGAGCTGGACAAGCGATGGGCCATTATCAAGTCTCGGCTGAAGCTGCTCAAGCGATGCCGCGCCGGGGAGATCGACTTAGATGAGGAGATTGCGAAAGCCAAAGTGAAATCGGCGGAAGCCCAAGCGATCATTGATGAACTCCCATCAAGTGAAGCCTCGAGTGGCGATGCAGATGAAGAAGATGATGAAGATGCCGAGGGGGGCTCCGAGGGTGGAGGTGATTCTCTCGAGGCATAAACTTCTTGTAGCATTGTTTTGTAGGCCTTTGGGCCTTTATGCTTGTATTTTGGACCTTCGGGTCATTTTTTGAATGTAAATATTCTCAGCCTTCGGGCTTTTCTTAATGAAAGACTATTTGTGCCTTTATTTCGAGTGTTGGCTTTTACATATACCGAACACTTTGTCAAAAATAAATAAGATGCTTGCAAGACTTAACTGAATTTAATCGATGCAAACTTAGGGCGACGTCTCGTCCTCGAGTTGATGCATTGTGCAGCTTCGGAGTGCAAGATTTACACAGATAAAACAGATGAAACCAAAGTCATTTTATTGATATCAACGAGCCAGAAATCGGCTATTCACATAAAACCAAGTCAAAGCGGACCTTGGGTGAGAAACAAATTTTCAATAAAATAAAATTGACAATATGCCGCTACCGGGCTGATTTACAATGTACTAAATCTATTCCCCGGGCGTAAGTCCCCGGTTGTGGGAAAGATAAGCTTCGGTTGGGTGGCTCGATGTCGACCTTGGTATCAACCCTTCTCACTCCCCCTCAGTGTTCGGTTGTGAATCTTGATGAAGACCCGAGCACTAGAAATCGTTCGCTTCACTTCCTGGAAAGGTCAAGCAAAAAATGGAACGAGGAGCAAGTTAGTACATTTCGATCGAGGCCATAGGAGCGTTGTTCGGCTCGAGGCTGTGGATGAATTTAAAGAAATTGAAGAGTGTTTACCTCGACTAGAAGTAGTACCGCTTCAGATTGAAAATATTCCAATTCAGAGGTTCGGGTTCGCCTTGCAAATTCTCAATTTGATAAGACACCTTTCCAACGATTGTCTTGACTCTGTAAGGTCCTTCCCAATTTGCAACAAGCTTTCCCCCATTGTCTTCCTTTGTTGATTGGTTTGTAGTTTTTAGCACATAGTCTCCAACTTTGAAGTCTCTGAGTTTGCCTTTCCTATTGAGGTACGCCTCGATCTGCCTTTTTTGGGCGACTAGCCGAACCAAAGCTAATTCCCTTTTTTCCTCAAGCAGATCCAATTCTATGCGCATTGCCTCTTGGTTTGCATCCTCGGCGGTGTGAGCGTACCGAAGGCTTGGTTCGCCCATTTCTACGGGGATGAGGGAATCCATGCCATAAGCTAGTGAGAAAGGTATCTCACCGGTGCTGTTCTTCTCCGTTGTTCGCATGGCCCATAACACCCCGGGCAGCTCCTCGGGCCAAGGACCTTTTTTCTCATCGAGTCTCTTCTTGAGATTTTCAATTATGATTCTATTCGAAGACTCAGCTTGACCATTGGAACTTGGGTGATAAGGAGTCGAGGCAATTATTTTGATCCCCCACTGCTTGAAGAAATCAGTGATAGCTGCCCCCATGAACTGTTTACCGTTGTCACAGGCAATTTCTCTTGGGACACCGAACCTATAGATGATGTTCTTTTTTATGAAATCGATTACTTGCTTTTGCTTTACCTCGGTGAGAGCCGCTGCTTCCACCCATTTTGTGAAGTAATCGGTTAGCACTAAGATGAAACGAACACCACCCTTTCCCTTGGGCAATGGTCCAACAATGTCCATTACCCATTTCATGAAGGGCCATGGTGATACCACTGAGTGTAGAGGCTCGGCCTATTGGTGGATCATCCGCCCATGGTGTTGGCACTTATCATATTTCTGCACGAAGGCTTTCACATCGGCACTGATTGTGGGCCAATAATACACAGCTCTTAATAATTTACGCACCAAGGACTTCCCCCCCCCCCCCCCGAGTGGTTGCCACACTCACCTTCGTGCATTTCGGCCATCACATACCTTGCCTCATCGGGACCCAAACATTTGGCCATGGGGCCGCAATACAACCTTTTGTATAGGTTACCCTCGATCAGGTGATACGAGGCTGCTTGGGTCCTTAACTTCTTTGCTTCTTTTTTGTCTTGGGGGACAGTTCCCGAGTCGAAGTAGGTTATGAACTTACTTCGCCAATCCCATCGGTTGTCCACTAAGTTGACTTGCAACTTCATCTCCCTCATTTGTGCGGACAGCAGCCGAACCACTGAGTCAGTCGCCGAGTGAGCTTCATCGATCGCCGAACCAAGATTTGCCAAAGCATCAGCCTCGGTATTTTCCTCCCGAGGCACTTGTTTAACTTGCCATTCTTGGAGTTGAGCCAAGATTCTTTGTGGTCGATCCAAGTATAATTGCATTCTGGGCTCCCGAGCCGTATAATCATCGAGGACCTGGTTCACTACCAACTGTGAATCACACCTCAGTTCGATTCTTTCAACCCCCATTTCCTTAGCCAGCTCCAAACCCGCTAAAGCTGCCTCATATTCTGCCTCGTTGTTGGTTACTTTCTTGAACCGAACCGAGTGCCTAACTTTCTCCCCGATGGGTGCTCTCAAGACTATGCCTAACCCTGAACCTTTGGAGTTTGTTGCTCTATCCGTGTAAAGTATCTATAGTCTCGAGAAGATTCCTTTTGCCATGGAGTTTTCCTTTTCCGCCTCGGGCAAAATTCCAATACTAAAATCTGCTACGAAGTCTGCCAAGACTTGAGACTTAATGGCAGTCCGAGGTTGATAGGTGATGTCATACTCGCTTAACTCTACCGCCCATTTTGATAACCTCCCTGATAATTCCGGTTTATGCAATATACTCCTTAAAGGGAAGGTTGAAACTACCGCTATTGGGTGACATTGAAAATAGGGTCGTAGTTTCCGAGCAGTAACAAGTAAAGCAAGTGCTAATTTCTCCAAGTGTGGATACCTGGTTTCAGCGTCGAGGAGTGTCTTGCTCACGTAGTAGATGGGCTTTTGTTTGCCATCTTCTTCCCGAACCAGCACAGCGCTGACTGACACCTCGGACACCGCCAAGTAGACCAGCAATGTTTCACCTTCTTTTGGCTTGGCAAGTAACGGTGCGTTAGCCAAGTATTGTTTCAAATCTTTCAACGCTTGTTTACACTCCTGTGTCCATTCGAAGTGATTTTTTTTTTCTCAAAACGGAGAAGAACTTGTGGCATCGCTCCGAGGACCTTGAGATAAATCGACTCAAGGCGGCGACTCGGCCAGTCAAGCGTTGAACTTCTTTCATCCCGGTCAGCTCCTCGGGGATCTCTTCAATAGCTTTGATTTTGTCTGGGTTAGCCTCAATTCCTCGTTCAGAGATAATAAATCCCAAGAATTTGCCTGATCCAACGCCGAAGGCACACTTCTCAGGGTTCAACTTCATGCCGTATTGCCTCAACACAACAAAGGCTTCCCTCAGATGATTCAAATGATCCTCCATTTGGATCGATTTGATAAGCATATTGTCTATGTAGACCTCCATAGACTTTCCAATATATTCTTTAAACATGCGACATACCAACCTTTGATAGGTCGCCCCGGCGTTCTTCAAACCGAAGGGCATCACCTTATAACAGAAGGTACCTCGGTCAGTGATGAATGAGGTCTTTTCTTCGTCCTTCGGGTCCATGATGATCTGATTATAGCCCGAATATGCATCCAAGAAGGTCAATAGTACTTTGATCAGGACAGTATTTATTTTTGACGAATTAATGATACATCTTTTCATAAACCTGAATGAAATCTCTAGTCCCTTTTCCTTTTCTAATCCTTTTTTAAAGACTAGTGCTTACAACAATAAAAAATTTTTTGCAGGTTTTTACGCAGACTGCAAGCTTTTGAAGACATGCAAGTGTCATTTCGTAGTGGAATACCGGGCAAGAAAATAGTCTAGGCATGTTAGCTAGATATTTTGCTAAAGGGATTTGTAAACAGTATTTTAACTTATCTTATGGCTATATATGCCATTAACTGTTGTAATCACATTGTGTAATTAATTATTATAATACATGAAAGCATTATTTATCTTTGTGTTGTCTTTTGTAATTTAAATTTCTAGTTGTGAGCCGTACATCTGAAAATTTATTTATAGATAATTATATTTCAGGATAGACCTTTAAGGACTATGAATTGGGTCCTTGAAGTGTTTTAAGGACCAGAATATAAGCAGTCCTAAAGCTTTATGGACCAGACTTCCATGCTTGAACACCTTTATTAGAGACCAGATATATGGTCCATAAAAGTGTTTTAGGGACAAGAATAAGATCGGTCGTTAAAACTTTTTAAGGACCAGTTTTCCAACTCGTCGTTATAAACTTTTAACCACGGAGGCATTAGGGACGGGGTGACGACCAGATTTTCTGGTCCTTATTGACTTTTATGGACCAGAATTTCACTTTTAGGGACCATTTTTCCCGTCCCTAGAAGCCTTTTTTCTTGTAGTATTGTGTCCAGCCGTGGAGTCTATTAACCTGTCAATTTGTGGCAATAGATATGAGTCTTTAGGGCAAGCTTTGTTTAAGTTAGTGTATTCTACACACATTCTCCACTTGCCATTCTTCTTCGGTACAACCACCACATTGGCTAGCCATTTGGGGTATTTCACCTCTCTTATGAAACCATTCTCTTGTAGCTTGGTGGTTTCACCCTCGATCGCCTTCTTCTTGACCCCGGCATGAGGTCTTTTCTTCTACTTTACCGGAGTGAATTTTGGGTCCACATTCAGTTTGTGGGTCATGATCTCCGGATCGATACCCGTCATGTCTGAATGGGACCAAGCGAAACAGTCATGGTTGGACTTCAAAACTTCAATAATCGCTTTTTTCGACTCCGGGTCCAACTCCAAGCCGACAAAAACTTTTCTGTTGGGGAACTCTTTCAATAGGGTGAAAGATTCCAATTCTTCAAGGGTTGAGTCCTCGGCCTTTTGCTTCCGAGGCTCTTGAATACAGGCTGGAATCTTCTCGACTTCCCCTCGGCGTCCTCCCCGCTTGACCCCGGTTCCTATCGTTGCTATTGCTTTGGCCCGATCGGGGCGACTCCACTCTTTAATACAACCGAATAGCACTCCCTTGCTACTCGTTGCTCCCCTTTGATTGATCGAACTCCCCAAGGTGTAGGGAATTTAATCACTTGATGCAAGGTGGAAGGGACAGCTTCCATGGAGTGGATCCATGGCCTTCCGAGGATCACATTGTAGGCTAAATCCTCGGGCATGACTTGGAACAGTGTTTCTTTAGTAACCCCCTCGGCGACTGTCTTGAGTGTGATCTCACCCAACATTTTCTCCGTGGAGTTATTGAAGCCGCCTAACACTGTTGATTTGGGGACAATTTCCCCTTTCAGCCACATTTTCTTAACAGCCCCGTAGCTGATTATACTGACTGAGCTACCGGGGTCGATCAAGACTCTTTTGATGTCAGAGTCGTTAATTCTCAGCATGATAACCAAAGCGTCGTGATGGGGGAACATCATCCCATCACAGTCATCATCGTCAAACACAATGTCTTTACTGAGCCACCGACTCGAGTTCTTTTCTCCATGGTGATGGAGAGCTTGGCGAATTTCTTGGCCGCGGTGAAATTTACGCCGTTCACCTCTGATCCCCCGGTAATGACATTCACTACTCTCTCCGGGGGTGGAGTACGAGGTGGTTGTCCATCGCCTCGGTTCTTAGAGAAATTGACTTTCCCCTTGTCAGTAAGGAAGTCAGCCAAAACTCCCTTCTTCAGCAAGTGAGCTACCTCGAGGCGCAAAGCTTTGCAATCCTCGGTCCTATGGCCGTAATCCGCGTGGAATTCACGATGCAGATTGTGGTCTCTTTTATCCGCCGGGGTCCTCATATCCTTGGGAACCCTTACCCCGGCTGTCCCTTTGATTACATTGACCAGCTCCAAGGTCGATATGTTGAAGTTGTAGTCTTGGATCCGAGGTAGATCCTTTTTTGGGGCCGAAGTTGAGCTTGAGGGATTTCTTTGGTTCGTATTGGGTTGAACCTTCCCTCCGAGCCTATGGCTTATGTGCGTGTTTGGGTATGAGTTACCGAAGGTGTTTCCCAGCCTTTGGCTGACATGCTGCCTTGTCGAGGTATATGGCTCATACCTCCCCTTCGGGTTGCTTCGCGGCGCCTCGGCGCGATTCAAAGATTCGCCTCGGTTTCGTTGATGATAACCTCGGCTCTTGAATTCAGCCTCCTCCAATCTAATTTTGGAATAGGCACGCCTATGCATATCCTCCCATGTTAGGACCTGATATTGTTGGAGTTCTTTTCGTAATTCAGCAGCAGCGTCAGAATTGCGAATATTGATACCTTTTTCAAATGCCATGATGGCCAAGGTATCGTCCATCAGAGGTAACTCCATGCGTTCGGCGTGGAATCGCTCAAGAAATTCTTTGAGTGGCTCACCGGGCTTTTGTTTCACTTCGCATATATCCTCCTTCCTTTGGAGGATCTTTTGCGCCCCGGTGTGTGCCTTGACGAAGGTGCTAGACATTTCCTTAAAGGTGGAAATCGACCCTGCTGGCAAACACATATACCAACGTAGAGCCCCCTTCTCCAGGGACTCACCAAATTTCTTCAAGAACATCGATTCGAGCTGTATAGCCGTTAGGTCGTTGCTCTTCACCATTGCCATATATTCTCTTATGTGTTCTTTGGGATCGGTTGTCCCATTGTATTTCTTCAAGAATATGAGTTTGAAGCCCTTGGGAGTTAGGGCTGGAGCCGCTTCGGGTTTGAAGGGAAGCTCCCTGTATTGATCAATATCGAGGTCGTCTTCCTCCTTTGTTATCCCCGGCACGCCCTCGAGGCTCTTTTCCACGCGTGCCTCGATGCGAGCCTCGATTTCCCTGCTCATCTTTTCAACGTCAACCGAGGAAGTTGTTTCAGCCATCGTGGGAACCGTCCTGAAGTGTGGCGTGGTAGTTGGATTATTCCCCAAGCACCCAGACGTGGCCTCATTGTGAGGTCCCCCTGTTATCGCGCCCGGAGGAACGAAGAGCGGGATGCCTCCACCAGGAGCCGAAGGCTGGGTGCTGTTTGGGGCAGCACTGTTCCTCGCTTCTAATGAAGCGCGAAACTCAGCATTAATGTTCGCTTGCTCATCCTGTCTATTTTGGAGAGCTCTTAGCGTAGTGACATCATAAATCTAGAACTCTTCAGTTGTCATTGGTGAGATGGGCTGTTGGTTCAACGGAACGTCAGCCCGTTCACTATTGCTACCGCTATTGTCAGCCATAACGTTGTTGAATCGTAAGCTTTGATGAAAAACGGACGTGAAACTTTGGAACAAAGCGTTACTGCTTATATACCCACAGACGGCGCCAATTTGTATCGGCCTAAATCAGTTTAGGAGTACAAATCGAATTTGGATTCGAATATAAGCAATTCTTCGTATCAAAGTTGAATAAACACACGAAAAAGATATAAGAAGCGGAAAAATAACTGTGTTTCAATATATGATTGTGAGTACAAATTTGGGCAGAGTTTCAGTATATATTTCTGGATCCATACAATATAAAATAAAATGCTATTTATAGATACAAGCTCTGATCCCACGTTCTCCACTACTTCTATATGACCATCCCACGTCTGGAGCATTTATGGGTGGAGTTAATGGGCAAGGTAGTGGGCTGAGAAAGTGGGCTGCAAAGCCGCTTGAACCGAGGCGATCCACCGAGGCGCGAATAATTGACCTCGGTGGCAAGGCCCTGTTGCTTGACCGAGGCGGCTGTCACCGAAGCTCAGCTTACGGTTCGCCTTCGGTGACGACCTCGGTGCCTGACTTTGGTTATTCATTGATTTGCTTCGGTTCACAGCTTGCCGATACGTGTTCGGTCGTTGCCCATTTTCATGACCGGCGCGAATCATCGCGAGTCGATTTTTACCCAATACACCCGTACAGAAGATTATGTTTTTAGTGAAATTTAGGGAATTTCTTTTGAGAACATTTGTCATATTGAATTCAGGTGATCACGTTTCCTTGTTGGTGGTCGTGAACAGTAGCTTTCGTAACATTCTATTTTAAGAATTTCAATCTTATCTTATCATTTTACGTCAAGTAGGCCTCCGTTTGTATATGGCTATCACTATTCGGAAATTTGAGGTTGGTTTGTGATTACTAATGAAGACCTTGTCCTTGTTCAGTCTTGATATCATTATCAGATTTCTCGTTTGGTGTCCCTGTTGGAAATTTGTTGAAAACATACGGAAAATCAAAAATTTAGGACGTGTCAGAATATTTTAACTAGCTACGGAATTATAGCTAGACAAGTCATGTGACTTGAATTGGGCCTCACATATACCTCGGGCGCTAGGGAGTGGAGGGTGGGGGAATCCACCAATTTGGACGATTTGCAAAAGGAAAAATTACACCGTATATGTAAAAATTTTGACAAAATATAGAGATATTTTTTAACTTTATCAACAATAGGAACATCATTCAATTATGCACAAAATATAGCAAAAAGTAAAAACATATAACAAAAGGTCCAAAAAAATATGGGTAAACATGCTCCTATATAATAGATTATTTTTTTTACCTCAGAATCCCCCCCCCCCCCCCCCACCTCCCTTTCTCCTTAATTTATAGGTTTCTCTCTCCCATTACAACATTATTTTTGCTACGAGTTTCTCTTTCACCTTATTTTAACCTTTTCTCTTTATTTCTCTCTTTCATTCAAGGTTGTATTATCTCATTAATATATTTGATAATAGTTCTTCCCCATCCTCGGGAACAATTCCAGTAGGACTCGTATTTTGTTTCAAAAGGAGAATAATAGAAGGAATTTGAAGAGAAAAGAAATTATTTTATTCTTAAAAAGATTATTTTATTCTTGATTTTGATTCTTATGACCCTTTAGATCTCTTCACGTTGTCCCTCTAAACTTGAAATGTTTTTCCTAAAGTAAACTGGCGACATCTCTGGTGACTGAGAATTTCAGAACTATCCAGATCTAAAATTTGCAGATTTGAAATTGTATGGCGACTGCATACTAGCTGTATGACGACTGTATAGTGATTTTATGGTGACTGTATGTCATGTATTTTTCAGTGACTATTTTTTGTTTCATTTTTTTTTTTTGTGCTTCCTCTCTACTTCAAAAGGGTATGGTGACTGTATAACGCTTGTATGTCAGTTGTATGCTATGTGTTTCTCCATAAGTGAAGAGTCCAAAGTATATTGAAGTTATATGTCATGTGTATATGGATGTATATTTTCTATGTATTTTCTTCTGTATATTCTATGTATCTATTGTATGTACATTGTATCTCAACTATATTAAATGTGTAACAAAACAATGTATAGTTCTTCTTTTTCATCTCATTCTTTTTTTTTTAATGGTGGTTATGATGGTGGATATGATGTGTTTAATAGTGGTTTGAACTAAATATTTCAAATCAGCAGCTGTTGTGTTGTACCCACAAAGCTCTGTTATATACGTTATGGAGTCAAAAGAGAGAGACTTTGCTTTGTGAATTATGAGATTTGTTAATTGAAATTCAAAATAAATAGGAGCTAAATATTAACTCCTACAATCTTGACTTGTTTTATGCAACATATATCTTCTGTTTTTCTAATAGTTTGTATAGAAAAGGTTTAAAAAAATATTGCTTTGATTTGTAAAGATTGTAATATCATTATCTTTTTGTAAAGCGAATTCTAACTTTGCATAGTCATGTAATTTAACCATTTGTAAATAGAGGAAAATTTAGTGAAAACATTATTTTTTTCCCTTAAAAGAAGTCTTACGAAAGTTATTTCAGCACCAAAATGAAGCAAAATCTAGACGGATCACTAGGACTTTTCATAAAAAGTTTCACTCGAATGTTCTGGTCGTAACTCCTGGCGATTCGCCATAACTTCTCGATACTTGCCACAAGTTATGGCAAATCGCTAAGAATTTAGTACAAATATGTTTTCACTTTGGAGGAACTCTTATAAAGTGAAGGAAACACCTTCTTTAATTAATGAAGGACTCCTCCTTTTGACATCAATGACAATAACTATAAAAAATATTGTCTTTTTCGACAGACGCTGTCCGACCTATAGGTGGTAGGCGGCATGTTTCGACCAATTTGGTGGGACAATACATATACATTATTATTTAATATTTTTTTTCTAAATACCGAACGAATTAGTCTGAGCATTTTTAAAATTTTTTAAGCTAGCCGACCGATTAGGTCGATCATCTAAGAAATATAAATGGGCAGACCCCTCTCTCTCTCTCTCTCTCTCTCTCTCTCTCTCTCTCTCTCTCTCTCTCTCTCTCTCTCTCTCTCTCTCTCTCTCTCTCTCTCTCCCCCCTTTCTTTCTTCCTCTACTCTTTCTTCCTCTCTCTTCCTCTACACGGTCAAAACATAAAAAGTCCTAATATTCTAAGTTTTTCCTTCTCATTTATCCCCTCAAATCTCTTCCTCTACATGGGTAAGTTTAATTTTCTTTCTTTTCCTTCTCATTTTTCCTCAAAATACAAAAACCCTAACATTCTAATTTTTTTTCAGATTTCAGTGGCGACGGTAATTCGAACTCCTCCCCGGCAATGGTGACTGGACGACGACTCCGACAGCGGCTTAGCAGCAACATGTCCAGGCTGGTTTTTTTTTAATAAGTTTTGAAGGTTAAATTGGAAATAAACATTGTTATGGTTGTTGAAAAATGTTAAATTGAAAATGAACATTTTTGTGGATCCTATTCTTTAACTAGTAGTAGTGATAAATATTGTTGTTGTATCAAAAGGGCATACATGGATTAGTAGAAATTGATGTATAGAAGAGTATAGTGTAGAAATTAAAATCGGGTTAATAACCTTTATGATGTGTTTTATGGATCATATTCTTGAACTAGCTAGTAGTAGTGGGTAACAAACATTGTTGTTGTATCAAAGGAGAAGACATGAATTATTAAAGAATAGTAAAAGATGATGTTGGGTATATGATGAATAATTAATTTACCAATTTGACTAGGATACAACTCGTCTAGGATATATACTAAGTATGAAATTTTAAAAGAGCTTTTCTTTTTAAATTTAAAAGAGCTTTGTTTATATTTTATAGTATATAGAATTGGAAGATATACCAAGTTAGATGATATATAATGCGTTTTGAGAATAAATATTGTTTCATCTTAATTATATTAAAGACATTAATACCATATTCCCAAGTAGAAATATAGTTAGAAAGTTAGAAATATAGGGAGAAAGTTAGGTTTTTTATCTTTCAAATTGCTAAAGTTTGAATCTTTTTAACCATTTATTTAGAATAGAATACTTGTTTTAATAGACATTAACTATAAGAAATAAAGTAGCTACACAACTTAAAATATCTTATTTCGTAAATTGATTTGAATAAAATAAACTATTTCTAAATATCCATTTTGTAATCTGTGATTATATTTCATTTGATTCTTGAAATATTGGATTTTAAATTGCTCCAACTTATTATAGAAAAATAAATAGTTTATACATTTCAAGAAATAGATATACGTTGCACATAAGAAGTATTATTAATTACTAAAAAATAATCCTAGAGAAAAAATTACTTAGTAATTTAAAATTAATAGCCAAATTAAACATGACTATTATATAATACTAATAATACTAGCTGTACAATTACTTAATTATTTTCAAATTGCTAGTGTTTCATGATGAATTATTGTTTTTACAGTTGAAAATTAATATGTATCTCAATTTATTTAAACTTTTAATCTTTGTATAAATATGAAATATGAAAATCGTAGTTGGATGTTTAACAAAAATAATCCCGGGCGGCGGGGGGATGAGGACTGAATTTGCAAAAGGTGTTGAGAAATTTATTGAAAAGGCGAAAACACTTAATGATTTTATAAGACATGGGCAGATTAAGTGTCCTTGTGAGAAATGCAAATACATTAAAGCACAAAATTTGGTAGATGTTGAAATACCTATGTATAGGAAGGATTTTATGCCAAATTATTTTGTTTGGATTCATCATGAAGAGTCTGATGATAGGGGCGGTGATGTTAATTTTAAAAATGCACATGGCGGTGGGAGTAATCAGTTTGTGGAGAACGATCTTCATAATTATCGAATGAATGATATGGTTAATGATGCTTTTGGGATGTACCCAGAGGAGGCATTCCAACTGGATACATCGCAACCAACTGTTGAGGATGTTCCCAATGATGAGGCAAATCTCTTCTATAAACGGTTGGAAGAAGCTAGTCGTCCATTGTACGAAGAATATGTTGGTGATGTTGAAACAAGTGAGGAAGAATTTTTTGATGATGTTGAAACAAGTGAGGAAGAATTTATTGATGACAATGAGACGAACGAGGAAGAAGAACTAGCTAATGAAATTGAAACGAGCGATGATGATTGATATATTGGTAGTTTTATGTTGTTACTTTGCTACTTCATTTATTAGTGCTTATGAATTTATATTGTGCTAATTTATTGTGCTTATATTATATAGATGGCATCTACGGGGAAGGCTACTTAATCTAAGAGAAAAAAATAAAGTTCAAAGTTCCTCTCCTGGTTTTGTTCATATTTCTCCTACTTTATTTCATATGCTTCCTACTTATCCACCATCTTCATATCCTCCTATTTTTCTTCACTACACCCCCTATGCTTTATCCTGACATCCATTCTATGTCTAAATCCGACCCTCCCTGTCAGTTTATTCCTACGCCTGGCATGCCACTTTCTTCCCAGGTTATGTTGGTCGTCTGCACGGCATGAGCTCATTCATGTCTTTGCCTTCTTCCAGCCCATCACCATCCCCGTGATCATCTACTCCTATTGCATCTAGATTGCAATTTGCCGACCCTACACCATCCCCATCCGTTGGCGCTTCTGTACCGCCTAATGATTAGAGTACGTACATTGGTGAGATTGGCACATTCGATCCTCAATGGAGATTGAGTATTGCTCCTGAGGGAGATAATAGGTAAGTAATTATTTTTGTTAGTTTTTAATTATTTAATATATTTTTAATTTTTAATTATTGAATAAATTTATTAACACTAGTGAAGTTTATGTGGTTTTTATCTCAGACAAGGCTACACACTTAGTTATAGATTGCATCAAATATATATATACAGAAGCATGGACATCATGGGGGTAAGGTGACTCTGGATAGAAAGCTCACGATGTTTGAGATGTTTAAGGTATCAACTATGTTTTATCCATTGTACGAAAGCAAAATGCAAAACAATTTCCTTGTCAAATACGGAGAGAGAGTCAAAGGTATCCTTTATTCATATTGGAAGAGAGGAAAGCAACCCGATTGGATATACGAGATACCTTGGAAAAAACTAATGGATTACTGGGGGAATGAAGAATTTCAAAAGAAGAACACTCAAGGAAAGGCAACTCGATCCTTCGAAAAGGGTGGATCGTTGCATACCACGAGTTCAGTTATTGCAGCGACTCAGAAGATGATATTGGTAACTTATTTATTATATATATTCTTTAATTTAAATCTCATTATTATATTATCTAACTTTTGTCATTTTAATTTTGTAGGAAAAGCTAGAAGGGCGCCCTCTGCCTTTTTTCGAGTTCTTTAAGAAGAGATATATACTTAAGGACAAAGACGGCAAAGTCGGCAAAGAAGTGCGGGTCGAGGAGCGCGCTAGAAAAGCATATGTAGGTTAGTAATTTCAAATTTGTTTGTACAATCCTTTAATATTTATACATATAATTGTTGTTATCAAACATATTTCAGGAGGAATATCTAGCCCTTTATGAGGAGAGAATTGCAAGTCAAGCATCCGAATGTTATAGCAATGCCCCAACTCAGCCGTCATTTGAGGAGGAAACTGCACTATGGTTGGAGGTAACTGGTGGGGGTAAAGAAATAATGTGCATACGGCCTTGGATCACAATATTCCTCGGGTCGTGTGAAAGCAGGTTTGACTAGTACTTACTCTTCTAATTCTTCAGTTAATCATTCAGTGGAAGCCCATTGTGCAATGAAATAGCCGCTAATGAAAGAGCACGAAGAAGATCACAGACGTACAGAGTCAAGTATGAAAGCGATGCAGGATATGATGATGAAAGCGATGCATGATATGTCGGAAAAAGGGAAAGAAAAAGGCAAAGAGAAAGATCAAGGGCAAAGGAAAGATCAAACGTCGAACCATTCGTCATCCTAGTCCGACTCCAAGGAAATGAAGTAGTAATGAATTGTTGATGTTTTTGGACTTGTGGTTGGTTATGGTAAACTTGTTTGATCATTAGACTTGTGCTTGCTTATGTTAGACTTGTGTTATTGGTTAATTGGTGATATTATTTATCTGGTTAGACTTATTGTTTAGCTAAATTAAGGCTTGTTTAGCCAGTTGTTTAGACTTGTGTTAGGTGTGTTAAATAAGTGTTGTTTAGACTTGTTTTAAAGTAATTAGGCTGGCAAAAATCTGTTGTTTATTGGTTGCTGTATTTTATTGCATTGACAGGTGGTGGCTACTCTAATTGCATGTGTTTATTTTGCAGGTTTTACACAGATTTCCGACGGAATTTTCCATCGATTCGGTCAAAAATTTGGTTTAATTTTTCCTAATTTTCACTTTTCCGACCGAATCGATGGGAATATTTTTTTAGTTTTTTTTTTTTTGAAGAACATTTCCTACCACTTCGGTGGGAAGCTTTATGAAATTATTTCCAGATATGAACAATTTCGACCGAATCAGTCGAAAATAGTTTTAAAAAATTTAATCAAATAACATTTAAGACCGAGTTCCCACCGAATTTTGGTTGGAGTCTTTTCCTACCAGCATTTTTCTTACCGCTCCTTTCCGGTCGAAACTCAATGGGAATCTAGTGATTTCCGACCGAGCGGAAAACACACAAGTGAACATTTTTCTGGCACCATCAACACTTATGAAATAGGAAAATTTACAAAAATATACAATCCTAACGCCATATTTATACAAAAAATCGATACTTTACCACTTTACAAAACATAGCAATAATGTTTTTGCATAGCATATACAAGTTTCAACAAATACCTACAATTTAGGATTTTATCTCTTTCATCATACCTTCTCCACTCATCACTTCCCTGGAGGGCTGCTACTACAACTCATAGCCACCAGCCAGCCACCTCTGGTCGCCGGACAGCCGCCACCAAATTTTTTATTTTTATTTTTTAGATCTACAAGATGAAATATACAAAAAATACACATTTATACATTGAATTTTTTTAAAAATTAATGTTTTGAAACTATACATAACCAAACATACAAAAAATATACACAAAACATACAAAAAAAAATATATAAAATAACTATCTATTCTAGACATAGACATACACATATATAGAAAAACATACACATACAAAAGTAGAGATAAATATTTATATACAAAAAATACAAATATATATATATATATATATATATATATATATATATTTATATAAAATAAATATAAATTTATACATACAAATACTAATATATACACATATAAAAAGGAAAAAAAGAAAGAAAGAGAGGAGCAGACCGAAGCTGGAGGCCAAAAAAAACGAGCAGATTGGTGCGCCACCGCTGGGGTGCAGCAGCACGCTGCATTGCAGCAGTAGCACAACCAAGCAATAACGAACAACAGCAGCAGCCGGTGATAGGGGGCTAGTCGCTGGTGAGGGGAGGGGGGCGGCGGCTGGGCGGTCTGGGTGGGTGGAGGATGGGAGAGAAGGAGAAATGAAAAAATTAGGATTTTATGTTTGGGGGAGAGTGGGAAATGAAAAAAAGGTATATAGGGTAATTTTTGAAAACTATTGTTATGTTTTGTAAATATAGTAAAAGTATTACAGTATTTTGAGTAATTTAGCTGTTAGGATAGTCACGTGGGGTAAATTTTCCTATAAAATATTGCCCTCTCAATAATACCACTCACCATTCACTAACACATTAAAATAGTCGGAATTGAATAATCATTTTTCAGATGAATCTTGTACTCAATGCTGCATTCCTTAGCGCAATTTGCGGAAAAGTTCTAATAGCTGTTGACTTTGCTATATTTGGGATATTGGTATTCACCATTTTGTGTATTGGCATTGACACTAGTCAACCTATTACCTACTATTTTGGTTTAAGATACTCGTTTCTGGCATGCACTACACACCAAGAGAATATATTGGGATAAACCTCACTAGCCTAACCATGAAACTAATGTGGCATTTGTTTTCAAAACAATGTTGAAATATTTCGCTTTTTCTTCATTTTTTTTTTTTTTTTTTGTATTTCTCAACGTCTGTTGTTCCGGGGGGGGGGGGGGGGGGGGCGTGTTTCTATTTTGGTTGCTGTAGTCTCAGTTTTATCATGACTAATTTAAAGTGGGGAATAGTCCAATAGTAGATAAACGAATTCAAAGGAAAGTATTGGGGAGGTTTAAGTTCTGGAAAGCTCTTCTGAAGTGATAATAGTATCAATTTATCTAGTTAGTCATACAGTAGATGTCTAATAATAGGAAAAGATAAAGTTATGTGAAATAAAATACAACTCAGAAAGCATGTACACTAAACATTGGTCAACATTGTTTGACTTCCATATAACAAATATCATCTCCACCTTTGCGACATCAGTCTAAATAGGAAACTCTGATTGGACTCTGGATGCTATTAATGATGTACATATTAAGGGTCTAAAGGCTACTTTAATTTAGTGGAAGTAAATGTTTGTTCTTTCTCTGCCACAATCAATAACAATAAAATTTTACTCCTTCCGTCTCTATTAGTTATGCCATAGTTTGACCTAGCACAAAGTTTAATAAAGTAAGGAAGACTTTTGAAATATGTGGTCTAAAATAAGCCATGAATATTTGTGTGGATATAAATGAGTCAAAAAGTAACTTTAGAGTTGAATTATTACCAAATTTAGAAGTATGACAATCTTTTTGGGACAGACTAATAAGGAAAGTATGACAAACAAAGTGGGACAGAAGGAGTAATAATTTTCACATTCTTCGCACAAATTATCTAGAAGCTTTGTCAGTAGCAGTCAACAGGGGATTTCTCTTCCTATATAAGGTGAGTAAACCAAAGCTGCCAAATCACCAACTTCTTATCTCAATATCCACTTTAGTACTGATATATCTTCTTAGGAGTATTTTATAGTCAAAAGATGGATAAGATAAATGTGGAAATGGAGCAGAAAAAGAAAGCAGAATCAGTAGAAACTGATGACCAAAAACGGGTTTATGATTCTTCTGTTGATCATAAAGGAAGAGTTCCTTTCAGGAGTTCAACTGGTGTCTGGAAAGCTTCCTTCTTCATTATTGGTAAGTACTTATATATCCATGCAAACGCAAATAGTTTCACTCGTATATCTTATGTCAGTTTTCCTCTAAAAAATGGAGAAATTTAGAATATTTCTAGTCCTAAGTTAATCAGTGAAAACCAAAGGTGAAAAAGCTTTAGCTTAAGTAATTATGTCACATGCAGTTGAAGCTCAGGGTGCATAATTTCTGCATTGGCCAAGAAATTTCCCGAAATTTGTCTTTCGGGGTACAACATATCAAGTCTAGGAGTCACGTATCTTGTGAATTTGTGTTCTGCCTTATATAATACTTTACTTTTCTCATTTTTAGAATTTGCTTAAGGTGTTATATGTACCCTCATCTTAAGCTTGTCAATGTAAAAACCTATCAGTCCTTCTATATATCCGCCCTCATCAGACCATCGGCTGTCTCGGGCGTCAATGACGCAGCGGCGTAAGCAAAGAAGTCATGACATTACTATATCTATATTTTTTAAAATTGATAACCTTGGTCTCTATTGACAAGATTCCATCGTGCTTAAAACAAGCATTTGAAGGTAAAAAAGGAAAAGGAAAAAGTAAATCACAAGTCATTAGGGGTCCTCAAAATTAAAGCACTGTCGTAGTGTCACCGAAAGTGTTACCTTGTGATACCATATCTTATCGCATGCTTTTCTATGGAGCCCAACTTATTTCTTAAACCAGAAACTTGATGAGATAGCTTTGGTGTTTTGTCTCTTTTCTTTCCCACAAATATATCTTTCAGTTTGAGGATAAACATCAGTACATCACTCAAGAAAAGTATCACTTTCTTAGTATAGTAAAACAATATTAGCCCTTTCGAAACTAATTTAAGTTTAAACAGAACACTGTTGATCATAACTCTTAAGCGCATAACTGGATAGTAAGTTTACTGTCACTACATGAATGGTAAGAGCTGTACTAACAGCATAAATTCCACTGCTTAACACCACTCATTGCTGCTGCAGTAGTCCTAGATTCGTCCTAGTGACACAAAATGTCAGACAGTATTTCCTATTATTGCATCGTTGTTTATACGTCAAGAAATAAAACTGCAGTCAGACATCTCTATAATAGTTATCCTCTATAACAATGAATTATTACCTCTTTTACAGTAATTGAATTCGGTGAGAGGCTGAGTTACTTTGGATTAGCTACAAGTTTGATTATATACCTAACAAAAGTCATCCATCAAGACCTCAAAACAGCAGCAAAAAGTGTTAATTACTGGTCAGGAGTCACCACTTTGATGCCATTGCTTGGAGGATTTTTGGCTGATGCATACTTGGGAAGATTTTCCACAGTTCTTATCTCTTCCACTGTCTACCTGCTGGTAACCATAATTTAGTCCCCTACATGTAATTTAGAACGTTAAATTTCATATTGAAAGCTGAAATCTGCTATAACCTTTGTTATACTTATAGAGGTGAAATATCATTTTATCGAAATTTACTTTGAGCAACAGAAAATTGGATCAAATTTTCAACTATGCATGAAGATAGATGTCCCTTATTTCACGTATGGTCACATTTTGTTGACTACAAAAGAAAAATCTCAAAATATATTTTTTTGCCACGTTTAAGTAACTGAACTTTGGTGACTATAATACTGTAAAGTCAGTAAACTGTACTAACTATAATGGGAAAAAGTACTTAAAAAATGATGACTTTGTTACAGTGAGTAAAGTTTCATAACTTTGCTATTACGGGTTAATAATTTAGTTACTTTAATATGTTAAATGTAGTTTTCTGATTTTAGTGTTGTACTAGGTAATGTTCAATTATTTTTAATGTAACAAAAGAGTAGTTTCGTTACCTTATCTTTGTAGTGATTGAACTTCACTGATCATACGATGAAATTAACTGCATATATTTTCTCAGAACCATTGAACTTTAAGACAGACTAACAAATGATAAACCTTTTAATTTGCTTAAGAAAACACTAAAATGGCGTTCCTTATTGTGTCGCAGGGCTTGGTTCTACTGACAATGTCAAGAGTAGTCCCGAGTTTCAAACCTTGTGACTCTGACCTTTGTCATGAACCTAGGAAGATCCACGAGGCGATTTTCTTCCTAGCAATCTACTTAATCTCAATTGGAACTGGAGGGCACAAGCCTTCTCTAGAGAGTTTTGGAGCTGATCAATTTGATGATGACCATCCTGAAGAAAGAAAGAAAAAAATGTCATTTTTCAACTGGTGGAATTTTGGGCTATGCTGTGGACTATTACTTGGTGTTACTCTAATTGTTTATGTCCAAGATCGTGTTAGCTGGGCTATGGCAGATGTAATACTCACATTAGTTTTGGCTTCTAGTATAATCATTTTCTTTGCAGGAAGACGATTCTATCGTTATAGAAAAGCAACTGGAAGTCCCTTAACACCAATGCTGCAAGTTCTTGTAGCTGCACTAAGAAAAAGAAATCTTTTACTTCCTTCCAATCCTTCTCGTCTACATGAAATTCCCAAATCAGAAACTAGCCAAAGGAGGTTTTTGTGTCACACCAAAAAGCTCGAGTAAGTTTCGAACATATAGTCATGTTTTTATGCATTTTCCTTCAACGTTGGGTAAATATAAAAGGGTCATGACCAAAGCCGTCCAAAGTTTGCTTGAACCAAATGGGTCAAATAACTTGTCATAACTCAACTAGCCCAACACGACCTGAGTCCTGATATCCTCTCCTTTTTCCTTGAGAAAAAAATGAAAAGTAATGTATTTTTCTAACATTATTAGGTTTGTTCTTCCATATCAACATTATTCCTGATCTCCAAATTTGTTAACGTATGTTTGGATTTGAGCTTCATTTTGACCCCCGACTAAGAGTATTTTGACGATGGATCATTCAGGCTCAACCTGTTGAGTTGAGTCAACAAATGGATGATAATCCAAGAGATTTGAACATGGGTGGTTTATAAAAAAAAATGTATTGGTTTAAGACAAATACTCTTTCATAGTAGTTATTAAGACAAATTTGTTATTTTACTCTATAGGTTCCTTGATAAAGCTGCAATTGTTGATGACACAAAAGATTCAATAGAGCAGCAGCAGAACAATCCATGGAAACTTGCAACTGTGACAAAGGTGGAAGAACTAAAGCTAGTTATCAACATGATTCCCATTTGGCTAACCACTATACCATTTGGTATTTGCGTAGCACAAGCTGCAACATTTTTCATCAAACAAGGTGTGACACTTAACCGCAAAATTGTTCACAATTTTGAGATCCCCCCTGCCTCAATTTATGCCTTAGCAGCTGTTGGCATGATAATATCTGTCACATTCTATGACAAAATCCTCGTACCTGTCCTAAGACGGGCAACAGGAAACGAGAGAGGGATCAATATTCTCCAAAGGATCGGTATTGGAATGATCTTCTCTGTTGCTACTATGATAGTTGCAGCATTGGTTGAGAGGAAGAGATTGAATGTTGTTCATGAAAATCCAACTGAGGGCTCAGCTTCAATGAGTGTGTTTTGGCTAGCACCACAATTTCTTATCATTGGAATAGGAGATGGATTTACTCTAGTGGGATTACAAGAATATTTCTATGATCAAGTACCTGATTCCATGAGAAGTTTAGGCATTGCACTTTATCTTAGTGTGATTGGTGCTGCAAATTTTGTTAGCAGCCTCTTGATAACTATTGTGGATGATATCACCGAAAAAAGTGGCAAGAGTTGGTTTGGGAAGGATCTAAACAGCAGCCGGCTCGATTGTTTCTACTGGTTGCTGGCTACCATCACAGCAGTAAATTTGTGTGTGTATGTTTATGTAGCAAGGAACTATTCCTACAAGAATGTGCATACAACCATGGCTATTGCTGATTGTGATGATGTCGCTTAGTATATATAAGTATTCCTCTACAAGTTTCTCTTTTAGTATGTTACGGAAATAGTAATGTTAGTGTATTCACAAGACAAGTTAAAAGGAAATAAGACATTCCTCCTTTTCCTTGTTCAATCCAAGATTGTTCAATTGTTATCCTTAATATGAAGGATGAGATCTTCACAAATGAGAATGTCAATATCAATCCTACTGACTTTTGAGCCAGTTCAGAGTCAGAGGAATTTAATCCATAAAAATGTCACGTTAAAAATGGATAATAAGACCCAATCTTGTTCATTCTTCACGCTGAGAAATTAGCATGTTTACATGGCGGCCCCTTCGGATCTTTTTCTTCATTAGTAACCGACTTTACTTTTAAGTTTCCTTAGTTAAAGAGCTGCTTATTTTGCGATTTACTGATTCATTTGAATTTTCAAATACCAAATAATTAAGGTTAAAGTGGCTGGCTAATGTGAACAGCAACTTGGTAAAGAAGAGAAGACAACAATATAAAGATATTGTAAGGAGAACTTTACCCCATAGTGGGACTTTTCGTCGCGAATCCAGATTAGTCAGACTTCAAAGCGGACACCGGACGACGAATGGGTAACAAAAAAAAGATAAATAAACAAAACAATGGCCAACACATTTGGTAGTAATAACAAAATATAGCCAGGATCACTAATCCAACAGGTAGCAAAATGCCTGGTCATAAGCTTAGAGGTTATAGAGTTGTGCCTTCTTTGTGTAATTTAGAACTGTCTTGTTGAGCTTTGCATTTCATCCTTTCTGACATCAGGTTAATTTGCAACATTAGCCAAAACTGACAACATTAGGACACTAGAGTCTAGTCCTAATAATGAAGAAATTCCTGATTGGGAAAGCAACTCCTTTAATGAGCCCTATGCTCCTTTGAAAATAACAGTATCCTGAGAAAAGAGAAATAATTTAATTATTTATGCTAGGAGGCTATGGTACAACCATAATTTTTATTGATACCTGACTTGGGAGCACAAGTTGTCTGCTACAATTGTTGCAAAATAGATAAGGTTTTTCATGTTATCCAAAAATAAAAAATAAAACAACAGTTTTATGGGTGGAAAACCTCTCATCATTCTTCATTAATAAAGGAATTTGTATACAATTGAAAATTCTTAACTCAAACTTAGCTGATGTGTTGGTGTTTTGTGCTTAATTGTAACTCATTCCGACTAGCTTTTAGTCCTTTTTGTGATGTTATTTGAAGGAATCTTATGTTAATCTTCATGTTTCAGGTTTTTAAGAGAATTTACATGCAAAGCCAAAGAAAATGTACAAAAGAAAAAATAAAAGTACGCTTTGGCTAACAAAAGTGAGGAACATGAAAACAAAGCAGCAGTGGAAAGGCACCTCGCCAAACAAGAGGCTAGAGAGGCCAGCCATCCACCAAAAGAAGGAAAGTTCACAGCAGCCAATAACTCAAAAGGGCAGCCCATCGATATTTATGCGGAATACATCTGGCAGCCCCGCATAACGAGAGGCGACATCGCTGGTTGATACAGAGAGTTGAGAAAACCTGCGACATTGAAGAGTTGGCCGCAAACAGAAGGGCAGTCCGCCTAACCTACACCGCACAAGAAAATGCGAGTTAGCAAAGTGAAAGCTACAAGCCAGCAACCAAATGTGCGGCCCGCCTAACAGAGGGGCCTGGCGTAAAAGCAGTGAAAATGATATTTTTGTAAATATTAGCTTACTTTTGAAACCCATGCCTATAAATAGACTGTTATGCCTCCGAGAAAACATACTTCTTTTAGCCTAGAATATCACTCTAAAGCTTTTGAATATTCTTGGAAGTGAGAGGAGGGTTTCTATTTGAATCTTTGTAAGGATTACTTTCTTTAATCTAAATTCCTACATGATTCTTGCCATTTCATCTTTCAATATGTGTGTGTTAGACCCTAGTATGAGTAGCTAAACTCATACTAGGGGTTTATTCATGAAGACATGATTATCTTAGTTAAAATCTTGTATTTAATCTTATAAAATTAATGGGTTAACAAAAATCTAGTTCTCCATCGCACTTTCTTAACTAGGGTTTAAGACACGATCGTACTTGAACCTAACCCTACTTTGCTTTTATCACCCGAAAGAAGGTGTAGGTTAATGGAGACTAGCGAGAACTTGGGTTACACTGGTTGCGACCTACCCCACCTAAAGGGGTTGATCTAAATAGGTCAACCCACTTAGGTCTTTGGACTAGGGTTTCTAGCACTTCATTATTGACCCGAGAGGGCTTGATGAAGTAAACTCCTCCCTATCCCGAGAGGGTTTTGAGGAACGCATTAGAAGTCCGATCATTAATGTTATCCCTATGATTTGTGAGATTAATATAGGTGTTTAGCTAAGAGAACCTTGTTGGATTGGATAAACCCCTAGCTCATTCCATAGTTTACCCCATAATCATTATTAGTTATTTTTACATTAATTGCTCAATTTAGCTATAGTTCATACTTTCACCCTTAATTATTAAGAATATTACAAACAATGCTTAGAACCCGTTGTCGACACCCATTTTTTCCCGAACCCCCCTTAGAGTTCGAAACACGGCTCGACTTATTGGGACTCGTGGGTAAAGACTTGGAGTCGCCACCTAACATATTTTTAACTAGGCGTATTAGGGCACCTACTTTGTTTCTAGCCAATTTTTAATATTAACTCCGATACGTGATCTACGAACCGAGAATTCTGAGTAAGGGTTCAGATTAACCCAAGAGGAAGGTGTTAGGCACCTCTCAGATTCCACAAAATGTGGTTCCCGACCGGACTAAATAATTGGGATTTAATCTAAATAATTAAAAGCAATTTTAAACTAATAATTACAAACTTTATGCAATACAATTTAGATACAATTCATATTTAAATATAAATCATTCAACTTATACGACGACTTTTCTTGGCAAACCTCCATCCAAAGTACTTCACAAATAGAACAAAAAGTTAGTGAAAATTGCGAATAAAATTAATCAGAAATGATAAAATAAATTAAAGTAATAATTTAAATTATTCTTAGTCTTCTTCCAAAAGCGTCATCCTTTTATTTCCGTGGCGTACCTTGCAAAAATATGAAAATGAAGTTAATAATATAACTAATGAAATAAAGTAGTAATAATAATAGTAATAATAATAAATAATAATAAAATAATCAATAATAATAATGATAATAATTATAAGAAAATAACAGTAACGATAATAATAATAAAAATGTTAGTGTTAAAAAATTAATAGTAATTATAATAACAATAGTAATAAAAAGAAAACAAAAAGGGAGAAGGGAATTTTTTGAAAGTTTAGGCTCAGAATATGTATTGCGTCAAGCAGAGGTTAAGGATGCCGGTGCGGCTGCAAACACGGAGCCGGTCGTGTTGCCATGCCAAGCACTTTCAATCCCACCACTCCACTATCGCTTACTTTGCAAAGTGATATGCATCGTCATAGCCCTTTTTTATTTGTTTCGGGACATGTAAGGGACGGGACTCGTGTTAGGCCTCCAAGCGTCATTGGCCTAAGTGTAGTATCGTGTTCAAATCAGTCCTTAGGGCTCAATACATTCTATATGTATTTTTTCATTGACCGTAGTGCGGTATTGATATGTAATATGATGAGCAATGATCCCAAAATGCATCAGAAACAATCAATACAAAGTAGAGGGCCAAATTGTACAAACACGTCAATGGCATAGAAAACAGAACCCAGGACCCACGGCGGAAGCATCAAAGTAAACTTCAAGAGATGAACTTCACCCAAAAATGTGAATATCCAGGATATAAAATCCAATGAGAGCAGTGAATCGAGCACCACTCTCAGTTTATCAATTGATCGGCAAAACCCACAAGTGAAATCCAACAACAGTAGCAAATTGAATTTTCCCATCTATAGGAAAATACAATAACGAGAAAAGGGTATGACCACCGGAATGCAACTTTTCCGTGGAGGCAGCAATGGTAACAAACAGAGCAACGCTACTGACGCAAGGAGGAGGAGGAGCGACTGCTCAGCCGCTTTCCGATGGCGGGGTCGCTGCGACTCCATCGTTCCCTTTTAGTTTCAATAGCGGCTCAGAGAAAAACGACGGAGAAAGAAGAGGGACAAAAGTCCCCGTCAATGGTTTTCTCTCCGACGGCGGCGATGTGTGTGTACACTGTCCGCCACCCCGATCTCCCTCCGTTTCTGCTGTTTCTGTTCTGATTTTGTATGGATTTGTGTATACTGTACGTATGTGTGTGAAGGGGTTTTTGTGTGACTATGTATGTGGGTATTTTGGAGTATTTGAGAAGGAGAGGAAAGGGGGATGATGTATATTGGAGTGGGTGCTGTGAAGGAGACAAAGGAGAGGAGAAAGATGGGGCGTGGCTTGTGGTCTGTGTGTATGGATTTGAAGAACAAGATAATAATGGAGATGATGTTTGGTGTAATGTAGAAGGAGAAATGGAGTTGAGTGGCGTATGTATCTGTTCTTGTAATTGGTCTCCCCCCTTCCCAATGAAGGAGGAGATGATGATGTTAAATAGCTAAGCTCTAACGGGCAAAACTCAAAAATATGGAAGATTTTAATGGCTGATTGAGGGAGATTGAGGGTAATTTTGGTGAGATTGGGGAGTAGATTGAGGGATTAGAGAAGGAGCTGATTTTGGGGAAGTGTAAGAAAGGAAATTTGTTTTGGGATTTTTATTTAAAATAATTAAGAATTATGGGAAATGTATTTTGTTTGATATTGGGTCTAGGTTCGCAATTTGATAAATAGAAAAAATAAATGAATAATGAATTTTGATAGATATTAAAAGAATTTAAATTCGCAAATGGATGAACAGTAATGAGAAAATTTGACTATATACTATAATTAGGCAGACATTTAATTAAAGGTGTATATATATATATATATAAAAGATGCATATAAGAAAGCAATTGAAGTGAAAAAAAAAATTAATTAACTAAATACAAATAGCTACAAATATTTATTAAATGTTGTAAATGCACTGAATCGCATAAACAACCACAATTTGATCAATTAGCCTAAATAATGCAAAATTATGTAATATAATCACAATTAGCTACATAATGTATAAGTAGGTGATAACACACATAAATGCATGCCTTCTAATGCAAATTTCGTTCAAACAGTCGGTATTGCACCTTTAAACTAAATATAGCCAATTATGGAAAAAAGAGGGACAAAATTGGGTGTCAACAGCTGCCCCTCTTTGCCTGGGGATGATGAAAGAATCTTCGGGCAAAGATAGTTGACGGAGTAGCCAATTTTGTCACGACTGGCAAGCTAAAAGATGGGAATGGAGAATGAGAGTTTTGGGGCGTTTCGGCCGAACCCCGGTCTCTGAGTTGCCTACATATCTCGGGTTTCATGAGAATCAGGCCGTGTGTAGTTCTAGAATTGCATGTTGCCCGTGCGAGATGTTTATGACGCACGATTTTAGATGTTAGGAGTAAACTTGTCGGAGTAAGTAAAGTTTACATTTGTGTATGCTTTGCCTCTTGGCGAGATAAATGATTGAAGAATAAAGTGGAGGCACTATCGAAGGCAAAATATCATCAATAGATCGAGCGTGGGAAAAGAGCTTGTAATCGTCTTAGTTATGCAGATGTGGTGCACGACACACCCATAAAGAGGAGTTTACACGGACATAGTTTCCACTTCATCTCGATAAATAGGTCATCTTGCCTTCAATATTGTCTCGACTAAACTTGAGGATATCGGGAAGTAAAGCACGATAAATGCGCACGATTCAAATAGATGGGCACGATTAAGCACGAAAGTACGCACGATTGACACAGATAGGCTTGAGTAGGAAGAAAACAAAGTGGCATCCAATCAGGAATGAAAGATTAGATGGATCACTTGTGCAAGTATGGAAATATAGATTTGAGTACTTTGGAACTCGACAGGAATAGATAGTTTGCGGGTAAAAGCATTGTCTGTAGGACTAAGCTTCTTGAATTGGGTTTTGGTATGATGCCTTGTATGTATTTGAGGTTTTGTTGCGGCACAATTTCGTGTGGGGTAGTGATTTTCTGGGGAGCAAGTGTAGGGGTATGTAAAATGGAGCAGGGATTTGTCGAGGTGTCTAGAAAGTGTCCGCAACAAAAGTAGGATAAGTGCAACCAAAGATAATGATAAAGTAAACTCCCTGTAAAGTTGAGCTATCCTTTGTCGTGTAGTTGTCCAGTCTGTTTCCAGGTGCTTTGAGTGTTAGGAAATATATGCTTCTCCTCTGGGGATATTCATTTATGTGCATCTTGTCAGGAGATAATTGTTTGTCGTGTCGGGTTGTATACCTTGGAACACTGTCCCGCTGTTTCCTGCAATAAAGTGTGAGTTTTTGCGGATAATATTTGTAAATGTAAAATGGACTTTCCTGTCGTTGGATTATCAACTGTCAATGTGTCGTGGTCTCTCGTTATGAGATATTTGTGTATCATAAGTGCCTGCTCGTCAAGAGCTATTTTGCCTGCTCGTCGGGAGCTTATTTTGCCTGCTCGTCAAGAGCTATTCTGCCTGCTCGTCAAGAGCTATTTTGCCTTCTTGTCGGGAGCTGTTGCCTGCTCGTCAAGAGCTATTTTGCCTCCGCGTCAAGAGCTACTTTGCCTGCTCGTCATGAGCTATTTTGCCTTCTTGTTAGGATCTTTTGCCTGCTCGTCAAGAGCTATTTTGCCTCCTTGTCAAGAGCTATTTTGCCTGCTCGTCATGAGCTATTTTGCGTTCTTGTTAGGAGCTTTTGCCTGCTCGTCAAGAGTTATTTTGCCTCCTTGTCAAGAGCTATTTTGCCTGCTCGTCATGAGCTATTTTGCCTTCTTGTTAGGAGCTTTTGCCTCCTCGTTAAGAGCTATTTTGCCTCCTTGTCAAGAGCTATTTTGTCTATCGTGCCGGGCTGTGTACCCTGCAAACAAAAAGTAAAGTGCCTGTCGCCGGGCTGTGTACCCTGCGAACAAAAGTAAAGTGAAGTGCTAAAAATAAAATGTCATTATCCTATCTGCAACGCCGCTAGGAAAGTCGTCGTTTTTCTGCTTTTATAATACTTTCATGAACGTTGGGCTCTTGGTCAAGTTTTCTTCAGGGAACTCCCAGTTTCTGTACTTCCTCTCGAAATTTTTGAGGGGACCTCAAAAATTTCTGCCCCAGTGTCAGCTTGCGTCTTTTGGAAATTTTTGAGGGGATCCTCAAAAATTCTGCCCCAGTTTATTGCCTTTGATAGATCATCATATCATGGTAGTTCCTGCAAAATAAATAAAAATACGTGTGTATGTCCAATTCTAAGGTGGACGAGCCTATTATAGTGGTGCCTTCAAAACAAAATATATGAGTTTGTCCTATTTTAAGCCGGACATAGCTGATTATAGTAGTGCCTGCAAAACAGTAAGAATGAGTATGTCCAATTCTAAGGCGGACGAGCCTAATTGTCATATTCTAAGCCCGACTGAGCTAGCCATCATATTATAAGCCTGACGTGGCTGATCGTCATATTTTAAGCCTGACGAGGCTGACCGTCATATTTTAAGCCTGACGTGGCTAAAGTGCTATCATGTCCGTTGTGATTGCCTGCTAGTCTTGTGTTTGTGCTGAAATATCCTTGTCAAAGAAAGATTCATTAGTCAAAACGAAGTGGTTGTATTGCACTGAACACCAATGTATTGGCTTAAATATGCATTCGTCCTTTACTGTGATGATTAGGTATCTCGATGACTTTGATTGTGTGGATACTTGTATCCTCAGACTGAGGTTATATTTGTCGGATTTGGATGCTGTCCAAAATTATATTTGTCTTGGGTTATGCTAGGATGTTTTCATGTTTTTTTCAAAAAGTCATGGAGTTAACTTCGATAGATAGATGTGTATAGAAAATGTATTTGTGGTTAAGGAGTTGCGGTTTCCGTTTGTCGGTTCTTGTTGTATCATTGTTTTGCCTTGGTCAATCAGACTCTGAATTTTGCATCTCAGTGCTGGGTATTTTGTGGTGTCATGGTATTGAATGTTTGAGTGACGAGTGTAGATCTTTGTTGGATCGAAATCCGGAATCGGTATTTAGGGAATAAAGGTGTGAGTTTGTCTTTTCGTCTGTCCTCAATTGTGTCGGGCCTAATAAGGTTGTTGTTGAAAGTCTTGACAGAGGGAGGTTGTTTATTGTGTAAGTCGGGTGTAGTGTGAGGTTGTGAGTTTTGCCATTTTCGGTTGTATAGTGATTGGATTTGTTTCTTGCGACTCTTGTGTGGGCATAATGCCAGCCGACTCTGGTTCGTTCATACTACAAGTGGTACTGAAGTGGAATTGGGCTTATCTGAGTTTCCTTGGTGTCATATGTTGGTGGTTCGACAGACTTTATTTCAGAGGTAAACGTTATCAGCTCGGCTTGCTATTTAGACTTTCTCTGAATGCATATTCTTAACCAATCTTGGTGTTCTGGTGCAAAGCGACAGTAATAGAGCGATAACATGCGCAAAACTGTGTTAGGACATTTAAGAAATATTTGATGCAAAAACAACAGATATAGCTTAACAGAATGCCTAGACCGCGGATGATAAATTAGCACTTGAATTTTAGAGACTGACAAATTGCATAGAGGTTGAAAGATTGCTTGGGTGCTTTATGTAGCAGTGAAGACAAGGATTCTTTTGTTAAATGACTGATGCTCGCTTGAGTAGAAGATAGGTCTGGTTAGATCTCAATCAAAAGTTGACAAGGATTTCGGGTAAGGGGTATATATATATGACTAAGAAGGAAGTCGGCTTTTATCAAACACCAAGACCTTAGTGCATTTATCACCCTTTCTTGCAAATTTGTGTGTCATGATGCCCATGTGTCTTTGAGAGAGATACTCAATGTCTCTCATACTTGTCAACCGACTGCTGCAATTCAATTTTTGCCTTAGCTTTTGCTTGTCAGGTAGATTTTGTTACCAAGAGACCATTCTCGGTATATCATGTATATTCATAGATTACTGTTTCAGTCAAGACTGTTATAAAATTAATTCATGGTTTTGTAAGTGTCTCAAATAGCTTCATCTTGAGATCATCGTCTCGTCCCACACTTTCTAGTTGGTAGGGATATGCTTTCAATACTTAGCAAGAGTTTCTAGCTCCGTCATATAATGGAATTTTTGTCACTGCGCCTTTGCATTCTTTTCCAAATTGAATCAGCCTACTGATTTTGGTTATTATGCATAAACCTCTGTATCATCAAGCGTGTTTCGATCATTTCTCACTTCCTTATTACCTCGTAATAATACTTTGAACATCTTTTTTGCAAGTTTGGAAACATTTTGGATTGCCTAAAACATATTACAATATGTACTCGACCGACAAAATGATCCTCAGACATTGTGTCAAAACGAAGTATTTTGGTAAGTCATGTGTGCCTTTGAGTTTGACCAACAGATCTCTTGTCCTGTCAATTTCGCTTTGTGTGTATAGTGCCTGCTATTACAAACTCTTCTTGTTTTGAAAAATCCCTAATAAGCGCACTTTGCTTAACCAAATCTTCTGTCTTGGTATTCAACTTAAGCCAACCTTTTGGATAATCAAGACATGCGAAAGATTTATGATATCAGGATTTGGGCATAGAGTAGGGAGATGAGGTGCCTTGGTAGGAGATTGGATTTGGAAAAGGATTGACTTAGGTAGAAAGAGACCTAGAGCTAACAAGCAAATTCACGTAATGCACATTTAGCAAATAAAAATGTATCCTATGACCGCTTTACGCATGATGATTTGGGAAATGTTTCGTGCCACATGTATCATTTCATTTGCTACAAAATGCGGAGTCTAAAAGAGAATATTGCATTTATTGAATATTGGTCTTTATTACATTGGCTGATATTGAAACAGTGTAAGAGAAGGAAAAGACTAAACATTGCTGGGGGATTAAATCATGGCCAGTTGAGCATCTTTCATGTTGATCCATCCCCAGAAGATTCATCTTCTTCCTCTTCGGACGAATCTTCGCTAGACGAACTTGCCCCTGACGAGTCTCCTTGGAAGATGATGTTGTCTGCATCAGTTAAGAGCCGGGATATGTCGAATGTGAAGTTTTTCAACATTTCCCAAGCCTTCGTTCCTTTCTCCTCTATTCCTTTATTTGCCACAGAGTCTATTCCTTCGCTAGCCCACACGCCGATAGACTCTATGCGTTTTGTCAGAAGTTCTGCCCTATTGCGCCATTTGTCTTTTTCTTTGCTCTTTGCTTCAAGCAAACCTTGCTTTTTCACTATTTTCTCTCGTGCCTTTGCCAGTTGTTTGTGTAGCCTCTTGCATTCAGATTCCAATTCATCGGCATTTCTTTTCCTTTTCTTTGTTGCTCTTGGTTGAACTGCCTTTGCTATGTCTTTCCTTAGCCAGTCTGGATAATCTTCATCATAGACTGCATCAAATCTGTCTCGTCCAATAGTCTCAAATTCCATTCGATACCTTGCTTTCCAAAGTTCTAATATCTTGTCTTTGAATGGTATCACTCCTCCGAAAATATCAGCTTTGAAACTTCTGATGTCTGCAATTTGGGGTACAATCTGCTTTCTCCCCGCTTGTCTAAGTGCCCTTAAAGGAGTGTATGGGTAAACTCCTCTAAAGCCCACTAAGACGAGAAATGAGTCTCTTTCGGATCGTGTGATTACCGTTGTGCTGGGAAAGTAATCAAACATCCATTGTATATTTTCAGATGTCAACTGAGAAAGCTTGTGGTGCCAGCCTTCGGTGGTTGTTGGCCGGTCCCACTTTTCAAGAGCACTGTCCATGCGGCTGATATGTGTTAAGATGTAGTTTTCTCTCGGTATGGAGTGGAAGCTTGGTCTGTGCTGTTCACCTTTTGCAAATGTTCCATCAACCAAGTTTGCAAAAGCAAATTGCAACCTTCGAAGAAACCAGCTCCCTTCTTGCATCTTTCTAAAGCTCGGTAAAGTTCTGCAACGATCATAGGTACCAAAGTGTATTTCTTGTCAAAATCTTTGAGTAGGACATCAGCGATTGATACTATGCAAACGTCGACTCGTCCTTTATGTTATGGAAACACGACAGTCCCTAAAAAGCTGGTGACAAAAGCAAGTACTCTCCGCTCTTGCCACTCTGCCTGGTTAATGCTAAAATAGTCTTCGGCTTCTTGAAATGCTTCTCCATACCCAAATTTGATGTATAGGGAAGTTAGAGAAATTCCTGACTGCCTTATACTGTATGTGCATAATTCCGGCTTAAACCCTACCATTTCGAAGAACTCCTCGGCTGTAGTGTTCTCAGGCATCAAGACTTCTTCACTTTCAAATGGCAATTGAGTTAACCTGCCTATTTCCTCCAGTAGTGGTGTCAACTCTACACTCCCAAAATAGAAAACTGCTCGGTCCGCATCCCAATAGTGTACTGCTGCTTTTACTATCCCTTTCATTGCCTTGTGCTCAATTAGTGAAATCAGGTTCCCCAACACCACTTTAACTCGGTCTTGTTGATCTATGCTTTGGTTTACCCCACCAATCTCTGAGTAACTGAGGAATTTCAGTAACCATGTCAAACGTTCTATTGGCCATGATCCTTTGGAAAAGATGAGGGAATGAGAAAAAAGGGAAGGAAGATGCCTAGATTTTGGTTGTAAGCAAACGATTAACGTGTGGCACGAGCTTTTGAAAATAATGCAACAGAGAATATGAATAGATGTGTCGTTATGAGTTGAGATCCTTTTGGACACTTCAGAAGGATGGCAAGTCTTTATATAACGCCTAAAAGATAAATGCGCATTATGTGTCATCCCGTCTATCAAACAGTCATTCTGCTTCAAATTGGGCCTTTAATGCCTTTTCGGTTACCTTTTGTGCGTTTGAATAGCGTTGAATGCAGAATGATTCTAACCGCTTAGGAATAAACAGTCATTTCTGATTCAATTTCGGCTTTGATGCCTCTTCGGTTACCATTTGTGCCTTTGACTGGCATTGAATGCAGAATAAATCCCATAAACGGTCTACATTTGCACGTTCAATCCTTTAAGTAAATGCAAATGAATCATGTTCAACGCTCTTTGGGGTTAAAAACCCGTTCAGATTGTTTGAGCAAGTTGGCCTATTGGACTTGAGAACAAGTCGACTAATGATATGTCATGATGCATGATTCCTAGCATTGCTACTAAAGAATGAAGTTGGCTGGGCCGAATTTTATTATCCTCCCAAGCGGACAACTCAGGAGCGGGAACGTCTTGGGCCAAATAGGTTCCAAGTTGTTCCCCCTTAAAGGAGATTTTTGTGAGGGAAGAGGTGGTCGTAACCACCGCACGATTTAGAAACTTGCCAGGAGCGGCGGAAGGTATGCATAATATGCACAAATTTAAAAGAAATGCACAAGTTTTGAAAGAAATGCATATGTTTTGTAAAATGATTCACACATATTGAAGTATTTCATAAAATAATTTTAGAAGGATAAGAGGGAAAAAGAAAAAATACACATATTGAAATATTTTACCAACTTTTAAAAGAGGGAAAGACAAATCAAACAAGTTAATTTTGAAAAGCAGGCTAATAGAGTTAGGCGATATATTTTCAAAAATGCGAAAAGAATTATGAAGTGAAACTTGTTTAAAGAAAAAGACTTGGCAAATTTATGCACATATAGAAATATTTTTTTAAAAATAAATTTAAAAAAGAGGAAAACAAACAAGTTAATTCTGGAAAAAAGGTTGAAATTTCAAAAAAAGAAAAAAGAATTATGAAGTAAAACTGTTTTAAAGAATTGGAAGATTTGAAAATAACTGAAGTTTAGGACATGTTGTGTTATCCTAAAAGACTCTTTCAAGAGTGGGTTAGTCTAGACAAGGATATGGTTCCCCCAGGCGGACAACCAAGGGGTGGGAATGTTTGGAGTTGTTGGTTGTACCACGGACCAACTATACCCCAACCGTTCCCCCTAAAGGGTTTTTGAGAGTGAAACGGCCGTGAGATCCACGTAACCGTTTATTGTGTGTGCAAGTGTAAAAAGAATTCCAGGAGTGGAGGAAATAAAATAACAATTACAAATAACAAATCAAAAGAAAATACAAATGCAATCGAAAAGTAAACTTCAAACCTGCAAAAGGAAAAGAAAGAAAATATTAGTCTTGATAAATAATGAAAAAAGAAAATAAATGCAAACAATCCCAATTAGAGTCCGTTATGGTTTGAACCTTGATATCCCCAGCGGAGTCGTCATCCTGTCGACACCCATTTTTTCCCGAACCCCCCTTAGAGTTCGAAACACGGCTCGACTTATTGGGACTCGTGGGTAAAGACTTGGAGTCGCCACCTAACATATTTTTAACTAGGCGTATTAGGGCACCTACTTTGTTTCTAGCCAATTTTTAATATTAACTCCGATACATGATCTACGAACCGAGAATTCTGAGTAAGGGTTCAGATTAACCCAAGAGGAAGGTGTTAGGCACCTCTCAGATTCCACAAAATGTGGTTCCCGACCGGACAAATAATTGGAATTTAATCTAAATAATTAAAAGCAATTTTAAACTAATAATTACAAACTTTATGCAATACAATTTAGATATAATTCATATTTAAATATAAATCATTCAACTTATACGACGACTTTTCTTGGCAAACCTCCATCCAAAGTACTTCACAAATAGAACAAAAAGTTAGTGAAAATTGCGAATAAAATTAATCAGAAATGATAAAATAAATTAAAGTAATAATTTAAATTATTCTTAGTCTTCTTCCAAAAGCGTCATCCTTTTATTTCCGTGGCGTACCTTGCAAAAATATGAAAATGAAGTTAATAATATAACTAATGAAATAAAGTAGTAATAATAATAGTAATAATAATAAAGTAATCAATAATAATAATGATAATAATTATAAGAAAATAACAGTAACGATAATAATAATAAAAATGTTAGTGTTAAAAAATTAATAGTAATTATAATAACAAAGTAATCAATAATAATAATGATAATAATTATAAGAAAATAACAGTAACGATAATAATAATAAAAATGTTAGTGTTAAAAAATTAATAGTAATTATAATAACAATAGTAATAAAAAGAAAACAAAAAGGGAGAAGGGAATTTTTTGAAAGTTTAGGCTCAGAATATGTATTGCGTCAAGCAGAGGTTAAGGATGCCGGTGCGGCTGCAAACACGGAGCCGGTCGTGTTGCCATGCCAAGCACTTTCAATCCCACCACTCCACTATCGCTTACTTTGCAAAGTGATATGCATCGTCATAGCCCTTTTTTATTTGTTTCGGGACATGTAAGGGACGGGACTCGTGTTAGGCCTCCAAGCGTCATTGGCCTAAGTGTAGTATCGCGTTCAAATCAGTCCTTAGGGCTCAATACATTCTATATGTATTTTTTCATTGACCGTAGTGCGGTATTGATATGTAATATGATGAGCAATTATCCCAAAATGCATCAGAAACAATCAATACAAAGTAGAGGGCCAAATTGTACAAACACGTCAATGGCATAGAAAACAGAACCCAGGACCCACGGCGGAAGCATCAAAGTAAACTTCAAGAGATGAACTTCACCCAAAAATGTGAATATCCAGGATATAAAATCCAATGAGAGCAGTGAATCGAGCACCACTCTCAGTTTATCAATTGATCGGCGAAACCCACAAGTGAAATCCAACAACAGTAGCAAATTGAATTTTCCCATCTATAGGAAAAAACAATAACGAGAAAAGGGTATGACCACCGGAATGCAACTTTTCCGTGGAGGCAGCAATGGTAACAAACAGAGCAACGCTACTGACGCAAGGAGGAGGAGGAGCGACTGCTCAGCCGCTTTCCGATGGCGGGGTCGCTGCGACTCCATCGTTCCCTTTTAGTTTCAATAGCGGCTCAGAGAAAAACGACGGAGAAAGAAGAGGGACAAAAGTCCCCGTCAATGGTTTTCTCTCCGACGGCGGCGATGTGTGTGTGTACACTGTCCGCCACCCCGATCTCCCTCCGTTTCTGCTGTTTCTGTTCTGATTTTGTATGGATTTGTGTATACTGTACGTATGTGTGTGAAGGGGTTTTTGTGTGACTGTGTATGTGGGTATTTTGGAGTATTCGAGAAGGAGAGGAAGAGGGGATGATGTATATTGGAGTGGGTGCTGTGAAGGAGACAAAGGAGAGGAGAAAGATGGGGCGTGGCTTGTGGTCTGTGTGTATGGATTTGAAGAACAAGATAATAATGGAGATGATGTTTGGTGTAATGTAGAAGGAGAAATGGAGTTGAGTGGCGTATGTATCTGTTCTTGTAATTGGTCTCCCCCCTTCCCAATGAAGGAGGAGATGATGATGTTAAATAGCTAAGCTCTAACGGGCAAAACTCAAAAATATGGAAGATTTTAATGGCTGATTGAGGGAGATTGAGGGTAATTTTGGTGAGATTGGGGAGTAGATTGAGGGATTAGAGAAGGAGCTGATTTTGGGAAAGTGTAAGAAAGGAAATTTGTTTTGGGATTTTTATTTAAAATAATTAAGAATTAAGGGAAATGTATTTTGTTTGATATTGGGTCTAGGTTCGCAATTTGATAAATAGAAAAAATAAATGAATAATTAATTTTGATAGATATTAAAAGAATTTAAATTCGCAAATGGATGAACAGTAATGAGAAAATTTGACTATATACTATAATTAGGCAGACATTTAATTAAAGGTGCTGAATGAAATATATATATATATATATATATACACACATACGTATATATAAAAGATGCATATAAGAAAGCAATTGAAGTGGAAAAAAAAAATTAATTAACTAAATACAAATAGCTACAAATATTTATTAAATGTTGTAAATGCACTGAATCGCATAAACAACCACAATTTGATCAATTAGCCTGAATAATGCAAAATTATGTAATATAACCACAATTAGCTACATAATGTATAAGTAGGTGATAACACACATAAATGCATGCCTTCTAATGCAAATTTCGTTCAAACAGTCGGTATTGCACCTTTAAACTAAATATAGCCAATTATGGAAAAAAGAGGGACAAAATTGGGTGTCAACACCCGTAACTATTCAACCTAAGACTAATAGATTATCTTGCTAGCTCCCTTGATTTTTTATTAATAATCTAATTTTTGCTTTCCTAATCGTTTATTTTTGTTGTTAATCGGCACCGTATGTTTTATATTGTCGAATATCTTATATGAAATTATATTAATTACGTAGTTGATGCAAATTTTTAGTAAAGCGTTGGTGTTGCATCTTGTTTTCTTTTTGCGATTTTTGATTCCTTAAATCGTTAAATTTTGTTGTTAATCGGTAATGTTTGTTTCATATAGTTGAATATTTTATATGAAATTTTATTAATTACGTAGTTGATGTAAACTTTTAGCAAAGTATGGGTGTTGTATTTTGTTTTCTTTCTGCTGTAAAAACTGTTGCTCACAAGCCAATAGTTGAAATTACATTTAATCATAAGTTCTGTTGGCTGTTGTATTTTTTATTTTCCTGTTGTTGTAGAAACGGTTGCCCATAGGTCAACAGTTGATATAGCACTGAAACATAAGTTCTGTTTGTAGGGAAAGTGTTGTCTGTCAGGCTGTGCTTTGCTTACTGTTTAGTAGTAGGTATTGACTTTTTATTTTTCTTTCTTTTTATGATGTTGACATTGCATTTGTTGATTGTACATGGAAATTTTTTGCCTATTAAGTTTGAGTTAATTATGGTGTGACATTGCATTTGTTGATTCTATTTTTTATTTATTTATTTTTTTTATTCAGTCTTTCGTAAAATTTTGCGCAGGTATAATTGTGGTGTTTATGTGCTTAAGTTTGTTGACTCAATAATGCATGCCAATGATGTGTCCAAGATGAAGTGCACGCAGTTGAAAGATTATCATTTTGATTGAGCTGCTAATCTATATAGTCATGCAAGGTCCAAGTCAAATAATGGATATGATACTCCTCCTGAGAAGATATGCGATGATTACCATGAGCATAATTCTCTTCTTTATGAAGGAGTACTTGAAAAGCCTTTCTTTGTTGTATAAAACTAGTAAGGATGACTGAGTTTTTAATGTGAATGCTTGTCTTTTAGTTGATGCGACTAAATCGTTTGTGTGTAACATATGCTTATACTTTTAGTAATGTGAATACTTTGAGATTCGTAGAGTTTGATTGTATTTAGCATTCAATGTACATTTTTCTGTAAGCGTTTTATATGCGTTATGGCTTATTTTTAATGTTTGTTTGTATTTTGTAAGCTTATGATGTTGTGAGGGCAGTAACTCAATGTAAATGGCTTGTGGAATTTGGTGAGGGAGGGGGTGAAGTACTGCCTAGGCAATATTATTGCAAATATATTAGCTTTGAGAATTTGGGTAGGGGTGGAGGCCAAGTGTTGCATGTTAAGAGATCTGGTTTGTGAGGGTGTAGGCCGAGTGCTGCATGTCAGACATCCACTTAAGGCAATTGGTTGTAAGGTTTTGGTAAGACTTTGCAGGCAATTGTTGCCTATTTGCAAACACTTAAAACTAAACACAATTGTAGAAGGGGGTTAATGGAGAAATGAATCTAAGATATATTGAATGCTTAGCTTGTGTTTTTAGTGTTAGTTTGTATATTTTAAGCTTATTATGTGAGGGCACCAACTCAAGGCAATTGACTTGGCAAATTTGGTGATGGGTGGAGATCAAGTGCTGCCTAGGCAGCATTTCAAGGGAATTCGCGAGTGGGGGAATTTGGTAAACGGCGGGGGTCAAATGTTGCTTAGGCAGCATTTCAAGGGTATTAGCTTGAGGAATTTGGTGAGGGGGTGGAGGCCAAGGGTTGCCTAGGTAACATCTTATTGGAATTGGCTAGGAAATTTGGTGAGGAGGGGAGGCCAAATACTGCTTAGGTAGCAACTCAAGGTAATCGCCTGTGAGAAATTGATAAGGACTGGCGGGCAATTATTGCCTATTTACCAACACTTGCAGACAAACACAATGATAGAGGGGTTAAGAGAAAAATGAAGCCAAGACATATTGAATCAAAATACAATAAGATAAAATCTAACAAATTGTTCTTTAATATGTGCTTCAAAATATAACAAAAAAATATAATGGCATGACAAAATAGCACTAATTTGGTGAAGCCGATTGAGTAGATTCGTCGATGATATTTGGTCTGTCATCATCATTTATACATCCCGTAAGCATCATCTCTCTTATTTGTTTGAGTACTTTATGGACATTGAGATTCTAACCCCAAATTCTGCATCTAAATTTTTTATTTCGTCATCCAGACTTGCTACATCACTCTTTAAAATAGCACTCTATATTTCGTTGTAAGCAATGTAGATACAATTTGTTGCCACACAAATGCTGCACACAATGAAATAGGAATACGAGTTTAGAGTTTGGTTAATAGATTAACAAGATAAAGCAAACATCAAATTTCCTTTGTCAAGTATTACGCATAAGCGGTGGAGGTCGACTGGCAATAAATTGTAAAAACTTGTCTACACTTTTTTAATTAAAGTGTTGGCCTTCAGCTTTAACTTGTAGAAAACTTTCCCTACACAAGTTATATCAGGTGCATGTAAAGATTTTGCAGCACAACTAAAGTGCTGTCTATTGGGCATCACATGTAGAGATTTCTCTATATGTTGCTTTGTACCGAACCTCCAAGTGCTGACCACGAGGCAACACTTACAAGGCACCAGTTCATGCGATCAAAATAGTTTTCTATTAGGCAACACATGTAGAGTTACTCTACATGCTGTTTTGAAATAGACCTCCAAGTGTTGCCCACAAGGCAACACTTACAAGGCACCATTTCATGCGATAAAACGTATTGCCTAATAGGTAGCACATGTAGAGTTTATCAACAAGAACTTGTTTGCACTATAGCTTCAAATGCTGCCCACAAGGCCGCGAGTGCAGAGCAAACATTTGCCCATGGATCATAGCTTAAAATGTGTTGCCTGTTAGTGACAATTTACAGAGATTATGTACAAGTTATTTCAAGGTAATTTATGCCAAAGCAATGTTGTTGCAACTAGATAAGAGTAATCACAATTCTATTCGTAAATTCTACATCAAATACAGATTGAAACTAACATAAACTTTTTTTTAATTAATTGATAATCATTTTAACATTAATGTTGGGTATCTGGCAGTAGTTTTCGATTGGTATAAGCAAAATTCATAACTTGTTTTAGCTAATATATAAGTATACAAAATTCAAATAAATTCTACGAATTTAAAATATAATTATGTAAATTTAATTCAAAATCTACGTATAATCAATAAGATATTGAAGATATTTACCTTTGAATCTTATTTTTCTTCAAATTTGGAATTGTGTTAGGGTTTGAATATTTTAAAATCTGCTGTGGAATGGTAAACGGAAGGAAAAAATAAATTGTGTCATTTTTATTATGTTCAGGGTTATTTTTGTCCGAATTTTTTTACTTAAGTTAGGAAAGGTCATTCTTGCAAGCCATTGTTGATGAGGTCAATTAGGCATTCCATTGCCTAAGATGTCATAGTCGCGTAATTCAAAACTATGACACCTTAGGCAATGATTTGCATTATTGACCTCGCTTAAAGTGGGTTTACAAGAATGATCTCACTAATTTTAAGTAAGTGCTCCCTCGGGGGCAACAATTCAAGTTATAACTTGATAAGTGCACCAACAGGGGCAACACTTCAAGTGTAAAATGACAAGTGCTGCAAGTATTGACCCTATAGCAGCACTTGACCTTTTATATCTGTCAACACTCTCTCCAGATAACTTGAAGTGCCGCCTTGCAGGAAGCACTTGCAATTTATACTTGAAGTGTTTCCCCCGAGGGAACATTTGTAAATTTATAACGTGAAGTGCTGCCTATCGAGGTAATTTTGCTAAACTATTCTTAAGTGGGGATAAAAAACCATAACCAAGGATAAGGAGTTCCATCTACTCACGTAAGCTACTCCAGCACGTTAAATTTGCACACACAGGCACATTTAATTTTTGTTTTCTACAACATGACCTCACATTACCACAGTCACTCACACGCACACTCCTGCCCATTTAAATCCAATTTTTACAAAATGCAATAACTATTCTTTGGCTCATTACACATCCCAAAATCCACAAGCAAAAATATATAAGACACACACATACAATAGAAAAGGGGGACAATTTTATACGGGAAAAGGGAGGACCACAAAAAACCTAGAGATACATTCCATTTTGTTCAGCAGCCGCCTCATCCACTGATCACTTTTCCAACACCTTACCTCCGTCATTAAATAGCTATAAAATACTCCTAATAAAAATGCAATAGGGTGGAAAATAAAAAAGCGAATATGGAGCAGTTTCTTTCATCATGAAATACCATTTTTAGCTACTATTTTATTTATTTCACCTAAGCTTAAAACCAAGATGTCGCTATTTAACTCATTAAAAAAACCATTCTTCCGTTGTGTTTTTGACGTAAAGTTGTAGTCGAGTCGAAGGTTTTCTCGTAAGTCTCGTGACTCAAATTTCCAGTTGAATTAATGGAGTTTTCTGTTCGAGATTCGGCTCCATTCGAGGTACCGAGGTTCTGGTTTTTGCTACCTTTTGAGTATGGTTTTGCTTTTGTCAAGTACCTTAGCATTGTACAACTCTTGGCTGGAGTTTTTTTATTTATACAGTGAAGGAATCTTGCGCTCAAAGGTCCATTTCTGCTCTTTATCTACTAATTTTAATTTGCTTCATGACTTTTCTTTGTTTTAGTTTATAATTGGATGTGTTGTCCGGATTTGTTAATCAATGATTAAAGTTGATTGAATTTGATCTGCTCCCTTCTCTCGGTATAATTGACGGTTAAAAATTCTGGCATGACTTAATACTAAGCAATAAATAGTTCGGCCAAATATAATATTTGTTTCTTACTTAGATTGCGTGCTTGCATGAATCTATTTATATATTTATTCATCCGGGTGGGATGTCCGGATTATAAAAAAATGTAAAAAGGTAGCAGTTCGTGAGAAGACCCGGGATGTCGGGTGCGCTTTAGTATAGGATAGTATAATTTACTTTATTTTTTCATTTTTTCAAACTGTAACGGACTGTATATAATTTACCTGCGTGTGCTTGTGTGTTTGTGCGTTTCAATCAAATATTTTTTTTTAAACAAAAGCCGACAAAGATCAAATAAGCAGCTATGCGTAGCATAGACAGAACCTCTGTACCAAATCTCTATTTTTGCAAACCAATTAATCGGATGTCATTAATTTTAAAAGAGGTTTTTTGAAAAAAAAAATTAAAAGAACTGCATATATTTATGAAAAGTCAATTAGACGACCCAGCATGCTTAGTTGACCTATTTTCTTTACTCTTAATGTTGGGTGGCGACTCCGAAGCTCCCTTAAAAACCTCTTTTGAATCGCCACTCGTTTTTCATGATTTCGAAAAAATGGGTGCGACAGCTCGGCGACTCTGCTGGGGACACATGAGGGTTCGAGCTCGATTTGATCTTGTTGGCTTTTGTAAAATTCTTGGTTGAAACATTTTGTTTGATCTCCATGTCTTGTTTGACCTTCCTGCTTAGTTGTTGCGTGTTTACTGTTTTCCTTATGTGTTACCGTTTTGATATCTGTCATCATTTGCATAACTCAAAAATTTCTTTCGGAAAAAATTTTGCCGGAGTGCATGATGCGCACATGGCCCATTTGTTGAGTCACCAATTTCTTTAAGGAGGGGGCTCCCGATGCATGCAGTAGGTGGAAAGCAAAGCAGCCGCTAGCGACCATATGCTCCCTCGAAATGGCCTAGTCTAGTGAACCCCAAACTTAGTTCAGCCTTTAGAGCATACTTATGTGCATTCATGCATTTAAAACCTGGCAGGGCACTTTTGTATCAAATCTTTTGTAGGTGGCCTGCTCAAACTTCAGCATATATATATGGAATATTTGCTTGCATTCCTTGAGGGGTAGTAGGGTAAATTGTGCGGGTCATTCTATAATGGGTTGTGAGACGAGGCAAATTAAATGGTGATTTAAAATGGGAGAAAAGAGGATAAGTGTTTTTCTTAGTTTCTAGTTATAGATTTTTCAGCTTTTCAACCAAAACAAATGAAAATGAAAAACCAAAAAAAAAAAAAAAAAGTGTGTTTGTTTCTTTTGTTCCCTTTCAGATTTATTTGCACGAACTACGTAGGCCTGATTCTCTAGGTGAGATATGTAGGCAACCCATATAGGATCCGGTTGATCACTTTAACCAAAACAAAAAAGTGAAAAATCAAAAAATAAATAAAAAGATGTGCTTTTTAGTCTTTCTACCGTATTTGCACAAATTTTGCGAGCCTGGTTCTCAAGGCGAGATACATAGGCAACCCTTATCGGGTTGGGTTCTTTTTTGTAAATATTTTCTTTTGCTTTTAAAATTATTTTTACTGCCCCTGGCTGAGTCTTTTTGCATAACATTTTTGTAAATATCATTCTCAAGTTTTTAAGGCTGACTCGTGGTTTATTTCTTCTTATAGATATTTTGGAAATATTAAAAGTTGACTTGCGACAAACTAAGCTTTTCGGTCAAGCATTCTCTTCCAGTCAATGTAGTTTTTCTCCAATGGATCCCAACATACCATTTCCTTCCAACTTCACCATCCCGAAAGTTGCCAAAGAGTCCCTCACAAAGGAAGATCAAGCTCGTTTGCAATATCATATAGCCTGCATTTGCCAAATTTTGGCTCTGCCATCCCTGCCACCTTCCACTATGCCTACAAACGTAAAGACATCTCTTCCTGTCCAAAAGTCTGCATCTGAATAATCGCCTACGGCTCCCCAATCCCAGCCACATGACCAAGATCATCACTTGAACACCAATCCTTCTTCTAATAACACATGCCTGACTATTGGAACACTATCTCAACATTTGGACCATGAGAATTGTCAGCATGCGGTCACCCCTCCTACCAAACTGTCGATTTAGGGGATTAAGAAAAAGGGCAATGAGAGTTTTGATGAATATGCCTCTCGATGGTTTAAGAAGGCAATTAGGGTTAGGCCATCTATGGACTCAAGAGAGATGAGTAGTGTGTTTATCTTAGCGCAAGATGGTGACTGTTATCAGCATTTGTCACCAATGATGGGAAAGTCTTTCAAAGAGGTATTGAAAAAGGGTAATGTGGTGGAAGAAGGTTTGAAATCAGGTTTATTGGTTAGCTCTGCCGAGTTGAGGATTGCAACACTGGCCATCCAAGTAGAATCAAGTGAGGCTGTGCGAACAATGAATGGCGACAAGGAAAATTTGCAGAAGGATTAGTCGCACCATTGATTGATCATGTCCAGTACCAACAAGCTCCATCCCAATCCAAATACCCCATATTTCCATACTGTTCCACACCGATCCAACCACCTCTTCATTATTTAAACTCAGCATCCGGACTATCAACTGGAAGAGACTGTCGCCTAGTCATCACTTTGCTTGAATCGTTTGAAAGTGTTTTTGGAAATTTATTTGCTAAAGGGATGTTGGGAGTAAAAGATCAAAAGACCCCTTACACTGCCTATCTTGATGCTTCAAAACGTTGTATGTACCATTCTTATGCATGTTAGTCATGATACTGAGGATTGTCTTGATTTGAAGCATGACATTAAAAAGGTGATTGATAAGGGTCTGGTGAAGATAGATTTAGAGCCTCTTCCAACAAACCATCCAAGCCACCTGCCACACAATGCTTTTCAACATCCTATTCAGTGCTTGCCTTTCCCAAAATATCAGACTCCACAAGGTAATCCTGTTCGAGCCTCTCAGTTTGTTTGGGAATCTAAGCCTTGACATTTGTTCATCCCTTTGTTAGAATCTCAATCGGGCATCTTTGAGAAATTGCAGTCTTCTAATCTTCTTTGTCCTGATGAAGCCAAGGCATATGTGAGAAAATCCAGGTCTTTTGACCCTATGAAGCATTGTAGTTTCCATTCCAATATGTTGGGTCATGATACAAATCATTGTACGCATATGAAGAATTTGATCCAAGACTTCATCTACCAATGGTACATCAAAGTGGAAGTGTCTGATTTAGCTGATAGGGAATTGCTTGCATAATTGGTTAATGTTGATGCCACCTCAAGGTTCACTCTTATTGGATTACCCATTGTGCATATCAAAGTAGCAATTACAACTTTGGCCCAGCCAATTCCAGAAAGGCAATAAAAAAAAGATAGTTTTATTCCTTGGAGTGCTCAAAAAACTGGTGCGATGCATAAAGAAAAGGAAAAAGCCATTCAGCAGATTGGGACTGAAAAACATACTGCTATACTATTTGTTTGGGGAAATATGTCCGATGAGGAATTTGAGGATCATGAATCTCTCGCTGCTTAAGGGATTTTTGGAGTCTAATAGCATGGTTCTAAATTTGACCAACTCTGAAGTCTTGTTTCAAGTCTTAGCTTATCATTTCGGCACTATGCCTCTACTATTTTGGTTGTAGAGCCTCATTATGGTTCTTTCCTTTAAAGTGTCAATAATTGAGTCAAGAGATCCGTGGAATTAAAGTGTCAGTATTGAGTGTTGTCATGCCTATTCGCTTACCTCTATAGTCTTATATCGTCTTAAATATCGGTCTATTTGAGTCAAGTCACGTCGATCTCTTTTTATTTTGGTCCTGTTACGTTCCAAGTCAGTTAATATTACTAATGAACATCTTACTTTCATTTTCTATTAATTCTTTGTCCTATAGCAAGTTCTCATTTTTGCTTTGAGCTGACATGCATAAAAGATCAATCAATTACAAGAAGCTAACACAATGTAGCCTTGAGAGTGAAAGGGAAAACAAAAAAGGGAAAATGGAGCAGTTTCTTTCATCATGAAACACTATTTTTAGCTACTATTTTAATTTTTTCACCTAAGCTTAAAACCAAGATGTTGCTATTTAACTCATTAAAGAAACTCTTCTTCGGTTGTGTTTTTGACGTAAAGTTGTAGTCGAGTTGAAGGTCTTCTCGTAAGTCTCGTAACTCAAATTTCCATTTGAATTAGTGGAGTTTTCTGTTCGAGATTCGGCTCCGTTCGAGGTATCGAGGTTTTGGTTTTTGCTACCTTTTGGGTATGGATTTGCTTTTGTCAAGTAACTTAGCATTGTATAACTCTTGGCTAGAATTTTCTTATTTATACAGTAAAGGAATCTTGGCTCAAAGGTCCATTTCTACTCTTTATCTACTAATTTTAATTTGCTTCATGACTTTTCTTTGTTTTAGTTTATAATTGGATGTGTTGTCCGGATTTGTTAATCTATGATTAAAGTTGATTTAATTTGATCTATGCCTTCTCTCGGTATAATTAACGGTTAAAAATTCTGGCATGACTTAATACCAAGCAATAAATAGTTTGGCCAAACATAATTTCTGTTTCTTATTTATATTGCGTGCTTGCATGGATCAGTTTATGTATTTATTCATCCGGGTAGATTTTCCGGTTTATAAAAAATATAAAAAGATAGTCGTTCGTGAGAAGACCCGGGATGTCGGGTGCGCTTTAGTATAGGATAGTGTATTTTATTTTATTTTTTTATTTTTTCAGACTGTATATAATTTTACCTGCGTGTGCTTGTGTGTCTGTGCGTTTCAATCAAACATTTTATTTTTTAAAAAAAAGCCGAAAAAGATCATATGAGCAGCTATGAGTAGCATAGGGCGAGGAGTGCCTAACACCTTCTCCTTGATCAACAGAACCTCCGTACCTAATCTCTGTTTTCCCAAATCAGTTAATCGGATGTCATTAATTTTAAAAGAGGGGTTTCTTTGAAAAATTAAAAGAACTACAAATATTTATTAAAAGTCGATTAGGTGACCCAGCACACTTAGTTGACGTATTTTCTTTAATCTTAATGTTGGGTGGCGACTCCGAAACTCCCATAAAAACCTCTTTTGAGTCGCTACTTGTTTTTCATGATTTCGAAAAAAAATGGGTGCAACATTCGTTACTCGCTTCCTCTTTCTGGTACGACTTAGAGTCAACTAGAATTTCAGCTTCAATTTTATTGTCTGATTCTAGAACACATCTTCATCATCGGCATCTTCCCACACCATATGGCTAGATGGCTGGCTTTCAACCCTTGTCTCATCCAATGAAAATTCACGTTTTAGATCTTCAACTATAGCCATGATTTCTTCTTCTAATTCCATATCTTCTTGGCTATGTTTTTGAATTTCCAATAATGCAGTCAACTGATTCACTAGAGTTTTTATGCAGCATAGTTGTGCTTTACATCTGTCCCAAATCTTCTACAATTCAACTTAATATTCTTCCTCATCATCCTCCACTTCATCGCACCTACTATTATCATAAGAGAAAGAAGTACCATTGTAATAGGGGCTCGGAGACGAATGAGACGTATTAGCACAACCATAATAATGACCACCTTGATTACCACACATATTACACATAAAAGGTGAATCACCTAGCCACATGTATTTCCTAATGCCATAATATTCTTTCTAAATAAACTAAACAAATATGTACAGTTGCGTAGTTAATTGAAATAACAATTTAGTTGTCCTAAAATCTAGAAATACGTCGTGCTCCCTGGCAACGACACCAAAATTTGATCATGCCCAACTACGCCCGAGACGAATCCCACAGAGAACACGACTCCTAGCAGTTAATCTAGCCAAGTTATCTACCCAATCAACTTCGTGAGTATTATATTTTGGCAGAGTTTATACTAATAGTACTAGACAAGACAGTAATAAAAAGTATAGAAAAATAGATTTGATACAAGAGATGGAAAGCCTAGGATTAATTTCCCCAACTCTTAACTTGTGCTGAAGTATTGTGTTATTAATTCCCCTTGAGTCTTTTTATTGAACAAGTGCTCCAAGTTTATGACTACCCACTTTCGTTAAGTAATCACAACTTTCATTAATTAACTATTCTAATTAACCAATGAAGATATTCAGGACTACACTTATGGTTCACAGTAAGGATCAATATTCCAAATTCACCGTTTTGACAATCTAAGCAATGTCTTTGTTTTAGGTTGAAATATTGTTATGTGTTTAACCCTAACTCATGAATCTATTCCTAATAATCACAAGAATAAAGGGGACAATTAATTGGAGATCCTACCAATTAATCAGCATGAAATTCGTAAACAACATAGATAGGAATAATTAACAAGGTTTATTTATAACGCAATAATTATCATCACACAAGCATGTGGAGTGGTTCAATCAACCCTAGAATGGATGATTTAGCCACTCATAGTCATGTTCTAAGACAAGAAATAACTATAAATATACAAAACCACAAGATTATGGATATATGGATGAAGTAGAGCCTTGAATCTTGATCTCCTATCTTCCTTTCCTCCTTTTGATGTTGAATATGTCAGAATTTATGTTTTTGGGCGTGTTTTAGGGCTTTTATACCGTCCCCATAGACCCACACAAGTTGGGAATCAAAAATAAACTCGGATTGAAAACGTCAGGAAATTAAGCCTACAGCGCCGCACAGTGGAATGTATGGCGCTCCGCGGTAGGCCAAAATCTGCAGGTTTTCAAAATTCTAATTCTATGAAAATCAACCCTATCGAGTTGCGTTACACAGCACCCAGCGCGGTGTGGTAGACATAATTTACTGCTTTTCCATTTTTTATCATTTTTCTTCCACGCCTTCGTTCGCTCGACCCTCAGACTTCTACTCAGACTTCAAAACCCTTGTTTTCACTAAACTTTGCTCCACGACTGCCTCATATCATCAACATTATTCCTACAACATGAAACACACCAAATGAGAGAAATTTATATCAAAGTATATACGACAAGTAAAAGCATGAATACGAGGCAAAAATAAAGGAAATATAGTAATATCTAGCCTCGTATCAGAGGATGCGGAAAAGAAAGCATTCACTACTTCTTGGGGAACTTAGTGCTACAAAGTGATGCCGTTCGGTTTGAAGAATGCGGGAGCTACTTACATAAGGGCGATGAATACCATGTTCCATGACTTAATGCACAAAGGAATCGAGGTATATGTGGATGACGTGATTATTAAGTCAAGGAAAAGCTCGAAGCATCTAGATAATTTGCGCAAGTTTTTCAATTGCTTTGCATTTATAAACCTGAAGTTAAACCTGGAAAAATGCATTTTCGGTGTTCCAACTGGAAAGTTATTGGGCTTTATAGTTAGTCCGAGAGGCATTGAGTTGGATACAACCAAGATCAAAGCCATCAAGAATTACCACCGCCAAAGAGTAAGTAAGAAGTCATGAGTTTCTTGGGACGACTCAACTACATCAGCCGATTCATAGCTCAATCCACCATTATTTGTGAGCCAATTATCAAATTGCTAAGGAAAGATGCAGTGATTGAATGGACATAAGATTGCCAGAAAACATTTGACAGAATATAGGAGTATTTATCTTGCCCGCCCATGCTGGTTCCACCTGAACCAGGGGGACCTTTGATATTATACTTGTTTGTGTTGGATTCAGCATTTGGATGTGTATTGGGATAGCATGACTCAATGGGAAAAAAGAAGCAGGCAATATATTATTCCCTCCGTCCAAATTTATGTGACACCATTTGACTGGGCACGGAGTTTAAGAAAATAGAGGTTGATCTTGTTAAGTATCAATTTTACCCTTGAAAAAGTAAGAGAGAGAAGATTTGCGTAATAAAAAAGTTTTTGGTAGGTTTAAAAGTATGTAGGGCCCAACAAGGGTAAAATAGAGATGATGCATCAAATAGTTGTTAAATAAGGAAATGTGCCACTTATTTTGGGACAAACAAAAAAGGAAATGGTGCCACATAAATTGGGACGGAGGGGGGTATCTGAGTAAGAAATTCACTCCTTACGAAGCTAAGTACACATTGCTGGAACGCACCTGTTTTGCATTGACCTGGGTAGCACAGAAGCTAAGACACTATTTGACATTTTATGCAAGCTTGTTGATCTTTAGAATATATCCTCTCAAATACATCTTCCAGAAGCCGATGCCTACTGGAAAATTAGCAAAATGGAAAATATTACTTAGTGAGTCCGACATCACCTTCGTCACTCAAAAAGCGGTAAAAGCTCAAGCCCTAGCAGATCACATAGTCAATAATTCTTTTGACGACGACTCCGAGCCTTTGCACACTTACTTCCCAAACTAGGAGGTCATGTTCGTTGGGAAAGACATTACAGAAGAGTATGATGGTTGGAGACTATTCTTTAACGGATCAGTGAACTTCAAAGGAGGTGGCATTGGGGCAGTATTGGTTTCGGAGACAGGCCAATATTATCCTGTCACAGCTAAACTCAGATTTCCTTGCACTAACAACATGGCATAATATGAGGCTTGCTTTTTGAGACTTCGGATGGCAGTGGCCATTGTATACAAGAATAACTAGCAATCAGAGATTTTGGTCTCTTAATCCATCAAGTATTAGGTGAATAGGCAGCAAAGAATTCCAGGATATTATTGTACTTGGAATGCATAAAAGAACTGAGCAGGAGGTTCACCAAGATAGAATTTTGGCATATGCCTAGACTACAGAATGAGTTTGCTAATGCCTTGGCTACCATTTCTTCCATGATCCAGCATCCCGACAAGAACTACATCGATCCAATACCCATTGCAGCGAAAGAACAACCAGCATATTGTTTCCATGTAGAAGAAGAGTTGGACAGAAAATTATGGTTCTAAGACATCAAGAGATTTCTCAATGACAACACTTATTTGGAAAATGCTACAAGCCTTCAGAAGAAGGCATTGAGGAGATTGGCGAACGGTTTCTTCCTGAACGGCGAAGTCCTGTACAAACGAATGCCTGATTTTGGTTTGCTGAGATACGTAGATGCCAAAAAAGCTGCGATAGTGTTAGAATAAGTGCATGCACGGACATTTGGCCCGCACGTAAATAGTTTCATGCTTACAAAGAAGATCTTAAGGGTAGGTTACTTCTGGATGACTATGGAGCATGATTGCGTAAAATACGTGAAAAGGTGTCATCAGTGTCAAGTCCATGGTGACATGATTGGGTTCCTTCGAGTGAGTTAAATGTAATGGGATTACCCTGGCTCTTCGCTTCTTGGGGAATGGATGTTATAGGACCAATTGACCCCGCCGCGTCAAATGGGCACAGATTCATATTGGTAGCTATTGACTACTTTACCAAAAGAGTGGAATCTACATCATACAAGTCAGTAACGAAGAAAGTGGTAGTTGATTTTGTCCGTGATAAAATGATCTGTCGATTCGGCATTTCCGAGTCAATCATCACTGATAACATGTCCAATCTTAATAGTGATTTGATGAAAGAAACTTGTGATATTTGCAAGATTATGTACTGTAATTCTACCGCATACATGCCTGAGATGTATGGAGCGGTTAAGGTACCCAATAAGAATATCAAGAAGATATTCCGTAAGATGATTGACAATTCAAAACAATGGCATGAGAGCTTACCTTACGCACTGTTGGGGTACCACACCACTGTAAGAACATAAACTGGTGTTACTCCTTACTTGTTAGTCTATGACACTGAAGCAGTAATACAAGCAAAGGTCGAGATACCTTCTCTAAGAGTCATTCAGGAAGCAGAACTAAAGGATGCGGAGTGGATTAAGAGAATGATGGAGCTGTTGGCGCTCATCGACGGCAAAAGGATGAATGCAATATGCCACGGACAGTTATATCAGAAGAGGATAGCAAAAGCATTCAACAAGAACGTCTGAGCAAGGCCTTTCGAACCAGCACATTTAGTCATAAAAAAGATATTCCCCTAATCAGGAAGAAGAAAAAGGCAAGTTCGTGCCGAATTGGCAAGGGCCATACATGGTTCATCGGGTTTTGACTGGAGGAGCATTGATATTGGCAGAAATGGATGGAGAAATTTGGCCGAAGCCAATCATCTGAAGACCTGTCCTAGCTAGTAGATTTATTATTTATGCAATATCTCATGTAATCTGGAACTACGCAACGACCTGATTCCCCAAGCTGAGATACGTAGGCAACCTACCCAAGGTTCGCTCACATTAATACAAAAAATAATTATTTCCCCACGAAATAGACACTAGGGTAGAATTTTGAGGATCTCTCAAAAATTCAAAGGACAAGCAGAAATCGATACCGGGGCAGAAAATTTTGAGATTCACTCAAAAATTTCAAGAAAGGCGAAGTACAGAAACTGGGGGCAGAATTTTGAAGTCTCCTCAAAATTCACCAAGGATGGGTCTTGGTCGGTCTGAGAAGCGACAATTGAGGTATTGTACTTATACTGCACAATGCGGTCTACGATTCAATGGAATAAAACACATTTTTACAAATTTATTTTTCAAAATAAATGCATTGTTTTCTCTCTGCTTTTTTCTTTTTATATCCCTCATAGCTTAACCAAGGCCCAGCATTCAGAAAAGGAGGTATCACAAAAGGAAGGCGCGAGGCAGACAAAGAATTCACAAATCAAACCTTTACCCCCCCAAAACTCACAAATTTTTCTTTGAGCGCATGCATTGAAAAGCAAAAACACGATAACATTTCGAGCAACATTGCAGATACGGTAATGTCATTTTATTTTAGCACTTTACTTTACTAGTTGTATTCAGGGTATACAGCCTGATGCAACAGGCAGATATCTCCTGACGAAAGGCACTTCGCATCTCCTGACGAGCAAATAAATATTTCCTGACGAGATGCACTTAGCAGCTCCTGACGAGCATATAAATATATCCTGACGAGAGGCACTCAGCAGCTCCTAAAGAGCAAATAAATATCTCCTGATGGGTGGCACTTAGCAGCTCCTGACGAGCAAATAAATATCTCCTGACGAGAGGCACTTAGCAGTTTTCTGACAAGCATGTACATATCTCCTGACGAGAGGCACTTAGCAGTTCCTGACGAGCAAATAAATATCTCCTGACGAGAGGCATTGACAAGACGATCCAACGACGTGAAAGTGTACTTTGTGGTTATAAATATTATTTGCAACAAGCACACCTTTATTGCAGGTAACGTCATGGTGTCTTAACAATACCACAAAGTCTTATTTTTACACATTATTCCAAGACACGCACAATTCCTAACTGCATTTTCCAAAACCATGACAAAATTGGCTGCTCGTCAATGTCTTTGGCTTAAGACTCTTTCATCATCCCCGGACAAAGAGGGGCAGCTGTTGACACCCAATTTTTTGTCCCTCTTTTTCACATTTATTAATATTTAATTCAAAAAATGTAATAGCAATCTTCCAGACAAACTTGCATTAATTATCATGAAATTACCCCTGTCACCCTTGTCAGTGATCCCCTATTCATACTGACACTCATTCAATACACTTATATTGCATAAATACACTACTTAGGTCATTTTTAAAGGCACTTGCACAATCTGTGACTATTTACAAAATGTGTGCACTTAATTATTGATTTTATAACTATCCATATTTTCTAAAGTTATCCGTAATTACTTGAAAATTATTTGTTATTTTTCTAAGTCATAATTAAAATTTCCTACATCTTGTTTATTATTTTTGGCATTTTATTGGCACTTTAAAGTCAATTTTACTCTTTTATACACCTTTTATACATATTTTATACACTATGTATACGTTTATATACATATACATTTAACACCGCACTTCTCACATACACTGCACAAGCACTCACCTCACATGCGTACACATGGCTAAATCCTAGCCATCCGTCCCTGTGATCTAATGGCCAAGACACCACTTTCCATTTTTAATTACATCCTAACAGCAAAAACGCAGCACCCAAAATCATTTCTCCTTATTTCCTCCATCACCTCGCTGCCCTCCTCTCTCCTCTACTCTTGTTCAAACCCTAGCACCTCCACTGTCTCCGACAATATCTGACCAATTCCACCGGCAAAACTCCCAAAGAACTACACAGTCATGCACCTCTCTTCGTACTCTACAAAACCCCTACACTAATTACTTGAAACGACGAGGTACGAAATTCAACCTTTTGTCACCTCCACCATTCTTCACCGGAGAGCAGGAAATTCATGCAAGGGCTCTGCTAGAACTAAGCACCTTGACCCTAACTAGATATAACATTTACAAAAGTTGTTGATGAGAAACGGGCCCCGACTAACCTGAACCAAGTTCAGACGGGTATTCCCATCTCTTTTATGATTTTGAATTATTCTGTGATATCTATGCCTAGCTTGATATTTAGCTGGCTAAATTAGATATTTTGTGTTCTTAACTAGTTAATTGTTGTGTATCAATTGATTAGGGTAGTGACCATTTGAAATCCCATATACAATTCAAATTCGCAATGATTTTCTGATATCAAAGTATGTGATACGCTTTGAGGACATGCTTCATCTTCTCTTTGCATTATTTTGACATTGTTTCTTTAAGCTTAACAGTTCTCAAAATTTTGAATGAGCATGTACATAGTTTATACTCCTTTTGGTACCGTTGGCTTGTGAAGAATCTTTGAAGATACTAGATGGATTAGGATAACTTGGCAATGCATCTGGTCTGCTATGTGGTAAAAATACAATCTAAAATATTTATGGAGTACCCTATTTTTGAAAATCAATTTGAAATTGAAGTGTTAAGGAAATTAGAAAGAAATCATATGGATTTGAATAGAATACTGCTAGAAAACCTGTTATGTTAAGGGATACCTTTACAATTGAATAATTCTAGTTTTCACATTTGAAATAGGAAATTAAAAATGGAAAATAGAGGAAAAAGGATTCCCTTTGATTCTAGGCTAAATCAAACTTTTCCTTATAGAACTTTTACCATTCTTTTTACCTTTTCACACTAGGAATTTGAATTTTAAAACAACCTTACACTACACCTATATAAACCAGTCCCCTATACCATTTACAGACACTACCACACGGCTGGAATACTCCAGAATACTCTCCCCCTCTCTTGTTCTACTTCTGTCTAATTATTCATTGTCTCTTAGGCCTGGAATTGCGGCTCCAGGATCTCTTGTGCTTTTCTTACTTTTGCAACTGTCTGATTAACTTGTAGTGCTTGGTTTGTTGAAGGTAAAGCTCCAAGAAAGGGGTTACAATGTAACCCTCGAGCCCTCTCTATCATCACTGTAGCCTATCTCTTAATTAAGCATTATTCCTTGTTCTTTTCTTTTCTTTTCTTTTCTTCTGTGTGTTGTTTTGCTATAATGACACCCTATTAAGGTCATGAAACTAACCCTTTTGGCAGGTTGTTCCTCTTTTGGATGCCTCATAAGCCATACCATCTTAGTATGTATTTGCAAGACTTTTTCCTAGCAAGTTCTTTAAGTTTAATGCCTTCTTCAAGTCTTCGGATAAGGGTTAAATAATGGTCTTAAAGGCAGCGTATCTAGGGCACATAGTTATCCTTCTTATACCCTATTTAGACCCCCCCACCCTCATTGTATTTACTAGGATTCCCTGCATATACTAAAAGTACACTAACACAGGATTTGTGATAACAACATAGCAGTGAGCTGTGTATACACGTCTATCCAGGAGCCTTTCCTAACCTCCACTCTCTTTGTATGCTTTCAGCATCATGTAAAATAGAAGTTCGCATGTTAAGGTCGAATAAGTAAACTGCTCTTAAGTGCTCCTTGCATTTTTAGCCTCTTTTGAGTTAAAGATTTAAACTAGTGGCTAAAATTGCGATTAGGCAGTGAGTTAGGCCTAAATGCAAATTTAGACTTGTTTAATATATTTTGTCGCAACAGTGAGTCTAATTTGAATTATTTTTCGCAGAATATCCTTTCAGTATTTAGTATTGAGTTTTTAGCCTGATTTCGGGGTTAGACACTTCTAAGTTTGATTTGCACTATTAGCTTATTATCGCATAGCCTTAATCTAGAGTTGCTTTGCATGTTTGAACTTATATGGTTAGAAACATAGACCCGGTAGGGAACCACCTTTTGTGGGACTTGAAAAATGCCTAACACGTTCTTCCCGAGTTACAAGGACTTCTTACCTGGAATCTTTACAAGTAAGACTTCCAGGAGTTTAATTTATACATTTAAACATGTTAGGTGACCTAATACGCCTTAGATGGAATTATTAGGTGGCGACTCCAAAACTGACTCAATCGAGTCGCCTAGTCAATCCCAATCTTGACTCAATCAGAGTTAAAAAGGGATTCGACACACCCGAGCCCCAGAAAACCCAGTTCATTTTCCCTTATTTTTAACCCTAAATAGTAAATCCACCAATAGTCCCTCTCTAAACACTATCTACAAAACACTAAAAGAAAAAATGCCAAATCTTCTCCCGTCACCGTGATCCAACAGCAGCTGCACCACCATGACATCATTCTCGTTCCCCTCTCTCCTCATTTTTCTATAACCCTAAATCGTGATCCTACAACAGATACAAAACCACAAATCTTACACTTTGCTTTTGTGTTCATGCATCTCATCTGTCCAAAGTGAAAGAGATCGCTTCTAGTTCGTTAGATCAATTTGGTGAGTTAAATTTTCACTTTTCTTTCTCTAATTACAACCTAGAACCAAAAGAGTCTCACATCATTTTTCTAGTGTTCTTATAATCTTCACACACCTATAAAAATCCCTAAAAACTCAGTGAATAGAGGGTTGGAATGTTCGATTTCAAAGGAGTCCTGAAATCTTCAAGAAATCCTTGCCTTTTGGCATTTTGTCTAAAATTTTGTCATTAGTTGTTTGCATTTAATTAATCTCGAGGCTGTTTGAAGTGCTAGAAAATCTCAGGTCCAAGCCTCATTTCATTGCCCTAAGCAAGGTTAGTTTTTCTTTTTTATTCTTTGTCTGTGATGTGTTTGGTTAGCTTAATAATACCTAGTGTTAATGTTAGTAGCATTTCATAGCTATTAAAGATAGATTAGTGTCTGCATAAAGTTAAACTAAGATAAATCATTAAGTTAATGAGTAAATTGATAGTTTGTGTATATTAATTCATCTAAAGTATGTAAAGGTTTCATGTTTAAGCTATTAAAATTGTGTATAAAAAATTTAGTATGACTGGCTTCTGGTAAGCTTTAGAACTTGAGAATAGTTTCAATGATTATTAAAACCCTTAGCAAAGCTCCCTAAACTGTGTGATTAAAGAAGCAGTTGGTTTAAAAATTAGGATTTAATCTGTTAAATAATAGATGATTGTGTGTTTGAAGTATTTTTTTTTTAAGAATATCCAGAAGTGAATCAGTCCTTGTAGGGATGTAAGTCAGCTTGTATCTCTATTTAAGTTTCCTATAGAACCTGTAGGCTTATAGATTGTATATCAAATCAAGGTAATAGTTAACTAATTGAAGCATCATTACTGGTTTGAGTTTTAAGATAATAGTTGGCTTTTAAAATTTTGAGTTTTGCTTGCATTCGTTTCATGGAATCTGAGTAAGTATGAGTGGTTTTTTGGTCTGCTTATCTTGCCTAAGTTTTCATTAAGTCCTCCCAGTCTTTCTTTACCTCAAATCTTCTTGCAAGTAAATTGTTTGTCTATTCTGAGTTTGCATGTTTTGGCTGCAAATTTTCCTGTGAATTAAAGAGGTATTTCATATTGTTAAAGAGGTAAGGCTTGGTTTCTGATAATGTAGGAGCTTGTTAGGATGGTGTGTAGGCTGGAGTTTCCTTCATTTATTTCTTTCTAGATTGCTGTGAATGAAAGAGAGTTTTAGAGGGTATTCTAAGGGTGTGGTTTCTGGTTTATTTAAAGGGAATCAAAAGGGGGCCTGTTCTTGATCGTTAGGAACAGAGGTGGGATGCTTCGTTCTGCCTAGGCTAATTAAGATAATGGGTAGGTTGGGATCTCTACTTGTATTGTTTGTTGTTCAGAAGGGATTAGAATCTTCAGGACATGGTGAGGTTGTTTTGGTTTTATTGTTTGAGTGGAGTTAGTTTGTAGTTGAGGGTTCATTTTTTGGGTTCTAAGGTGTTCGTAGGCAAAGGGAGTTCATATTGGGGTTTGGTTTTGGTATGTTCTAGAGGGATGGGTTCTGGCGTTCTTATTTGTCAAGGAGTAGTATGGTGGGGGGAAGGGTGCTTCAGGTTGCTGTAAGTGGAGAAAGGGTCCTGGTTGTAGTTTAGTGTTTTGGAGATTAAAGGAGTTTAGGTCTGATTCTATCTTGAATATAAAGGGAGGTTGGTTGTTGTGATATTGTAACGGGGTGATTTGTTTTCTTTTGGTCTTGGGTGAATGAGATAAAGGGATGAGAGCTTATCTTCTTTTCTTTTGTCGCAGTTCTGGGCAGTCTATTTGTTCGTTTAGCTTTCCCAAAGACCATAAGGACTTTACCTTCTATTACCTTTTAATTAAGATAATCATCCATAGATAACTTGAGGCTGTAAATTAAATGTGCGCTACATCAAAGTACTAATTTTATGAATGGGGAAATGGTTTCTATATTATTCTCGCCATAGTGTTTCTTTAGGCAAGTGGTCTGTCTTATTAGTTCTTTAATTCCGCAATTTAATTATTTATTAATCATATGTGGTTTTTCCTTCTCTAATATTTATCTCCTTTCTTTTGGCATGAAAACATAATTGGGGAATTTGTTCGGCAAAAAACTCACACTTAGGATGGTACATTTTCATTGGATGAATGCATATCGTATTTGAAGTCAACTTTTGCACTCCGAAAGCTGATGTTACTAAATTGAAGATACTTTAGAAATATTTGTAAAAAGTGCTTTGTTGAGTTAATTTTAGAACTCATGGGCATAATGTATAAAAAAAAAATTTACAGGCTTCTTCTGGAAGTGACGATTTTCGGGTTAAATCTTCCAACCATTCTCTTCCCCCATCCCTTAGAAAAAACATGTTATAGGACTTTGCCGTAGAGAATATTATTGCCCATTCTTGATTTGATTCTTGACTTCCAAGCCATTTTGAAACACTCCAAGCTCTTAATATTGATTGCGAATCTTCCACGGCCTTGAGCGCTAATCCAGATTGCATTAGAGTGAAACGTGATGTAAAATCAGTGCATCTCACTTGGGACTAGCGTACCAAGTCTATCTAATATCTAGACTCACGGACTCTGCCAGATGATAAAAAAGAAGCTCGGAAGCTAAGAATCCAAGTAGTTCCATATTGTCTGATTTATGGAGAATTATACAGAAAAATGCATAGCTGCCCGACGACCAAGTGTCTGGGATAGATTGGGTACATCATGAGAGAAGTTCACGAGTGTGAATGTGGTAATTACTCCAGAGGAAAATCTCTCACTAGAAAGCTACTCATAGCTAGTTAGTTTTGGCCAGATTCAGTACGAATGCCAAGGCCTTTGTGAAAAAATGAGATAAGTTCTTGCGCCAAGCTTGGATGCTCCATCAACAAGCAGAGCCCTTACACTTAGTCATGTCCCCGTGGCCATATATCAAATGGGGGATGGATATCGTCGGACCACTCCCCAAGGAAAAGGGAAATATACAGTTTTTGCTCGTGCTAACATACTAATTCTCCAAATAGGTTGAAGAGGAGGATTTCACCCAAGTTTGACAAAAAGAAGTCATTGACATCATCTAGAAAAACATCACTTTCATATTCCGAGCCCCAAAAGAAATCACATGTAACAACGACACGCAATTCATTGGCTCTCAATGCACACATTTCTTTGAAAAATAGGGAATCAAAAGAGAGGTGTCAACACCATACCGCCCGAGTGCGAATGGTCAAGCAGAGTCCTCAAACACAGTAATCATTGAGAACTTGAAGAAGAGAGTTAAGGCACCAAAAGGCTCGTGACCAAATGACCTCCCCGACATGTTATGGGTGAATTGAACCACAGAGAAAAATAGCATGGGGGCTACCCCCTTCGGATGGATGCTTTGATCCCCGTCGAAGTTGATATGCCTAGCTTCTGATACGCCCATGCCATAACAGAAGAAAACTGAGAAGCAATGAAGTGGAGCTGGATCTGCTAGATAGTCGGAGAGAATTAGCCTTGATACGAATGGCGGTACAAAAGAGGCAGATTGAGAATTATCTCAATAAAAAAGCTAAGTTTAGAAGCTTCAAAGTCGGGGACTATGTGCTCAGGGCTGCCGGCTATGATATAAACGACTAAGGAGCATAACGCTGTGAAGTTGGCTGCCTATTGGGAAGGTTTATATCGGGTCTCAAAAATAGTTGGTATGGGAACGTGCCAATTGGAAAAAATGAACGGGAAGATACACCCCTTAAATTGGAACATCTCCAATTTGAAGCGGTACTAGTTCTAATCTTAAGGTACTTAACCATGTTTAATTTCTTTACTTATATTCACCTACGGCAATGAGCCACAATATGCTTTAGTGCTTAGGTTGAATGATTATTAAACCCCCTGTTTTTTCCTTGATCTTTTCAGGAAGCGGAGGGAGCGAAATACAGTGCTCGGGGCCTGACCATTCACAACCAACCACTGGAGGGATGACAGAGATGGTGTGAAGCCCAATACGATGCGATAATGCCTGTTCACGACTAACAGTCTCTTATACCAGGGACTCCCGACAGACCAGACGACAAGAAATCTTTGTAATGGGAACTGCCAACAGACCCGAAGATTTTCCTTGTTTCGTTTCCTATGTAAATAGCGCCCAGTAGTGGGAATGTTTCATCCTAAGTTGTTTGCCTCAATATCTATGTCCCCATAGTTATATTGCATGGTTGTTATCATTCTAAATGTTTCAACATGGGAGTGAGACGTCGTTCCAATCCACATAAAATTTTGAGCTCTACACAACTCGGAATGAACACAGCTTGCAAGGAAAAAAATATATTCTAAGTGTTTTCGCATACGTCCCAACTGGATAAATTGGAAAACATATTAAATCATGAAAATCATATTTATTAATAGGCTCTTAGACCTGATAAAAATCATTTCCATAAACTCGGTCTCAAGTGATCGAGATGATAAAATAATATAAGGTATAGTTTCCTCCGGAGCAGTAGAAGTTGGAGCTTGGGGATAAGCATCATCTCTCCGGAAGGAACCCTTTCCATTCTCAGAGGCCCCGTTCCCCCATCATCTTCTTCCCCACTGCCTTCATCTTCATCTTATTCAAATTCATCATCACCCTCATTCGAGTCGTCACTCGATGGGAATTTTTTGATGACTATCCGAGCTCTAGCTACACGCTCTTCAGCCTTAGCAATCTTTGCATCATAATCCAGGGCCCCGGCTTCGCATTATTTAAGGGTATCCATCCAAGTCTGGATGATCTTCCAGGTCTATGGCGGCTTTCTTAGCCTTAGCCTCTGACTTCTCAACTAAAGTTTCCCGTTCAAGCAAAGTTTCCAGCTCACGCGCCCTCTATGTAGCCTTGGAACTTTAAGCAGCCTCCATCTGCCTTTTGAGATCCTTGGTGCCGCGGGAAGTTTCTCCGAGCTCGGCGTCCTTCTCACTTAGATTCTTTTTGTTGCGATTCCTTCTCTATGATTTTTTCTTTTAGCTTCTAGAATTTGGCCTCATGGCGTTCCTTATGCTCCATGGAGTAGAGTGAATACTGGAGGCTCTACAAGAAGGAAAATAATGAAAACATGGAAATGGAACCATGAATAGAAAAGCTAAAACTCACCCAAAGTGTGTTGTAAGCGCACCGAGTCATTACTGCACCTATGAAAAGTGGCTCGAGGCGCTTCTTCTTGACAGGGCCAAACAGTTGGTCAAAATACTTAGCAATTTCTATAGGATTGGCAAAGAGATCCACGTCCGAAGGGATCTCGATCAGGGAATTCTTCTCATCATTTGTTCAGTGGTAGGACCATCTGAAGGCTCAACATCCATTCTCGCCACCGTCTCGGCCACTCAACCTTCAGGTAGGGGCGGATGAGACTCGGCCTCGCCAACTTTTGCCTTTCCTTCTGCTTTTTCAGTTACATCTCTTACCTCTTGACATCAACAATATCCATGTGCCCGAGAGCTATGGGGTTCTCATTGCTGGGATTTACTAAAGTGGTACTGTATTAGAAGGCTGGCTTAGCTCCCATGCTGTCGTCTGCATTGATACGGGGACACAGAGCCAGCTTGGCATTTTTAGAGTGCACTTTTTCCTCTTTTTCTAATGATTGGCAGTATTTGGAGACTAAGTAGTAGAGGTTTTATTGACGAACCTCCCGATGAGGATATCGCCGTTCAAAGGGGAAGGTCCTCGACCAGAAGTGCCAGAACCCCATGGTGGCTTTCGTGAGGGAAGACAACTCTCCATTTCCCTCATAGCCTCGTCAGGGTCAGGGATCTTCTTCCTTTTTCCACTTGTCTTCTTTTTAGCCCTTGTTTTTTGTTTGGACGCTGCTTTGATGGGAAGACCTACAAAAAAAAGAAGTTTTTGTGTAAGTGAATTTGAAGCAAACTCCTCGAAAGGACTAAGTACGGGTGATTCACCGAGTTTCTTCATGGCCAAGCCATTTTTGATGGCAGCAAACCTCTACATCTTGTTGACTCGTGGGGCATTGCTTGATAATTGCTTGAACCCAATCAACCAGATCGGGCACGGGTTTAAGAGGAACTTTATTGGCTGCCGATGAACAAACAATATCAACTAAAGTAAGCGAAAGGGAAGAAAGTACGGAAAAATAGGCGAAGTCACTTCCATTCAAGATTCCACTTCTTATAATCCTGGTTCAGCAGAAACTTAGGCGGTGGGAACCGGGACATATCAATTTTCCCATTCGTGGTCCCCGATATCCTCTCCGTTCAAGAGAAATGCATACTGGCCGCGGCTACACGATGTCACGATCCTACCCTTGTAAAACTGAGGGTAGTAAAGTGAGATCAGATGCTTGAAAGTGAAAGGAAAACTTACCTCTTTGCACAGATAGTCGATGCACCCGACAACTCTCCAAATAATGGGTCCGAATTGCACCAAGCAGATATTGTAAGCACGACAATATTCATCTATCACACCATGCACCGATAGAGTGAACCCCACCATGAACAGGTATGTGTAGGTAAATGATTGCTACAATATATGGTTCGAGATAGCGCTGGCGGGGTCCGGAACAATGATTGGAATACTTTCCCCCCACCCGCAATCAACACGGAGCTGGGAAAGGTGAGATTGTATGATTAGAGAAGGGTAGAGTTAGCAGCAACCTTCCGTTTCTTTGTCAATTGTTGGGCGGTCTGTGGACGAAGGGCGAACTCCTTAGAGGTATCAAAGGTGGAGGGCGTTTATGCCTAAAATTGCACGTCTAGGTTAAATAATTGAATTTATGGAAGGGTCATAAGCAATAAAGTAAAATACGATGAATAATTAAGTAAATAGAGAGGAAAATAATAGAAAAGAAAGTAAAGAAGCATAGGCTATCCAAGCCATCTCTCTCCTCCCCCTTGGGCGAATTTTGGAGAATTGGAGGAGAAATTAGTGCCCCACTCTATTGCAAGCAGCTATGGCTGGGCTGCCCCCTCCCGGTGTTTCTCAACCCGTCCCCACCCCACCCACTACAACAACGACCCCCACACCCAATCCAAATAGCTCTTATGCTCATATTTTGAAACCTCAAGTTCAAAAAGTTGATATTGATCAACGTCTCTTTCGTACGGTTTTTTACAATCAAGGACAAGCTACACTAAAATGGAAGACTTCAGAGGTGAAGAAACCACTTGTCAAAGAGAAGTTTCATTTTTCAGTGCTTGGAAATTTTTTGAATGGAAGGCCAGATTTAGAAAACTTGCGTAAATTAATCCCGAGCCAGTGTGATATTAAAGGTGACTGTAATATTGGTTATCTTAACAGTCATTACGTGTTGATTAGGTTAACATTGTTGGAAGATTATATTAATTTTTTATCAACACATGCTTACTAGATTAAGTTTAGAGGGAGGTCTTACCCTATGAAATCATTGAAATGGACTAGACATTAAAAATCTGAGGAAGAAACTTCAATGGCTCTTGCATGGATAAGTTTCACTAATTTACCACCAAACTATTTTGCATTGGAATTTATTTTTTCAATAGCATCAGCAGTTGGAACTCCTTTGAAAGTTGATAACAGCTACTCCGAATAAGACAAGACCCAGTTGTGCTACAATGAAAATTGAGCTTGATTTGCTGGTTAAGTACCCTACGAGTGTTTTGATTAATGAAGAAGATGATGATATGGGTGAAGCTATATTAACTTGGGCTGAAATTCAATATGACTATCTCCCATTGGATTGCCAAACTTGTAAGCTTACGGGTCACAACGAAACTTCAGGCAAAGTTGTGCACCCTGAGTTGTGGAAAGAACCAAAAAAAGGTGGAAACAAGGATGAAAGTGTTGTTCGTAATAAGCCTGCCCTTGCCTCCCCCTGGCACCCCCATTGCGTATTTTGACAAGTGGAAAGGTGTTTGGTAATGTTAGGAATGAGGAAAAGTTGAATGATGCAAAGAGTAAGAAAGAAAAGAAAGGAAATGATAATGCTCCGGTGAAGAAAGGTGCTAGAAAGCCAAATGATAATTTAGTTCTGGTGAAGGCTGGAAATAATCAATTTGCACCGTTGCAGAAAGATGATAATCAAGAGGTTGGTGACTTGGATGACAAGGAACCAGCTGTAACAAAAGATGATGTGCTGCCCGCTACTGAGAAAGGAGATGATGTAGGGTCTAGGATAGGTGCAGTTAAACATGGTGTCGCAACTCTAAAATCAGTTGGGAAAGATAATGCTTCTATTCGTATGTCGACTAAGAACTGGGTGAAACAGATTTGGAAGAAAGGAAAGGATGAGAATCGGCCTGTAAAGTCCCAGACTCAACCTCAAAAGGACGGTGAAATAGTTCTACATGCTCTTGTTACAGTTGCAATGCTTATTACCAATGTGCCTACACCACCAATTATTGTTGTCCCTGTGGCCCTGAATACCTCTCTACAGAAGGTTTCAATTAACTCGTTGGTGGCCAAAGTTACTACAAAGAATGATGGTGATGTGAAGGATGACCAGCTGGAGGTAGTTGACTCAGGAAAGGATGATGATGAATTGGTGGATTTTGGGGAGGAGAGTGAAAATGATGTTGTTGATCCATAAAATTTATACAATGATCCTTCTGATGAATACATGGGGTTGGACGGTGATATGTCAAGGGATAATAGTGACATGGAAGATAAGGAAGACAAAGATCAAGGTGGTTCAATTCAGAAAAATGAAAGTGCTGAAAAGTTACAGGGTGGTGCAGAAAACCACATGGTGGTGCTGACAAGCAGATTGATGTGGTTAAGGCTAGTCCTGTGCTATCAAGGGGGAGGCAAACCACCGATAAGGAGCTATAGGAGTTGAAAGCACCCTATGATAGTGCAAAAAAGAAGAATTCACGATTGGTTGTAAAGAATTTTGAGCCTACACCAGCTTTAGCGCAAGTTTTTGACAAACCGGTTCAAAAGCATGTGGAAATTGGTGATGATGAAGAGCTTGCTACTAACTGTACGGCTCAGAATTATGTTAATGGAACTAAAAAAGGGTTATATACCACCTACATAGGTGGTGGCACAGAAGAAAAAGACCAAGCCGGTTCGAAGAAAAAGAGGAAAAACTGTTCCTCCGCCAGCCGGAGAGGTATCAACAAGGAGGATGGTTTCCAAAACCTCTGGTTTTTTTTGAATGCTCACTCATATAGAATATAAGGTCTGTTAATACCCAACAGACCTTTGATAGAGTGGTCACAATGCATAGGCAGAATCAATTTTCATTTATTAATGGAGTCGTTTCAGCACTACAGACATATTGACAAGTATCGTCGGTGGCTAGGTATGGGTTCTTCTTGGCATAAATTCAATGGTAAAATATGGGTGTTTGTAGAGGATGAATATCAAGTGAAGGTTGTGCATGATTCATCACAAATATTGTCTTTGAAGCTGACACATTTAGATAGTTTGCTGGAATTTGTAGTATCGTTGGTTTTATGCTAGTACTAATCACACCACTCCAGTGGAACTATGGGACTTGTTGTATGCTCAGGCTAGTGACATGACATCCCCGTGGCTGATGAGGCAATTTTAATGGCATTGCTGATGAGCATGAGAAGTTTGGAGGCCTACCAGTTTACTACCATAAGGTAGAAGATTTTGTGCACTTCATCAATACTTGTCAGCTGATTGACATGAGCTTTAAGGGTAGCATGTACACTTTGGAATGGTAGATCGGATGATGAATGCATATTCGAAAGGCTTGATAGGTGTCTTATGAATCAGGCCTGTTAACAGATACTTAGTTTGAAGTGGAGCACTTGATTAGGCAAGGGTCAGACCATGCGGCGTTGCTGATTACTACTAACATGGATAGCCGTACAGTAAAGAAGTCATTTAGATTTTTGAACTTCTGGGCGCAACATGAGTCTTTCCATGGTAGAGTGAACTAAGCTGAAAACTTTAGCACGGATCCTTTTTATAACTTTCACTGCAAGCTGAAAAAATTGAGAAAGGTATTGTTTGTTGGAGCAGGGAATGTTCTGGGGTCCAGCCCAATAGTTGGCCATGTGCAAAAGGAGTAATAAGTTATGTTCCTTTTTCTACTTAAATGCCAGGCATAGCTTTTATTGGTTGCCAAAGTTTGAAATTGTTATACTTGTTTATGTAAGCGATGAGCTAGGCAAAGGAAATCTCCCACTATAAATATTGGCAGTTTTTCCTCATTTGAATTATCCAGTTTCACAGAGTATTAGGGAGAACACAGTGTAACAGAGAATACACAGTGTAGAAAAATACTTTGTGAGGAAAAATAGAGAGTGAGCGGTTTATAGTAAGGTGGAAAATCAAAAGAATGATATTTCTTTTGTGAGTGTGCAGTGGTATTTACTACACGGTGTAAAAGTCTTTGCTATAGTGAATATATTTTCTCCTCTTAGGCCGTGGTTTTTTTTCCTCTTATTCAGAAGGATTTTCCTCGTAAATATTTTAGTGTCCTTGTTATTATTTTTATTCTCGTTGATTACCACATTTTCAATACTCCGTTAATATTGTTTCTATTATACTGCGAATAATATTTCTGTGGGGGATTAATTTTTCCAACAAGTGCTATCAGAGCACAGGTGTTGTTCATTTACAGAAATACTGTTCACGGCAGGTTGTACTATACTCGGTGAAAAAATATCAGGAGTAAAGCACGAGTTAACAAAATTTAATGGAGTGGGCGGTTTCTCAATGTGGCAAAGAAGGATGAAGGATCTGCTCATCTAACAAGAATTACAGAAGGCACTGTATGGAGAGAAGCCTGGACCCATGAAGCCCGAGGTTTGGGGGGAGATGGATGAAAAGGCGGCTAGTGCAATTAGGCTGCACTTATCAGATGATGTGGTCAATAACATCACTGATAAAGATATGCGTGTGGAATATGGACAAGGTTGGAGAGTCTATATATGTCGAAGACACTGACAAATAAATTGTACTTTAAAAAGCAGTTATATACCCTCCCTACAAATAGGTAAAGGTATGAATTTTCGTCGCATCTGAATGTGTTCAATGGACTAATCACGCAGCTGGCCAACCTCGGAGTACGGATCGAGGAAGAAGATAAAGTTATCTTGCTCCAGAACTCGTTGTCATCCTCGTAATATAATTTGGAAATGATCATCCTAAATGGTAAAACTGCTATTGAGTTGAATGATGTTACATCGGTTGTTCTACTCAATGAGAACATGAGAAAGAAGCCTGACGGTCAGGTACAGGCTCTCATCATAGAAGGTAGAGGTAGGGGTTCGAGAAACTATGGTAGATCAGAGGTTGGGGAAAGTCCAAGAATCGGTCCACAACAACAGGTAGAAATTGCTACAATTGCGATGAACCGGGTCACTTTAAAAGCAATTGTCCAAATCTCAAAAAGGGTAAAAGCGGATACGGTGGCCAAAATAATGAAGCTAACACAACAGCCATGATGCACTATGATGAAACAGATGCTCTTCTCATCATAAATAATGATGAGGAATGTATGCACTTAGCAGGTCTAGGGTCGGAATGGGTGGTTGACACAGCAGAATCTTACCACGTCATATTAGTAAGGGATAATTTTTTAAAATATGCAGCAGGTGATTTCGGCATAGTGAGGATGGTTAACACGAGTTACTCGAAGGTTGTGGGGATCGGATGATGTGTGCATCAAGACAAATATGGGATGCACCCATGTTTTAAAGGATGTGCGCCATGTACCTGATTTGTGGAATAACTTGATCTCGGGGATTGTTTTGGACCGAGATGGGTACGAGAATCACTTTGCAAATCAAATATGGAGGCTCACTAAAGGATCATTGGTGATTGCAGAAGGAGTTGCTCGTGTCATGTTGTACAAGATAAATGTAGAAATTATTCGAGGTAGAGAAAGTACAATAGCTGATGTTGCCGAGCAGGGGGAGCAAGACGCTCTCAAGGTTGTTCAAAGGGAGTTCAAGCTATGCAAAGAACTTCTCGGTATGAGCTTTATCTGAAAGCTGAACATCCCTCGTTCAGTTGCATAGGGCTGGAGAGGGAAATTGTTGTGGGGTCTAGCCCCATAGTTGCCCATGTGCAGAAGGAGTAATAAGTTCTGTTCCTTTTGCTACTTAAATGTCAGGCGTAGCTTTTATTGGTTGCCAAAGTTTGAAATTGTTATACTTGCTTATGTAAGCGATAAGCTAGGCAAAGGAAATCTGCCACTATAAATATGGCGGTGTTTTCCTTATTTGAATCATCCAGTTTCACAGAGTATTAGGGAGAAACACCGTGTAAGAGAGAATACATAGTGTAGGAAAATACTTTGTAAGAAAAAATAGAGAGTGTGAGCGGTTAATAGTAAGGTGGAAAATGAAAAAGGTGATATTTCTTTTGTGAGTGTGTAGTGGTATTTACTACACGGTGTAAAAGTCCTTGCTATAGTGAAAATATTTGCTCCTCTCAGGCCATGATTTTTTTCCCTTATTCAAAAAGATTTTCCACGTAAAAATCGTAGCGTCCTTGTTGTTATTTTTATTCTCGTTGATTACCGCATTTTCAGTACTTCATTAATATTGTTGCTATTACACCGTGAATAATACTTCTGTGGGGGATTAATTTTCCTAACAGGAAGACGTATGGAGATATTTTCAGGCAAATTGCTACGCTAGAGGAGGTGGTCCGGGTATATGAACAGGAGTTCGAGGAGCATCCCAATGGGTACAATAGAGAGAGACTTCAGAGAGGGAATGCAGAGTTGATTCGATTTTATTCTTTGGAAGAACTGTTTGAAAGCAGAAAGCTGGTATGTAGTGGTTTAAAGACGGGGATAGAAACAAAAATTTTTTTATGCACATGTAAATGGAAATAAGATGGTGTTGCAGGTTAGAAGAATTCAGGATGCTACTGATTCTTGGCTTGAGAACCATACAAACATAGCCCAGGAGGCAATCAGATTTTTTAAGGCTCAATTTTCTACTGATCCGATGCCTGACGATTTTTCTATACTTGATCACCTACGTAGTCTTGTTACACAAGACCATAATGATGTTGTTGTTGCTCAGCCAGATGAACAGGAGGTGAAGATGACGGTCTTTTTGCCTGAATATTGATCCTGCACGGGGCCCTGATGATTATACGGGTACCTTTAATCATTCTTGCAGGGATGTTATTGGTGCTGATGTACTTAAAATGGTACAGGCATTCTTTCGGAGTCACTTTCTGCCTCGTTACATCACTGCTACTAACTTGGTTCTCTTTCCTAAAAGGAAAGATTTTTCTACCTTTTCAGACATGAGACCAATTAGTCTGAGCAACTTCAGTAATAAGGTGTTTTTCAGGGTAATTCATGACATGCTTTCCTTTTTAATGTCTGGGATAATTTCACCGCATCAGTCTAGTTTTGTGAATGGGAGGAGTATTTTTGAGATTATTTTGTTGGTGCAACAAATTATGTGTGATATTGCTGACAGGGGGAAGCCATCTAATGTGCTAATCAAACTAGACATGGCTAAGGCGTATGATAGAGTGTCATGGCTGTTTCTGAAGAAGGCCCTGAGAAGGATGGGATTTTGTGAGGTGTTTATCGACATGGTCTACAGGACCCTGTGTAATAACTGGTACTCTGTGCTGGTAAATGGCCAGCCCTATGGATTTTTTCTGTCTCCAGGGGGGTGAAATAAGGTGATCCTCCGTTGCCTACCTTATTTTTACTTGCTGCTGAGTGCCTTTCCAGAGCTCTGAATGCGCTGAATAGAGATGTTAATTTTGTGTCGTATGGGATGCCAAAGTGGAGTCCCTATCTTTATCATCTGGCGTACGCGGATGATATGATTATTTTTTCATATGCCGAGGAGGGATCATTAAAACTGGTGATGGAGACTCTTACTAGTTACGAGTTCTCCAGTGGTCAGAAAATCAATAAGGAGAAGAGTAATGTGTATATGCATAGTCACGTTCGTAATTGATAGTCGACAGGGTTCTTGATGTTACTGAGATACCGAGGGGGAAATTTCCTTTCAAGTATCTTGGCGTGCCTATCTATTGTGGTAGGAGGAAAAATTGTCATGACAATGAATTGGTTAAGAAGGTGCAGAAAAAGCTTGACTCCTGGATTGGTAAATTGCTTTCTATAGGTGGACGAGCGACTCTAATTTTCTTAGTGCTTCAGAGTATGCCTATTCGCTTGTTATCTGCCTATGACCTCCCTGCTGGGGTGGTAGCTCAGCTTCATAGGATGTTTGCCATGTTTTTCTGGAGCAACTCTGTGGGTCAGGATAGCAGGCACTAGGCTTCTTGAAAGACTTTGTGTCATCCTCTGAATGAAGGTGGAGTTGGCTTTAAGAGCTTGTATGATATCTCCAAGGCATTATTCGCAAAGCTTTGGTGGAATTTTCGTACCAAGCAGTCATTAGGGAGGGCTTATATGAGCAACAAATACTTGAAAAAAAATATTATTTTGTGGTAGTGCCATGGAAGAAGGGGACTTATGCATGGAAGAAGTTATTGCAGAGCAGGCCTAAGATAGATCATGAGATAGTTTGGCATCTGAAAAGGGGCAATTCTTACTTCTGGCTTGATAACTGGACTATACATGGTTCGTTGTACCATGAAGTTCCTTGAGAGTTTGCATGTGATGAGAATGTAGTGTGTGTCCGTAAAGTTGCTGAGGGTGGATTATGGCTGGAATAGCGCCTCAGGGAGCTACTGCCTGAAGACATTTCTGAGCACGTGATTCAGAAAGTCAAACCTCCTACTTGTCCTGAGCAGAGGGACATGCCTTTTTGGATGCTGGAGTCTCGGGGCACATTTTCAGTCCGGTCAGCGTATCATTTGGTGAGACAAAGGAAGAAGCCGAGCAATCTTTACAAGCACATCTAGATAAAAGGTATTCCTATTAAGATGTCATTTTTCTTATGGAGGTTGTGGAAATTCAAGTTGCCCTTAGATGATATATTGAAGAGGTGCGAAATTCAATACCCCTCTAGGTGTCATTGTTGTGTAAACCCTGATGTGGAGACTATTTCACATGTGTTTCCGAATGCACCTGTAGCACGTTTATGTTTGGAAATATTTTGGAGGTCCTCTAGGTCTTAATTTTGATGGGTTGCACTTGACACAAGTGATAAATATGTGGTGGGATGCTCCTGGTAGCCCGGTCCTGAGGTTGATTTACCATGCTATTTTAATTTTTATTTTGTGGGAGTTGTTGAAACAGAGGAATAATTTAAGGCATGGTGGGTCGACCTCATCTCATAGGTTGGTGTATCTTATCAATCAACATATTATCATGTTGCTGAGAATTTGCATAAGGAATTTTCAGTACGCGCTTGGTAGGTGGGAGGACTTATTGTTTGTGTTAATGGATCACATGCCTAAGCTTGTAATGAAAAAGGTTGCTTGGAGTCTGCCTCAGGTGGGGTGGATCAAATTTAATACGGATGGAGCTTCTAGAGGTAATCCAGGTGCTAGTTCTTGGGCATTTTGTGTTCGGAATGATAGGGGTGATATTGTGCACGCTTGTGCTAAGGAGATTGAGGATTGTATGACCACGAATACTCAAGCGGAGGCAACTGCATTTCTTTTGCCATTGAGGTATGTGGTCTCTACTTCCTATTTACAAGTTATTGTTGAAACTGACTCAATGTTGCTCAAGAATGTAGTGACGAAATTTGGGAGGTGCCTTGGAAAATTGTGCAAATAATGGAGGAGATTTGGAGTTTGATGGAGGGTGTAGAGGTAGTGGTGATGCATTTGTTTAGAGAAGGTAATAAATTGGCGGATTACTTGGCAAACTTGGAGATTGATTAAGGGGATGTCATGGTGAATTTATTTCAAGAGTTGGATAGCATGGGAAGGAGGTTTGTGAATGGGGATAACTATAATGAGCCTAGGAGGAATGTATAGAAACAAGGGAGGTGGAATTTTCCTTCATGCTCGAATTTATGTAGAGAGAGCATGGAGGCTTTTACTACTAACTTTGTATTCTTTTTTGTAGGTAATGTCAAGATTATAATTTATGGTGTGAAGTTCTTGTATGGTACTTGGTGTTATTGGAATGGAACAAAAAACAATAGCATGGAAATCATGTGTACTTTTTATTATTTCAAGATTGGAATACGCTTTATTCATGGTGATGTTTTGATGTTGATATGGAGTAGCAGCTGGGCAGCGTTGCAGCGTTGTATTATAAGGGATGGGCAGAATTTTACCTCAACGAGCGAGGTTGGCGAGCTAAGCTTTGGAGTGGATGAAGGCAGCTTCAAGCGGGCAGATTCCTTGCTCGCTAACAAGCGCACGCAGCAAGCAACATCAAGAAGCGGGCAGATATTTCCAAAGCTCAACGAGCATAGTCAGCGAGCTGCCTTGGAGGTTTGATGCAGCGTCCAGAATTGCTCCTAGCTCAACGAGCAAAATCTGCTAGCAAAGGGGGCAGCTTGTACAAGCAGCCAGAGTGTTCTCCAAGCCAGCGAGCGCCTGGCGCGAGCTATGGACAGAATTTTTGGGAGCGGGCAGAATTTTATACACCTCAAGGAGCTCATATGAGGGTGCTATCACTTAACTCTTTGCCTTTCATCTTGGATGCTTCATATTGGATACTTCTAAAGGATATCTTTCTAGCTCATTATGGAGGATATTTTATTAAGTTTATGCCTAGCTAGTGTGGTTGCTCATGTGAAGCATATTACCAAAGTGTTAAATTTTCTTCAATTGTTGGTATTAGCATTATATGATGCTCAATCCAATGAGGTAGATGCAATGCTTGGGTATGTTGCTAGATTACCACTAGTTAGTCTTTATTAAATCTTAGCAAGTTCGTATTTCATTCATGATTGTAAAGACCGTATTTATTATTTTTGTTTTTGTTTATTTATTATTGATAAAATTAGTCGCTAAGCTACGTGCTTAGTGGTATTTGCTTTAAAAAAAGGTGAAGAGTTTTATTTCTTGAGAATAACCAGATTCAATGGTGAATCACTTGATGTACAATACTATATAAGGAGGGGTATTTATAGTAGAGATTACTCAGTCCTAATTATGGTAAAATACATAGAGTTATAAAGGCCATGGGCTTATAAACTTAAGGCGGTGGTGTATAAGAGACCTTAACTAGGAAACTGTAAACCTAAGGCGACGAGATGTATGCCTTGCATCCTACACCCGTACTGCCTGAACGGTCAAAACTCGTAGAACAGATGTGTATCCTCTATGCCCGGTAACTTGTAGGATAAGTCTAGTCTCGCCAGCTGAACTCGTGCCCTCGTAGAATAGGTGGCGTATTTTTGCCCACGCGGAGGAAATGATAACGGAGGGTTCAACCTCTTCGTTATCAGCGATCTTCTTTTTTCCTCCCTCCACCACTTCTTTACCACCATCGTCATCACCTTCTTTTTCTTCTTCTTCATCTATCTCTTCAGATTCACAGGCAGAGACATTAGCTTTACTTTTTCTGTGTTGCTTTAATTGAGCCGCCTCAGAGATAGTTTCACTATCGAAAACCGCCGCTGGAACAAGTCCAAGCGACATTGCAACAGTGCTAGGGCCACCGCCAGCGATTGTTGCAGCGGTATTGATGTGTTGACATTTTATGCTTGAAACGACCTCGGTCAGTCGTTTCGGGAGATAGGATTCCAATTTGCGTGCCAATAAATTTAAAATCTTCATTAGGTCCATTGGGAGTTATGTGTAAAATTTGAGCTAAATCAGACCTCGTTTGGTAAGCATCGGAAGAAGATTTCAGTTTTTACTGTCGATAAATATTAAAAAGAGATTTTTCGAGCTCGGTTTTGGCGAACGAGCTTCGATTCGAAATCCGAAAAGGGCCGTTAGGTTCGTATGATTATTTGTGACTTTTATGATTTTTCGAATGTGAATTTTGAGGTTGTTCGGCTAGTTTCCCCTAAAATGCCGAAAGTTAAATAATTTGACATTTTTCCATTTAAATTCGCATCTTGAGTATCGGGAACCCGATTTGAGATCCGCCTTAGCGAGTATGCTACATATATTTTGTATAACTTGTATGCAAAAGTTGGAATTATTTCAAATATCATAGGATACCGTTTTAATTTTCATCGCGAAAAAAAAAAGAGTAAAAGGAGTAAAAGAAAAAGGAAATGAAAAGAAAGAAAGAAAATGACAAAAGTTAGGCGGTGGCTCAGCTTATAAACATTCAAAATGAATAGAAACAGAGAAAACGAGAAACAGAGATCACACATCGAGAAAAATGCTAGAAAATGAGAAAAGAGCAAGAAATAGATAGAATTTTCACCCCGAAACATTCAGGTAATGATCTTAATGCATTATTTGAGTTTATTACGTGTGTTTGAATATATTTTAATGGTAAACATTGGAATATTAGACATCATTTTAATAAGTTAAATTGATAGTTTAAAGGGTAATTGGACCCGATAATGGAATTGATTATATATTCGTACTCAGTGAACTAGTTATGGGCAACATATAAATGTAATTTATTTAGAGTTTGGTTATGTGACTTTGAACCCCGTACATAGGCCTGGCCTGCGTATTGCTTATGCGAATAGGGTATCAGGTTCCTAACCGGATTGCCCTAAGATGTGAGGAATGAAGACTTTAACCTAATTTGATATATTTTGTGCTTATTGAATAAGCAGGATCGTTTGGCAGTGAAACCAAAGGATAAAGCGGCTGTTGAGTAGCGAGTTGAAATAAGGTAAGTGATTATATCCATTTCTTTGGAGGCATTTGGCCTCGTAGATTTTCTACCACGTGTTCTTTACGTGTGTAGCTGCCAATAGGCGTACTCATTACGTCTTAGCTTTGAATTTACGTTGTATATTTTATGTTATGTCCTCATGCTGGTATTGCATTGAGTATCTGAGCATTGTACTCTGGCTATCATTATTACATATACTTCCCGGTAATCGATGAGAGTCCCGAGCCGGTGAAGGGTCATTATCACATATACTTCCCGGTAATCGATGAGAGTCCCGAGCCGGTGAAGGGTCATTATTGCATATACTTCCCAGTAATCGATGAGAGTCCCGAGCCGGTGAAGGGTCATTATTGCATGTACTTTCCAGCTGGTGATGAGAGTCCCGCACCAGTAAAGGGTCATTAATGCTTATACTTCCCGGTAATCGATGAGAGTCCCGAGCCGGTGAAGGGTCATTATTGCATATACTTCCCGGTAATCGATGAGAGTCCCAAGCCGGTGAAGGTATCAATCACATGTGACTGCATTGCATCATACCACATTCATCCCATCTCATTGCACCGCATACTGACTAGTGTGTGACTATTGTGTCGTGTTTTGTGTATGCGGCATGTTTACCATGTTTTGTACATATTTCAGTTTGCCTATACGTTTCTGGCTATTTAGTGTCCTTAATTAGTTTATATGCTTTAGTTATATGGATCGGGTTGCACGCGACAACAGTACAAATATATAGATCGGGTTGCGGCGGGTTGCACGCCGCGACAGTATGAATATATGGATCGGGTTGCACGCCGCGACAGTATGAACATATGGATCAGGTTGCACGCTGCGAAAGTATTAATATATGGATCGGGTTGCACGCCGTGACAGTATTATGTTCGGGATACTTAAAACCCTATACGTACTGTCTATCTTATATCCCTAGTTGTTTATGGGTTTATGATCCCATATGTGTTTCCAGTTATTATCTGGCTCTGTCTTTTTATAATTTAAAATAAGAGGAATTTGGTTTATTTGTTTTTCTTCTCCCTGGCTAGCTATCCTATTCTTTGAGGTGGCTAGTCTACCCCACTTATTGAGTCCTTTTGACTCACCCTTGTTTGTTATTTGTTTCTTGTTTCTTGTCTATCTATTTCGTTTCGGCAGGTTCGCTCCAGGATTGAGTTCGCCTCGTGGTGAAGGAGCGAAGACGACTTCAGCTATCAGGGTGAGCCAGCTTTTATTCCGGATGGCCTCCAGTTTATTGTTTATTATTTCAGTTGCATTTTGCTATCTTCAAGAGGTATCTGTCTTCTTTTGTACTCTTAGATGTCTAGTCTGGATAGCCCTAAATCTAGTAAGTTGGCTAGTCAGCAGTAATTTCTTTTGTACAGCTTAGAGGTATCAGTATGTCTGTATTTTTTTAAAAAGTCTTGTTCTTATTTATGAATTGAATTATATTTATTTTCCTAATTTAATTGGTAAGGGTTCGCCCGACGGGTCTAGGGGAGGATGCCGGGTGCCCGCACGGCCTAGCCGGATTTTAGGTCGTATCAGTTGGTATCAGAGCCCGGTTTAGAGTCTATCTAGACTAAGACAGTGTCTACTAGAGTCTCGCTGATGGGTACGTAGACGTCCGTACTTATCTACGAGAGGCTATGATTGCATTTAGGAAGTTTCACTTCCTTCTTTTCTGATCGTGTATCGGTCTAGGATGCAAAAGTATTTTTGTTAATTAACTCGTTGTAATTGTGAACCTTCGTGCGACAAATCAACAAACGGTAGGAGTTCAGGACGAAGTAGTCTAGCCTGGGGCTAGAGCTACTCAAGCCCCGAGAGTTGTGGATCGTACTGACGATCCAGTCGCGCAGGCCCCAGCTGTACGAGCTCGCGATGGGCAAGGGAGTAGGGCTTTGTGGTTCCCTTAGCTCTCTACGGTGCTTTTACGAGAATCTTGGCGATGCAGATACCGCAAGAACCTATTATTCGCTAGGCAGCTTATCAAGTTGCCGCAGATGCAGATGTTCGGTCTCAGGGAGCTCCTATTCCAGTTCTTAATATTGCCGCAGTAAATTATGTTCCGGAGGCAGCATTATGTTGTGCCTCTAGTTATTCTGGATGGTTAGCTAGTATGAGTAACGGCTCGGTCCGAGTGTCTGAAGAGGCTGCATTATTCTACCCAATTGAACCTTCTGATGTTACCCTGTGCTAGTTTTTTTTTAAAATAAAATGATGTCAGCGTATCCTTCAGGCTCTTGATTATATCGAGCGGTAAGGTGCTGATTATTCTTCTTTCCAGTTTCAGGGTCCATTCTTGAATTAGTGGGCCACTCTCTTATTAGCTAACTTGGTTCGGTTTTTCTTCTAGATTCGTGGAAAAGTTCATTTCGAGTAGCGAGCGAGATAAAAAGTGTTGCCAGTTTGAGTGGGTTGGACATGGTAGCCTGTCGGTTAGCCTGTTGGTGTTTCAGAATATGAGATTGAATTCTATAGAATGGCTTAATATGCATTAGAACTCGTCCATGAGCCTTTCGAGAGATTCAAAGATTTATTGATGACCTTTCTCCTTCCTTGAGATCCCAGATGGCTCGAAAAATTGAAGTTGGGACTTCATTTGATGTCGTTGTTGATATTGCTTAAAGGTATTTGGCATACAATAAGTTAGATTGGGAAGAGTTAGAGCGGGAGAGCAAGAGATCTCGTGGCCCTAGTGGGCAACCATGGTACCTCATTTGGAGGTAAGAGTTCTGATTATTTTGGGAGGTCACCTTCTAGGTTATCTCAGGTTGTGTCACGTGATTCTTAGAGTGCGCCAGTAGCTCGTCAAGATCAGATTCAGTCTTTTCATTACAGCTATCAACAATCTTTCCAGCTTCCATTTTTTCAGCGAAAAGGTGGTATCATTGTCGTGAGTCTAGCCATCTTTTGAGGAGTTTTCCCTTACTCTGACAAGTAGGTAGTCGTCTTTTCTCTCGTCATCAGGCATCTGCACAGTCGCAGGGGATTTCATTTAGATCTCAATCAGCAAAAGAAATGCCACCATCCAGTAGAGGTTGAGAGTGTGGTGGCAGTGGTTCTTCAGAAAGTGATTGTCAGGGTTGTGGCTCAGCTCAGCTACAGAGACAGTTCTATGAACTGCTTGTCTGGCGGGATGCTGAGGTATCCGATATAGTAGACCCTGAGATTTCTTCTTCTCTTAAATGTGAGTAAGATTTGATTCTTTCGATATATCTGGAAATGGTGCGTCTTATCATGTTTCGATGGTTTCTTTGGATATCGTTTCTATTAAGAATCGGTTGCGGTACAGGGGTGAGCTTCTGATATGATTTATTCCTGGCATTTATGATGACCCTACTATTTTATCTGTTTTAAATGTGAGAGATTTGTGAGTGAGTATTGGTATTGTCTGCTTGGCATCTTGTTGTGCCACCTTCTATTATTATGTCAAAGCGGTTTACCTCTCTCATCGAAATTCAATGTTGGTAGGATAATGGGATCCTAATTCGTCACCATAAAAAAGTGTTATCGTTTCTTCCAGTGCAAAGTGATAAGTACGTAATATTCTATCTATGTGTCTTCCTCTTGGTTCGAGACGCTGGCAGAATCATGTTATTCTATAAGTTTGTCTCGATATAAAAAGGTTTTCTGGTAAATTTTCTAAGCTTTCTTCTTATATAAGATTTAAATTGACATAGATGTTGTTCCATAAAGCTTATTTAATGTTTATCTCTTGAATTGCGATTCTTTGGTTAGCCTGACTTGGAAGTAGGATAGCTCTGGGAGCCAAGTAAATAAGAAGATGAGCTTTCTAAAGCTCTAATTATTTCTATCCTCAGTTCGTTGTCATCTCTTCTTTGTTCGGCACTGGTGAGCTTAGGCGGTCAGTAGCCTCTTATGATGTTCCCTGTGTTGAGCCAGAGTGCGTGTCAAGGTGGCCGGGTAAGCACATTGTTGTTTTTCAAGGCTACTAAGGATAATAAGAGGCATCATTTGACCTCTAATTTGATCCATCAGGCGGTGGTGCTTATGGCAAAGGTATGGAGTTGTGAACTCGAGGGTTGCAGCTGTTTGGCAACTCGAGAGAGTAATTTGGTAGCTCAGGTCTGAGCCGCGTTCTCTATTTAGCTAAGTCTTCCTTAATCCAACAGGTTGTACGAGGATGACTATTTTTATTCAACTTAGCTGTATGAGCGGAAGCTCTAAGTGGAGGAGTCTTCCTCCATAATGAATATAAATATTAAATCTCTAAGGCGTTGCGAGAGCGTAAGCTAATTCTTAGTTTCATTAACCTATTTAATATCGGAAAAGCATATCGACGAGGTGATTCATCGGTAGAATCATGTTAACCCATTCAAAGCTCCATGTATCTTTGCCTCGAAAATGTAGAACTCTCTTCTCGTGATCGAGGAAGAATCAGCTTAGTCAGAATAAGCTGTGCAATGGTATTATCCTATTATTCAGATATATTTTATTCCAAAAGTACGATGTGCGTAATATAATTCTGATCCTGTAATCAAGAGATAATGCCCGTGGCGTAGCTTATGAAGGTTGTGCAAGTTCTCTTGTTATCTACGTGAATCTTGCTTTAGACTTACGCTCGTTCAAGGACGAACGAGAGTCTAAGTGGAGGAGAATGAAATGACCTCGATCAGTCGTTTCGGGAGATAGGACTCAGATTTGCGTGTCAATAATTTTAAAATCTTCATTAGGTCCATTGGGACTTATCAGTAAAATTTGACCTAATCAGACCTCGTTTGGTAGTCATCGGAAGAAGGTTTCAGTTTTTATTGTCGATAAATATTAAAAAAAGATTTTCGAGCTCGGTTTTGGCGAACGAGCTCCGATTCGAAATCCGAAAGCGCCGTTAGGTTCATATGATTATTTGTGACTTTTGTGATTTTTTGAAAGTGAATTTTGAGGTTGTTCGGCTAGTTTCCGCTAAAATGCCGAAAGTTAAATAATTTGACCTTTTTATATTTAAATTCGCATCTTGAGTTTCGGGAACCCGATTTGAGATCCGCCTTAGCGAGTATGCTACATATATTTTGTATAACTTGTATGCAAAAGTTGGAATTATTTCAAATATCATAGGATACCGTTTTAATTTTCGTCGCCAAAAAAAAAGTAAAAGAAATAAAAGAAAAAAGAAATGAAAAGAAAGAAAGAAAATGACAAAAGTTAGGTGGTGGCTCAGCTTATAAACATTCAAAATGAACAGAAATAGAGAAAACGAGAAACAGAGATGACACATCGAGAAAAATACCAGAAAATGAGAAAAGAGCCGGAAAAAGATAGAATTTTCACCCCCGAAACATTCAGGTAATGATCTTAATGCATTATTTGAGTTTACTATGAGTGTTTGAATATACTTTATCGGTAACATTGGAATATTAGACATCGTTTTAATAAGTTAAATTGATAGTCTAAAGGGTAATTGGACCCCGATAATGGAATTCCTTATATATCCGTACTCAGTGAGTTATAGGCAACATATAAATGTAATTTATTTAGAGTTTGGTTATGTGACTTTGAACCCCGTACATAGGCCTGGCCTGCATATTGTGTATGCAAGTAGGGTATCAGGTTCCTAACCGGATTGTGCTAAGATGTGAGGAATGAAGCCTTTAACCTAATTTGATATATTTTCTGCTTATTGAATAAGCAGGATCATTTGGCAGTGAAACCAAAAGATAAAGCAGCTGTTGAGTAGCAAGTTGAAATAAGGTAAGTGATTATATCCATTTCTTTGGAGGCATTTGGCCTTGTGGATTTTCTACCACGTGTTCTTTACGTGTGTAGCTGCCAATAGGCGTACTCATTACGCCTTAGTTTTGAAATTACGTTGTATATTTTATGTTATGTCCTGTTGCTGGTATTGCATTGAGTATCTGAGCATTGTACTCTGGCTATCATTATTGCATATACTTCCTGGTAATCGATGAGAGTCCCGAGCCGGCGAAGGGTCATTATCGCATATACTTCCCGGTAATCGATGAGAGTCCCGAGCCGGTGAAGGGTCATTATTCCATGTACTTTCCGGCTGGTGATGAGAGTCCCGCACTGGTGAAGGGTCCTTATTGCTTATATTTCCCGGTAATCGATGAAAGTCCTGAGCCGGTGAAGGGTCATTACTGCATATACTTCCCAGTTGGCGATGAGAATCCCGCATCGGTGAAGGGTCATTATTGCATATACTTCCCGGTAATCGATGAGAGTCCCGAGCCGGTGAAGGGTCATTATTTCATATACTTCCCGGTAATCGATGAGAGTCCCGAGCCGGTGAAGGTATCAGGCACATGTGACTGCATTGCATCATACCACATTCATCCCATCTCATTGCACCGCATACTGACTAGTGTGTGACTATTGTGTCGTGTTTTGTGTATGCGGCATGTATACCATGTTGTGGACATTTTTCAGTTTGCCTATACATTTCTTGCTATTTAGTGTCCTTAATTAGTTTATATGCTTTAGTTATATGGATCGAGTTGAACGCCGCAACAGTACAAATATATAGATCGGGTTGCGGCGGGTTGCACGCCGCGACAATATGAATATATGGATCGGGTTGCACGCCGCGACTGTATGAACATATGGATCAGGTTGCACGCTGCGACAGTATGAATATATGGATCGGGTTGCACGCCGTGACAATATTATGTTCGGGATACTTAAAAACCTATACGTTCTGTCTATCTTATGTCCCTGGTTGTTTATGGGTTTGTGATCCCATACGTGTTTCCAGTTATTATCTGGCTCTGTCGTTTTATAATTTAAATAAGAGGAATTTGATTTTTTTTTTCTTCTCCCTGGCTAGCTATCCTATTCTTTGAGGTGGCTAGTCTGCCCCACTTATTGAGTCCTTTTGACTCACGCTTATTTGTTATTTGTTTCTTGTCTATCTATTTCGTTTCGGCAGGTTCACTCCAGGATTGAGTTCGCCTCGTGGTGAAGGAGCGAAGACGACTTCAGCTGTCAGGGTGAGCCAGCTTTTATTCCGGATGGCCACCAGTTTATTGTTTATTATTTCAGTTGCGTTTTTCTCTGTTTAGGAGGTATCTGTCTTCTTTTGTGCTCTTAGATGTCTAGTCTGGATAGCCCTAAACCTAATATATTGGGTAGTCACTGTAACTTCTTTTGTACAGCTTAGAGGTATCATTATGAATTGAATTATATTTATTTTTCCTAATTTAATTGGTAAGGGTTCACCCAACGGGTCTAGGGGAGGATGTCGGGTGCCTGCACGGCCTAGCCGAATTTCGGGTCGTGTCAATGCTAAATTATAATCCTTCTATACTAGTTTTTTTGTCTTTTAGCTCTATTATTCACGCAAATCTTATGTAAACTTCCATGTCTCAGGAATTTATTAGTGATCATTGTTACAAAGCCAAAAGAAAAGAAGAAAGAGCAAAATACAAGGAATAATGGCTACAAATTGAAGACATGAAAACAAGGTAACGGCAGAACTGGATCGGCTCCCCTCTGAATAAACGGCTGAATAGATGAAGCCACCAGCCGGAGAGGATGAGAGTTTAAGAGTTCAAGACAAGCCACCGAAGTAAAATGGTGGACCGTTGAACCATGGGCTGAAATCAATCGGCGGTTCCGTAGAGTCATCAGCTACCCGCCGGTGCTCACAATGGGCTCAGGAGATCGGGGAAGGAAGCTGCACAACTCCGCCGCTGGATGGTCGATCCGCCGAACCTGAAAGGTGAAAGAAAAAGAAGAAGTCAGCAGTCTATCTTCGGCTGCCAGGTGAATGTAATAGGCGGCCGCCGGTTTATTGGCGAAACATAGAAAAACATAGCGAAATAGTTTTTTTTGTAATTAGAATTTTGGCTTTCAAACCCATGCCTATAAATAGTTTATTATATCTCCAAGGCAAAGTATCTAGGCATACTTTTAGGATATCAATACTTTTCACTTTTGAATATTCTTGAAAGGCAAGCAAGGGTTTTAACAACTTTTGTAAGGATTTCCACCTTTAATATATTCCATTACATGATTCGTGTTATTTCATTCATTATTATGATTGTGTTTAGCCCAAGTATGAGTAGAGTAGCTAAGGGTATATCCATAATGAATTGACTATTTCAACTTCGACACTAATTTTAATCTTACAAAATCTATGGGTTCATGTTAATCTAGTTTCTATTGCACTTTTAATGAAAAGGGTTTAATGTATGACTATAGTTAGACCAGACTCCACTTTGCTTTCATCACCCTAATGAAGTTGAAGGTGTGGGTTTATAGAATCTAGCGAGCATTTGGGTTATATTAGCTTCCGAGCCTACCCTATCTAACGGGAATGACCTAAAAAGATCATTCCCTCTCGGGTCTTTGGACTAGGGTTTTATGCACTTTGTTATTGACCCCAACGGGCTTAACTCAGTAGATCCTCTCTATATCTAACAGCTTTTTAGGGTTAACTATGTGGTTCAATCATTAATTATTACCCATTTGATTTGTGTGGTTAAAAGAAGTGTTAGGTTAATAGAATCTTGTTTGAGTGGGTAAACCCCTAGCTTTTTTCCTTGTTTTACAAATATTTTAAGTGTGATATTGTTACATGTTAGTAGCTTGCTTAGTTGTTAGTTGTAGTTCTAGTTGTAGACAATTTCAAATCTTTACTTAAGAATACTCGAACATCTCTTAGAACTCGACTTTATTCACTCTATATATAGAACGCATGCTACCTCCTCGAGGAAATCGACCCCGACTCTCTATCGGGTGCTACCTTTGACGACCGCCCTCACCAATTGAGATGTAGGTTGAGCATGGATCAGGTATCTATGCCATCGCCCCCCAGAATGGCTAGTAGAATTTTGTGTGCGGAATTTCTTGAAGATATTTTTTTCTCCGAAATGGTTGATAATTTCAGATGTTTTGGGAATCTAAAGATTGAATGAAAAGCCTTGCTTTGGTCCCTAGAGTTTTCATTTACTATAGTATGAGTAAGATGAAAGTGCAGAGTTAAGTTGATCACATCAAGGGTTTTATACTAGAAGAGTCATGATGACCTCAGGAAGCGATGGTGATGTCACGGCCTGTCCACGGGTGGTAGGTGGGGTAGATGAAAAGTCGAAGTGACAACCACCTTTTTTGAAATACACGGTTCATGCACTGCCATGTCGTCTTCCTGCCTATTTTCATTCCACCTCCCAAGCGCTCCGTCAATCACTCAAAAAGTGGGGGGACTATCTGTAATGGTAAAATTTTGAAATGGACATGTGGCGGAGCGTGGAATACAGAAGGTTGGTTACGAAAAGTCTTGTCACAAGGTCATAAGAGATACGCTTCGGAGCTATATCGTCCGAGAACAGAAAAGCTTGGAGTGTCCGGGTGAAGCAACTCGGACTGTCTGTAACTGAAAGTGCCCCACAATCTTGTATTAATTAAGCGGCAGATCAAGGATCTCCCACGATCAGGTCGTGGGAGATGTGGCCTCATAAATGAGCCATTTTCATTCCATTGTACTATGAATATTGCCTCTTGCATTGTAAAATATCATTCACAAATATATATCAAAACGTTGTTAATTTGTATTCTCATCATAATACAATCTATTTATTGTTCTTGCTAACATTCTCGTTCATCATTTCATATTTATATTCAATCGTTATTGCCTTTATATGACGAATTGCTTGTAACTTTTATTACAAATTTAACTTTATCCTAGATTCTTATTTTAGACTATACAGAGATAAATCTAAATTTGTCGAGCTAGTAGTTGGCTTCCAAAATTGGATGGTTCAACAAATTCTGCTACTAACATGATCGGCGCTGATACAAAATCAGGGAAATATATTTCAATTGAAAAGGGTCATTGTCATTGCAAGAAGTGCTCTGCTCTTACATTCTCGTAATGCATTAGCAAAAATAAATTCACAATGATTAGTTCTTCTCACGTAGAGTAGATATATTCTCCTCCTTGATTCTTAATCATTTATTCCCAAAGAAGATGCTTCCGCGTTTTTAAATACAAACTACTACTTAGTTACCATCAATGGACCACTTATTTAAGCGGCACTTTGCTTTTTCTTATTCACGTTTTATATATGGATTTCCAACGTGCTTCACACTGTTTCCAATATGATGTTTTCATGGTTTGTTCTCAAGTCTCGTTTCAAAGCTTCTCATATTTAAGAATAATAGTTTTACCAAGAATATTTTGGTGCGAAGCAAATTACGTATCTTTCTAGTGACATTAAAAATTCTTGATGATCAGTAGGTGGTCAGCTCAGTTGACAAGACACCCACACTTCCAATGGATAGGTCGAGAGATGAGTGACTTAGACTGTAACTCTGTAAGTAGAAACTTTTGTTGATCTACTGATTTGAGCAGAGACAAAATAAAGGGAAAAAATGATTCACGAAAAATGTTCAAGAGTATATTTGTCATGTTGAATTCATTTGACGTCTTGCTTAAATTAAGTGGTACGAATAATGAGAATTCATTTAGCCATCCTAACGTACTTGGATTGATGAAGTGTATCCAGTAATTCACATCACGTTTCCTCGTTTTGGTTGCCAATTATATTCTGTTTGCAACAAAATATTCTAGTGGTCTTATCTATCTAAGATTGGCTTCTATTTTGCTGTCACTAGATATAATGACGAGATGAGTTCATACAAGAGTCGATTAAACTTGAAATTCAAGAAACTATCATTGTTGGATGTGAATCATGTGACAGTGATACAACATAGTCAATTTGGGTTTATCACTTTTCAGGAGAATCAAATTCTGTGTACTGATGATAATTGTATCCAGAAAAGCAAATCTTGGCAAACTTAACAGTTGACTTTGCTATACTTGGTGAAGATTATTAGTAGTCATCTACCTTTCTGGTCAACCTTATTCAGTAGTATTTTTTGGTTTATTAAGATTCTCGACATGAACCAACAGAGTTTCCTTCCCACTGTAACTTTAATCGACTTAAAAAGTTACTAAGCTTTCCAAGAACTAAATTTTCATCGCATGCATATATCAAAGGGAAAACGTGCAAGTTGCTTTTTCCTATCCGAAATTGCTCAATTTTATCATTCATTCACTTTTGGTCAACAAATCTGTTGTATTTGCCTTGGCCATTAAAAATACCATGAAACTTTACACATTCCAAGTCTTTGAGAAAAATAATCCAAATTTATAGTTTAAAATAACTACCATTGTGGAGCTCCACTAGGGGTCAAGAACAAAAATGAAAACTAATCTAACAAAGTACAAAGTTACTCCATGTAGAGTAGTAGTGGAACAAATTTGATCCTTTTACTTTAGTCAAATAACGTGTTGATTATGTCGCTTGTATAGGCATTATTCTGAGTACAGGTATGTTCACATGCATGTGCAAAGGGGGTAGAGGTAAATTATTTTAGCTGTTGAAAACACATTTCTATCATGTGAGAAAAGAGAGAAAGCTCCTTTGCTGAAATATTATCCAAACTAAGTTTATTACGATTCCCACTATATGAGTCATATGACATACTTACATGATTTGTATCTTAGAGCACCCCACAACCCTTCATACCTCCCTCATCGAGAAGGAAACATTAAGATTTTTAATTAAGTACTTTAGGTCATGCATACTTTTTAACGGAGTACTTAAAAATTGTGACATTTATAGTTAAACAACTGTTTAACTCTCCAAATCACAAGTACTCTCCAAAAAATAAGACGTACTGTCATGTAAAATGGAAAATATGTATATATAGTAATCAAGCTAGTGGAATCGGATGGAGTATTGGTCGTTATTATCATCATTATCATGCGTGATAGGCACCAAAAGAGAAGAACCGAGCCAGAAAACGAAAGCAAAGCAACATAACCAAAAATATGCTTCAATGTACTTACATTACTTGCAAGAAGTACAACAAAATTACCACATTAACCAGAAATTATTAATATTTTGAACACCAACCAAAGATCTCAATACTGGACACTTAACTTTTAGGAAAATGATGTCCTCCACTTGTGTGTACCTCGACTAATCCATTTAGCTGCTTGCTGCAACCCTCAAATATGTGTCGAATAAATATTCCTAAAAACTTGGAGATGAACTCACTAAGTACTGTAACTAGGATTAGAGCATGAGACCTTGAGGTCGTTAATTACTCCTAAGTCTCTAGTACTAAAGTTTAGTGACTAAACCATCCCCTTATGTTCCCTCTTCGATAGCATCTCATGCACCTTCAAACACAGTATGTATTCCCTTTACATTTCTGTAAACTCCAATTTATGTCGAGATTGAATCCCATCAACAGAATAGAAGATAAAGCAACACTGAATAAAAAGAAAGCATATGAATTTATTCAGATGTGAAAAATGAAGTACAACTGTGAAATTCTCTGAAGACTCTTGTAAATATGCCCAAAATTGTTTCAGGCCTCTGCAATATCTATCACAGCCGCTTTTTGTGACATGAGTTCCACTGATTGGAGCATCGATGCCATTCACTCGATTAAGGGCCATGCATGGACTACTTTAATTTAGTGGGAGGAGGTGTTTGTCTACTTCGGTCACAATCATTACTAAATTCCATTTACTTTCACATTCTTGGCTCTGAAGTTCTTAGAAACTTTGAAAATAGCAATCAGCAAGGATACTCTCTTCCTATATAAGGTGAACAAATTGATGTTGCCAAACCACCAACTTCTTAACTCAGCTACTGTAGTACTGATATATCTTCTTTAGGTATCTTAGAGCCAGGAAATGGATAAGATAAATGTGGCAATGGAGCAGATAAAGAGAGCAGAATCAGCAGAAGTGGATGAGCAAAAATGGGTTAATGATTCTTCTGTGGATCATAAAGGAAAAGTTCCTCTTAGGGGTTCAACTGGTGTCTGGAAAGCCTCCCTCTTCATTATTGGTAAGCATGTATCCAACAAATGACATACATCCAATAGTTTCACTTAAATGTCTACCTTTCCTCTCACTCTTCGTAAGCTATTAATGAGAACTAAAGGCAGAAAAAGAGCTCTAGCTTAACTTAAGTAACCATGAGCATAACATTAGCAAGGGAAATTGACAATACTAAATCATATTTCAGTCTTATAAAAAATACATAAAGTTGGCTTCCAATTTGTTAGTTATTCCATTTCTGTATGAATGGGAATAGTGGTAACTCATAAGAAGGGGTGAGGAAGAACCCACAGGTAGGAGTCAAGCTACTACTTTTTATCGCCTCTGTACAAGCCAAACTTACTTGAGTCACTTATTAAACCAGAAACTTGAATTGATGGTATCAGAATTTTGTGATTATTCTTTTCCAAAATTGTTTCCTTGAGCCATTCAGTCTCTATGGAGGATAAGGTTGGAAAAAATCTACCATCCAATAAATGAAAGCTTATAAACTTATATGTTCTAGCAGTTCATCTTTCGTGAAAACAATAATCCAGAATTAACTGAGCAGAATACTGTAAGTCTGTAATGTGTTGAACGCTGTAGACGTTGATCATCTTTATTTGTATCAAGAATTCCAAAATGTCAGTAGATTTTTCATTTTGTTGGACATGCTACTTTATGGTTATGTAAATGGAGATGCTGATGAATTGTTACCTTTCTAACAGTGATTGAATTCAGTGAGAGGCTGAGTTACTTTGGAATAGCCACAAGTTTGATTATATACCTGACGGAAGTCATCCATCAAGACCTCAAAACAGCAGCAAAAAGTGTCAATTACTGGTCAGGAGTCACTACTTTGATGCCATTGCTGGGAGGATTTCTGGCTGATGCATACTTGGGAAGATTCTCCACTGTTCTTGGCTCTTCCATGGTCTACTTCCTGGTAACCTCAATTTCTGCTGCTTGCGAATAACAACATGGAATCTCAGTTTAGGATTTCCTGAAACTAATGAAAGCATGTGCAAATATTTTTGAGTAGAGAAGTTACACAAATGAACTATTAAAAGCTGAAATCGGCTAAAATCCATATTTTAGCTTTCAATGACTAGTCTTAATGTTCTACTTTCTCTTATAGATGGGCGATAGCAAATGACAACTTCCTGGGAAAATTTGAACCACAGAAAACAGGATCACATTATAAGCTCTGCATAAACACATTTAGGTTCTATAATCATTGCCTATGTAACAGACATACTAACATACTCTCTTACTTGTTCTCTCTTAAATGTGGATTAGGGATTGCTTCTCTTGACAATGTCTAGAATGGTCCCAAGCTTAAAACCTTGTGACGGTAACCTCTGTGATGAAACAAAGAAGGTCCACGAGCCGATCTTCTTCCTAGCAATCTATTTAATCTCAGTTGGAACCGGAGGACACAAGCCTTCTCTGGAGAGCTTTGGAGCTGATCAGTTTGATGATGACCATCCTGAAGAAAGAAGAAAGAAGATGTCCTTTTTCAACTGGTGGAACTTTGGGCTGTGTTGTGGACTATTACTTGGTGTTACTCTTATTGTTTATGTCCAAGACCATGTTAGCTGGGCTATGGCAGATTTAATACTCACAGTAGTTATGGCTTCTAGTATAGCCATCTTCTATGCAGGGAGGCCATTCTATCGTTACAGGAAGACAACCGGAAGTCCATTAACACCCATGATACATGTGCTTGTAGCTGCAATCAGAAAAAGAAATCTTCTACTTCCATCAAATCCTTCTCATCTACATGAAGTTTCCCAGTCGGAAACTACCCAAAGGAGCCTCTTAGGCCACACCAAAAAGCTGAAGTAAGATTTGAATTTAGTCATGATTTAATTATGCAATAACTAAGGAAAGTTAGAATATATTATTGAAAACAATTTATGATTTTGCTTTACAGGTTCCTTGATAAAGCTGCAATCCTAAATGGCACACAAGATTCAATAGAACAGCAACAGAATCCATGGAAACTTGCAACTGTGACCAAGGTGGAAGAACTGAAGCTAGTTATCAACATGATTCCTATTTGGCTGACCACATTACCATTTGGTATATGTGTAGCACAAGCCGCAACATTTTTCATAAAACAAGGCATGACAATGAATCGGAAGATCATTCACAATTTTGAGATTCCCCCGGCCTCAATTTATGCCTTGACAGCTGTTGGCATGATAATATCTGTCACTATCTATGAAAAAATCCTTGTACCTGTCCTAAGACGGGCAACAGGAAATGAGAGAGGCATCAGTATTCTCCAAAGGATTGGTATTGGAATGATCTTTTCAGTTTCTACTATGGTAGTTGCAGCTTTAGTGGAGCGAAAGAGACTAAATAATGTTCACAAAAATCCAACTGAGGGCTCAGCTTCAATGAGTGTGTTTTGGCTAGCACCACAATTTCTTATCATAGGAATAGGAGATGGATTTTCCCTAGTGGGATTGCAAGAATATTTCTATGACCAAGTACCTGATTCCATGAGAAGCTTAGGCATAGCACTTTACCTTAGTGTGATTGGTGCTGCAAATTTTCTTAGCAGCCTCTTGATAACTATTTTGGATCATATCACAAAAAAGGGTGGCAAGAGTTGGTTTGGGAAGGATCTAAATAGCAGCCGGCTTGACTATTTCTACTGGTTGTTAGCTACCATCACAGCAGTAAATTTGTCTGTCTATGTTTTTATGGCAAGGAACTCTTCCTACAAGAATGAGCACTGCGGGACAACTATGGCTATAGCTGATTGCGGCGATGGGGATGATCGTGATGCAATGGCTTAGGATAAATAAATGTTCTATACAAGCTTTATGGTGTGTTACTCAAATGTATTATCTGTGTATTCTGATAAGTTAAAAGGAAATAAAATTGCTCCATTTCCTTGTTCAGTCCAAGTCACTTCAATTGTTTGTGTCCTTGAAGAAAAAGGATGAGATATAAACAAATGTGAATGCCACATATCAAGCCTAATGACCTTCTCAGCTATGACACTAAAGCCAACAGAATGAGTTCTGGTATGGAGGAAGATTATTCCAATGGATTATGTTTTACCCTGGGAAAGAAAATTCAGATCATTTTCTAGTGTTGGATAGGTATAAAATTAGGTAACATATAGTAATCGTATAAAATGGATAACAGATTATAATGACAGTATTTTGGTGATGATTCTGAGTATTAAGGTTAACGATAAAGTTTAGGCATTGACTGAAGCACGTGATAAGCGTAAGAACTGGGATAATTGTAAAGGAAAATGACTTATGCCCAAAAGAAAGGAAGTCATTTTTCCCATTTTTATAGATGCTATTACTTAAGGAAACATTGTCCAAAATTCAAGGTTACCAAACACAAGAAACTGATTTTCTTAAGGAACATTTTCCATTTCATCTTCTTGGGAACAGACAAAAATCAAAAGAATTTTGAGCGAGGAGAAGTTGATGTTAGACTAGTGATTTAGCCGTGTAATTAGCTCATTAGTTAGTCATTATATTTATGTGTATTGGGCAGTAGTCCTACTTTGCTTATTAGTTCATTCTTATAAGGGAGATTTACACAAATATACAACCCTAACACCATATTTACAAAAAATAGCAATACTTTATAACTTTACACAATATAACAATAGTTTTTTCACATTCCATATACAAATTTCAACAAAACCTACAATTTACGGTTTCATCTCCTTCTTCCTTACTTTCTCCTACCCAACACCCACCCAACACTGCCTGGAGGTGCTGCCACCACTCACCAGCGCCGGCCAGCCACCGCTGACCACCGGAAAGCCGCCGCCGGCCACCGCTGCCACCACCGATTTTTTTTTTTTTTGGATCTACAAGATGTAACATACAAAAATACAAATATATAAATTGCAAAACTTTAAAAATTTACTATTTTGAAACTATACACAACCAAATATACAAAAACATACAAAAGATATACACTAAACATACAAAAAAATACAAAAAATACAAATACAAATAACTATCCATTCTACACAAACATACAATAATATACACATATATACAAACACATACACATACAAAAAAGGGTGGATATTGACATTTGTATACAAAATACAAAAATATACAAAAATATACAAATGGTGAAGGAGGATGAGAACTTTTAATTTCCAAAGTCGTACATGACGAAGGAAGATGAGGAGAACTTTTTCCTGCAAGCACCAAAGTGTGGAGCATGTCAGAAAACATCCAAATAAACAAGTGCCCCACAATAGTCATTAAGTTATCTGAACCTGGATTAATGTCTTCTGCATCTTGCACTTTATGGATGCTCACGTTCTCTTCATCATTTTCAGAAACATCTTTCCCTAGTGCAAGCGAAGTTGATTTGAACAATAAGTTGAGCGCCGCTGCACTGCGGCGGCAGAAGCTTCGGAGATCAGTGAGGAGAGACAGCGAGGGTGACGGGCTTGCTGGAGATCTGCTCACCGGAGGGAGGGGAGGGACGGCGGCGGGGGTGGGTGGTGGATGGGTGGAGGAGGGAGAGAAGGAGAGAGAAAGGGGGAAGAAATTAGGGTTTTATGTTTGGGGAGGGGGAAATGAAAAACTAGTGTTATGTATTGTTATGTATTGTAAATATGATAAAACTATTGTTATTTTTTGTAAATTTAGCTATTTGGTAGTCATGTGTAAATTTTCCTTCTTATAATTGTATTTGGGCTTGACCCATATTTCTGAGTATATAATGAACATTGGGCTGAAGTTCAGGCCCATGCTTTCATTTCCAAACCGACTTTGTGTGTGCCTCATGTTCCTCTCTCTCTGCTCTCACGATTCCACAAGAAACTTTCCCCAATCTCATGTTATACTTTGCAATCTAACATGGTATCAGAGTCTTAATTTTTGTAGAGAAATCGAAGGGCTATGTTCCGGTATTACCCGCGACGGAGATCGGCGTTTTTGTGACGGTTTGGTTTTGATCGAGTGTTCAGTTTCCTTCATTTCCCGATCCATTTGTTGGTGTTTTTGATTGGGTTTCGTCGTGATTGTTGTGGTCCGTTGGTTGTGTGGATATTTCTCCTGTGGCGATCGAGTTAGGGTTTATTTTTTTTAGGATTGTTTGTAACCGGTACTGCGGCGTGTTCTGCAATGTTCCCCGGCGATTTCCTGTGAAAAACTCTGGTATTCCTGGGTCGCTTCCCTTTATCTTCACACTTCATACGGATTTGTTGATTGCAACTGTTAATTTTTCTGAATTTGTGAGCGATTCATTATTTCTGTGTGCACACTAGTACAAACCCTAGCTAATATGGCTTATTCACGTTCTGATAATTCTGATGGCGTCTCTGTTAGTAATGAGCCAACAGCTGTCAATGACATTTCTCTTCCCCCATCCCATCCATTCTATCTACACCCCCTCTGATAATCCAGGACTTGTGTTAGTCCCCAAGCAATTCAATGGTACTTGTTTTGGAGCTTGGAGAAAAGCTATAGTCCTAGGGCTCTCTGCCAAGAAAAAGATGGGTTTTCTCAATGGGACATACACACAACCACCTCCTGATTCATCACTTTATGATCAATGGGAGCAATGCAACAACATGGTCATTGCTTGGCTCCTTAACTCCCTAGACCCTGAGATTGCTCAAAGTGTCGTCTACTCTAATACTGCAAAAGGGATATGGGATGAGTTGAACGATTGATATGGTCAAGCTAATGGAGCAACGATGTATGAGGTCCAAAAGGAACTTAGTTCACTTTCTCAGGGCTCCTCTGACATAAGCAGTTATTTTAACAAATTTAAGAGACTCTGGGCAGAAATAGAGTCTCTCAATTCTGATTCTCACTGTGTGCGTGACTGTACCTATGGTGGTAAGAAGAAGATGTTGAAAAGACAAGAAAATCAGAAGCTACTGCAATTTTTAATGGGGCTCAATGAGGTCTACAATAATGCCAGAGGAAACCTCCTAATGATGTTGCCTCTTCCTGAAGTCAGTAAGGCCTATTATTTGATCATTCAGGATGAGAAATAAAGGGGCATTCAAAATATGCCCCCTTTTCATATTGATTCTGCTTCATTTTTTGCTGGTTCCTCTCATCCTTCCAGAGCTTACTACCCCAACCAACAAGGTCAAACCTCTTATCCTGCAATGTACAATTTTACTCAGACAACTCCACACAGGAACCCCACTTACCATAACAACCAGAGGGGCAACTACAACCCAAGAAAATCTTTCTGTAGATACTGCAAAAAGTATGGTCACCTTGTAGATAAATGTCCTAAGCTACTTGCTAAAAATGGGAACAATCAGTCTGCTCAGTATGGTGATGGTTCACAAATTAATTCTCAGTCCCCCAGGTCCAATGCAAGGCCTGGTAGAATAGCTGCTAATGCCTATGGTGTTCCTGCTTCCACTCCAACTCAAGATAATTCTGCTCCTCAGATTCCTACTGGAAGCTCCATCTCGCCTGACCAGTACCAGCAGCTGATGCACTTTATTCAACATGTTCAAGTGACAGACACAAATTTTACTGGCTCATCCTCTGCTTCTGCTAACTTTGCAGGTATCTCCAACTGCTCCTGTAGTATGAGTTGTGGTATTTGTTCTTCTCTAGGGTCTGTTTTACAGTCTGACACTTGGATTCTAGATTCTGGGGCATCAGATCATATGATCTCAAACAAATCCCTCCTTACTAATATTACAGACCTTACCATTCCCTATTAGTTACTTTACCAAATGGATACAAAGTTAAGGTGACTTGTGTTGGTACTGTTGAATTGCATGCTTCTGTTACCCTTTCAAAAGTGTTATTTGTGCCTACTTTCAAGTACAATTTGATATCTGTAAACAAGTTGCTTTCACATTCCAATCTCACCTTAACTTTCACTCCTTCTTTATGCTTCCTACAGGGCCCTTCTCTGAAGAGGCCATTGGAACTTGGTAGAGTGGCAGAAGGAATTTATCTCCTTCACATCAACTCACTTTCTCATGCAGATTCTATGTCCCTTGGTCCTTCTACTTTTGTTCATGCAAATTCAATAAATATGAATAGATCTCATGTTTTGTGGCATAATAGGTTAGGTCATCTTCCTTTCTCAAAATTACAGAAATTTTTCATGTATTATTGTTCCTCCTTGTGATAAACAACCATTCATATGTAATATTTGTCCACTTGCTAGACAACAAAGATTTCCTTTTCCACATAGTGAATCTCATGCTGAAAATGTGTTTGATTTGATCCATGTGGACATTTGGGGACCTTATCACACTGTCACCAACTAACATTATAGATATTTCCTCACTATTGTGGATGACTGTAGTAGAAATACCTGGACACACTTGCTTAGCCATATGAGCAATGCTCTATCTGTTCTGAAGTCTTTCTTTTCAATGGTAAATACACAATTTCATCAAAATGTCAAGTGTATTAGAACAGACAATGCTTTGGAACTTGGAACTAGCTTTGAAGCTTCTCAATTTTTTCTCTCTCAGGGTGTCTTGCCTCAAACTTCTTGTCCATACACACCCCAACAAAATGGAGTGGTGGAAAGGAAACATAAGCACTTGCTGGAAACAGGTAGGGCTTTGCTTTTCCAATCTAAACTTCCATTACATTACTGGGGTGATTGTATCTTAACTGCCACTTACTTAATCAATAGATTTCCTAGTGTTTTTCTTCAGGGCAAGAATCCCTATGAAATTCTTCATGGTATCACTCCTTCTTACACTCACTTGAGAAGTTTTGGTTGTTTGTGCTACAGTGTTCTACCAGCTTCTCTCAGAAATAATTTTTCTCCCAGGTCAACTCCCTGTGTCTTTCTTGGCTATATCCCTGGTAAGAAAGCTTACAAGCTACTTACATTGGCTGACCAGAAGGTTCTCATATCTAGGGATGTTGTATTCCATGAGGAAGTTTTTCCCTTTTCTACCAACACCTCTCCTTTTACTTTATTTCCTGATTTTTCCCCTTGTGTTGATGATACCCCTATCATTCCTACCAGCTCCCCAGTTACCCCTACCTCTTCTAGAGTGCCTCCCATGCTGAACCTATTCCTCTCACACCTACACCTCTTCCAGACCCTCATTTCTCTTCCAGATATCCCATTAGAGCGCACAAACAACCTGCCTACTTGAAGGGCTATGTCTGCCTTTCTGCTTCCACCTTCTCTCCCACCATTACCTCCTTACGTGCTTGCCCTAAATCTGTTTGCTGCAGTAGTCTTACTTCCACTAATCAGACTTTATTGACTGGCCTAGATGTAGTTTATGAGCCCTCCTCTTACTACCAGGCTGCTTTATATCCTGCTTGGCAGGAAGCCATGCTGAAAGAGTTTGAGGCCCTTGAGGCCAATAACACTTGGGACATAGTCCCTCTTCCCCCTGGTAAGAAACTAATTGGCAACAAATGGGTCTATAAAATTAAACATAGGGTTGATGGTAGTATTGAAAGGTTTAAGGCACGGTTGGTTGTCAGAGGGGATACACATCAAGAGGGGGTAGACTATACTGAAACTTTTTCTCCTGTGGTTAAGATGACTACAATTAGGACCTTAGTAGCTGTGGTTGTTAAGAAGGGTTGGAACATGTTTCAACTAGATGTGAACAATGCATTCTTGCATGGAGACTTACATGAGGAAGTCTTTATGAAAATTCCTCAGGGTATGGTCTCTCCCGGTCCTAATATGGCTTGTAGATTAAAAAAGTCCCTTTATGGGCTCAAACAAGCTTCTAGACAATGGTACTCTAAGCTCAATGATTCCCTTTTATCTAGAGGATATTCTGCCTCCAAGAATGATTATTCTCTTTTCATCAAATCAGTTGGTCCTCTTATTACTCTTATGGCTGTGTATGTTGATGACATTCTTTTGAGTGGCAATGATGATCAGGAAATGTCTTCTCTTAAGCTATTTTTTGATAGTCAATTCAAGATTAATGAGTTGGGCCATCTTCATTACTTCTTGGGGCAAGAAGTGTTACCAGAACGTGATGGAGTGATCATTTGCCAGAGAAAATTTGCCCTTGACTTGCTGACTGAATTTGATTGTTTAAATTGCTCCTCTGTTGCAAGTCCTATGGATGTCACAATCAAGCTTAAGGCTGGAGTTGGAGACCCTTTTTCTGATCCTTCCTTTTACAGAAAGCTCATGGGGAAGCTAAATTTCTTGACTCATACCAGGCCTGATTTGGCATTCTCAGTCCAATGCCTCAGTCAATTCATGTAGGCTCCTACTACTGCCCATTTATCTGCTGCTTTTCATGTCCTGCAGTATATCAAGGGCACTCTAGGGAAAGGTTTGTTTATGTCTGCTGCTTCAGACCTCATTCTCCAAGCCGATTGTGATTCTGATTGGGCTTCCTGCCCAGATTCAAAGAGATCTGTTAGTGGCTATGTCATTTTACTTGGTGGTTCCTTACTTACTTGGAAGTCTAAGAAATAACACGTTGTGGCTCTCTCCTCGGCTGAGGCAGAGTATCGATCTATGAGCAGGGTGGTTGCAGAATTGGCCTGCTTAACACGCTTACTTGGTGAGCTCACAGTTTCACCTGTTGCTCCTGTCCCACTTCATTGTGACAGCCAATCTGCTATACATATTGCCCGAAATCCTGTGTTTCATGAGCGTACTAAACATATCAAGTTAGATTGTTATTTTGTTCGGGAGAAACTGCATGATAATTTGATCTCGTTATCTTTTGTTCCCAGTAAGTTGCAATTGGCTGATATGCTGACCAAGCCTCTTACTGGTGTTACTCATCGCTTCATACTTGGCAAGTTGGGTGTGGCCAACCACCCTCCAACTTGAGAGGGGGTGTTAGACTAGTGATTTAGCCGTGTAATTAACTCATTAGTTAGTCGTTATATTTATGTGTATTGGGCAGTAGGCCTACTTTTCTTATTAGTTTATTCTTGTAATTGTATTTGGGTTTGACCCATATTTCTGAGTATATAATGAACATTGGGCTGAAGTTCATGCCCATGCTTTCATTTCCAAACCGACTTTGTACGTGCCTCTTGTTCCTCTCTCTCTCTGCTCTCACGATTCCACAAGAACTTTCCCCAATTTCATGTTATACTTTGCATTCTAACAGTTGACGGAGCTGGTGTCCTCCCCATTGCATTTTCAGTGTCAATATCCTGCTGATGATTGTGTTCAATGTTCAGCATCAGATTATGTTACAGAAGGCAAAAGTATGAAGCAAGAACAATACTAGAAAAAAAGTTGCATTGTTTTATACTACAAGTTAGAGTGCATCTAACCTTTTACATGACAGTAGTGTTTGAGCCAACTTGTGCATACCTCGATTAATCCTTCGGGCATCCTGTACATCCTACAAGAATAGATGTCGAGAAGTATTCCTCATCAAGAATGGAGCAATAGAGCACGCATAAAGTATTATAGTTGAGATCCGTATATAAGTTCCCCCGGTTGTTACTCTTATGTTCAACCACAATAAATGAGTTAAGGGTGCAAGTATTGAAGCAGTATCACCTACCTTTCCCTTTTTTCCTATTTTAGTCAAATAGTGTATCTGATTTTTATTTAACTTGTTCCACCAGCAACATACATGGAATATAATGCTGAGGGGTTTTAGAAGAAGAAGACCAAGAGAAGAGCGTAATAACAATTTGCTTCATAAAATAACCTGTTTAATGAAGTGATTTTTCATTGTAGGACGAATCCAAAAAAATTTGCATGCTCTTTAGAGGGGATAGTACCTTTTCATCAAGAAATCTGTGCAGAAAGCTATCATATCATTTGTAGGAATCAACATAAATTAACATCTGGTAGGAGGAAAAAAGATGCAGAACTAAGTTTCATGATAAAAAAGACTTTACAATCAAGAGATCCTGCTGGTTCTGAATTCCAAGTGCAATGCATTGTATTAGACAGTAACATGAAGCCAAAATAACAGTCTAAATGATTAAATATGCATGCAAAACAAAATACCTGATTCAGAGCACTCTTTGGAGATACATACTCAGCTACCAAATTACAAGTACCTATAAATTTATAATGTTTATACTTTCATGCACAAAACACTGTTGGCAATTTGACCCAAAAAACTCTTTAGAGATTGAAATCCAAAGGCACATTGCACGGCAGTAGCCAGTTCAACGAAGTGAAACTAAGACAACAAACTTCCATTTTTTTTCCTTTACTTTTAAGTAAGCTGCCCTTTTCCTCTTCCCTCTCGACATCAAGATAATTGACGAAGAAGGTGTTTTTAACATGTTTTGCTAAAGTAGAAAAGATAAACATTTAACGTTAATTCGAATATAGAATATTTAAATTTTTTAAAATGTAATTTACATTTTTAAAACTGCATAAAGAATATTTTAAGTCACAATAACTTATAATTTAAAATAATTAAAAAATATATGGAATCATCGCTAGAATAGAAACTCATTTGATTCTCAAAAAAATGATTATTCACGTAAGTTGAAATTGAGAGGATAGTATTAAACAAAAGAGAACGGATTGTACCGCAGGGGAAATGGTCCCAGGGAAAACGGGTAGAGGTGAGCCTATATGATACAGGGATTTAGAGACGTGTAGGTAGAAAAGGGGAATAAAGAAAGGAAGAAAACAACAAAAACGAGAAAGTGGAATAAGTGGGAAAAATATACTCCTAAAGGAAACTTAAATGAAATCAATATACAACCAGGAAAAATAAAATAAGAAAAGAAAAGGCCATAGGATATATTTCGTTAAAATGGAAATATTTTACAAATTGTGAAATTGAAATCTATTAGTTTCAAATTAAACATCGATCAAAGTTGGACTAAATAGTCTGTTAGCTTGAATAAGCTTGGAAGTTTTGACTGATGATTAAGGAACGGATTCAAAGGACCTGTTCTTTTAGATCATTGCAGCTGAATAAATAATTATGCAAAATCAATTAAGCAGGAAAATTAATTATTATCCTATTGTCTAATGTTTATCTTGATAATTATGCAGAGTTGTGCGTGATAAGAAAAGATTGCATAAGATTAGGATAAGGCTTGAAGATAAGCAAGGAGTTCAATTAGGACTCAAACTCTTGGAGGCTTTGGAGTTCTAATTGCTCAAGACTCCTCAGATTTCAAAGCTATAAGAAGAGGAGCATTTCAGCTGTTGAAGTTACGCACAAATACAAAGAAAAAAGAGCTATATCATTGTTGAGTCAAAATTATATTTGTGTAGTCATCAAGCTACAGGGAACTAAGTAAAGAACTTGTTCCTTAGATTGAGTCTTGTCAAAGTTCAGTCTTAGTTCATCTGTAGTAGGGTATATCAAATTGTACTATTTTCTTTCATAGAAGCACTGTAAGAGTACGTGCTATTCAAGTCTTGTTACTTGGAGGAACTTCAGTGATCGTGAAAAATGTCACTAAAGGATTAGAGTTAGTCCTAAGTTAGTAAGAAGGTAGTCTTATAACCAAGTGAGTCTTTATACATAGTGAAGTTGAAATCCTACTTGGAAAAGTAGGTCGTGGTTTTTTGATCCCGAGTTCAAGGGGTTTTTCTACGCTAATATTAGGTGTTCATTTACTTACAGTTTTAATTCCGCATATAATATAGTAAAGGAACACATTTTAAGGAACTGGTCCTTAAAACAGTAAAGTGGTGTATCTTGGAAAATATCAATTGGTATCAGAGCGGGTTATCCTTGAAGAGGCTAACACCTTAGGATTAGAATGAGTGCCCCACAAGGAAACTCCAAGGGTCAGTCCACTGTTAAGCCACCATTGTTCAATGATATTGCAGGTAAGGAAATCTGAGATGCATTGCAGGTTGCTCATAAAGGAACCAATCAGGTTAAAAGATCTAGAGGTACACTTCTCTTTGCTGAATATGAAAATTTTAAAATGAGAGAAGGAGAAACAATTTCTAAAATGTACACTAGGTTTAATGCTATTGCAACTGAACTTATCTCTCTTGGAAGAATCTTAACTGTAGAAGATAGAGTTGAAAAGATCTTGACTAGAGTACTTCTAGGTTCTTGGAAAATTAAAGCATGTGCTATCATTGAAAGCAAGGATCTTAGTACTCCCTCCTTAGATGAACTTATAGATAATCTAAGAACATATGAACTGAGGAAGAAAGTCAAGAACATAGGAGAATTAGTTAAAACTGAACCTAATTTAGCTTTATCTGCGGCTAACAATTTTGTTGATGATGAGAAGGAACTGGTCCTTATAGCCAGAAATGTCCAAAGATTCCTGAATAAGAAGGGATCTAGTAGACAAGATAGATCTTCTAACATGAAACAGGGAGGAGAATGCTTCAAATGTGGAATCATGGAGCACTACATTAGCAAATGCCCAGTCATGGAAGAATAATGGAAAAAAAAGTATGTTGAAAAGAGAAAGGCTAAGGAACAGTTCCGAAAGAAGAATGGACCTCCCAAAGCAATAGTTGCTGGCCGGCAAGATAGTGAAGATAAGCAGTCAGATGATGATCTGGATGATGAGCTGGCTCTAATTGCTCTTGAAGATTCAGATGATGAAGAAGATGCAGAGGTATTTGTTTCTAAACTTAGACAAGATGTGAAAAGCATGCCTAGAGAGAAATTAGTCAAAGTATTTCACACTGTGCTAAATGATTTTAAATCTCTATGGGATGGCAACCATCAACTGCATGATGAAATCGATAGTTTAGGAGCAGAATGCAAAGAAGCGGTAATTAAAAATGACTTTCTGAAAAGAAAAATTAGCATGCTTAAGGAACAGGTCCTCACACTTGAATCAACTGTTCAGGAATTAGAAAATGTTAAAACAGTTGAAAAGGGTAAAGGTATTGCTAATTCTCATCAGATCATTGCTGAAGAGAAACTAAAAGTCACAGTTGATGAATTGTGCAAAAAAGATGAAAAGATAAGATCTTTGGAAGAAGACTTGGTTAAAACAAAAATGGAGCTAGGAAAAACTGTAAACTGGAACAACTCTTCTGAAGCACTAGAATGGTTACAGGAAAATCATAGTAGTAACAGGAAGGGTATTGGATTCATGAAAGCACAGTTTCATCCAAATGGGATCCAAAGAGTAAGTACTTATCACTTCCTGAAAACTGGCTATGCACTCATTGTGGGAACACTGGTCACCGGAAAGAGAATTGCAAATCTTTAAAAATGGCTGCACAGAGGAACAGGTCCTATAAACCTGTTCAAAATTATGTGAGGAAAAAAACTGTTCACACAAAGAAACCATTATCATTCTGGGCTATGAGAGATTTAATTCACCCTTTTGTTAAAAGAAAGGGACCCAAACTAGTTTGGGTTCCTAAAATTAACCCCTAGTTTTCTTTTTGCAGGCTGGAGTAAAAGTGAGGAGTGACAAGATGGTACATGAACAGTGGTTGCTCGAAGCACATGACAGGACAGAAGGAACTGTTCCATTCACTCTCAGCCTTCCAAGGAGGAAGTGTTTCCTTCGGTAATGGTAAGAAAGGGGAAATCATTGGCATTGGAATGGTAGGTAGGTCTGATTCACATAGTATAGACAATGTGTTTCTAGTAGATGGGCTGAAGCATTGCTTATTGAGTATATCTCAACTGTGTGACAAAGGTAATAATGTTAATTTCTCATCTACTGGATGCACTGTGACTAACCAAACTTCTGGAGAGATTATTTTGCAGGGAAATAGACATGGAAAAATTTACAAGGTAGACTTGTTGATACTATCTGATGGAAGCTTGAGTTGCTTAAGTGTGGTGCAAAATGATCCCCTCCTATGGCACAAAAGACTTGGCCATGCCAGTCTTTCACAACTGAACAAACTTGTGTCCAAGGATTTGGTAATAGGTCTTCCTAACATCAAGTTTAAGGATGAAAAAGTATGTGAAGCATGTTGAACCCCAAAAATTACCCCGAAAAGGATAAATTCCGGAATATCGACAGGATGGGCTAACTCTTTTGGAGTTTTTGGAGTCGCCACCCAATTTAAGGAAAACAGGGAACCAAATTAACAAATGCGTGCAAAACTCCGTTTTTATAAAAAAGACGGTCTTTCTTCCAGAGATTCTAAAAGTAAGAGGTTTTATTAATTTCGGAAGAAGGTTTTTAAGGCACTTCCGAAATTCCGTAAAATACGGTTAATCCGACAGGTTTCCAAATATTTGCAAAATATGCTTTTCTAAAAAAAAATTATCTAAAATAATTAATTGAAATAAAACTTGTTTATAAAAATATTTTAATTTTTGCACGCATTTTGCTAATTTGCCCCAGTTTGCAATAAATTAAATAACGACTTCAAAAATAAAAAGGATAATGCACATAAAGTAAAGCAATATACCAAGCAATCAAATATTATTATCAAATAAAATAATTCACACATTTTATTTACATAAATATCTAAGGAAGGCAAAGTTAAAGATAGAACCGGTAAATTGATCAACTCGCGGGAGTCTTGATTTTTTCTAAAATTCCTAAGTCTTATTTCTGAATGCTCGGGTCCGAATTCAATCTCCAAATGACTCCAATGCAACAGAAGTTAGCCAAAAAAGCGTTCCCGAATTGCTCGTGCCAAGATGTACCTCGTAATAAAATGGGAATTTAAACTAAATTAGTACGATAATAAAGCGTAATAATTAATAAAATAAAATAACAATAATAAAGTAATAATAATAATAATAATAATAATAATAATAATAACAATAACAATAACAATAATAAAGTAATAATAATAATAATAATAATATATAAAATAAAATGTAATAATAGTAATAATAATAAAGGGGGTTATTTTTGCAAAATTTAGGCTCAGATTTGTATGACGTATCATGTAGAGGCTCGGATATTGATACGGTTGCAAACACGCCGGCCGGACGTGTTGCCATGCCAGGTACCAATTCCGTTACTCTATTCAACTTGCTTTTGCGTTAAAGTGCATACATTCATCATCGCCTTTTGCTTTAGGGACACGGGAACGGGACGGTTCAAGTGTAGTATCATGTTCAAAATCCGTCAATTCATTATCCGTCAATTCCTTGTGTCGGCCTCAATACGTGCATATGTATTTTCATCGGCCCGTAACGTTGTGTTTGTACTTGTTCAAACTTCACGGTGTAACATCTGTTCCATCATCTGCATTTCAAAGGACTGGTCAATCCAAAGAATTAGAGAATAAATATATATAGCAGAGTCAACAACAAAATTATATCCAAGGATAAGCACAAAATCCAGTCCAGCAAACGACATAATTGTTGGTCAAACCAATGGCTTAGTCAAATTATGAGGAGAACAGTAGCCATAGCAATCGGACGAAGATAAAATCTTCACCACACCAACACCCACAACATCTTCAAACGAGATTTGCAACAAAAGCAACTACAATAGTAACCTATGAACACCCAACAAAATTCAGAAAGTAAAGAGACAAGGATGCAAGATCCTCAGCTTGAAAAGATAAAACCAGAGCAACATCAACAAAGCCAACATCTATGGCCTTTCCGTTAAAGCGACAGTGACAACAACGAAACCAGGATACACCAGCGAATGAAAAGAGGAGGAGCGACACCAACCCCTTTAGTGGGGGCGTCACTACGACTCCGGTGGCATCGTTACAAACTCCACCACTCCCTCTTTAATCTCAGTACAAGTCAACGGATCTGCTGAATCAGAGAAATGTAACACCGATCCAACAGTCAAAATTCACAGCCACTATTCGCGTAGACAGAGGAAACCATCTTACAAACATCAAAATTCTAGTGAACGATTAGCGGTAACAACGAGCCAAATAACAGCGGAAAACAAGATCGACACCCATGGTTAAACAAATTCCGGTGGGACAACGGTGACGACGAATCCGAACAACGGTGAAATAGGAGGAGGAGCAACACCGATCGACGGCGTCACTACCACTCCGCCTCTTTCTTTATTTCCAGTTTCGACAAACGGGTAAACGAAATAAGAGGAATCAAACAAAGTGATCAATAATGGTGTTTTTCCGATCAAAGTCACAGCGGCTAACGGGGTTCTACCACTAACCCATTTCTCTAATCCCCGTTCCTGATCTGTTCGTTTTTGTATATTGGAGTGTGGGGTTTTGAGTAATGGAGAGGGATAAGGAGATGGGGTTCGGCTGGTTTTTCAAATGGGTGTTGCGGCTGAGGTTCTCCAATGATAGTGGGGGTGTAGGGTTTCTTTTATGTGAGTAAGATAATAGTGGGTTGTGTAGATGATGAATGAATAGTGTGTATGTGTTATATGGGCTTTGCAAAAACAATTTTAAATTGCAATTTAAGAACATATTTAGCCATTTATTAAATTAAACAAATAATTATATAATACGCTGCAAATGAAGGAACGACTTGCGATTTTTGCCATTTTCCTTTAAAATTAGCCATTTATTTGCAATCTTCAAAATTAACCTTAATTTTAAAATAATTATAAATTTAATTAAAATCCGGGACAAAATTGGGTGTCAACAGCTGCCCCTCTTTACCCGGAAAGGATGAAAGAGTTTCCAGGGTAAAGAAGTTGACGTGAAACCCAATTTTGTCACGGTAAAGCCAAGGTTCTGATTCCTGGGATCAAAATGCGAGGCTTCTGGACATGGCCGAACTACGGTTTCCGAGTTGCCTACATATCTCGAGCTGAAAGAGAATCAGGCCATATGTAGTTCGACGCGATTTGAAAATCAAAGACGAGATAGTAACGACTACTCAAACGCGGGAAAAGAGGCTTGTAATCACCCAAGTTATGAAAATGTGGTCGACGACACACCCATAAAGAGGGGTTTACACGGACATAGCTTCCACTGCATCTCGACAATCGAGCCATCTTGTCTTTAATCTCAAACCTCAGACTCAGGGTTAGTAAAAACTTACCTCTAGGGCGGATGACTTATGCGGGTGCGATTCTTCAGGTCTTCGTTGACGAGTCTAGCTCATATCAACGATTGCCCGGTTTATTGCTCAGAAAAGCTCCACGTAATGCTCCAAATGCTGCTGCGGTGCTGCTAAAAATCCTGTAATAATCTCAACAAACGGTAAACGTGCAACTGCTAATAAACTGTAATAATTGGAATAAGAAATAAATAAAGTGATAACAAAATTGTAAATGCGGGTGGTGATATCATCAAAAGTTCTTCCTTCGATCAACTGACAAGATACTCCGCCCGGAGAACCTCTAAGCTGATCCTTATTCATGATACGCCTCCAGTTGTCTATGGTAGGATTCATAACAATAGCGCCTTCGATTGTCTACGATAGGCTTCATAAAAGGCCTCCAATTGTTTATGGTAGGCTTCAAATGATAATGACGTCTTCGATTGTATACGATAGACTTGATAAAGAACCACGCCTCCGATTGTCTACGGTAGACTTGGTAAATGTGATGTCTCCGATTGTTTACGGTAGACTTCATGATAGGGCCTCCAATTGTCTATGGTAGGCTTCAAATGATAAGGCCTTCGATTGTCTACGATAGGCTTCAAAATAAGGCCTCCAATTGCTTATGGTAGGCATGAATGCTAATGAAGTCTTCGCTTGCTTACGATAGACTTGATAATAAGACCCCCCCCGATTGCTTACGGTAGGATCAATAATAAAAGAGCCTTCAATTGCTTATGATAGGCTTCAAAATAAGGCCTCCAATTGCTTATGGTAGGCATGAATGCTAATGAAGTCTTCGCTTGCTCACGATAGACTTGATGATAAGATCCCCCGATTGCTTACGGTAGGATCAATAATAAAAGAGCCTTCAATTGCTTATGATAGGCTTCAAAATAAGGCCTCCAATTGCTTATGGTAGGCATGAATGCTAATGAAGTCTTCGCTTGCTCACGATAGACTTGATGATAAGATCCCCCGATTGCTTACGGTAGGATCAATGATAAAAGAGCCTTCAATTGCTTATGATAGGCTTCAAAATAAGGCCTCCAATTGCTTATGGTAGGCATGAATGCTAATGAAGTCTTCGCTTGCTCACGATAGACTTGATGATAAGATCCCCCGATTGCTTACGGTAGGATCAATGATAAAAGAGCCTTCAATTGCTTATGATAGGCTTCAAAATAAGGCCTCCAATTGCTTATGGTAGGCATGACGCAATTTGTAAGTGAAAGCTGCAATATCTTTGATAAATTGTCTTCCCATCCACTGGCGAAGCAATAAAGCAAATGTGAAGGCATAGTGCAAGGCATTTTCAACAATCTTGACAAATCAACTGGCAAGCCGGTCGGGCACGCAGCAAGGAGGGTCTTGGGGTTGATTGTCTACAAATCAGCTGGCGAGCCGGTCCGGCACGAAGCAAGGAGGGTCTCGGGGCTGACCTGTTAACCTGCTAAGCTAAAAGTAAAGCGGTTCATAATATAAAGCAAGTGCAAAGGCATAATTGAAAGCAAGTGCAAAGGCATAATTGAAAGCAGGTGCAAGGCAATTTGAACATCTTGACAAATCAACTGGCAAGCCGGTCGGGCACGCAGCAAGGAGGGTCTTGGGGTTGATTGTCGAACAAATCAGCTGGCGAACCGGTCCGGCACGAAGCAAGGAGGGTCTCGGGGCTGACCTGTTATACTAAAAGTAAAGCAAGTCATAATATAAAGCAAGTGCAAAGGCATAATTGAAAGCAAGTGCAAAGGCATAATTGAAAGCAGGTGCAAGGCAATTTGAACATCTTGACAAATCAACTGGCAAGCCGGTCGGGCACGCAGCAAGGAGGGTCTTGGGGTTGATTGTCTACAAATCAGCTGGCGAGCCGGTCCGGCACGAAGCAAGGAGGGTCTCGGGGCTGACCTGTTAACCTGCTAAGCTAAAAGTAAAGCGGTTCATAATATAAAGCAAGTGCAAAGGCATAATTGAAAGCAAGTGCAAAGAAAAGCAGTTCGGGAATGTAAAGCAATGCAAGAGCCATTTGGCAGATCAATGGGCGAGATAGTCCAACAAAGGGAATCCTCGTAGCCGATGGTCAACCTGAAAGAGTAAAGCGAGGCATTAATTTTAAAGCAAGTGTGAAGGCGTAATTCAAGATAAGTGCAAAGCAAAGTAGTGCGGAAAAGTAGTCAGTGCGATAGCCATTGATAAATCAATTGGCGAGACAATCCGGCAAGGATGGCCTTGTGCGGATTATAGCCTGAAACAAAGAGATGCCCTATTTGGCTTAGTTTTGAAAACACCAAACAAGCCTCGGCTTTGTCGCCTATTAGGAATGAAAGTCATAGGGGTAGAAATGCCGCCTGTTCGGCAATAACTCATGACAAAGCGTAATGCTTTAAGTTATGAGGAGTCAATTTGAAGGCAATCATGGATTGTAATGCGTCTGGAATATTCACATTATCCTGCATGTCTTAACAAACTTATCAGCGACGTAAGGCCATTAAAATATGTATTGCAAATGTATAAATGCCTCAGGAGGCTGCAAAATGTGATTAAGAAAGTGTAGAATATTAAAACACCTATCGAGTCCATAAAATTACGCCTTAGAGGCATTCACATAATAAACACCTTCGAGGTGACATAAATACGCCTCCGGGGCAACAAAATAACGCCTTAGAGGCATTCAAATAATTAACACCTTCGAGGTGACACAAATACGCCTCCGGGGCAACAAAATCACGCCTTCGAGACATTCAAATAATTAACACCTTCGAGGTGATATAAATACGCCTCCGGGGCAACAAGATTACGCCTTCGAGGCATTCAAATAAATAACACCTTCGAGGTGACATAAATACGCCTCCGGGGCAACAAAATTTCGCCTTCGAGGCATTCAAATAACTAACACCTTCGAGGTGACAAAAATACGCCTCTGGGGCAACAAGATTACGCCTTCGAGGCATTCATATAACTAACACCTTCGAGGTGACATAAATACGCCTCCGGGGCAATAAAATTACGCCTTCGAGGCATTCAAATAATTAACACCTTCGAGGTGACACAAATACGCCTCCGGAAGCGTGAAATATAAAAGACGCTTATCGAAAGCGTAAACACATGAATACGTTATACTCTTTGAACTCTTCCGCGGAGGAATGGTCTTGACTACAAAATAAAGTGAGCCCCCAGGATCGGCAATATAATAGCGTCTTCGATTGTTTACGATAGACTTGGAGTTGATACTTGTAGAATAGCCTGCAAAATAAAGTTTTAATTAAATTTGCATGGACAAGAAAATGTCAAAGATAAAGGGGATATAAAGTGAGAGTTTAAGCCGTCCGGCTTATGTTGGTGAAGCCCTAAAGAGTTGAGTGTTATCCTTGAGAAAACTGAGTTAATGCTTAATTCCTGCAAAGTGTAAAGTAAAGTTGCCAATAAAGCAATGAACTTTGATTAGGCAAGGGCAGAAATAGAGAGAAAATAAAGTCGTTTCGCGTATGCGATTGAATCAGATAACGCTTCCAATCTCGGTCGGTTATCTTGGCAACATTGTTCAATGTGTATGACAAATACTCTATGAGGAATTGATAGTTGCTAGTTTCCTCATCTTGTTGCTTTGAAAATTCCTGCGCTCAAGGAAAAATCATTAGTTTTGGGAGGGAGGGGGAAGCGTTTGATTTGCAGACTTCATCCTGATCTTGTCGCTTCCGCTGCTTCCTCGTCCTCCTTGGACTTGGATTTGCGAATTGCTTTCAGAAACTTGGCTCATGAACTCAAATAGCATAGATTTTCGAAAAAATAGAGGCAAGATAAAATATTTTAATGCAATATAGCAAGTGAAATAAGCATGCAAATGAAGTCAAAGATGCATTTTGAAAATTCTGCCTTGACTTAAACTTGTAACATATTTTAAAACAAACTGAACGTCCTTTGTCTTAGACTTTGCACTGTTTGCTTAACCGATTTCAAATTCTTGCCAACTCATCTTTAATATCCAACCCTGTTTCTTGCAAAATTCTGCCCCAGTTATTATCTTGCGCATCTCTAACTCATTTTGCAAAAATTGCCCCAGTTGTCCTTCTTGGGGGAAAATAAAATTTAAAATGCTAAAGGGTCGAGCCCGATGGGGGAGCCTACGTATCCCTCCTTGGGAATCAGACCGTGCGTAGTTCTGCATCACTGCTTCAATGCCATATACCAATAAAATAAAAGCTGCCCCAGTTGAAGTTCTAACAGATAGTGCAATATCCAAAGAGCGCAGACAATAACTTTCAGTTCATCGCTTTCAAATTGTTCAGTTGTTTGGCTATACATTACAAGCAAAGCTTTGGCAAGTTTATCAATTTTAATTTTAAAATGGAAACAAATGCAAGCGTAAATAATATAATAAGAATGAGATACATTTTACTTCAATTTTTCATAAATTCAAAATGAGTTGATTCAGATTAACATAAGCTTTAAATTACAATGCGATTCAGGGCCTCAACCCGAATTAAAAATTGAAAATAATGCTACTAAGTTCAATCGCCAAGTACTTTCAAACAATGCCATTAGCTTCTGGTACTGCGCCGTTCACGAGCTAAAGCGTCTACCATCAATCATATCTCGAAACATTTGCATGGTGGATGGTCTGCCACTTCAACAAATCCAACATTTGATAGAGAAGTAAACAAAACAAAAGAAACCTCACAAAGGGTAACTAAGACAGTTTGCATGTCATTCATAGGATTGCATACAAGCAAGCGACACCTAGTATTTGACGCATTTTGAGCAAATAACGCAAGGCAGGCAATTAACATTTCAACACAGCTCATGCTCTCCACAGAATCTGCACAAAATTCTAAACACAAATGCCTAAACCCGAAACAATCCTCCATAGCTTTTGCAAACATCCACACTCCTCCAAGAACAACTCCCAATTGCTTTACAACATCCAGGGAGAAATTTCCAACTGCCTCCACAATACCAGACTGCAAATCACGAAAGGCGCCAATTGACCTTTCAAAATAAAACCTCACTGGTCCTCGGCTTTAGACAAGCCTCTCAGCTTCCTAGGTTTTGCAAGGCTCACAGACCTTGTTCATAGGGCTCCTCACTGGTCCTCGGCTTTGATTAAGCCTCTCAGTTTCCTAGGTAGCCAAGACCGCACTGGTCTTCAAGGAGGGACCCCACTGGTCATTCAAAGACATAGGGGCTTCGCTCTCCTAGTATGCGACAAGCATACTTCAATTTTTACAAAGTTGCAGCTGGATAATCAACATAGGCCTGCACACACGCAAAGCCATCCACGAGAGGGACCCCACTGATCTTTTTAAAGACACCAGGGGCTTCGCCTCTTAGAGCTCACTACACCAAACCATCTCCAAAACACAAACCAACCAAATCTGCCGAACTTCCCCCCAAACTAAGGTGTATATGCATGCATGACCTAATCTCCTTCTAAGAGTGGGCTAACGGTTGAGGCAAACAGGTGAGTGGCAGGCGGCTTCGTGGTCGAATAACTCCCACGACAATCCGCCGGTACACCAACTCGTCAAAGGGTTCTTTAGTGGAAGAAAGTGCGGGTGCGTATGCACACACCTCGCGGGTATTTGAGTGAGAATGCAAGAGGTTCCCAGGAGTGGGGGAAATATGAACGGAATGCCAGTTTATATGTGCGCAAATAAGAGTGTAGTGACATGCGTTTCGTGGCACACAAACAAACAGATATAATAGAGCAAAAATAAATTAAGCATGCTAGTTGCAAATAATTGGAAACCTTTATGGTCAAAACCTTTATTGCTCCCCAGCGGAGTCGCCATGCTGTTGAACCCCAAAAATTACCCCGAAAAGGATAAATTCCGGAATATCGACAGGATGGGCTAACTCTTTTGGAGTTTTTGGAGTCGCCACCCAATTTAAGGAAAACAGGGAACCAAATTAACAAATGCGTGCAAAACTCCGTTTTTATAAAAAAGACGGTCTTTCTTCCAGAGATTCTAAAAGTAAGAGGTTTTATTAATTTCGGAAGAAGGTTTTTAAGGCACTTCCGAAATTCCGTAAAATACGGTTAATCCGACAGGTTTCCAAATATTTGCAAAATATGCTTTTCTAAAAAAAAATTATCTAAAATAATTAATTGAAATAAAACTTGTTTATAAAAATATTTTAATTTTTGCACGCATTTTGCTAATTTGCCCCAGTTTGCAATAAATTAAATAACGACTTCAAAAATAAAAAGGATAATGCACATAAAGTAAAGCAATATACCAAGCAATCAAATATTATTATCAAATAAAATAATTCACACATTTTATTTACATAAATATCTAAGGAAGGCAAAGTTAAAGATAGAACCGGTAAATTGATCAACTCGCGGGAGTCTTGATTTTTTCTAAAATTCCTAAGTCTTATTTCTGAATGCTCGGGTCCGAATTCAATCTCCAAATGACTCCAATGCAACAGAAGTTAGCCAAAAAAGCGTTCCCGAATTGCTCGTGCCAAGATGTACCTCGTAATAAAATGGGAATTTAAACTAAATTAGTACGATAATAAAGCGTAATAATTAATAAAATAAAATAACAATAATAAAGTAATAATAATAATAATAATAATAATAATAATAATAATAACAATAACAATAACAATAATAAAGTAATAATAATAATAATAATAATATATAAAATAAAATGTAATAATAGTAATAATAATAAAGGGGGTTATTTTTGCAAAATTTAGGCTCAGATTTGTATGACGTATCATGTAGAGGCTCGGATATTGATACGGTTGCAAACACGCCGGCCGGACGTGTTGCCATGCCAGGTACCAATTCCGTTACTCTATTCAACTTGCTTTTGCGTTAAAGTGCATACATTCATCATCGCCTTTTGCTTTAGGGACACGGGAACGGGACGGTTCAAGTGTAGTATCATGTTCAAAATCCGTCAATTCATTATCCGTCAATTCCTTGTGTCGGCCTCAATACGTGCATATGTATTTTCATCGGCCCGTAACGTTGTGTTTGTACTTGTTCAAACTTCACGGTGTAACATCTGTTCCATCATCTGCATTTCAAAGGACTGGTCAATCCAAAGAATTAGAGAATAAATATATATAGCAGAGTCAACAACAAAATTATATCCAAGGATAAGCACAAAATCCAGTCCAGCAAACGACATAATTGTTGGTCAAACCAATGGCTTAGTCAAATTATGAGGAGAACAGTAGCCATAGCAATCGGACGAAGATAAAATCTTCACCACACCAACACCCACAACATCTTCAAACGAGATTTGCAACAAAAGCAACTACAATAGTAACCTATGAACACCCAAAAAAATTCAGAAAGTAAAGAGACAAGGATGCAAGATCCTCAGCTTGAAAAGATAAAACCAGAGCAACATCAACAAAGCCAACATCTATGGCCTTTCCGTTAAAGCGACAGTGACAACAACGAAACCAGGATACACCAGCGAATGAAAAGAGGAGGAGCGACACCAACCCCTTTAGTGGGGGCGTCACTACGACTCCGGTGGCATCGTTACAAACTCCACCACTCCCTCTTTAATCTCAGTACAAGTCAACGGATCTGCTGAATCAGAGAAATGTAACACCGATCCAACAGTCAAAATTCACAGCCACTATTCGCGTAGACAGAGGAAACCATCTTACAAACATCAAAATTCTAGTGAACGATTAGCGGTAACAACGAGCCAAATAACAGCGGAAAACAAGATCGACACCCATGGTTAAACAAATTCCGGTGGGACAACGGTGACGACGAATCCGAACAACGGTGAAATAGGAGGAGGAGCAACACCGATCGACGGCGTCACTACCACTCCGCCTCTTTCTTTATTTCCAGTTTCGACAAACGGGTAAACGAAATAAGAGGAATCAAACAAAGTGATCAATAATGGTGTTTTTCCGATCAAAGTCACAGCGGCTAACGGGGTTCTACCACTAACCCATTTCTCTAATCCCCGTTCCTGATCTGTTCGTTTTTGTATATTGGAGTGTGGGGTTTTGAGTAATGGAGAGGGATAAGGAGATGGGGTTCGGCTGGTTTTTCAAATGGGTGTTGCGGCTGAGGTTCTCCAATGATAGTGGGGGTGTAGGGTTTCTTTTATGTGAGTAAGATAATAGTGGGTTGTGTAGATGATGAATGAATAGTGTGTATGTGTTATATGGGCTTTGCAAAAACAATTTTAAATTGCAATTTAAGAACATATTTAGCCATTTATTAAATTAAATAAATAATTATATAATACGCTGCAAATGAAGGAACGACTTGCGATTTTTGCCATTTTCCTTTAAAATTAGCCATTTATTTGCAATCTTCAAAATTAACCTTAATTTTAAAATAATTATAAATTTAATTAAAATCCGGGACAAAATTGGGTGTCAACAAAGCATGTGCCAGGGGGAAGCAGGTAAAGTCCTCCTTCAAACTAAAGAAACAGGTAAGTACCACTAAACCTTTGGAACTGGTCCATATAGATTTATGTGGACCAGTGAGAACAATGAGTCGTAGAGGTAAGAAGTATGTTATGGTGTTGGTTGATGATTACTCCAGATTTATATGAACTATATTTCTTGCATCTAAGGAAGAAGCTTTTAATGCATTTTCAATCTTTGCTAAGAAAGCTCAAAGGACTCTAGATAGTCATATTGTTGCCATTAGGTCTGATCATGAAATTGACTAGGAAAATTTGATCCGAGAAGTGATGATGAAGTCTTTGTTGGTTATTCTTCAAATAATAAATCTTATAGAGTCTTTAACAAGAAAACATTGAAAATTGAAAAAAGTATGCATATTAAATTTGATGAAACTGACAGTCTTACTCAAGAACAGGTACACGAGGATGAAGAGATTGGAATGCTGAAACATGGTGAAATTGATCCACAAATGCAGACATTGGATGGGGATACTATGAGAAGTGAACTGCAAGGAACTGTTCCTCATGACAGAACGGAGAAGAGCAGCACAGAAACAAGGGGAACAAATGTTGGTTCCACCTCACAAACTGGCAGTGCTACTCCCTCAGTAACTGTTCCTCGACAAGGAACTTCTGAAGATGGTCTGATACTCAAGCCTTACAAGTATCAAGGTTCACATATTGTAGATTAAATAATCTCAGACAAGACTGCTGGAATTCAAACTAGATCAGCAGTCACAAATCACAATTTGAGGAGTTGAATCAAGTCCAAAGGAGTCAAGTTTGGCATCTGGAACCAAACTAAGTAACAGGTCCATCATATGAACAAAATTGATTTTTAGGAACAAACTTGCTGAGGATGGTATGATAACCAGGAATAAAGCTAGACAAAGCCTTGTATGGACTCAAGCAGGCACCAAGAGCATGGTATGAACGTTTATCAAAATTTCTACTTCAGAATGGATATAAAAGAGGTAAAATTGATAGCACACTGCTTTTTGAAACAAAAAGGTAAGCATCTCTTAATTGTTCAAATTTATGTAGATGAAATAATTTTTTTTGTGCTACTTGTGAAAATCTGAGTTAAGGAAATTGATACACCAATTGCCACTGCTACTAAATTAGATCTTGATGAACATGGCAATTCAATTGATCAAAAATGTATAGAGCCATGATTGGTTCTTTGCTTTATTTAACTACTAGTGGACCTGACATTGTGTTTAGTGCTGGCTTATGTGCAACGTTTCAGGATCCTAAGGAATCTCATTTGAAAGCTGTTAAAAGGATATTAAGATATCTGAAAGGAACAGGTTCCTTGAGACTTTGGTATCAAAAGGTGGTAAATTTAATCTTGTTGGATATACTGATGCTGACTATGCAGTTTTCCTTGTTGATAGAAAAAGTACCTCAGGTATGGCACATTTTCTTGGTGAGTGTTTAGTTTCATGGGGAACCAAGAAACAAAATTCAGTGGCACTTTCCACTGCAGAGGCTGAGTATGTGGTAGCTGCCTCATGTTGTTCACAATTGTTGTGGATTAAGCAGCAATTACAAGATTTTTGTGTTGATGTAGGAACTGTTCCTATCTATTGTGATAACACTAGTGCAATTAACATGACAAAGAATCTTGTGCATCACAAAAGAACTAAACACATTGACATAAAACACTATTTCTTGAGGGATCATGATGAGAAGGGTTTAATTACGATAGCCTTTTGTCCTACTGAAAAATAAATTGTTGATATTTTCACTAAGGCTTTAGGTAGAGATCATTTTGAAAGGGACATGTTAGAATTAGGGATGATTAAATTCACCTAAGTCTGATCAGCTTTACTTCATACATTGGCTAGAAAATTTGGCTTAAAAATGAATTTTATTAAAGTCAATTTGAAGTTTTTAACTCAATTTTATACTTAAATGTATACTCTATGCCATGATTTATGCTTAAGTTTACTAAATTTTAATGATGTTACCCTTATGTTCTTAGAATTTCAGATTATGCAATTTGATTGAAATTTGGTGAGGAACTGTTCCTTGTCACATTCTCAGGTAATGTACTACTTTATTTTTTAGAAATTATTAGAGTTTGATGGCCATAGGTAATTAGAAGAGTCTAAATCCCACTCAAACTCTATCTCTCTGAAATCAGTCCCATCAAGGAACCGTTCCACACTCCATCTTCCACTTGAACTCTTAATCCTAATGACTCAATTTTGAAACGTTCAAGAAACCTAATCAGTCTGGAACTCTATTTAATCAAGGAAGCTGAAAGGTAATTCAATTTACACTCCATCTCTATCACTATCTTTTACTTCTATATAATCTTTTAAGCTCCAATCTCATATTCTCATTCAAGAAAGAGTGATTCATTATCTTCTAAATCAAAAAATTGCAATGTCTCTCTCACTTGAAAACACTTCATCCATGCCTACCAATGAACAACCACCAGTTACAAAGCCTACTTCACCCATGCAAATAAATTCATCACATCCAGAAAATCAAAACCCTCAAAATCCCGACTCTGAAATTCAGGGGGAAGGATCAGGTCCATCTGTTATTGAGACACTGGAACACATGGATAATTTGTCTAGGGCCATGATCCTGTTTGAATTCAAGGTAAACTACGCTGAACCTTTGAAATGTTGTTGATGATAAGGGTGAAGAAGTAGAAGGTTTAGGTTTGTCTGTACAAGAAAATGGGGGGGAAAAGGAAACTGTGAAGTGTTTAGAGGCTCCCATGCATGAGTCTCCTAGGTCTCCAGAGGCTGCTTCTAGAGCACCCATGGATGATGTAGATATGTTGGATGTCAATGAGGCAATTAGTGATAGTGATAGGCCACTTGTTGATTTAATTAAATTGAGAGGTTTGAAGGAAAAATTGACAAAGCAGGGGCATGTTGATCCTAAAAAACTTGCTGAAAAAATGCTAAGCTTAAAAAGATCAGTGATAGCTATAAACTTGCATTTAAGAAGAAAAGCCAAGGGGAAAGTTCTGCTAAGGGTAAAGGAACTGTTCCTTCTACCCCAAACTCCTGCTAGTAGGGTTAGGAGAACCAGAAGTTCTGTGAAAGTTGCTGATGAGATAATGTCTAAAGCTCTTGAGAGAAGCGGGAAAGGTAACTGGAAACATGTTCCTGAGCCTGTTGTGCCAGTTGAGAACTTTATGAGAATAGTGATTTTGCTGAAGGTGAAGCTGAAAGTGAAAGTAAAGGTGATGCAACTGAACAAACTATACACACTGATTTTGACAAAAGAAAGTTATTAAAAGGCAGTGTGCTTGCTGATGTGGAAGAAGAGGGAATGGTTTGGTTGTTGAAAAAATTAAGAGGTTGGAGGAAGAAAGGGTATTCTCGAAGGCTGAGGCTGCCAAGGCAAAAGAAACAAATGAAGGGATGCTCAGTAAAATGTTTGAGTTGCTGCAGGAAAAATCTCAGGGACCTGGTCCTTTCATCACCTGATAACCAAAACCAAAAATCCATCTTCTGTCCAGTGGGATATAGATTAGTTCTAGTCTCCTAGCCTTCTTATCTTTAGTTTTTGACTAGTTTAGCAGTACTTGCTTAGTTTGTTTCCCCTGGTTGAAAATCTTCTTGCTTATGATGTCATATCTTCGATGGTTAATATCATTTCAATGCAGTTGCTTTTTGTTGGATTATCTTTTCATTTTGAGTTGCCTAAACGGCTATGAGTTGATTATTTTTATTGCTTATAATAATTCTAACTTACGCAACCTTTTCAATGATGCCATAAGGGGGAAGAGTAAGTATGATTTTGCTTGTGATATTTATAACCTGTTTAAGAACCTGATCCTTAATGATGGAATTGATTTCTGCTAATATGGCTTTTAAGTTGAAAATTGTGGTTCAGGACATTAAGGAAATGAAGCGAAGTCTATGAGTTTGTCATCATCAAAAAGGGGGAAAATGTTAGCTTGAATAAGCTTGGAAGTTTTGACTGATGATTAAGGAACGGATTCAAAGGACCTGTTCCTTTGGATCGCTGCAGCTGAATAAATAATTATGCAAAATCAATTAAGCGGGAAAATTAATTATTATACTATTGTCTAATGTTTTTCTTGATAATTATGCAGAGTTGTGCGTGATAAGAAAAGATTGCATAAGATTAGGATAATGCTTGAAGATAAGCAAGGAGTTCAATTAGGACTCAAACTCTTGGAGGCTTTGGAGTTTTAATTGCTCAAGACTCCTCAGATTTCAAAGCTATAAGAAGAGGAGCATTTCAGCTGTTGAAGTTACACACAAATACAAAGAGAAAATAGCTATATCATTGTTGAGTCGAAATTGTATTTGTGTAGTCATTAAGCTACAGGGAACTAAGTGAAGAACTTGTTCCTTAGATTGAGTCTTGTCAAAGTTCAGTCTTAGTTCATCTGTAGTAGGGTATATCAAATTGTACTATTTGCTTTCATAAAAGCACTGTAAGTGTCACGACCCAACCTAGGGTCACGACGGATGACCAACACTAAGTGTCGATCATCATTAATTCTGCTGATAATCTGCTAACTATTATAACTGATAAACAGAATAAGCATAAACCTAGTTGATAAGGAGTATGCAATGCAAATAGCTGATAAGGCTAACATAAGCTGACATACATAACATACTGACTGCACCGCACAGGGACATATCTACAGGCCTCTAAGAGTGCTGAACTGAATATACAAAGGACGGGACAAGACCCCGCCATACCCAAACTGGCTGACTGTATACATACCAAAAGATAAGTAACTCCGGGAGTAAGCGGAGTGACTCCAATAGCTGATCGATGGCCTACTAACGTGGTCCAAGCATTGATCTATCTGCACCTGCGCGGCATGAAACGCAGCGCCCAGAAAAGGGCGTGAGTACAATATGTACCAAGTATGTAAGGCATGAGCATATAATATATCATAGCTGAACGAAACTGTAACGCTGGAATATAAATATGTAAATATGAGCTGGAGCATAGCAATATAGTTGGAAATCTGAAGAACGTACTAAACATGATCTGAATATAAACTGAAGTCTAGTTGAATCTGGAACTGAAGACTGAGCTGAACTATACTGATAAATAACTGTAGTATGACTGATAGCTGGTTACTAGAAACTGGAACTGATAACTGTCAACTGATACTGATGCTAAGAACTGGTGGCTGATAACTGAGAACTGATAACTGTCAACTGATACTGACGCTAAGAACTGGTGGCTGATAACTGAGAACTGATAACTGTCAACTGATACTGACGCTAAGAACTGGTGGCTGATAACTGAGAACTGATAACTGTCAACTGATACTGACGCTAAGAACTGGTGGCTGATAACTGAGAACTGATAACTGTCAACTGGTGCTGAGCTAAAGCTGAACTGTTATCTGAACTGGTACCTGTCTGGTGTTATGGGCTATATCCCCCCAAATCAGGTAACTGAACATCTGAACTAGTACCTGTCTGGCGTTATGGGCTGTATCCCCCCAAATCAGGTAACTGAAAACTGGAACTAGCCTCATGTATAATCATGCAGTGCATAATGTGGCTATATACGCGTATATAACAAATCTGGTGGGTGTTATGGGCTATATCCCCCCCAGCCAGTAATATCTAGTCTCTCTGGTCAGAGTGTGTGAATGACACCCGGTCACACTAGGTGTTTCAACTCCCGCCTGAACCAGAGGGGCTGTATCCCCCAGACGGGTAGTATCACACGCGACCGGACTGTGTGTCCAATGTCCAGCCTCTATGGGGGACTCCAAATCACACATAACATGATCACAATATAAGCATAAGCATGTATGAGGCATAACACATGTGGCAACAATATATATGGACTCAAAGGAATGATAAGAAAACTCTGGATGGAATTGTAGACACAACCTGAAACTTAGAATTTGTCTAACTCTTTGATTTTTATAAAAATTTCGGCAGAGTTTCCACTGAAACTGGATGATCCGCAAAACAGAACCAGCACTATACTATACACGGGAATGGATACCCGGATAAACTGATAACATAAACAAATTAACTGGATAACAAGATGAGAGTGGCGTAACAATTCCACGGATGTACAGAATTTCTAGACAGTACCAGCATCCTGTATTGCATCATAGTTTTGAGGGTGCAGATAAAAGTTATAGACCTCATGGTCTTCATAAAAGTTGTAGATATATGTATTAGGATTCTGTAGATTCTTAAATCATCTTAATATCAATTTTGTATAAGGAGTTATGATCAATATACTAACAACTGTCCAAAGTTCAAAACAATTTTCCAGATTTTGAAACGTTTTGCCTTTCTGATTTGGACGTCTTTCACCTTGGATTTTAGTACCAAATTAAGTATATACAAGGTTTCCTTGGTACCATACAAGTTTCTCAGAAGAAATACTAAGTTTGAAACTAATAAAAGCTTCAAAATCTAAAAGATACATGCCTTGCCAAAAGAAAGGTTTAGCCTTACATACCTTTGATGTTTCTAGCTTCTAAACTTCGTTCCTTTGAATTCCACACCTTCTAAAGCTTAAACAAGCTATAATATAGAATTTAGATACTTTACTTAGCTATGAAGTAATTCTAAAACTCAAACTATAAACGAAATTGAAGGTAGCATAATGTTACCCTAATCGCGTAGAGCGTTTTGACGCAATCCGTCTTCCGTTTCGTGCTAAGATCAATGTTCTTTCTTCAAAACCATCAAAATATCTTTAGAACCCAAGAACACACTGCTTCTATCACTGAGTTTCTGGAAATGACGAGATGGAGGAGGTTTTTTTTCCTTTTATACTCGAAATATTTCAGTTACAGTCCTCTTTTGCGCTTATGGCCCTTTTTCTGGCCTGACTTCTGATGCTCATATCTTTTTATCTATAAGTTGTATGAACAAACCGTTAAAAGTGTTGGAAAGTACACTCCAAGACCTTCAATTTGGTATATGATATGTCCCCAAAAGACTTCATATAACACATGAAATTAATTGCTGAAAAAGCTCCGTTACAAGGCAATTCCTTAATCGGTTTTTCCGCAACTTAAATATGATTTTTCCCAAACTTTATATTCAACATATAAACTTCATATATGGTCATATTATTACTTTAAACTCACTTAAATCATTCTTAACATGATATTATAATGATATACGACAATTTAGACGTACGGGGTGTAACAATATTCCCCCGTTAGGAACATTCGTCCTCGAATGTTAAATGAAGTATGTAGAAGCATTTAGCAACGATCTGTTACATACTCGAAGTAATGAAGAGATGTGTATATTTGGCTCTCATGTCATTTTTAGCTTCCCAAGTTATTTCTTCTATATTATTACTTTGATATAGCATCTTAACTAAAGGAATGTCTTTCGTCCTTAGTCGACGAATCTGTCTCTTTAAATTGCAACTGGCACCTTTTCATAAGTTAATTGCTTCGTGATCTGTACATCATCTACTGGTACAACTCTAGAAGGATCTCCAACACATTTTCTGAGCATAGAAATATGGAATACTGGATGTACCTCCTGAAGGTCTGCTGGAAGGTCTAACTCGTAGGCTACACGCCCAACTCGCGTGATAACCTGATATGGACTAATAAATCTAGGGCTAAGCTTCCCTTTTTTTTCTAAATCTCATAACGCCTTTCATAGGTGATACTTTCAGCAATACCCAATCGCCAATCTGAAATTCTAAATCTCGACGTCGATTATCTGCATAGGGCTTTTGTCTGCTCTGCGCTGCTAATAATATTTCCCTGATCAACTTGACTTTATCAATTACTTGTTGGATTAAGTCTGGACCTATCAATTGAGACTCGCCAACCTTGAACCATTATATAGAAAACCTGCATTTGTGCCCATACAAAGCTTCATATGGCACCATCTGTATGCTAGAATGATAGCTATTATTATATGCAAACTCTATCAACAGTAGGTGACCATTCCAGCTGCCTCTAAAATCTAACACTTAAGCTCTGAGCATATTTTCTAATGTCTGAATGGTCCGCTCAGCCTGTCTGTCTGTCTATGGATGAAATACTGTACTCAAATACACCTGTGTCCCTAAACCTGTCTGGAACGATCTATAGAAATTAGCTGTAAACTGGTGCGCCCCCGTCTGAAATAATAAATACTGGAATACCATGTAGGCGCACTATCTCTCTGATATAAAGTCTGGCATAATCCTCTGCTGTATATGTAGTTCTAACAGGAAAGAAATGAGCTCATTTAGTAAGCCTGTCAACTATAACCCAAATAGAGTCATATCTGCTCCGCATACGGTGAAAGCATGTAATGAAGTCCATATTCACTGCTTCCCATTTCTATGATGGAATCTCGACTTCCTGTAACAAGCCACTAGGTTTTTGATGCTCGACCTTAACCTGTTGGCAGTTAGGACATTGAGCCACAAATTCTGCTATGTCACGCTTCATTCCGTCCCACCAGCAAATCTGCTTAAGGTCATGATACATCTTAGTCGAACCTAGATAAACAGTGTACCTGGAATAGTGTGCCTCAGTCATAATCTGTCCACGTAAATCTGCAACATCAGGAGCACAAAGTCTATCTTTATACATGAGAACCCCATCGCTAATAACCCTGTATAGTGACTCCGGTTTTCTTCTGGCTATTTGTCTGTATTAAACTAGAACTGGATCCTTAGACTGGCGCTGCTTTACTTATGTCACTAGGCAAGTAGTGGTTGCGTTCTGAACTGTAACTCTTGCGTCCTCTGAATCTATTAGTCTGACATCCATGCTGGCCAACTGGTAGAGTGTATGAGCTAACTTTATTTTCTCTAGTTGTAAATAAGATAGACTACCCATAGGCTTGCGACTAAGGGAATCAACAACAACGTTCGCTTTACCCGGATGATAAAGAATGTCCTTGTCATAGTCCTTCAGCAACTCTAGCCACCGCCTCTATCATAGGGTTAGCTAAGCTCCTTTTGCTTGAATATGTACTGGAGGCTCTTGTGATCCGTATAAATATCAACATGAACACCGTAAAAATAATGTCTCCAAATCTTCAATGCATAAATGACTGCTGAAAGCTCAAGATCATGGATGAGGTAGTTCTGATCGTGCTTTTTCAGCTGCCTAGAAGCATAAGCAATTACTCTTCCATGCTGCATCAAACACAACGAAGACCAATTCCAGAAGCATCACAGTAAATGACATAGCCCTCAGATCCCTCTGGAAGTGTAAGTACTGGAGCTGTTATCAACCTGTTCTTTAGTTCTTGGAAGCTGTGCTCGCAAGAATCAGACCACTCAAATTTAGCTGATTTCTTTGTCAATTTGTTCAGTGGAGCTGCAATGGAGGAAAAACCCTCTGTAAACTTTCTGTAATAACCTGCCAAACCCAGAAAACTACGTACTTCAGTTGGCGTCATAGGCATGGGCCAATTCTTCACAGCCTAGATCTTCTGGTCATCTATTTTAATTCTTTCTGCTGAAACTATGTGGCCAAGAAATGCCACTGAATCTATCTAGAATTTACACTTTGAGAACTTAGCATATAATTGTTGGTCCCGATGAGTACCCAATATTGTGCGTAGGTGCTCTGCATGCTCTGATTCAGACTTTGAATAGATGAGAATATCATCAATAAATATAATCACAAATAAATCTAGATAAGGCCTGAATACGCTGTTCATCAGATCCATAAATACTATTGAGGCGTTAATGAGTCCAAACGACATCACTAAAAACTCATAATGGCCATACCTAATCCTGAATGCAGTCTTAGGTATATCAGATTCTCTGACTCTAACCTAATGGTAGCCTGATCGCAAATCTATCTTCGAGAAGCACTTGGCACCCTGGAGCTTGTCAAACTACACATCAATCCTGGGCAGAGAGTATTTATTCTTAATAATGACTTTATTCAGCTGTCTGTAATCTATGCACATGCGTAGAGAGCCATATTTCTTTTTCTACAAATAGTATCGAGGCTCCCCACGGGGAATTGCTGGGTCTGATGAGGCCTTTATCTAACAAATCCTTCAATTGCTCCTTAAATTCTTTCTGTTATACAGGTGCCATCCTGAAGAACATGCCCCTGATGGCGTGCTGATGCTGAGCAAGCAACTGGTGATCTAGCTGGCTAGGCTGTACAACTGCCACCCCTAGGCGGGCAACCTTTCATGAAATAGCTGCCTCGCGACAAATATAACAAGTATCAACTCCTAACTGACATGGACCCAAGTGGCGTCTACCACAATCCGAACATCTGGGATATGTCTGACTGGCCGGTATAGAAGTACCACGACACTTTAATCTTGAAGTCAGTGATGTGTGACTAGATCTAGACTGAGGAGATCTATCAAATCTCAGGCCATGAGACTATGGAGGCATACTCGCTGGTGGTTGTCTAACACTCTGCTATCTACTCGCTCCAGATGTCTCTCTAAATGAACAAGACAATCTGCCCCTCTTGTGTAACACTCTATCCCTGTCGGCTCTCTGTTTTTGCTTCCTCTCCTCAAGTAACAAAGCAAATGCCTGAATCTTATGTTCATACATGACTGCATAACAACTGTCATACGCTCGTTCACTAGGTGTGGAGCTAGTCCCACTATATACCTGTGAATTCTATCCTCCATACTCACTACCACCGTAGGGGCAAACCATGCTAAAGAACTAAAGCAATAATTATACTCTTCTACACTCAAACTTCCCTGTCTCAAGTTCAGGAACTGATTAGCACGGTCTCCCCATGCCTCTATAGGCATATACTGATAAAGGAAGGCATCTGAGAATTCCTTCTGAGTCGTGGGAGTAGCATCGGGCCGTCTAGATAGCTCCCATGTCTGATATCACCCTGCTGCTAAGTTATCCAATCTGTATGCATCCAACTCTACTAACTCTGTGTCTGACACGTGCATAACCCTCAACATTCTGGCTATCCTCACTAGAAAATCCTGAGGGTCCTCTCCTGTACGGGATCCGGTAAGAACTGTAGGCTCTAGCCTGATAAAATCATTGATCTTGGATCCAACATCACCCTGGGCATCTGGACTGTGTTGTCTAGTCTGAGCAACTACAACACTGGTCAATAATCTGATGGCATCCCTCATTTTCTGCCCCTAACTGTTGGGTAGAGGAGCTGGACGTACAGCAGCTGCGGTACCTCTAATATCGCCCGGACCTGAAGGGATCTGTGAGGCCTCAGATGGAGTCTCAGGTCTGGACTTCTCACTCTCATCCACCTCAGGTGGCACTCTACTAGTACCCTGGCCGGCAATAGCCTTGCCCATCTGGGCAGCTGTTAGTTTCTTTGGCGGTATCACTTTGCTGAAATTACTATTGTTAGAGGGCTGAATTCTATAATCATGGCGCTATCGCACGATCTAGAGAAGAAAGAAAGACAACTGTCCTGAAGTGCCTTGTAGCCTCCTGTTCAAAAGTATGGCGCGCAACATACTCCTAAACAAGACTCTACTAGACACGGCCTGTAGACACCCTAGGACTGAACTGCTCTGATACCACTTTTGTCACGACCCAACCTAGGGTCACGACGGATGACCAACACTAAGTGTCGATCATCATTAATTCTGCTGATAATCTGCTAACTATTATAACTGATAAACAGAATAAGCATAAACCTAGTTGATAAGGAGTATGCAATGCAAATAGCTGATAAGGCTAACATAAGCTGACATACATAACATACTGACTGCACCGCACAGGGACATATCTACAGGCCTCTAAGAGTGCTGAACTGAATATACAAAGGACGGGACAAGACCCCGCCATACCCAAACTGGCTGACTGTATACATACCAAAAGATAAGTAACTCCGGGAGTAAGCGGAGTGACTCCAATAGCTGATCGATGGCCTACTAACGTGGTCCAAGCATTGATCTATCTGCACCTGCGCGGCATGAAACGCAGCGCCCAGAAAAGGGCGTGAGTACAATATGTACCAAGTATGTAAGGCATGAGCATATAATATATCATAGCTGAACGAAACTGTAACGCTGGAATATAAATATGTAAATATGAGCTGGAGCATAGCAATATAGTTGGAAATCTGAAGAACGTACTAAACATGATCTGAATATAAACTGAAGTCTAGTTGAATCTGGAACTGAAGACTGAGCTGAACTATACTGATAAATAACTGTAGTATGACTGATAGCTGGTTACTAGAAACTGGAACTGATAACTGTCAACTGATACTGATGCTAAGAACTGGTGGCTGATAACTGAGAACTGATAACTGTCAACTGATACTGACGCTAAGAACTGGTGGCTGATAACTGAGAACTGATAACTGTCAACTGATACTGACGCTAAGAACTGGTGGCTGATAACTGAGAACTGATAACTGTCAACTGATACTGACGCTAAGAACTGGTAGCTGATAACTGAGAACTGATAACTGTCAACTGGTACTGAGCTAAAGCTGAACTGTTATCTGAACTGGTACCTGTCTGGTGTTATGGGCTATATCCCCCCAAATCAGGTAACTGAACATCTGAACTAGTACCTGTCTGGCGTTATGGGCTGTATCCCCCCAAATCAGGTAACTGAAAACTGGAACTAGCCTCATGTATAATCATGCAGTGCATAATGTGGCTATATACGCGTATATAACAAATCTGGTGGGTGTTATGGGCTATATCCCCCCCAGCCAGTAATATCTAGTCTCTCTGGTCAGAGTGTGTGAATGACACCCGGTCACACTAGGTGTTTCAACTCCCGCCTGAACCAGAGGGGCTGTATCCCCCAGACGGGTAGTATCACACGCGACCGGACTGTGTGTCCAATGTCCAGCCTCTATGGGGGACTCCAAATCACACATAACATGATCATAATATAAGCATAAGCATGTATGAGGCATAACACATGTGGCAACAATATATATGGACTCAAAGGAATGATAAGAAAACTCTGGATGGAATTGTAGACACAACCTGAAACTTAGAATTTGTCTAACTCTTTGATTTTTATAAAAATTTCGGCAGAGTTTCCACTGAAACTGGATGATCCGCAAAACAGAACCAGCACTATACTATACACGGGAATGGATACCCGGATAAACTGATAACATAAACAAATTAACTGGATAACAAGATGAGAGTGGCGTAACAATTCCACGGATGTACAGAATTTCTAGACAGTACCAGCATCCTGTATTGCATCATAGTTTTGAGGGTGCAGATAAAAGTTATAGACCTCATGGTCTTCATAAAAGTTGTAGATATATGTATTAGGATTCTGTAGATTCTTAAATCATCTTAATATCAATTTTGTATAAGGAGTTATGATCAATATACTAACAACTGTCCAAAGTTCAAAACAATTTTCCAGATTTTGAAACGTTTTGCCTTTCTGATTTGGACGTCTTTCACCTTGGATTTTAGTACCAAATTAAGTATATACAAGGTTTCCTTGGTACCATACAAGTTTCTCAGAAGAAATACTAAGTTTGAAACTAATAAAAGCTTCAAAATCTAAAAGATACATGCCTTGCCAAAAGAAAGGTTTAGCCTTACATACCTTTGATGTTTCTAGCTTCTAAACTTCGTTCCTTTGAATTCCACACCTTCTAAAGCTTAAACAAGCTATAATATAGAATTTAGATACTTTACTTAGCTATGAAGTAATTCTAAAACTCAAACTATAAACGAAATTGAAGGTAGCATAATGTTACCCTAATCGCGTAGAGCGTTTTGACGCAATCCGTCTTCCGTTTCGTGCTAAGATCAATGTTCTTTCTTCAAAACCATCAAAATATCTTTAGAACCCAAGAACACACTGCTTCTATCACTGAGTTTCTGGAAATGACGAGATGGAGGAGGTTTTTTTTCCTTTTATACTCGAAATATTTCAGTTACAGTCCTCTTTTGCGCTTATGGCCCTTTTTCTGGCCTGACTTCTGATGCTCATATCTTTTTATCTATAAGTTGTATGAACAAACCGTTAAAAGTGTTGGAAAGTACACTCCAAGACCTTCAATTTGGTATATGATATGTCCCCAAAAGACTTCATATAACACATGAAATTAATTGCTGAAAAAGCTCCGTTACAAGGCAATTCCTTAATCGGTTTTTCCGCAACTTAAATATGATTTTTCCCAAACTTTATATTCAACATATAAACTTCATATATGGTCATATTATTACTTTAAACTCACTTAAATCATTCTTAACATGATATTATAATGATATACGACAATTTAGACGTACGGGGTGTAACAGTAAGAGTACGTGCCATTCAAGTCTTGTTACTTGGAGGAACTTCACTGATCGTGAAAAATGTCACTAAAAGATTAGAGTTAGTCCTAGGTTAGTAAGAAGGTAGTCTTGTAACCAAGTGAGTCTTTATACATAGTGAAGCTGAAATCCTACTTGGAAAAGTAGGTCGTGGTTTTTTGATCCCGAGTTCAAGGGGTTTTTCCACGCTAATATTAGGTGTTCATTTACTTACAGTTTTAATTCCGCATATAATATAGTAAAGGAACACATTTTAAGGAACTGGTCCTTAAAACAGTAAAGTGGTGTATCTTGGGAAATATCATAGTCTAATTTGGATTTTGAAATAGTTCATGGTATCAAATTTTGTTAGAATTGGTAATTTGAGAGAGATAGGCAGTTATAGAGAGAAGTTAGAGAGAGAAAGCTCAAGAGGAAATTACATTCTTAGCTCAGTCTTAGATGGTACAAAGCTTATATACTACAGATCTAACTAACTTAATTAAACTAATCTAGCCGACTAACAGTAATAGCCACTGTACAGTGCAATAGTTTAATACCTAGCTGCATTTTACTATCTAGCTATATTAGACACATACTAATTATATACAAATATGCATCATTGCACATCAGTGCATTTGACCAATTCCTTTACACCCCCCTCAAGCTAGGAGTTGTGAAGATATTCTTCACGCCTAGCTTTGAAATGAGATAAGAATGGTGATGTTGAGGAAGTCCTTTAGTGAAAATATCTGATGGCTGCTCCTGAGATGCTATGTACATAGTGTTCACCAGACCTTGTTGGACCTTTTCCCTGATAAAATGACAGTTAATATCAATGTGTTTAGTCCTTTCATGGAAAACTGGGTTAGCTGATATCTGAATAGCTGATTTGCTATTACTGTACATCTGAATAGGCAACTACAAATCAACACCCAACTGCTTGAACAACCCTGCCAGCCAAATCACTTCTGCAACAGTTGAAGCTAAACTCCTACACTCTGCTTCAGCTGAACTCCTGGACACTGTGCTCTACTTCTTTGACTTCTAGGAAACAGAAGAGTCTCCTAGTTTGATGATGTAACAAGTAATGACTTGCGAGTGTTTATACAAGAAGCCCAATCTGCATCATAGTAGGCTGTGAGGGTTTGTGATGTAGATGGTCCCATAAGTACTCCCAGACCTAGTGCTTGTTTTACATACTTCACCACTCTGATTACTGCTTCCATATGTGACATGTTGGGGCAATGCATGAACTGACTCAAAGTCTGGACTGCAAATGAGATGTCAGGTCTAGTAATTGTAAGATACAACAACCTCCCAACTAGTCTCTAGTATTGACTAGGATCTGTTAGTGCAACATTCATGGTACTTTGTTTTCAAAAATAGTGGTCAAATTCCACAGTGGTTAATTTTTGGTTGAGCTCCAAAGAAGCCCCAACAGGTCTAGAAGCTGAAAGTCCCATCTTTGAGATAAGCTCCAAAGCATACTTTCTCTGGTGCATCAATATGCCCTCCTAAACAATGCCTAGAAAATACCTGAGATCTCCCAAATCTTTGATCTTAAAGGTGGATTGCAAAATACACTTAGTCTCCTGAATCATGTCTAGATTACTCCAGTAATGAGCAGGTCATCAACATAAATGAAAACTATAGCTGTGTTATGGCCTTGCTTCTTGATAAACAATGAATAGTCTAAGTAGCTCTGTGTGAACCCAGAAGTTATCAAGGCTGTTGTCAACTTGATATTCCATTGCCTGGATGCGTGTTTGAGCCCATATAATGACTTAACCAGCCTGCATAGATTAGTTCTATCTTCAGCTTGATTAAAGCCTTGTGGCATCATCATATATACTTCTTCATTCAAATTTCCTTGTAAGAAGGCATTATATTCATCCATTTGTTGATTATATGCCAGTTCTTCATTGCAGCAATGGTAATGACTGATCTCATAGTGACCATCTTGACTACTGGTAAGAAAGTCTCTTGATAGTCAAGCACTTCCTTCTGATTGTAGCCCTTGGCAACTAGCCTTGCTTTAAACCTTTCCACTTCTCCATTTGCTTTGTATTTTATCTTATAAACCCACTTACACCCTATTTCTTTCTTCCCTTTAGGTAATGGGACCACAACCCAGGTCTTGTTTTCCTCTAATGCCTTTATTTTTGCTTCCATTGCCTCAATCCATCTGTCATCCTTTGCTGCCTCCTGATAGGTCTTAGGTTCAATTTCAACTGAGAACTTTGATACATAGCTTTGATAAGGTGGTGACAAGCAGCAGTAGCTTATCACTTCTGATATGGGATATAGACAGGTGCCTGCAACCTGATTCTTATTCATTGGAGCCACATAATCTTTTATCCAGATAGGAGGCTTGGACACTCTTGCTGGTCTTTGTTGAGGTGCTACAGAGGTATGTGTAACTGGTAGGCCATCAGAGTTGCCAAAGTTCTCTATGTCTTGGACTGATGAACTGTCCAAGGTTGTGTCAGTTGGATTTGCTACTGTGTTTGATCTCTCATTCTCACAATCTGGGGCAATAGGAACGACATCTTCATAGACAGGACTATTAGTAGGTGGTGGTGAGTATATATCTGGTAAGACTTCAAAACAGTCCTTGAAGTGTGCTGCTTGGTCCGAATCAATTGAAAGGGAACAACTCCTCATGAAAGACCACATCTCTGCTAATTAAAAGGTCTTGTGCTGCAAGTCATAAAGTTTATACCCCTTCTGAATGGAACATTATCCCATCATTGCTGCTTTAGTTGCTCTTGGGCTCAACTTATCATGTTTAGGTAACTTTGTAGCATAGCATAGGCTACCGATAACTCTCATATGTGATAAGTTTGGTGCTTTGCTATTGAGGATCTCTCAATGGTGACTTTTTGTGCAGTACCACAGATGGCACCCTATTAATCACATAGACTGCCCTTCTACACACTCACCCCAGAATCTATTGGGTAAAATTGATGCAATGCAAACCAAGCCAAGACCCTTTACTAGAAGTCAAGCCAAAGCAATCCATGATGCTCGCATTCACTTGGTATGGCAAGGCATGGACGTGGAAGATGAAGGCTCCAGAACCACCTTGAAGATCATTCATTGGAGTACCATGGAAGGAGGACCATCTATACCCCAAGGAGAGTCTCAAGAGACACAAAGTGAGACACCTCAAGAAGCTTCAGGAAGGGGCGGACCGCCTCCTAGAAAGGGCGGACTGCCCGTTTGAATGTCAAGTCTCTGGATCTTGAAGGGGCGGACCGCCCCTGTGCAATGGGCGGACCGCCCACTATGCTGAACAACTCCACCAAGCCAGGAAGAGGCGGACCGCCTACTATTTTGGGCGGGGCGCCTAGTCCACTGATCTACCATCTGAAATTCCTACTATTTTGTGGTGTATTTCCATGTTTAGCCCTAGCTTACTTCTAATGTTTTGGACCACTTTAAGGGTATTCTAGACATTTCATTTATGTATGTGGAAGACTATAAGATTGTTCCCTTAGCCTTTATTTCATTTACACAACTTTGAACACAAAACATATGAGATAAACCCTCTCTTGGACCTTATGAATTTTACCTTGATTTCAATTGAAAGAATTCGAACTGAACATCAACCTTTCGATCATTCTATTTGTAAGGACCTCGTGATTCTTGAGGATAGTTGCATAGCATAGGTGAATCTTGCCATCGTTTGGGGTGTAACGAAACATCGTTCTTCGTTGCTACTTGAACAATCGTGTGACTGTCGTCTCGTTTCTTATCTTTTATCGCTTTCGTAGTTTTGATTGCATCAGTTGGTATCAGAGCGAGGCTAGGGTTACGTTCCTACGAACCCTCGTCCTACTCTTCATGCTTGTCATCTTTGTTTCTTGTTTGTTTTCATGTTCTTGTTCTTGTTTGTTTGAAAAAGAAGAAAAAAATTCAAAAATAAAAAAAAAATCACAAAAAAATCACTAGATGTTCTTGGTTGTGATGTTTTCTTTGATGATTGTTATCGGGGATTGTTCGTTATCACATTCCCGTTGATTGGGTACCCTCAAAACTCGTTTTAAGGTTGTGAACCGAAAGTTTGAAAATCAAAACCCCAAAAGTTGAAAACCCTAGAAATTGTTCAAAATTTTCTTGATTTGGATTTTGGTTGGTTAACTGTTGCTATAAACCATCGGGGTTTGCTTGTTTAGTTGAATACACATTGGGGAATCTTTGAATTGGGTAAACCCCTTGAAAAAACTCGGGAAATTGGGTGCAAAAAGCCAAGAACACGTTGTTGGATTGTGCTGAATTTTCCAGTAGGCGGGGTGCCTAAAAAGTAGGTGGACCGCCCATAGAACTCTCTGAACATTAGTAGGCGGAGCGCCCCTATGACTAGGGGGACCGCCCACTCCTGGGAAGGTGTTCGGGTAGTTCGTTTCTTAGGTTTTCGTATTTTGTTTGCTTCCGTTACTTCCGGTTAGTACTTTGAGAGTAATTCTCTTACTCAATTTGTACTAAGTCATTGAGCGTTTAGGATATTCGTGCATGTTGGTTAGTACTTTGAGAGTAATTCTTTGGCTCAAGTGTTCACTTAAAAGCTGAACGTCCATAGAGTCCCATTAACTCCACTCTTCCCGAAGAGCATTCGAAACTTGTTGAATTGTTTGGTCGTTGAGGTGGTTGTTCAACTCTGAGGAGGGCCTTTGGATCAAGCTTGAGTGAACCTACCCCGACTTGAGTGAACCCGAGTGACAATCAAAAGTGAGGGAGTGCGTGAGGACTTTTACTCTAATCTCTTTGCTTGTTTTTTATTGTTTGTACGTACATGGCGGAAGAGAAGGCAAAGAATACCATTGAGGTTCCAACCAACGTCTTGGCTAGTCTATTGGCCGAGGTGAAGGCTTTGAATCTTAAAATGGAAGTTTCTGAAAAGGAAAGGACCCTGAGTGTCCACAAACATGCCGGAGAAGGCACAAGTGATTATTCAATCATGAAACCGGATCAATATCCGGAGATAGTTCGTGGACAATGGTTGAGGGATGAAGCTCTAGCTCGGGAAAGATTGTTGCGCAATCCCCAAGGTGATGTTCCACTCCTAAGGCCCCGAAGAAATGTAGCACCCTTTGAGCAAGTTGATGAAGCTCAAGAAGGGGAGGGTCCCGGACTTGATGATGATTATGATGCTCTCTATAGGAGGGCAATGAATGGAGGCCGGGGTATAGATGGAGGTTGTAGGAGAGGTCGAGGACCTTCAAGGGCTTTTGTGTGGAAGAACTTGAGGCGTGAGTATGATGAAGTTGATGACTGCTACGGGGGTCAACCGGAACCAAACCGTAGGGCTCGTGACAACAACCTCAATAGTGTGAATATCACTATCCCACCTTTCAAAGGGACAAGTGATTCGGAAGCATTTTTAGAGAGGAAGGTCCAATTGGAGCGGGTCTTTGGCACAAATGATATGTCCGAGGAGAAGAAAGCTACTTATGCCATCGCTTCATTTGAGTCCTATGCTTCCACGTGGTGGGAATCCGTCAAGCGGTCAAGGAGACGAGTTGGGTTGCGAATGAACATTACTTGGGAGGAATTGAAAGAGGTAATGAGTACCAAATATGTGACACCCAAGTATAGGCAAGAACAACTTAAGAGGCTCTATGAGTTGAAACAAGGTTACAAATCCGTTGATGAATATTTCAATGAGTTTGAGAAAAACCTAATGACCCTTGACATGGAAACGGAGGATGAGGAGCAAGCTATCATCCACTTCAAGAATGGTTTGAGCCGGGAGATTGCTTTTCAATTGAGGCTACACATATTTCATTCTCTTCAAGTTGTTTGTGATGCAGCGGTTAAAGCTGAGAAATGGCTCAAGGAAGAGAAAGCTCCTCGCTATAGGAGTACTACTTCTACTCCAATGACTCGAGCCAAAGAATGGAAGAGCCCAAACACAAGTGGTGCAAGTGGGAGTCGTGATGTGAAGAAGCCTTTTGAAAAGGCTACCCCGAGAAGCTACTTCAAAGAAGTTGGAAGTAACTCTAAAACACAATAAAATACTCCCTCTTCTTCTTCTTTCCAATGCCACAAGTGCAAGGGTTATGGTCACTTTGCCAAAGATTGCCCCACCCGAAAAACAATGATTGTGATGGATGATAGGATAGTGTATGAGGAGGAAAGTGAACCCAAGGGTGATGTTGTTGAGGAGAGTGAGGTAGTTAAGGGAGAAGAGAGAGCGGCGGAGGGTGATGATCCCAACATTTTTCTAGTGGTATGTCGTAGTTTGAGTGCCATGGTGAGTGAAGAGAGGGAGGATGAGCAAAGGGAGAATTTGTTCCATGCTAGGTGTAGAGTGAAGGGACAAGTGTGCTCCATGATTATTGACTCGGGTAGTTGTGCGAATGTGGTGAGCCAATCTTTTGTCTCACAATTGAAATTTCCTACCCTTAAACACCCAAGCCCCTACCATTTGCAATGGTTGAGTGAGTGTGGGGAATTGAAGGTAGTGAATCAAGTCTTGCTTAAGTTCAAGATTGAGAACTACTAAGATGAGCACATGTTTGATGTAGTGCCAATGCAAGCTTGTCACCTCTTGTTTGGTAGGCCTTGGTAATATGACAACTATGGGTTCATGATGGCCGAGCCAACACTTACAGTGTCAAACATGAGGGCAAGAAGTATGTGCTTACGCCCTTGACGCCAAAGCAAGTGAGTGATGACTATAAGCGCATGAGGGAGTTGAGGTAAGCGGCTAAAGCTAAGTTCCTGGTTGTGGCCAAGCCTTTGGCCGAGACTCCGCTATCATCTACCGGTCGCATTTGTGCCATGATGCAACCGGCTGAGCACTTGAGAGGTAATGATAGCACCAAAATGCTCATTTTCCTAGTGCACAATGGTATGGTTCTAAACTCCGATTATGATTATTCTTCTAACCCTAACCCTTTTCCTAGTGCCATTGAGAATGTTTTGAAGGTATTTGAGGACATGTTCTCGGAAGAGATGCCGAGTGGTCTTCCTCCATTGAGGGGGATTGAGCACCAAATTGATTTTTTCTCCGGGTCCCAAATCCCAAACAAACCGGCCTATAGGAGCAACCCGGAGGATACAAAGGAATTGTACAGACAAGTGGATGAGTTGCTTACCAAGGGCTTGGTTCGTGAAAGCTTGAGTCTGTGTGCCATACAGGTCATTCTTGTGCCAAAGAAGGACGGGACATAGAGGATGTGTGTTGATTGCCATGCGGACAACAAGATAACGGTAAAGTATCGTCATCCCATTCCTATACTTGATGACATGCTTGATGAATTGAGTGGTTCAAGTGTCTTTACCAAGATAGATCATAGGTCCGGCTACCACTAAATCCGGATGAAACCGGGTGATGAGTGAAAAACCGCATTCAAGACCAAGTTTAGTCTTTATGAATGGTTGGTGATGCCTTTTGGCCTCTCCAACGCACCTAGCACTTTCATTCGGTTAATGAACCATGTTTTAAAACCATTTATCAACAAATTCTTGGTTGTCTATTTTGATGATATCTTGATATATAGCAAATTAATAGATGACCATGTGGGCCACTTGAGTCAAGTTCTTGAAGTGCTAAGAGCCGAAAAGCTCTATGCCAACTATAAAAGGTGTGCCTTTTGTGTTGAAAAGGTTGTCTTTCTTGGGTTTGTTGTTAGTGCCAATGGTGTAGAAGTTGATGAGTCCAAAGTTGAAGCCATTAGAGATTGGCCTACTCCTACTACCGTTTCCCATGTTAGGAGTTTCCATGGCCTTGCTAGTTTCTATAGGAACTTTGTTAGAGAATTTAGCACAATCGCTGCACCACTCACCGAGTTGGTGGAGAAACATAAGGCCTTTGTATGGGGAGAGCCTCAAGAGAAGGCTTTCCAAGAGTTGAAAAATAGGTTGAGTACTGCTCCATTGTTGCAATTGCCCGACTTCGTGAAGGCTTTTGAGGTGAATGTGATGCCTCGGGGGTGGGTATTGGGGGTGTTCTCATACAAGAAGGGAAACCCGTTGCCTACTTTAGTGAAAAGTTGAAGGGTGCAACCTTGAATTACTGCACGTATGACAAGGAGTTGTATGCCCTTGTGAGAGCTCTTGCTCATTGGCAACACTATCTTTGGCCTAGGGAATTTCTGATCAAGAGTAAACATGAGTCACTCAAGCATCTTAGAGGCCACAAAAAGTTGAAAAAGAGGCATCCCAAGTGGGTGGAGTTTATTGAGTCTTTTCCCTATGTAATTCATTACAAGAAGGGAAAGGACAATGTTGTAGACGATGCACTTTCTAGAATATTCGCCCTTGATACCACTCTTGCTTCTAGGCTTATGGGTTTTGAAAGTATAAAGTTGATGTACGAATATGACCCAAAGCTCAAGAGCTTTCATGATGCTCTAGTGAGTGGGGAGAGGGTGGAGAAATACCAATGGGTAGATGGCTACATTTTCAAGAATGGGAGAGTATGTGTCCTCAAGTCCTCTTGGAGAGATGTGCTTGTGCAAGAAGCACATTGTGGGGGCTTGATGGGACAATTTGGGGTGGATAAGACTATGGTCATACTTAAAGAGCAATTCCATTGGCCGAAAATGAGGCCTCTTGTGGAACGTTTTTGCAATGCTTGCTTAGATTGCAAGAAGGCCAAGTCTAAATCCAACACCCATGGCTTGTACACTCCTTTGCCCGTACCTACTAGTCCATAGTTGATATCTCTATGGATTTTGTTATGGTTTTGCCCCGGACTAGAGGAGGACACGATAGCATTTATGTTGTCGTTGATAGGTTTTTCAAAATGGCTCACTTCATTCCGTGAAAAAAGACTCATGATGCACAACATGTAGCTTCTTTGTTTATTGATAATGTATTAAAGTTGCATAGGGTGCCTCGCACCATTGTTAGTGATAGGGACGCCAAGTTCCTTAGCCATTTTTGGAAGTGTTTGTGGGGTGCTCTTGGCACCAAATTGCTATTCTCTACATCCCACCACTCTCAAACCGATGGGCAAACCGAGGTGGTGAACCGAACCTTAGGAGCTCTACTTAGAGCCATGACCAAAGGTAAGGCCAGGACTTGGATTGATAAGCTACCACTCATGGAGTTATCATATAACCGCACTTTGCATCGAATGATTGGCATGACTCCATTTGAGTGTGTTTGTGGTTTTAACCCATTGATTCCTCTTGATCTTACCCTTTTTCCAAGGGACGTGGTTGTTGATTTTTAAGGTAAAACCCAGGCCAAGGTATTGCTTGAACTTCATGCCAAGGTGAAGAAGACCTTGGAGGAGGCCTACGAGAAGATAGCAACCAAGAAAAACAAAGGAAGGAAGAAGGTGGATTTCAAGAAGGGAGATTGGGTGTGGGTGCACTTCCGCAAGGAAATATTTCTAAACCATAGGAAGGAGAAGTTGGCACCAAGAGGAGATGGACAATTCCAAGTGTTTTCGAAGATCAACAACAATGCATATGTGATAGACTTGCCAGGTGAGTATAATGTGTCGACTACTTTTAATGTTACTGACTTGACTTCTTTTGATGTAGGTGATGATGCCTTGGAGAATGACGCCTTAATTTCGAGGACGAAATCTTCTCAAGAAGGGGAGGATGATGCAATACAAACCAAGCCAAGACCTTTTACTAGAAGTCAAGCCAAAGCAATCCATGATGCTCGCATTCACTTGGTATGGCAAGGCATGGACGTGGAAGATGAAGGCTCCGGAACCACCTTGAAGATCATTCATTGGAGCACCATGGAAGGAGGACCATCTATACCCCAAGGAGAGGCTCAAGAGACACAAAGTGAGACACCTCAAGAAGCTTCAGGAAGGGGCGGACCGCATCCTAGAATGGGCAGACCGCCTGTTTGAATGTCAAGTCTCTGGATCTTGAAGGGGCGGACCGCTCCTGTGCAATGGGCGGACCGCCCACTAATGCTGAACAACTCCACCAAGTCATGAAGAGGTGGACCGCCTACTATTCTGGGCGGGGCGCCTAGTCCACTGATCCACCATCTGAAATTCCTACTATTTTGTGGTGTATTTTCAAGTTTAGCCCTAGCTTACTTCTAATATTTTGGACCACTTTAAGGGTATTCTAGACATTTCATTTATGTATGTGGAAGACTATAAGAGTCTTCCCTAAGCCTTTATTTCATTTACACAACTTTGAACACAAAACATATGAGATAAACTCTCTCTTGAACCTTAAGAATTTTAGCTTGATTTCAATTGAAAGAATTCGAGTTGAACTTCAAACCATTCGATCATTCTATTTGCAATGACCTCGTGATTTTTTAGGATAGTTGCATAGCGTAGGTGAATCTTGCCATCGTTCGGGGTGTAACGAAACATCGTTCTTCATTGCTACTCGAACAATCGTGTGAGTATCGTCTCGTTTCTTATCTTTTATCGCTTTCGTAGTTTCGATTGCATCATAAATGACCTTTAAACTTGATTGCTATAGCAGTCTCCATAATGTGCCTGTGTTTTCTTTCCACCACCCCATTCTGCTGTGGTGTGTAGAGACAAGAACTCTGCTGCAAAATCCCATGTTGCTGAAATAATTCTCTACAGTTACTATTGAAGAATTCAGTGCCATTGTCTGACCTAAACACTTACATTCTTCCCATATTGATTATGTATCATTAGGATGAAATTTCTCAGCAGGAAAATAACATCTGACTTTACTTTCATCAAATATATCCATGTGAATTTAGAATAGTCATCAACCAATGTAAGAAAATATCGCATTCCATTATAAGTTTGTACCTTGTAGGGCCCCCACACATCCATATGAACTAATGGAAAAGTACTATCAGTGCTACTAGTACTAACAGGAAATGGGATTCTGGTCTGCATTGCCATGGGACAGACTTCACAATGATCCAGAAAGAAATGTTTATTGTTAAAAATATGTATTTTCCTAAGAACTGAAATTGGCACATGGCCCATTCTCTTGTTCCATGTTTGTGCTCCAATTTGTGTATGTCTTGTTACAACTTGTGTTTGTGCAGTTAAAGGTGCTCTTGTTCTTCCCTTTTCAGTACCATGAGACTGTAGAATATAGAGTCCATCCTGCTCCTTACCAATCTCCTTGACCTTCCCAGTCAAGAGATCCTGAAACACAAAATCCAGGGAAAAATGTAACATAGCAATTCATATCTCTGGTCAATTTTGAAACTGACAATAGGTTGAACTTAAACTGTGGGACACATAAGACATTCTTAATAACAGCACCTCCTGTGAACTGACAATTTCCTATATGAGATACTCCTGCTGATTCTCCATTTGACATTTGTACCCTGCCTGAATTGGCTATGGATATTTCATTAGTTAGTAGAGAATTATTTTCAATCATGTGATTAGTAGCCCCTTTATCAATTATTCAGTTTTGACTAGTTAGGGCATAGGAGTGTGCACTACCTACCATGTTTAGATTGGCTTATCCTATAACAATGTTAGACTTATTCAGCATGTTCATGATCTGACTAAATTGATCTGGAGTGAACAGCTGTGATATTCCAGTTCCTCCTCCTTGATTGTATGATGGTTTGGTATTGCTGTGAGATTCCCCTGGCCCTGCATCAAAACTCTGATGCTGCAAGTTTGATTTTTCTCCCAAGACTACATTGGCTCTCCTCTTTCCTTTGTAGTCACTAGGATACCCTTTCTTTTGATAACAATTGTCACTCAAGTGACCCTTCGAACCACAGTAATCAAATTTCTTCAAACGGTTGCTATCAGCTTTAGTATAACCCCTTCTACCACATATCTCACACTGAACATTATAGTTTCTCCTAAAGTTATGACCAGTGCCTTTGGATACAAACATAGCAGAAGGATCTATATTTCCAATTCCTTCAGAATAGCCACCAGTTAATCCTTTCTGTTTTTCATCTTGAATTACCATAGAATAGGACTGAGTAACTGTAGGAGCTGGACTCATCATCAGTATTTGGCTTCTAGCCTGTCCATAACCCTCATTCAAGCCCATAAGAAACTGCAGTAGCCTCTGTTTCTCTATATGTTCTACAAATTCCTTTGATTTTCACAATTACAGGTTGGAAAAGGCACAATCGAGTCATACTCATCCCGAAGATCCTTCAATTTAGAGTAATACATTGACACTGATGACACTCCTTGGACTAGGGTTGCTATCTCCTTATGTAAATGATAAACCCTAGACAGATTCACCTGGATAAATCTCTCTTTAAGATCATTCCAAACTATACATGCATTAGATCTGAACAAGACTCCACTCTTTAATCCACTACTCACATTATTCATTAACCAGGACAATACCATAGCATTACATATGTCCCATTGATGATGTAAATCAGCAGGATATGAATCTCTAACAGTTTTACCATCTATAAACCCTAATTTATTCTTAGTTAGAAGAGCTACCTGAATCGCACGACTCCAAATAGTGTAATTCTCCATTCCAGTTAATTGAATTCCAATGTTCACTGCTCCAGGTGTGTCTGATGGGTGCAAGTACAGAGGATCATTATGATCAAGCTCAGCCGAACGAAATACGGATGATTCACCATTTCTGGGTATGGAATTTGCCATTGCGATCGAAAAATCTCAATAAAATCTCAGGAAAAAAGCTGAAAATTGCTCAGAAACATCTTTAAAAGCGAAGCAAAGATAATCAGTGCTACAAATCTCTCGATCTTCTTCTTGTTCTCGTGAAGAAAGATGTCCTAGATTTGTGCGATTACAAGCTCTGATACCATGTTAGAATTGGTGATTTGAGAGAGAGAGGCAATTATAGAGAGAAGTTAGAGAGAGAAAGCTCAAGAGGAAAATACATTCTTAGCTCAGTCTTAACTGGTACAAAGTTTATATACTACAGCTCACTTAACTAACTAACTTAATTAAATTAATCTAGTCGACTAACAGTAATAGCCACTGTACAATGCAATAGTTTAATACCTTGCTACATTTCACTATCTAGCTATATTAGACACATACTAATTATATACACATATGCATCATTGCACATCAGTGCATTTGACCAATTCCTTAACAAATTTATTGCTCTCTCTATTCTTTTTTTTTTTCCGTACCTTCTTTATTAATTCGTCTAAAAAAAATTGTTATTATATTTTTAAATTAAAAATAATTTAATTTCAACCTTCTCATTTTATTCATTTATAGTCATACAAATATCTATGACTTATTTTAGACCGTAATTTTTAAAAATTTTGTTTCCTTTATTAGATTATCTTGTCCAATTATGAAAGGTAAATTTGGATTGGATCTAAACTCTCTTCTTTCTTGAAAGTAAAATTGTCAAATTTCTTAAGACTTATCAAAAATAAAAAATTTAAGCATTTATAGGAATGTTAAAATTAGACTCAAAAGATTTAAAACTTAGGGTAATTCAATTGAATTTTCAAATGTTGTATCATCCCACAAATATGTTTTTTTTTTTACATAATTAATGTTCGATTCAACTTGTATTTAACTTATTGGACAATCTGTCCAACTCCAAGCACAAGTTTTCAAGATAATCTTACCCAGCAAAATTTAACTTAAAATTCAGACAATATATTTCAGATTCAGAAATCAACATGTTGTTACTCTCATAGTTAGGAAATGTTCATGGGTCGGTTTGAGTCAGTATTCCTCTAACAGAAAATCAAATCAATTAGTACGATTTTTTAAATAGATAAACCACAATCAAACCAATTAAGTCGGTTTTTCACTTATTCGATTTTTGTCGGTTATTTCAGTTAGTGCGTTTTTTGTCATTTTGTTTATCTATTTAAATTGTGATGTACACTTCTAAGGATTAAACATATTCTAATGACAATATTCCACAATGACACACTCAAACCAAGTACTTTCTAGAAAAGAATAAACTATATATGTAATCAAGTTACATATATAGTTTCATCCAAAAATCGCATGATTGTATAAGCAATTAACCATTTCAAAATAACTTAACCAAACTTCTTACAACAGCTTTTTCGTATATGAAAATTCAAGAGATACAATTTGCCAAGATATCTTGATAATATTGAATTAACCAACAATGAAGGACTACAAGACGTATTATTTTCAATATACAATTGATTGATTGACTTATCAAAATAGAGACTAAAATGCAAAGGGAAAAGATATAAGCTGAGGAACAAGACTAGAATTCAAGAGTACAAAAATTATATCGTGTAAATTCATAAATAGTTTAATAATTATATGTGTAATTATATTTTTAAGTTGACGTTTATCTAATCGGTTTGGTTTGGTTTGGTTTGCTCGGCTATTTTATGCTTAAAACTAAAATTAAACCAAATTTTATCGGTTTTTGAAATTAAAAATCAAAACCAAACCAAACCTAAAAATTGTCGACTTTTACTTTTTGTTTGAATCAATTTTCGATGATTCGACTTTTCGATTTTTGATGAACACCACTACTCATACCTCTACCTTGCAGTGCAGTGCGATAGACTCGAGTGCTGGTTAATTTTTCTTAAGCAGTGTATCACTTACTATTTTGCGGATTTTGTAGCTGGCGCTGTATAAAAGGGATACTCTAATTTGTAAATCCGAGCTTTGTAGGTTGCAAGGTATGCAATTTAGAAACTACTAGTACGTCCGTGGGATTTGAAACTATGACTTCAACCCATGTGTTTGAAATCCTTTGTTACTAAGTTATAATCTTACTTTGTGCAAGGGGATTCAAGAGTTAATACCAACACAAAAAAGTAGTCTGACTTGTTTATGCCGTACAATTTTCCAACAAAAGGATCCAATTAAATTCCATTGGATATACTAAGTAGATCCGGCCTTGGTGCCGCGATATAGCAATTAGCAAGTAGCACTACCTAGATACAGGGTTAAATCTTACCAAATTTGCTCTACCCTTATTTTCTTGTTTTTTATCAGACTCTCTTCTCTTATTCGAGGGGTTACTTCGGTAAATATTGATCTACATCGGGTGTTTACATCAAACAATATTGGCTTATTATGGTTAAGTAATTTAATATAGACATTTTTACGCTAATTGACATACTAAACTACTTAATTAAAAAAAATACCGATACTTTTAAATAATTTCCCTACATACCAACACTTTTTCACATTTTACAAAACATACAATTTTTCATTTCCTTTCTTCCCTCTCTACCCAAAACCCTAACTTCTCCCTCTCTCTCTTTCTCTCCTCTCCTCCACCCACCCACCCTCCCGCCGTTCCCCACCCTCCTCGCCCGTCGCCGCTGCTGTGTGGCTCCACCGTGGCGATTGGAGCAGATCTGCTCCTCTTTTTTCTTTTTCTTTTTCCATTTTGTACGTGTATATGTGTGTATTTTTATGTATACACATGTATTTTGTTAATACAAGTTCAGATCTGCTTCTCCTTCTTCTTTTTCGCATGTGAATATACACATTCAAATTCAAATCTGCAAGTGTATGTATCTGTATGTTCGTGTATATACATATAATAATTTTCAGCACACAAGTGTATGTACGTGTATATCACTGTATGAACTTGTATATCCGAGCATCTATTTGTATTTTTTGTATGTATTTTTGTGTGTATGTCAAGTAATAAATGTCAAACACATAAATTTGTATGTTTCGTTTGTAGATCTGTAGATTCGTGTATGTATGTGTGTGTTTAGTGTATGTATAACACAATTTTTTTTGTGTATTTACATGTATTTTTCAACTTTAATTTCAAAAAAGTTCAATGTTTATATGTGTATTTATGTGTATTTTATTTTTTAGATTCAAAAAGAAAAAAAAACCGGTGGTGGATGGCGGCGCAGTGGGGGGGCAGTAGGAAGAAGGAGGAACCCTAATTTATTAGTTTTGTTGATTTTTGTATATAATGTGTAAAAAAATGTTGGTATTTTTTGTAAAATGGAATAATTTTGGTATTTTTTGTAATCTTGGTGTTAGGGTTGTATATATTTGTAAATCTCCCTTTAATATATATTAATTAATAATGGTTAAATGATGAAACTCTATTTTCATGCACGTGACATAAATATATTGATTTGATATAAACACTCATTGTGGATAAATTTTTACCGGCTCACCTCTCACCAAAAACGCAAAATAAAAACAGGGGTAGTTATATTTGAAAATAAATGAGTAGTAAAATTTTGATGTATATTTTGGACCGCGGGGCATACTTGGATGATTGGCACTTATTTATTTTAAATTCAAAGACTTAGATTTAATTAACTTAGCAACATCTTAACCATAGTTAATAAGATAAATTTAGGAGGGTATTCTCTAATTTTGATAAGAAAATACCAACTTCCACAAATTTTAGCAACCTTTATTTTTTACTGTCATTTGATTATCATTAATTAATGGGATGACTTGCTGCCATCTATATGCAAATATGCAATTATTAGAAATTACAACTTACTTTAGTTAATTGGAATTATGTGTCCAATTTGTGAATTATAAAATTACTTTAGTGAATTAATTTACAAACCCAATAATATTATCACTTGCAGGTCCATTTCACGTACAGATGTAAAATTGACCTCAATAAATGTACACTTATGTACCTAAAGAGTTAACTATAATTTTCTCTAAATTTTCATCATTGAAATAATATCATTATATCCCAAAATTATTATTCTTTTCAACTTATCCCTTTAGTTTAAATTGAACAGTATTTAATTGAAGTGAATTTTCTAATTTTGAGTGATTGATATGCGAAAAATTCCTTTTGTTTATGATTATGAGCAAA